>JACGWO010000002.1:11489368-12689368 GCA_034509735.1 Sesamum alatum
CCTAGAAATCCTAATATCCCATGCAATAGTATGGGAGTGACTATATAAATATTGTTTATTTTCCTTACTCATTACAGTATTACATTTAAGCCTATCTATGCATTTTAAAATATAAATTTAAATGGCCCGATGAACCTGATCATCTAATTATGAAACACAACTTTAAAAAGCTATGACAATTCAATTCTGTAAATATATTTATACACAAATGGAACTAACATCCTTATAATTTGTTAGGCCATGGTCATGTGTCCATTAAAAATTAAAAAAAAACTTAAATAAGGGGATTTAATTATTATATTAAAAAAAAGTAAGTACAATTACTACACCTTGTTATAGAAGTAGGTGGAGTGGTTTCTATATAAACCCCCATTCACCTATTGTTATGTGTATTCTTCAACACTTCTCAAGTGCTATATTCTCCCTCTATTTGCTTCACTCCCCTTTTCAAAGCATTACTTGTAAGTTATCAGTTTTCCGTAATGGCTGGAAAATAGTTTTACTGGCAACACAAAATGTTCTACTGTGAGCATAGACCCCCGAATCGAAGACACCTTCATCCAGTCTCTGCTTGCCCATCACCGCAAGGGAATATTTCACCACGATCGGTTTAAATGTCATGTTGTTCTTTGTGCATTGTTCGACATAAATGCTCGGTATGGATCAACTCTGTCCTACTCTTATTGTCAACGTCGTTTAGCTAAGCTAAAAATCCGGCATCAAGTTTTCTCATGGGTAACTAGCCTAGTAGCAGTGGAATGGGATCCAATAAAAAACATAATCTCGGCAGATAAATATGTTTGGGGACAAATTGCAAAGGTATGACGATGTGATTTTGTTTTCATGATTTATGATTCCAGTAAGGCTGGATTTATACGTGCAACCTCATTAAAAAATTTGTGCATACGTTTTCATAGTATAGGACGTATTTGTTTGGTAGACTAAAACAATTGGTAAGTGCTACGTCAAGGCACCCGAGCCACAATGGAGTGCATTATGGATTTTGTTTGGGGAGTGGCCTTCCAATGACTCTGACGAAGACGAATCCGTCTACTTTGATCGTGCGGGCACATGCTGGATGACGAGTGGGTCAATACTAAAGCACTACCGGCCAATGACTCCTATGGAGACTCATCGTTGGCCACGATCACGATGTCGAACCGGAAGAACCCTCTTGGTGGGCCTTTGTCCAAGAATATTATGCTTTTGATTCAGGGACCAGTAGTGTAAACACCCATACCAGGACCATTCGCCGTCCGACCACAAGTGGTTACGTCACTCCTCCACCGCAAAGCCCCAACAAAGACGTGGCTACCCCAAGCTCCGTGGCGTCGAATGACCCTGACATTGAGGAAAATACACCTTCTCCGTACATCTCTAAGTACTTGCGCCGCCGTCAGCCGAAGAAGCCAAAGTTCTAATGCTATGGACATAGGTTGTCATGATAATATGTATTGATGCATATGTATTCCCTATCGAATTTTATGACTCGTAGCTTTTGAAATTGTCACATTTTGGGTGTACCCCGTGGCCATTTTACATAGGATTTCCATTGTTTTCGTTGATTAAAATGATGCTAAACCTCCAGGGATGTGACACGGCCATAGCTATTTTTAAGCTTGTAATTTTTCAATGTTTTCAATTAATGAATCGGCATTATTAGCGCATATACATTTGCAGCTGTTTATCCAATGTTTAGCTAAATTATATTTGTCGATTCTTTTCAACTTACCAATTTATAATGTTCGGATAGTTTTGTCTTATAATAGCGTACGTAAAAGGCATTATACATTATGAAATTATGGTTCACCACCCTTATGTTATATATGAAAAGACCACATGTAGTCAACCTCTTTGAATTGTACTAATCTATATTATGCTTCGAACTATATATGTTCAATGAACATAGTTTTCCTTTTTCTACCTCTTCAATAAAATTAATATCTCCTACAATCTTAGTTTTTTTTTACTATATAATATTAAGAATATTTTCTTATACAAGCATACTTCCAATAAACATAATATAGAACACATTTATATGGAGAACACACTTGAACCCATTGTTTGATGACATCCTTAATTAAATACGTTTATTTACATCCTGTTTCAAGTATGGTACCGAAAAAGATTAATTATTATCCTACCACCCCCTTAAAAAAAATATAACATCCTACGCCAAAATTTTACGTAATATATTGTTTCTCATCATACTTACGATTTTTATATAAGTCTTATATATACATTATTCTTTCACATTGGGAGTTTGTTCACCACCCTATAATCGAATTTACACATGCGGATTCAAACACATGAAGCAAATATTCAAAGTGAGGATGAGAACATTGCTATGAAAAAACCGTTGTTTCCGAGGATTCATACACATGCTAGGAAAAAACCTTGCATATGTGGATGGTAACACATGGAGCAAATATTCAAAGTGAGGATGATCATGGTCAAGAAGGTGATTACGTGAGAAGCTATACATAATATATGTGAGTGGACATTGCTATGATGGCAAGAGTTGAATTGATAGAAGCTTTTGTCATGGAGTAGGTAAATACTCAATTACTATCCAAACTCCCTCCACCTTATTTACTACTTGGTAGGTAGGATTAGACTTGATAGGAATTTGGATTGACATTGCATTGCCTTGAACCTTGTGTCCCATTACTTGGCTTCACCAAAAAACTCTTTTCCCGTCTATATATTGCTCCTCTCTTGCCTCTCTTTGCTCATTGTATCCCATCATAGTTTACTTGGTAGCATTAGCATATTCCTATAGCATTCTCCACTTCCAAAACCTTACCCTCAACCGTTTTCATGGCCGCCCCTCAACAAAATCCTCCCGTCCCGGCAGCTCCGGCACCACCATTTGCACCCCGTCCCTAGCGACACTATTTCTATAACACAACCTGGACAAAGAGGCATGACAATGCCTTCGTTCATGCCTTATACTATCAAGCTCTAAAAGGCCACAGAAAACTCTCACGAACACCAAGCATGCATTCGTTGAACCATGCATGCCACCTCGTCAATGCGTGCTTTAATTTCAATTTCAAGTATATAGTCTTCAAATGACGGCTTGAGCGTCTACGTTTACGGTATACAACTTTCAAGACTATCCTAGAGTCACCTAGAGTCGTTTGGGATCGTCAAAGGAACGTTGTACTGTTTGACGAGGATCGTTGGAATGATCTCGTAATGGTATGATTTTACATGTCCGTTTGAACCATTCATGCTTCATTCTTTGTTTTGGTGGACTTATATTCCATGCACATTATTCCTTTCCAACGTCAAGACATTTATATTTATTTTTTGCTAGGCCAACAAATTTGTTAATGCCTACCGTTTTGCGGGAGAGCCCGACCGAAAGGAGCTTTCAGCCATATTTTCGACAGGACATCCCCGAACAAGGCCCCAATGATCCCGTAGACATATCAAGTGACGAGGCGGAGTCGGATGGAGAGAATGCCGAAGGAAGCGATGAGAGCACAATTTCAGATTGAGCAAGTGGTTGGTTCTAGTAGTAGTCCGTTTAGACACCTCCCCTTTCTTTTTCGATGCGGTTTCACCTTGTGAAATACGCTGGTTTTGTTTAAGAGGAGGTGGCTCGGCATGGTAATGAGGTGAAATATTTGGTGAAAGATTTGGATGGAAGGAGAAGTGAAGTAGTTATCTTTTTTTTTTTTTTTTTTTTTTAACTTGTATTTGTATTGGGGACCGAAAACAAGATTCATTTGGATTTTGGTTTTGGTCTTGTATGATGCCTATAATATATATCCTTTGTTTTCATGCAATGTGGGTACATTAATTTTAATTTGGTTATTTGTTGTTTTTAGATGAAATGACTCTACGTGCAATCATAGTTCGTGTACTAAATATGTGACCATTTTAAAAGAACATTGCGTAGCATTCATATGAAAATAACATTATTTTTGGATGAAGATTTTCAAATAGGTTGCTTGCTCCTGTTTTTACTTAATCTTGGGCGATGAAATTCAAATAGGATGACCGAAAATTTTCTCTAGTGCTATATTCAAATAGGTTGTTTTTTTATATCAATAAGAATGTCATGCTCGTTGCTCTACCTTCCGTGCGAGTTGTATCTTGGGCACATCTTACCAATGAAAAATGTAATTCAAGGCCCCAAGCATGAAGTATTGATCTAATATATTTATCCATCTTCTTCCTACTTTCTCATTTTTTGAATGTCAATTTCGAATCTTATTTCAAATTGTGAACGATGTTATCAATTTTCTCACATCACATATTGAAGGATTTTGGGGTATCTCTTTGCAACATATTAATTTCATTCGCCTACTGGAAAATATACAAATAAAGGAGTTTGGGGTATCTCTTTGCTACATAAAAATTTAATTCGGCTACTAAAAAAGATACAAATATGGGTTGCTCGTTGAAAAATACCCGAAAAATTACGAATTACGGACCGTAGCAAACATACGAATTTAAGGATCATAGAAAACATTGAAATACAATCCCAATTAGTCAATTGCCAAATAAGGTTCCACATGAGATAATGTCTTCATAAAACATAATTGAGCATACATAAAAGTTAACATATTAATCCGACAAATTGAACTACATTGGACCTCTTCAACGAGTGACACGGTTCACATCTTACCGTCAAGCATAAGGCGAATCATGCGAGCTCTTGCGTCTTCAGGTAGGCTGAAAAATAGATCCATCTTCTTCGGGTTTTCTACAAGCCGATCAGATAAAAGTATTTGATCGTTCAAGTCTATACCTGGCACTTTCCCAACTGCCTCGTAAACTGACGATCGTTTCTCAACTTCCTCGTAATCAGCAAAAAGTTTTTTTGCTTAATTCACCTAGCCTTTCGTTTGCTGAATCACAGAAAGTGTTTACAACATTTGTCAAGCCATCGTCTTGGACGACCATCTTTGCCTTTCTTTTCTTTCCAGAATTCCCAATTTTTTTTGACTAGCGGTAGAGGTGACGTTGACCTCTACATTTCCTTGGGTTTCCCCGACAGTCCCATTGTCATTTCCGGCGTACCCTGTATTTGGGCACCACTCAACTGTCGGAACATAACAATCCTGCGTGTTGTCCTCAACCCCATCGTTAGCTAAATTCACAACAGGCGGTGGGTCGTTTGTGTATTGCCCCACAACTATTACCTCGCCTACAGCACGATCCCGACCGAAGATCTCACGCCATGCAGGGAAATAAGGTCAAGACTTGTAACGTATTGTACGTGCACTAGGGTCCACCTATTCGGTGTAATGGATGAGAGCATGTACTGCATAAAGCGTTAATTAAATCTGAACTTGTACAAAAAAGATGTTAAAAAATTATTAATTACCTTGCAGAACTCATCACATACATCTTGCGTATCCACGGTAATCATGCTACGACTATCATCCCAGCCAAACCCACTCTTCGACATCATAGCCGTCAGCGTGCCATAGTTTTTTTTCCACACGTGTATCTTTGAGTTAATGTGTGGTTCGGCCCGTATATCCGTATTAGGGAATTGCTTTGTCATGAGGGCCTGAAGTTGGTTCAGGTATCCGGCCCTGAACCCATTCTCACATTTCCAACCAGTCGTAAGAATGGTACGCAGGGCATTTATAAGTACCTCCTCTTCGCGTTGTGACCATGAACGACGAGTACTTGCCTTCTTGGCCTTCGCTCGGCAACCATGAGGTTTGTTGCTTCCTTCCTCTTCAACAAGCGTCATTTGCTAAAAAAAAAAAAAGTGATTGTAGACTATTTAAAATTCTAACTCCATATAGACACATAACTTGAATCGTTCTGCTAACAGTTATCATAACTTCATACCCAAATCAACAATGGATTTAACCACCCATCAAATCTAGTCAAACATAACATCCATTAATACATTGAACAATAACATTTCAAATACAGACTTCGAAAGAAATACACAGAACCACGTTTGTCATGCAATGTTTGATCAATTATATTGTCATATGGTGGACGTTCGGCTCCCATTGAAATAATGCGTTTATGTATCGGCGAAGACATCCCAAGGATAGTTCAATGGCAGGTCAACCAATCATTCCACATGTTTTCAGCCAACCCATCACGCCAAGCGTTCCAGGCGGGCGACGCTTCCATTGTAGGACCATTTTCTAAATTTTGATCCAGACTCGAGTCACAGTCATTCACCAACTCGGCTTCCAGTGGGACATCAGGCATCTCCATTCGTAAAAAGTTATGTAATAAACAACACGCCACAATAATACTGTCTGCACTTTGATTGGGTAGTAAGAATGGCTACGTAGTATACCCCACCGTGCTTTTAACAACCCAAACGTACGCTCGGTGATATTCCTAGCAGTTGCATGACGGAGGTTAAACAATTCACGTGCATTTTGTGGTCCTCCCGTCCCCCTATTCCACTCTTTTAGGTGATATCTGATTCCCCTATACGGCGTTAGGAACCCATCTACGTTGATGTATCCATTGTCGCAAAGGTAGTAAGTTCCTATACCAAGTACAAAATTACGCAACATTACAAAGCTATCCGCATATAGTCACAAAATGGAAATGCGCACTACGCACACTATAACAGAATGTATTATCAAGGGCGAGTATGTAAAAAGAATATACCCGTAGGAATCTGGAGTCCGGTCGTTCGATGTAGAGCATCTCGCAGTACACGTCCATCTGTCGCGCTACCCTCCCAACCGCTCAATACATAAATGAAATTCCCCTCCATATTGCAGACGCCGAGGACATTAACTGATACTTGACCCTTTCTATTACACGGTACCGTCCTTTGTCAGTATCTGGGACGCGTACTGCAATATATGTCCCGTCCAGGGCGCCTAGACATCCCTTCTCAGAATTCATAGGAATAATTTAAGGGTAAGGTTCATTGTAAACAATAATGTCTAGGTAAAACAAATATCGAAATTATTTAGATGATACATTAACATTGTGAAGTACCTTAAACCAACGCCAACGCTGTTTCGGGTGATCCTCCGTTACGGGTTGTGGACATGCCAACAAAATGGAACTCAAACGCAAAACGGCGTTCAACACTAAGTGAAAATGTTTACTAACTGTACGGCCACTACGGATAAAGTCATGCTTCACAATGCAATTTTTCTTATGGTGTGCAATCACACTGAGAAACATTGCAACTTGTTCAACCACAGAAACGTGAACAGTGTCTTTTAGCCCACCAGATATTTCTAACAGTTCACATAGACGACTGAATGTCTTTGTCATACGTAGATTATCCAAACATTTGGTATCACTATAATCGATTATCTATCTAAGATGCTTCAATTGATCTGGAATTCTATGGGTCAATCGGTATCTACGTGTAGCGAATGAGGGACCCAATCAACGCCTTGTTTCCCAACGGCGGGCAACACAACAAAACAAGTACAAGGCGAATACAACTTCAACGACAACTAGATGTATAGCGTAGAAAATCTTTAATCTTTGAGCCCTATTCATCCTATAAACATACCGAGAAGACAAAAGATGTGGGTCCGTATGTTGATTTCAAAGACACGGAGGGGAACAGATGTAGTTGAACCAATAATATATCTTGTAGAACTAACTACTTAACTATACAATTTTAAATGTCATAGCAGCCAACAAAGAAAACCATGTTTGGTGTGTATTGACAAAGATCTAGCAAAGTAACCATGGAAGACAATCGTAAAGGACAAAAGATTGTAGATCTATTTCATAATAAGGACAGAGTATAAAATAAATTTCCATTTAAAAAATGAAAAAGAAGGGTAAGTAACTAGCAACTGAAATGGATAAAATGCCGAAAAATAAGATCGACAAAATTATCCCATTTCACACAAATTTGAATCGGTCGATTTCAACAGTGCCACCTATATTAGAGTAACCACTACAACAATGCATTTAAACGAGATAATATCAGGCCGAATGGTACGATTAGGACATATGCAATTGCACGAAAAGAGAAACAGAAAATTTTGCACTTTCAGTGGGAGAGACTAAACTCGTACCTTAACCAGATTTGTTCAAAGCGTCAAGCTTAGCTTCCTTCGTACTAATACACTCACACTCAATACAAAAAAGCAATCTCCTGTTAAACAAAGCGAGTGCATAAGAAGAGTGAATCAAAGAGTACAACCCTCAAGGCCTTCACCACGGCAAGAAACGTCGAAAATAGCCTCGCAATTTTCAACAAAACACGTTAAAATTTTCCAAAAACAAACATGTATCTTCCAACACCAACGAGGCACTAAAACTCTTTCAGCAATTTTTGAGTGTAAGAGGGTATGAGGGTGGTGTGCGGCCAAGGTTTGAAATGAGCAAACCCATGAGAAAGAAGAACATCAACAATGGAGGAAGGAAGACACAATTTGGTCAAATATTTGTTGCATGTCTTGTCTAATCAATGGGTGGGTGGCCTTGTAAATAATGAGATTTATATGGGCAAAATAGGTATATATTTATTAAATATGAGGCCAAAGTTGGATTTGTAAAAATTTTCCAGACATGTGGCCAAGTCGGATTAGTTAATTTGGGGGGGGGGGGGGGGGGGATTTCAATCAGCCAATAATCCTGCAAACTCACGGGCTCCCAGGATTGTGCTCGGGCCTTGAAAAAAAAAAAGTAAACAGGTTATAAGGCAGAATTAGCCATTTAATCATGGCTTTTCATGGCAAATAAAAATGACCTAACAAAATAAGTATGATTTCATCCCATCCTGTGTTTGATTTTACATATTCAAGAAGTATATATCGATATCATAAAACTTTTAATTGATACTTTGATATGCATCTATGATGTAAAACATACGATCAAGCGCAAAATCAAAATGAAAATTTTAAGTAAATTAAAAGGTTAATCAAATCCCAAATAAGGGACGCGACGGGAGTCGATAGTTACCTCACATGTTTACTGGTTTGGATTTTCTGTTGCACAATTATGACAAGTCTCTTGTATTGACAAATTACAAATTACATGCATAGTATGTGGTTGCGATGGAAAATGCAAGAAAGTTGCAATATGGAGATAAATATTGTTTTCTCTCTATATATATATATCAAAACTGCACATCAATAGACCAGTCGTCTATTAATCTAAACAACAGAATATATTGGAAAATAACATAAAATAGAAAATATTAATAAATTCAGTAAATTTTGATTAATAAAAGAATTTATTTGTTAGATAAAACCAAATCTCAAAGATATTAAATATAATTTTGAAAACATAAAGGGTCTAATATCTTAGGAGAGGACGGTGTAAATATGTTCTTTTTTAGAAATGATATAAATACGGTTGGGATCTTTTATTTTAAATTAATGTTTTCATTTTATAATTTAGTTCATACATATAGGTCAAGTACACTAGACGTTCTCTTTAAATAATAGGCAAATCATATAAATTTATGTACATAATATGTATATATTTAGTCAGTATAAAATTAGGAAAGGTAAATTACAATAAGTTCTTTTTAAATTCGGCATGATTACAAATACCTCTTATTGTTTGAGAAATTATTAGTATCTCTGATTAGTGATGGCAACGGAACCCGGACTTGAGACCCGCCCCAATTACAAAAATATATAGGTATAAAATTCACGTTTAAAAATGTGAGAAAAATAGACTGTTCATATTTCGTTCAGATATATCTAATCAGATTCACTAGATGAGGCAGCTCATAAATTCAGTCAAGTGGAGCTAAAAATAATTATAGTAACACTCATTTTTAAATTGAAAATTTAGTATGCCAATTTAATGATTTCTTAATTAATTTTGTTACGCTGTTCTACAGTGTAAGTGGATGGTTTTAAAATTCGTACTATTTATGCTCTTTTATAATTGAAAAAAAAAATGTTAATTGATGTCATCTTACAAATTTAATATGTTAATTAACTTCCATTTTTTATTCACGTATCCCACAGCCTCTACATTGTATCTTTTCTAGTAGATTTAGCTAGATAGCATTGATTTGCTATAAATTTATTTTGGGAATTACACTTTCCTTTATTCAGGTTTGGTGTAATTACACGTAAACTCTGTGTTATTTGAAAAACTACATATTTACTATCATTGAAGTTTGTTTTTGTCTAACAAATATCCCCCTGTTAGTTAAAGTTCAATGAAATTGCTAATATAGCAAAAAAAAAAAAAAAATCTATGTTTATCCTCAATTGACTCATTATTGATTTATTACAGATCAAACAAATATTTTCTGACCAAACTACTCTTATAAGGGTGAATTTATGCCTCTTCACATGCGTGTGAAGATGTATATGAGTATTTTGGTCAGAAAAGATTTACTTGACCTGTGATAAATCAGTAATAAGTCAATCGGGGTAAATCTAATTTTTTATTTAATATTTTTGCTAATATAAACAAATTTAGTGAATTTCAACTAAAAAAAAAAAGACTTATTTGTTAGAAAAAAAAATAGAAGTACTAAATGTAATTTTTTGAACCACGTGAAGTTTATGTGTAATTATACCAAATATCAGGAGAGTGCGATGTAATTATCCCTTTATCGTGACTGTGTGTGAATTTGCAAGAAACTTTCGGGCTGAATAGGATTTTTTAAAAACCATTAATTTAATCACTCTTCTAAAAACTTCTTAAAAAAGAGATAAATTAATCACAGATTAGTGCAATAAAGTGTAATAAAAGATCTCTACGGCCACCTGCCCCCTATATCTATATTATTATATAAAGCAAACCCTATTTTTATTAATAATGGCGATTACTCACACTGCAACTCAATTTTTTGTTTATACTAATAGTACCCCTAAGTTAGTTTTTCATTTCTTTTCTTTCATTCTTTCTTTTTGTTTTTTTTAAATGCAATGTATTGATTATTATGTATATTTTTTTATTTACAATAATTTTAAAGCGTGCAATATTATTTTATATACACGCAGGAATGACGTGCTACGATTATTAGTGTGTATATATATATATTATCCCTAGAAGAAAAGGAGAATATGAAGATTAATTATTGTTTGGAGGGAAAGAGCAATAAATTGTGATAATTTCAGATTAGCCAAACTAATTTAACATACATATAACAACATACCTATTGGCTATTTGGGATCAGCACCTCATTAAATCATTTTAATGTAATTGTCAAGGGAAATTCAAATAATAGGGTTCAAATGCGTTTTTCAGGGCCACTTGTGAGTCTTGTGTGTGGGGCAAAAGACCTTCCTTCCAACTGTTTGATTTCTCTTTCACTCTCTACCTATATATAACTTTTCCTTCTCAAGGTTGGCTTAATTCAATTAAACTGAAAATTCTATGCCAAGATAGTAGTAGAAGAAGAACACAATGACTAGAAGGCCGTTTGAGCTCTTTCTGCTTGTCCTCTTGGTTTCCTGTAAGCATTGTGGTCGAAATTTGGCTATACCCCATTTTGCAACTTAATATGCAATATTTGGTTGGCGAAATTAAACGTAGTATCTAAGAGCGATTCGTTGTCCTTTGTTTCTTCGTGTCGTGCAGGTATAGGGGCAGAAGCAGCGGTATGCCAGACGAGAAGCCAGCAGTTCAGAGGGCTGTGCTTCAGAAACGATAACTGTGCTGCTATCTGCGAGAAGGAAGGTTATATATCCGGGAGCTGCAAGGGGTTTCTCCTGAGGTGCATTTGCTATAAAGATTGTGGTAACACTGGTGGCTCTACTCCCTCTGGTGGCGACGGGCCACCGGATGGTGATGGTGATGGTGGCCCGCCTGAGGGCCCTGCCGACAGCCGTGTGACGCACACGTCCAATATCAGTAGTGTGCATAAATATGGCAAAAATGAAACCAGATCTGGAAATGCTGAAATAAAGAAAGAATAGGGGCTTGAGGGGATGATTGCGTACTAGTTATGAAAGTCTTCATGGAAATAAATGGAATTGAGTATGTGAATTATTTGACAATTTTCTTTGCACGATTACCATCTACTCCCCCTTTGGATCAGCACTCATCAATGAATCTGCGCTCCCCATCACAAAATTTCACACAAAAGAAAGGGTAGGTCATTTGTCATATAATCAACAAGAAGGGTTTAAATGCAGACTTACCTCGCTCTTTGATGCTATCACTTGTTACCAACTTAGCCATCAAAAGACTCACTTAACTCAAAAGTATCAATTCTGCTCACTTCTACTTCTGCAAGCACTAGAAAATCGACTTAGTTTGCATTAACCACAGTGACTTTCCAAGGTGAGAAATGGTTGAGCTGAAATGAAAAAGTAACATTTGCAAGCAACGCAACTGCAGCAGTTCTCTTCAATTGAGAAACTAAAACCACTTCAACATTTACTTGTACCAGAATGAACCGTACTATGGTAAACAAGGAAAAGTATATCAATGTATAATTTTAAAGCAAGCCCCCACAATTTTACACACAATTGCTTTATGTTCCGTCTTTTTTTTTTTTTTTTTCTTTTTTGTTTTTTTGAATTTTACATTATCAATCTAAAAGAAAACAGAGAACGAATTAATACACAGCTTCGGCAATCAGTCAATGTTTGTAGCTCCAATCACTCAACTTGCCCTTCCGAATTATGTCATTTTCAGTCAAGTAGTCAACAAATTCATCAATCAGATACGGCCAAGCCCCATCTGGATCATAGTTTGACAATGCAGGATCCACTATCTGCATTATTACAAAAGGGTACATCAAAAACAGTCAGCAATTAGATTAGAAAATTCTGGGATATTTCAAGGAAAGCAAAAATGCAAATTATGTATAAATTAGGATGCACCATGCAAATCATCGCAAATATTTTGGACGAGGAAAGGCATAATGCTGAAGAGTTGGGACTCTAATCAAATTTTTAAAAAGTTGGGTACATGATAAAATGTGAAATAGGCAATCAGGATGAATGCAAATGGGAAGTAATATGCAAGCAGCAACCCCTAGCAAATTGGCATTAATTGTTTACCCTTGCAAACTCCAGTAGCTGGGACCAGGTATCACGAGAAATTGCTTTGTTATGCCGTGCCTGAATCATCAAAACAAACATGAAAAATATTCAGTGTAATTGCTAATAGATGTCATAAGCAGGGAAAATCGCCATTGAGTAAATATTCAGATATGAAGAATATTTAAGAACTAGTTCTGCAAACACAACAAATTGGGAGATATAATGTCCACATTCCACCTATGAGTTGAAAATCAAGTTCAGTTCTCTACACAACAAATTCTAGTTTCAAGCACGAAAATTCCCTAGTTTGATACTTGGAAATTATACCATACAGTCTCCTTAATTCTAAAAGCTAAAGATTCTGTCAGATCTGATCTATTTAACAACCACAATTATTAATTTACTCATTGCATAAGACAGAAAATTCAGATTACGTTTATCCCACCTGCAAGAACTGGCACCAATGATCCACTAACGGCCATTGCTTTTCTGCAAATAGCAACTGCCACATCCCAATTGCAGTATCCAATGCCAAAGACTTCTGACCCTGGAATCAACAGGATATCAGGTACCTACTACTCCAAGTATACCTTTAAATAATGGAAGTTACAGCTTACAAGAAACCTGATACATGCACTATTTAACAACCTAACTAAAATAAGAATTGTGGTGGGTTGTAACCAGATCTGAAGTCCGAAAATTTGGGAAAAAGATAGGTGTGGTAATGGATCAGTATAAAGCACACAAGACAATTTATAGATCTTTCTTGCTGTGAACAGGAAAGCCATTGTAATTTCCAGCAAATGGGCCACTTCAGGTGTGCTGTTGGAAGATGGGGGGCTGTCCGATGTACTCATCTTATGACAAAACAACGAAGTAGATGCTCAAAACAAGAGAACCAAGTGAACTGCAAAAATAACAGAAGAGAAGATAGAGAAGAAGAACGAGAAGAGGGCATAAACGAGACTATCCGCGCAGTGGTAGCAGTTCCAAACAAAAACTATCAATTCTCAATGAGGACTGGGACTCTTAAGAACAATAATTAACTAATCCTAAATAAATCTTAGAGATATAAAGGCAACCTCCAAAATAAGAATCAAACAGAAGCTACCAATTAGCATATCCTACTTGCTTTGTAATTTTTTTTCCCTAGTGATGAAGTTTATCGTAGATGTTTTGCCCTTTCATGCCCTTGCTTGGTGGCAGCAATTTGGTAGAAAATAAACTGACTCGGAACTTCACTCCCGAAGCAGAAACCAAGTACTATCTCAGTAATATTGATGTAACTCCTGGACAGACTAACTAATAGTTCTATGTCAATACAGATTAAGAACAAGTCATTAGTAAAAGAAGTTACCTTCTCTTTTGCCCAGCCAAACGCAAAGTTATAGATCTCCCGGAACTTTTCTGGAGAAAAATTAAAACTATAATCAACAGAAGAACAGTAGATATTGCTTTACGAAGTTTCCCATATTTAACCTTCTCAATATCCTTATTCCTTTAGTTTTTAGAGTAGATACAGGTTTCATCTTGGATACCATGTCCAAGACACATATTGGAAATTTATTGTTTGCTACCACTCTAGCTGATAACAAAATTAAGAAACTAGAAACTGCAAAAAATGATTAGGCATTTAACTACAAAGAAGTAAAAGAACTTGAGGGAAAACCAAGTAGTGAAAGAACAATATTTTGGAGAAGTGAATGACATCTTTTTGACTACCAACACATTTCCATGACATCACATACGTTCATCTTTCAGTTCAGAACGCATAAACGGGATTCTTTCTCTGAACTTCTCGAGTGAATCTATCCTGTCAAATATTCAGGGTGAAAATTTCAATTCAGTATCAACCAAACAAAAGAAGAAAATGAAAAGAAGCTTTGAAAGACGTCACCTATACTCACCCAAGAGATTGTAATCCACCGATGAACTCCTGCTTTGAGAATTCACACATGGTAGCAGCCTTCATATGCCATGAGACCACCAACTACAAAGCATAGGCTTACCAAAATTCATTTAGGATATAAAAGACAAACATGATCATAACGCAAAAGATTCTTCGGGACAAATCATTCACTATTTTCATTCTTTTGATTACAATCTCGTGAGGGTGTTGATTTGCATTTAAATTCATATTTCTCAAGCTATACTATGAGGATAAAGTTGTATCCTCATAACAAGTACGGAAAGAATCTTAGCAATAATGCTCACAACATAGAAGACAAATGAATCTGCTCAAGTTGATGCTAATTATCCAAGTAAACCATATCCCTCTCACATCTTCAACTCTTGTAGGAATGAGATCAACTTATGGAATTTTAGCAGCCTAAAGCAAAGAAAACTTGAAATGTTTCCACCCAATCCTAAAACCAGATAGAAAAGTGCCAGATGACATGTTCAAAACTGTAGAAAAATTTCCCACTACCGACCCAAATTCATTTTGACCAAAAAAGGCAATCAAATGGAAGAGCTCAATCCATCAAGTTATATTAGCTTCAGAAAGTTTAAGGTAATAGCTAGTCATCATTGTTGCTTGGAATCCTTGTGTCTTATTTTATAGATGTTACAAGACCAAAACAAGGATGTTTTTCTACTAACAGAATCACAAGGTCTTTTGACATCACCAAAAGAATGGCCACAACTAGCAATCCTCAACCATTACATCTCTAACCATGTTTCTTGAAGCATTGGAGACCACATTGATTTCTGATTGGTGGAAAGAGGGGAAGGTAATACAAAGCTTAGCATCAGTTTAAGAACAGAAGAACAAAGAATCAAATGGAGCTTCAAGCAACCAATCCATGCTTCAGTTACTCATCAAGATAGAATGTACTTGATACACTAATCTCAGGCAATTCCACATAATCAAATAAGCAACACTACATGTGGTAGCAATTCAGATGTAACTTACCATGACAATATCTTGAGGATCAACCTGCAAAAAGAAAAAAACAGTCCACATGTTATTCAACTAATACTTAGTTAAACAGAGAAGAAATGACAACAGGAATGAGAAAATAGGGTCCCAGATATTTCATGTAATACAAGCAAAGTCATCAGTAATGCTCGAGGATTTTCTTCTTCATAACATTAATTACAGATTGGAATGCAAAAGACTATAAATAATTGTCAAACCTACCTGAAGGTCATTGCAGAGGAGAGTGATTCCATCAGCCAAAATCATATCAGCATAAGGATCTGAAAAATTTAACAGCCTATAGTGAGATAACTACACCTAAATGGCAAGAATGTGGAAGGAAAACACGCTGTCTTAGGGAATCTGACTATAACTTGTCTCTAACAACTCACAGCACATTAACCAATTTTGTGAATATTTAACTATTCTCTTAACAGAGAGACTCATTTAGCATTGTAACATCAGAGTGTGGGAGGAGGCATGTAACACCTGTTCAAAACCCTATCTAACCCATTGTGTAAATTTATAATTCAGATGCCAGAGATCCAGATCTTCGACTGGCACATGATACATGAAAGTAAAGACAACAACATATGGGGAGAAAATGAAATGAATCGGAGAACTTTCTTTACAGCATGAAACCATCCTAACAATAATTCAATCTCCACAAGTAAACATTCCAGTTAAATGACAGAGGATTTCACGTCAAACAGGTTTATCATAAGAAAATATAGAACGCTGATGCCATATAACATGAACAAAGGTTGAATGTGCTAGGAAATCAGCATTCAGCAATAAGGGAATATTACATGTTCCACCTGACTACCAAATTTCTAGAGGAATATTGAAATGAAAATGTGCAACAAGGGAAAAGAAAATAAAAAAGAAAGAAAATAGGCATGGTAGCCATAATACAGGCAGAAGAGAGGAATAAACTATTGTGACTACAGAGAAAAAGATAAAAAAAAAAAAAAAAACATATAAAAATGTAGCTGCTGCACTTTCTAATTGAAATTAACATCAAGATATTTCTTGAAAAGTGAAGAAGTGGTTGAACATGGTCAAACACAAACAATATGCAGTACAGCGCCATAAAAAAGTTACAGAAAATTTGCCTTTGTATCTGTTGTAAAGCTCCTCTAAATGCCTTGTGTCAGCAACTGACTTAAGTTGGGGATGGCTGTAAAATATGTCAAATGCTCCTTCAAATTGCCAATCACTGGACTTCAGAGCCTGGATAGCTACTTTCTCACTGCACCCAAATAAAAAGAACAACAGCTAAACTACACAGATAACCACCATATAGAGAAATTAAAGGACTAAAACATGAAACCTAGAAGTGAATGTCACACCAAAGCACTGCAAGAACCTAGAAGTCAATCCTCATAATAAACATCCAAAGTTACTTGAGCATTGAATGAGCATGCAGAAAATCTCATGAAATCCCATGACTAGGACCATTATGCATTGACAGGGAAAATACAAAAAGAAAGAAAATGGGTTAAAAATTTAATGTACACTTTTCAGAAGATTGTATTATAGGATTTAGAGAGTTTTACTAATTGAACAAGGCCACAAGCACATGATGCATAGAGGTAATATTCATGATTTTTAAGGTACAATAAGTCAAGCAAATAGTCGGAAAAGGTAGACATGCCAAAGTTGTATCAAGCAAAAAGGAAATTTCACTTCCAAAGTTCAAGCAAGGCACTCGATCCTTCAGTAGATATATACTGGTGTCACAATTTTCTACAAGAAGCACAAGAGTAGACAACTGAGAACCACATAAGCAAAATCTGCAAATCCACATGAAGTGATGCATATTCAAATGGAGACCTCTCTATCTATAATAAAAATGGATGAAAGTTCAAGCCTTAACACACAATTGACTGTTAAAATACCTCGCCCCAGTAATTGACATGAATTGCTGCACTTTGTCACGCTGCCCTCTACCCAACTTGTTCTGTCAGGCAAATAACACGTCAGAGCAATCAATTCCAGATATATATCACCAAAAGAAACCCAAAAATTTGGTTGTTTTCAGCTCCTTCCAAACAGAAATCTACGGAAACTAAATCGCGACTGCTAGTAAAGCAAACACTAAACTCACCGATAACAATAACAACTTCGGCAATAACAAAATACTGCTCATAACAACGATTAGAACACTAATAACAGCCATAAGAAACATAATCAGCTGGAAACTTCTAAGCCTCGCGCTAATGAATGAAAAACGCTATAAATCCAACACCGAAAACAGAAAATTTTGCAGGAAATGACGGGAAATATTAGCACTGACCATATTGACAAAACACAGAGAAACCCCCAAATGATCGAGATTTGATCCAATGATCAAAGATGTTGAGGCAGAATCAGCAGAGCGATTGAACTAGGGTTTGATTAATCGCTAGATTCCCTCACTCTGAGTCGCCAAACAGTCCCCCCTTTTTCTATTTTATTTTCTTCTTTTTGGGGGAATGGTTTCCTTTTTTAATTTTTGCACAAATCAAATCAACACCCACGGCCACTGGGAACCTCTCGCTTGCCCAGACCCACAGTTGTTCATTTACGTTTTTGCCCTTTGTCCTCTGGGCCGGGCTGAATCACTTTCAAATCGGCCCATAATGTGGCCCCACCATAGGCCCATTGTCTCATTGGGCTCAATCGCTTGGACATTAGTTTAATTTTTTAATTTTCGTTGTCCAATAAAAATAAACCTTCTCTTATTCCCATTTTCATCATAAATAAAACCTTACACGAACGAACGTAACGTCGTACATCGAGCTAATGTAAAACCTCTGTTCGACATCAAAACAAGTATACTATTCCTATTCAAGTTCTATTTTAAAAAGAAAAAAAAAAGTATACTATTCCTATTCGAATTACATTACATTTCAACGATATCCAAAGTCGAACGTATTGGGCATTCACAACTGCATTGAGCCCATAAACTCAACATAGACCCAATAGCCCAAACCCATCACTTGGCCCAATGGAAGTAATGGGTTGGGCTTTTCATGAGTGGCGGGCTTGAATCGTAGAGAGGTAGGCCTATAAATGGATTGATTTTACCTAGACCCATTAAATTAAAAGAATTAGGTCTGGGTCGGGTAAATACCCGTTCTTACCCGGCCCATCCCAAACCAGTCACCCAGACCCAGAATCTCTTCAGACTTCACAATCACTCTTCTCTCGTTGACCTAATTTTCTCTCCAAGTACGAAAGCCGCCGCTGCAACCGTCACGTACGCCGCCTCCGTCGTCTCTCCCATCACCTCCGCGTGCCCACCTCAAGAAACCCTTCTCTCTCGTTGACCTAATTTTTGAATTTTGCCACAATTAAAACTGAACTGATGCCTTCTATTTCATAATCTGTTGATTTTCGCCAGTTCTTGAAAAGTGAGAGGTGTAAACTGAGGGGCTTTGAGTACATCAATTCAAAAAGGTACAATCTTTATCTCTTTATCTTCATTTCGACCCCCTTCATTTTTTCTTGCATTTATCATCTCATGTTTTCAAGATTTTTGAATTGGGTACCACTCATTTCGTAAGTAAAGAAAAATAAAGATTCTTGGGATAGAATTAGCTTTTTTTATTCCAGCAGCCAAGTTTCTGTCAATGATTTCTTACCTTTGTTTTCTCTGTGTGAGCGTGTTTCAAATCTTGGGTTGATTTTGATTTTTCCCTTTCATCCACTTTCCTTTATGTCCGGTGAAATTCCATCTCAATTTACTGGAAATTGACATTCGACTCATAAATTTCTCCACTAAGAGATATTTTGTTTACATAATCTTGTGAATTTTAGGTAACTAAAGGGATCATTCACTAGGCATCTTTCTTGTTTGACCCTTGCTCGTTTAGCATCTGAGGTTAGTTCCATTAATTTTTCCACTTCTCAATTTGCTTGGACGTTGAAGCTATTGGAGTTGCTCTTCTTATCGGCTGTGCACTTCAATCTCATTTTTAGCACATTTTGTTATTCTATTATTTGCTCAATCTCTTTGTCAGTAAATTTTTATTCTTGCTGAGACTGTATTAATGTTGTTGAGCTTTGTATTGATGTTGCTGAGACTGAATGATGTTGTTGAGCTTTGTATTGATGTTGTTGAGACTGTATTAATGTTGCTATAATGCTATTATTACTTGTTCATCCTACATACGGAACTAGTTTACATGCTATGGACAATAGTTCAAAGAACTATGGACAGATGTAGAAAACCAGCTTCAAGACTTTGTTGTCTGATTTGATATGATCAGGTCCAGCTTCACGAACATTCTTGAAGGACAAGCGGATCCACCAGGGAGCGCTAGCGAAAGTGATAATGACGAAGGATTGTGTAAATTAAAAGCAATAATCATCAAGATCCCAAGGAGTGTACCCTTGGGTGCTCAACTGGGCGTTCGATGTAGGATATGATAATAAAACGACGTATGTATCATATAGAGCATAGATATACAAAAGAAACTACAAGAGGGTAAATCAATGATTATCTTTGTAGTTTTCTTCCTTGCATGGCTACAAGCATTGTTCCTCTCCGAAAATGTTCACAAAGTTCAAACGTATGAACTCTCTAACGAAGTCCACACCACACCAGGAGAAATCATATTTTTCTTACTAGAGAAAAACGGATCTAAGAGGAAGTGATCCAAGAAGATACAACACTATTATGTTAGTGTCTCTTCTTGATCTAGCTTTATTCTTCAAAATGATCCAAGGTCGATGAAGAACAAAGAGGTAGTATGTGTATAGAGAGGGGCCGAAAAATTGAGAGAAAAATGAGAGTGTGTTTTTCTTCTTTATCCTAGAAAAAGATGAAATGTAATTCTCTTTCTTTGATGAGAGTATATACTCATATATATGCATAATTAATGTGATTATTGGAATATGTCTAGGTTCATCCAAGGATGTCTAGATACATCCCAATCAATCCCACTAATTCATCAATCAAGCCTACCATCTCATAAGGTATGATTTAATCATACGAAATGAAAGAGGCTTGATTGGAATTGATTTGTCCTTACCAAAAGAGACAAGTCAACACTTCATAAAGGCCATGCATGGCCGATTTTGAGGCTTCTAAAAGAAGCAATTTTCAACCATGCTTATTTGGGAAGAAGTCCAACTTCTTCTCATTCCAAAAGTGGAATTAACACACCTCTTGGGCCAAAATTTAATGGACCGGGTTTTATTGTAATCCAATTACAACAACCCAAAATTAAATCCTATTTAATTCAAGGTCCACTTAAATAATTCTCATTAAACTTTTAATCCAATTAAAAGATCCAATTTTCGATTCTCTACTTTAATTGATAAATCTCATTTACCGATTAAAATCAGGGCCCGATACAATATCGGCCCGTCCATCCAATGGACAATCCCTTAAGTAATCCAATTACTCATTATCCTTTGAAATTGACTCCAAGTGAATTTCTTCACCTCCCTGGTGATTTGTGTGTGACCCTTTAGGTTCACTCTCAACTAGGCTTGGGTCCGTGTCCAACAGGAGCCTGTTACTATGGGTGGCCGTCTAGCAACGGTCCATGACACTAGAGACTAGGTGAATGTTGGCGTGAATATTTACGCGCCGATTCCGTATGGGTACAATCTTTCCGTCTACCGTCTCCCGATCTCAGTCTAGGGTATGGAATTGGCCATCGGTTCCCATCCTTGACTAGGTGTCTATGCTTAATACTCAAGACTGCGCATGCCTCATTGCATCGACACAGAAAACCATTTCATGCTCGATCAACAACTGTGGCCACAGGTTTGAGCAGCATAAACGTGTCTCCGAGTGCATAGGAAATACTTCTGTCACATACTGACAGGGGCCGGATCCTCTTCTTGAAACCCACCGTCCTCGCTGCACATTCTGACTACACTGGACAAGGTTTATAATGATCATCTTACAAAATGACCACCTCTTGCCAGATCAAGATACAACCATCGTGTGCACATGACTGCCATGGTTCTTCAAGTCTGAGGACTAATCCCGTACTAACGGAATTGGAGAAATCCAATCATACCGACCAAGCCTCCAAGGCTTCCATATGATGATCCCCATGAGTTAGTTCAGTCAGCTCGACCCCAGTCGACCAACCCACCAAGATCGTATAAGCGTCCCACGCCGTTGCTGATGAAACACGACACTCATCTAATTAATACGACTCTTGGTGCAAGTCTCTATAGGACTCTCGATGCCCTGTCTCAAGGTCCTCGACTTGGAACATTTTACAGCCAATCCTTTATCAGTTGGTTTCATAAGCACTATTCAATGCGTGGCCCAACTGCATGAGTTGTTAATCGTGGTATGTGAGCTTTGTTGTGATATATGAAAAATAATATTTAACATATGAAAAATGAGCACAACAAAGAAAGTGTCAATGGTAATGAACACTCATTTTATTCATTATATAATATTACATTACATCAAGTTATCAAATAGTTTACAAAATGCCAAACCTATTGGCTTTCTGGTGACCTATTCTAATAATCTCCTACTTAACCTAAAGCCAATCACCCATTGACCTAAAACCCATCTTATCCAGATGCTGAGTATGGGCAACTTGCGACATGAACTTAGTAAGTGGATCTGCTATGTTTTCTGCCGAGCTAACTCGGTCCATCCAAATGTCACCTCTGCTAACCATCTCTCTGAACAGATGGTAGCGTCTAAGAATATGCTTTGATCGGTTATGAGATCTCAGTTCCTTTGCTTGCGCTATCGCCCCATTTTTATCGCAGAAGATAACTACTGGCTCAGTGATGCTAGGCACTACACCCAACTTTTGGATGTAGCTCTTCATCCAAACCACCTCCTTATGTATCCAAACTCTGTGGTGGAGTCCGCTGTGGTAGCTTGCTTGGAACTCTTCCAAGCAACCACGCCACCATTTAGTCTGAACACGAAACCAGACTTGGACTTGGCATCATCTTCATCCGACTAGAAGCTAGCGTCGTTGTAGTCTTCCAGTATCAATTCTCCACCACCATAGATCAAAAACATGTCCTTAGTCCTTTTCAGGTACTTGAGGATAGTCTTGACCGTACTCTAGTGTGCCTCCCGGCACACGCCTGACATTGACTTATCACGCTCAAAGCGAAAGCCACGTCAGGTCTAGTGCACTGGACAACGTACTGAATGTTGCCTACGGCTGAAGCATAGGGGATGTCCAACATCCTTTTAAGCTCCTCATCAGTCTTAGGAGACTGCTTCTTTGACAACTTAATTCCATGCCTCATAGGAAGGAATCCTCGTTTTGAATTTTCCATCTTGAATCTCTTCAAGCCTTCTTAATATACAAGGACTGGGTCATTCCTAACATCCTTCTAGATCTATCCCTGTAGATCTTGATGCAAAGGATGTAGGATGTCTCGCCCATATCCTTCATGGAAAATTATGTTGACAATCAAGCTTTAGTGGTTCCCAACATCTTAACATCAATCCCAATGAGCAAGATGTCATGCACGTAAAGCACTAGGAACACAAAGAGCTCCCACTGATCTTTTTGTATACACAAGGATCGGACTCGTTCTTGATGAAATCATATCCCTGTATGACTTCATCAAAACGTATATTCCGGCTTCAGGAAGCTTGTTTGAGGCCATAGATGGACCTTGGGAGACGACAGACCTTCTACTCTTCTCTAGTAGATGTGAAACCTTCCGGTTGATCCATATAGATCTCTTCCTCTACGAAACCGTTGAGGAAGGTGGTTTTCAAGTTCATCTGCCATATTTCATAGTCATACCATGCTGCTATGGCAAGCAGTATCCGAATGGACTTAGCCATTGCTACAGGCGAGTAGGTTTCCTCTAAATCAACCCCGGGTCGTTGAGTGTAACCTTTCGCCACAAGCCTGGCTTGGAAGGTTGTAACCTCCCCATCATCTCCAAGCTTACGTTTATAGACCATTTACACCCTACGGGTTTTACTCCTTTGGGTAGGTCCACTAGGGTCCAAACCTGGTTTGCATCCATCGAGCCCATTTCGGATTTCATGGACTCAAGCCACTTATCCGAATCGATGTCCGACATCGCTTCTCCGTATGTCTTTAGATCATTATCCAATTGACCGGTCAGGCCCAAATATCCGTACCTATCAGGTGGTTGGGATACTCTGGCCGACCTGCGAAGGACTGAAACTTTATCAGTGGAAACTACAGGCTCAAATGTCGTCGCTGTCTCATGGGGCACCTCACTTGATTCCTCAAGGAGTACCTCATCATGTGGACTATCCGATGAAAAATCCTTTTCCAAGAACACTGCGTTTCGCGAGACAAAAATGTTTTGCTCAGAGGGATCATATAAATAATACCCCGCAATTTCGTTCGGATATTCGATGAACCTGCATAAACTAGACCTGGAATACAGTTTATCTCCCACTAATATCTTGACGTATGCGAGGCTACCCCACACTTTCAAGTATTTGTAGGAGGCAGGCTTGCCATGCCATATCTCATATGGCGTCTGGGATATCTTCTTAGATTGCGCCATGTTCAAAAGTTTGGCCGTCGTCTCAAGAGCATATCCCCAGAAGGACAAGGAGAGTTCGGTAAAACTCATCATGGATCGGACTATATCCAACAAGGTCTGATTCCGCTTTTCAGACACACCATTCAACTCTGGTGTTCCAGGAGGAGTCCACTGAGAGAGAATCCCATTCTCTTTTAGATAATCAGTGAATTCGCCACTTAAATACTCTCTACCCCGGTCCGACCGAAGGGCTTTGATCTTACAATCGGTTTGGTTCTTTACTTGAAGTCTGTATTCCTTCAACCTTCCAAAGGCTTCAAACTTGTACCTCATCAGGTAAACATAACCATATCGTGAGTGATCATTGATAAAGGTTATGAAGTACGAATACCCACCTCTTACTTGAGTATTTAATAGACCACGGATGTCTGTATGGATCAAATCCAACAGACCGTTGGCTAGCGTGCTTTGTCCAACATAGGGTTTCTTGATCATCTTTCCCTTTAGACATGACTCGCAGGTCGGTAGGTTGTCCAAATTGTCTATTTCTAGACTATTTGAGTCCACCAACCTTCTTATCCTATTTTTAGAGATATGACCTAACCTCGCATGCCATATCTGTGCATTATCTTGATTATCATGTTTACGTTTGTGTTCTGCAGTCATAATCCAATTAGACTGTTGAAGTATGTACAGACCGTTTACTAATGTACCAAGCAAATGAGACACACACCATCATTGATAATATAAAAGTCACTTTTATTAATGGTGAAAGAATAACCCTCCTTATCCAGGACGGGTATAGATACAATATTCTTTATCATGCTAGGTACATAGAAACAATCGTTCAGTATTATTCTAACATAACTACTAATGACTAAATCTATTGATCCTACGGCTTCCGCAGCAATGGGCTTGCCATCGCTTAGCCTCAGGATCATTTCATACTTGGTTAGCCTTCTGCTTCTTTGCAGCACCTGCAAATCATTGCAGATGAGAGCACCACATCCGGTATTCAGTACCCAAGAAGTAGAATTAGTTATCATGTTTACTTCAACCACAAAATACCTGGATTGGAGAGGAATTGTGGGCACTCTCTCTTCCAATGCACATTTCCTTAGCAATGCATGCAGATATCATTTGCCTTAGACCACTGAGAACCCCGGGCCTTCCCTTTCCCTTTGCCCATACCCACTGGGGCAACTGGGGCGCTAGGAGCGCGATCAGTAGCTGCAACTGCCTTCCCCTTTCTATTCTTCCTCTTCCAGCGTCCGCCCTCTTGCCATTCGCCTTGGAGGTCGAAGCCTCTCCTATCAATACCTCCGGCGCAGACTTGTGGGTCATTACCTCGTATTGGATCAGCATGTTAATCAACTCATGAATAGACTTCTCAAGTCCGTTCATATTGTAGTTGACAACAAATGGGTCATAGGACGGAGGAAGCGACTGAAGGATAACGGCGATGTACGTGTCATTATTAACCCCAACTTTTAGTTCCTCGAGCTTCTCCACTAGGTATAGCATCTTGACCCCATGAATTTGTACAAAAGATCCTTCAGCTAGCTTAGTGCCAAAGAATACTTTTGTGGCGGCATATCTAATATGCCTATCCAGAACCGCATAAACCTCGTTCATGCGGAGCATTATGGCGGAGATGTTGTTCAGCCTATCATATTGCTTCTGGATGTCGTTGGACATTGAAGCTAATATGATACTACATATTTTTCGGTTGTCCTCATGCCATTTTCGAACGTCAAACGTTCTTCTGGTGTGGAGTCCTCCGGCAAGTCGCTCAGCAGCTGCTCGTCCAAGACGTAGCCTTGGTTCTCGAAACTGAGAACAATCCTTAGGTTTCTTAGCCAGTCTGAATAGTTCGTGCCATTGAATTTATTGGTCTCAAGTACCATGGTTAAGGGATTCTTAGATATATCTACATTTATTAAATGTAAAGTAGAATTTAGCAAATGATGGTAATATTATAGTTCAAGTTGAAGACATGGTCTTTTAGTCTTTAACCATCCCACTATTTCTACGAAAGTCCACCACTCTCAAGTAGCGTTTTGAGAAATCATTTCCTAGTGGGCTCGGGATCCATAAGTGTGATTTCCATGCCCCGCTTTTACGATTCACATGAAGAAAACCTCGTGGGAGATATCCAATATCATTCTCATCCAATGAGATTCTCAAGATATTTTGCCTTACCTATTCGCATGGTTCCGAGGGCTCCAAGCGATCCATGTTACTTAGTGTTAGGCCCGACCCATCAACCAAATCATGCCCCAACTGTCGCCCCCACCGACTCGTGAGACAGGAAAACAGCGAGTGCAGTCTCTTTGTTCACAACAATTGCAGCTTTCCCCTAGTCCAAGTGTGCCACGACTCGTGAGACCACACTTGGGTAGTGGTAGCTTCCTCGCCACATTGTTGTGGATGGAAGGCTTGGACGGATCAAAAAACCATGTTGATCCAAGTCCATTCTGGGACTAATATTTTATTTGGTCCAACCAAATGAGAGTTTGTATTTATAACGACCGAGACCTCATCACATTAAGTGTCTTTGCATGCATAAATATTCAATATTTATAAAGCGATAAATAAATACGCCGCATGCAATAAACGTAGCATAAACCCTGTTAGGATGATCACAAGCCCAACCTATGCGACTCACTGAGCCCGCGGTGAGTCTATGGTCTGTCTAGGGTGGTCCTACACTATTACATAAGTAATCAACCAATTGTCATTCCAATGGGCCTTCTGGCTCTTCTTGTTTTACGCCTTGATGTATCACCTTGGGCCTCTAACTCCGTGTGCTTGTTATTATTAAAAAATGAAACCTCACCAAGACATTAACTACTCTCATTACATAGAAAAGTAATACATGGAAAGAGGAAATAAGCAAGCCTTAACATCATGAGGCAAAAAATGGGAGATGATAGTCCCAAAACAAGAGGAATGCAGGCCCCACACAACAGAAATATAAATAAATACCATTCATTCATACATAAGGTCTAGGGCTCTTGTGATCATCCCATGTTGATTCCATAAACACATATTGCAAAATTATACCAAATAATCATGCCAACATAGATATTCAAAATATCCAAGTGATGTCCAACATCACAAAATATAAATATATAAATAATGCACAAGCTTCAAATTTTATATTTAATAACATCATACACAATTCATCCAATGCATGTTTTAAAAGAAATCCCAAATTAATTAAGAAAATTTGATCTAAGGAAAAATCCATAATTCCAAAATCAAATATGCAAAATTAATCTATTTTTAGAAAATATGCAGAAATCACCCGAAAATCAAATTTTCAAAAAAACATCGAAAACCGGCACAGAACGGCCTAGCCATTGTGCCCACTGGCCAGCCGCCTGCACAGGCACACACACGGGCAAGCAGCTTGCCTGCGCGCCCACGTCCTGTGTGCAACGCTGGCCTGGCTAACAGCCTGCGCTCGCGCAAAGCTCGCCTCTGCGCATGGTGTGCGCGCGCAAGCCCCCTGCCAACAAGCACGCTGGTAGGCACGCCGACCAGGCTGTGCGTAGGCGTGAGCCCGCGCGCGCCCGTCAGCCAGTGGCCGGCCAGCAGGGGCAGCAGCCAACCGCTGCCGCTGTTGTTCCATTTTTATCTATGTTCATGATTTTTCGTTCTCATTTCAGCATATTTATGTATAAAAACAATTGAAAATAAACATGCAATTTTTAAAATTAATCCATAAAATTGCACATGTGATGTCCATCAAATTTAAACAAATGAACAATTTCATTCATCTATATATTCATACACATAAACATGCTCATAAAGTCGTAAACGCAAGTTGAACATGCTAAGCACATATATCTATGCTCTTCACATTGAACCAGGCTCTGATACCACTTGAAGGACAAGCGGATCTGCCCAGAGGCGCGAGCGGAAGCGATAATAACAATGGATTGCGTAAATTAAAAGCAATAATCATCAAGATCCCAAGGGTGTACCCTTGAGTGCTCAACCGGGCATTCGATGTAGGATATGACAATAAAACGATGTATGTATCATATAGAGCATACAAAAGAAACTACAAGAGCGTAAATCAATGATTACATTTTTAGTTTTCTTCCTTACAAGCATTGTTCCTCTATAGAAATATTCACCAAGTTCAAACGTATGAACTCTCTAACGAAGTCCACACCACACCAGGAGAGATCACGTTTTTCTTGCTAGAGAAAAATGGATCTAAGAGGAAATGATCCAAAAAGCTGCAACACTATTATATTAGTGTCTCCTCTTGATCTAGCTTTGTTCTTCAAAATGATCCAAGATCAATGACGAACAAAGAGGGTAGTATGTGTATAGAGAGGGACCGGAAAATTGAGAGAAAAAATGAGAGTGTTTTTTTTTTTCTTTTTCCTAAAAAATATATGAAATGTAATTCTCTTTCTCTGATGATAGTATATACTCATATATATACATAATTAATGTGATTATTGGAATGTGTTTAGGTTTCATCCAAGGATTTCTAGATATATCCCAATCAATCCCACTAATTCATCAATCGAGCCTACCATCTCCTAAGGTATGATTTAATCATACGAAATGACATATGCTTGATTGGAATTTATTTGTCCCTTACCAAAAGAGACAAGTCAACACTCCATCAAGGCCATGCATGGTCGATTTTAAGGCTCTTAAAAGAAGCAATTTTTGGCCATGCTTATTTGGGAAGAAGTCCAACTTCTTTTCATTCCCAAAGTGGAATTAACACACATCTTGGCCCAAAATTTAATGGACCGGGTATTATGTAATCCAATTACAACAAACCCAAAATTAAATCCTATTTAATTCAAGGTCCGGTTGAATAATTCTCATTAATCTTTTAATCCAATTAAAAGATCCAATTTTTTATTCCCTATTTTAATCGATAAATCTTATTTATCGATTAAAACAAGGGCCCGATACAATATTGGCCCGTCCATCCAATGGACAATCCCTTAAGTAATCCCCGCGAGTCAGTTCAGTCAGCTTGACCCCAGTCGACCAACCCACCAAGATCATATAGGCGTCCCACGTCTGTCGCCTATGAAACACGGCACTCATCCAATGAATACGACTCTTGGTGCAAGTCTCTATAAGACTCTCGATGCCCTGTCGTGAGGTCCTCGACTTGTAACGTTTTCGACCGAACCCTTTATCATTGGTTTCATAACCACCATCCAATGCGTGGCCCAACTGCATGAGTTGTTAATCGTGGTCTACGAGCTTTGTTGTGATATGTGAAAAACAACATTTAACATATGGAAAATGAGTACAAAAAAGAAAGTGTCAATGGTAATGAACACTCATTTTATTCATTACATAATATTACATTACATCAAGTTATCAAATAGGTTACAAAATGCCAAACCTATTGGCTTTCTGGTCACCTATTCTAACAGTTCTAACCCCAAATGGGCATGACATGTTTGATGTTTGAGTCCTAAGCCTGCAATTAATGAACGACCTTCCCAAAGTTTTTGCTAACCACATTTTTTTTATTGCTACATTGTCCTACTTTTTTGTCATAATATTAACATTTTCTGAATACATGTGGAGTTTCTTAGAAAAAAACCGGGACATAATATATTGTTTGGTGGTGTTTTTTGGCGTGTTGTGTGATTCTTTTAAGTCAACATGTGAGGATGGAATTTGGATTTATGTGAAATCCCATTAAAAGTTTACAGTGGTGGGATTCTTAAGCCATTGACTGGAATTTGAACATGAACATGATACATTAACATGGAACTAATGGAATTACAAACTGGTGGTTGTGTTAATTATTACAGGTCAAGAAGATGTAGTTTTTTGACATGATCCTAAAGTTCATTTCAAATAAATAGAAATAAACCTAAATAAAAGTCTATCTTCTCATAAGACTAGAAATGGAATATAGAGCTTTTTTAGTATCAGCCCTGAAAACATACCCTTCATTACCTTAAAATTCATTCAATTCTCACTCATCAAACTTGAAACATAAGATAATAAACCATCCTTGAAGACTATAATAGGACATATATAATCTACTTCTTCAGCTCTTCTTGCATATCGACAAGAATAAATAAAGGGACTAGTTAATCCATGAATTGCACTAGAAATCAAGTCACTAAACTCTCCTTTATAATCCCACACTTTATTTTCATGTTTGACAATGTCAGCTCCACAAAGTGAATCAAGTCAACTTCCATCTCTTGCTTCATCTGCAAGTAGTGAGGAGATGACTAATCAATTTAGAGGAGCAAAAATGAAAAACATCGGATGTATGGCAACACTTCACAAAAGTTAGAGGTCTGAATGGTGTGATACAGTCTAAGTGCAACTATTGTGAGAAGCTTTTGTCAGGTGAAGCCAAATACGGGACTACACATTTAAGCAAATATTTGACAAATGATTTTCCACATTTCAAGTTAGAACCTAGAAGCGGTTCTACCAGTGGAAGTCCTAGAAATGATTTTAAGTTTGATCAACATAAAAGTCGTAGGGACTTGGCAATCACTTGCACAAAACACAAATTTCCATTCAACATTGATTATTTTGAAATCTTTTTGAATGGTTTGAGAATCCAAATTTCAAACTCCCTTGTCAAAAACACTATTCGGGCTTATGTGATTAGTGTGTATGAAGAGGAAAAAGTCAAAGTTTACAAGTTGTTGGATGGAGTTAAAAGTAAAATCTCATTGACTACAGATATTTGGACATCAAATCATTCACGTCTTGCATATTGTTGTTTGACTTCACATTTTATTAATGATAATTGGGAGTTAAAAAAGAAGATTATTGCATTTAAGAATATTCCTTATCCACATGATGGCGAGTCTTTGTTTAATTTCATGAAAGAAATGATATTGGATTGGAATTTGGATAGGAAGTTATTTTCAGTTGTTGTGGATAATGCTACCGCTAATGACTCCATGATTAGAAAGTTGAAAGAATAGCTTTTGGATGACTCCTTAATTTCAATTAGTGGAGATCGGTTGCATGTGGGGTGTAGTGCACATGTTCTAAATTTGATCATGCAAGATGGGTTGGGTAAAATTAGGGGGCTAATTGAAAAAATTCATGAAACTGTGAGGTATTTGAATAAGTCTCCAGCAGCAAGTCAAAAATTTGATAATGCTTTATATCAATGTAATTTCTTATGAGTTACATGAGATGGCTTTGCCTTTAAAAAAAAGCTTTCTCTCGCCTGCAAAGGATAGATAAGCAGTATCGATTTAATCCAACTGATTCAAAATGGGAAGCAACTAAAGTTGTACATGGCTGTTTGAAAATCTTTAATGAAGCCACGCGATATTTTAGCAGTAGCTAATATCCAACTTCTGACGTATTTTTCCCTGATATCTGTGAGATTCAATTGAAGATGACTGAATGAAGAAATAGTGAATATGAACTCGTTAGAAATATGTCTGGCCCCATGAAAGAGAAATTTGATAAATATTAGGATGAGTGTTGTTTGGTATTAGCTCTTGCTGTTGTTTTTTTATCTTATATTCAAAATGGATTTGGTTGAGTTTTTCTACACAAGGATTTACGGTTCTGCAGCTGATTCGTACATTCATAGAGTTCGTAACTTTTTGATTAATCTATTTGTTGAGTATGGAGGTAGTTTCATTTCTTCAATGACTGAACCCATTGTGGCAAGTGATTCTGGGGTTGAAACGCATGGTTCTTTATCTTATTTTGATAGATGGTACGATGAATCATATATTTTAGCCAATAGAAAATCGGAGTTGGACATTTATTTAGAGGAGGCAAGATTTCCTAGAACAAACACATTTAATATTTTAGATTGGTGGGGAACTAATGGTCCTAGATTACCTACGTTAGTGAAGATAGCACGTGATGTTGTAGTTGTTCCAGCTACTACTGTTGCGTTAGAGGCAACATTTAGTGTTGGAGGCTGGGTTATTGTTGAATCACATGCATGTTTGCTTCCGGATGCAGTAGAAGCACTGATTGTTACTGATGATTGGATATGACCAATTTCGAAAAAAAAGGTAAGCAAAATCAGTTGATCTTCTAATTTTTGAAATTAAAATTATGTTGACATAATATTTTTCCTCTTGTTTTTTGAATTTATAGTTGCAAGCGATGTGGAATTACTTAGAAGCCAAGCATAGAGTTCAATTAAGTGGGACGATATAAATAGGTCAAATTATTACTTATTAGAAGTTTGCTTTTATTGATTACTGAAAAAAATCAGTATTTTGATATTTGTTATCCCGTTTGCCCCCTGTGCAGGTCTTTTAGTTGGGATCGTGAGTTTTTTTTGTGAAGCTCGTAATACTAGTTCAGGACCTTTACTTGCTCTCTTTCTTGTAATATATTTATTGTTGGTTTAGTTAAAAAAATGTGTATTTGAGCATTCACTTTTGTAATTTTGTCATATCATTTTCACTACAAAAAAATGCGGCAATTGGAACGATTTACTATGACCGTTTCAAAGCTCGATCCAAATTGGAATGGTCAATGAAACTGTTGTGGAACGGTAACCCGTTGCTGACGTCACTTTCATATTATTCAGAGTCAGAGTGTGTAGGAATGACAAGACCGTTTCTGATTATGTGCCAAACTGTAAACCCATTACCGTTCCAAAAGGGAGCGGATATATTTTGGCATTCCATTTGGAACACATATGTGGAAATTGGAACGGTTATTTGACCTGAGAACATAATCGTTCCCACCCGTGTTTCACAATCCGGGATGAATTGAAATGCAAGGTCCACCGATCCAACATGTAGTGCTAAATGGGACCGTTTTACGCCTTGTATGAACAATGTAAAGTAATGACTATTCCAAATTGTGGGTCGTATGAAAATGAAGTGCAAGTTTCAACGACCATTCCAACATGTGTTGCTATCAGGAATGGTCCATGTACATAATAGAGTATCTATTCCGATTACTGTTCCAAAGATGCTCCAACGGCTATATTTTAATTAGTTTAGTGTTCGTGTTTCCGTTCCTGAGCACGTTCCTAATGCTGAAGCAACGGCTATATTTCAACAGCTAATTTAGTGTTCCAAATAATATTCCAATGCCCGTTCCAATATTTTTCTATATATACGTCCTCTTCATTTTAATTGTTCTTATTACCCTCTCTCCAATTCATTTCTTCTAACTCCCTCTCTTGATTCTTTATACGTAAAATCAAAAATATTAACAATCTCCACTAAATTTGTATTGATTTTTAAAGGTGTTTTGTTCAGGTAATAAGTTGAAACCCTTCAATGGTTGCATATATATATATATATACATAAATTTGTTCTGGTCATTTAATTACTGTTGTGAATTGCTTGTGTACGTAGGACTAATCATGTTAAGACAGTTGAGGAGATGGATGTATGATCAAGACCTGCTGGGTGTGATGTCGGAGTTTGAGGATGGTGTTACAACATTTCTATAATGGGCTCAGTCTCACTGTGCATATATGAACGAGGAGAAGATTAAGTGTCCCTACCGAAACTGCAAAAACAAATGGTTTAAAACACCGGACGAGGTAAATATCGACTTATGTATGAAAGGGTTTATGCCGGAATATTATAATTGGACTTCGCATGGTAAGGAGAGAGTGCAGGAATACTTTGATGCATAGACCGCGCCCCCTGTGCTGCAGCAGCAAACGCCAGCTATTTAGGAGGAGGGTAGTTCGCATTGGGGTGATGCGACTCAGATGGATTGGATGCAAATGATGGTATTCGATGCAATCGGGTCATCTTTCTGGTCTTCTTATGACCAGGAGGGACCGGTTGATGATGGTACTAGAGCCTTTTGATGTCGTCCTAATTCATATTACAGTGAGGGGCCTTATGATTATGTGTTTGGGTTGTCAGAACATTTTTGGTGTATTTCATGCTACCGACCAACCATTGTGGAACGGCTGCCCTCAATCTTAGTTGGCGTCAATTGCTAGTTTGGTGAATAGCAAGGCCGAAGGGGGTTTTTCCGAGCATACATACGATCGCTTGTGCCAGTGGGCTCATCATATAATGCCCCACGATCACACTTCCCCCTTGATTATTACAGTACGAAGAAATTGATAAGAGAATTGGGTTTACCAATTGAGAAGATTGATGCGTGCAAAAATGGCTCTATGCTGTACTGGAAGGTTGATATTGATTTGGATTATTGCAAATTTTGTGGAGATGCTAGGTACAAGCCCACCAGGGACAGAAATCCTAGACGCAAGAAGTCCCCGTATGCAATTCTTAGGTATCTGTCGCTTACCCCTCAACTATAGAGGTTGTATGCGTCGAAGGCTACTGCAGAGCACATGACGTGGCATGTCAGCCATCCGACGGAGGAGGAATCCATGTGTCATCCGTTTGATGCAGAGGCTTAGAAGCATTTTGACCGGACGTATCCTGATTTTGCAGCTAAACCCCGTAATGTTAGATTAGGTCTGTCCATGGATAGGTTTGCACCGCACAACCACTATGGTAAAACTTACTCATGTTGGCCCGTGATACTTACACCGTACAATCTCCCACCGGAAATGTGCATGAAGTTTGAGTATATGTTCCTAACGATGGTGATCCATGTCCCATCCAATTCCAAACGTCTTATAAATGTCTACCTGGAATAGTTGATCGAGGAGTTGCAGAATTTATGCCATGTCAGTATACGTACGCAGACACTACCATAAACCAGTCATTCATGATGCGGGTCGTATTGATGTGGACAGTGAACGACCTACCTGCCTATGGGATGGCGTCTGGATGGAGTACCGCCGGTGTTATGGGGTGTATAGTTTGTATGGAGGACACACGGGCATTTTATGTGCAGCACGGTCAGAAGGCGTGCTATTTTGACTGCCACAGGTAGTTTCTCCCACCGGACCATCTTTACCGCAGGAACAAGAAAGCCTTCACTAAAAATCGAACGAAAATGAAGGTTGCATGTCCAAGGTTGACTGGAGAGCAGATCCGTACCCGTGTGAATGCGTTTAGTATGTTAGTGGAACAACCATTGAGTGAACCAGAAGGCTACGGAGTCGACCATAAGTGGACGAAGAAAAGCCTCTCCTATCAATACCGCCGGCGCCGACTTGTGGGTCGTTGCCTCGTATTGGACCAGCATGTTGATCAACTCATGAATAGACTTCTCAAGTCCGTTCATGTTGTAGTTTACAACAAACGGGTCATAGGATGGAGGGAGCGACTGGAGGATCACGTCAATGTACGTGTCATTGTTAAGCCCAGCTTTAAGGTCCTCGAGTTTCTCCACTAGGGAGAGCATCTTGAACCCATGACTCTGTACAGACGCTCCTTCAGCGAGCTTGGTGCCAAAGAATGCTTTTGTGGCGGCATATCTGATATGCCTATCCGGAACCGCATAAACCTCGTTCATGCGGAGCATTATGGCGGAGACGTTGTCCAGCCTCTCATACTGCTTCTGGATGTCGTTAGACATTGAAGCCAGTATGATACTGCGTACTTTCCGGTTGTCCTCATGCCATTTCTCGAACGTCAAACGTTCTTCAGGCGTGGACCCCTCCGGTAAGTTGCTCGGTGGCGGCTCGTCCAAGACGTAGCCTTGGTTCTCGAAACCGAGGATAATCCTCAGGTTTCTCAGCCAGTCCGAGTAGTTCGTTCCATTGAATTTGTTAGTCTCAAGAATCATGGTTAACGGGTTCTTAGACATATCTACATTAATGAAAATGTAAAGCAGAAATTAGCAGATGATGGTAATATTATTGTTCAAGTTGAAGACTTGGTCTTTTAGTCTTTAACCCTCCCACTATTTATACGAAAGTCCGCCACTCTCAAGCGGAGTTTCGGGAAACCATTTCCTAGTGGGCTTGGGATCCACAAGCGTAATCTCCATGCCCCGCTTTTTACGATTCACATGAAGAAGACCTCGTGGGAGATATCCAATATCATTCTCATCCAATGAGATTCCCAAGATATTTTGCCCCACCTATTCGCATGGTTCCGAGGACTCCAAGCGAACCATGTTACTCAGTGTTAGGCCCGACCCATCAACCAAATCATGCCTCAAACTGTCGCCCCCCACGACTCGTGAGACAGGGAAACAGCGAGCGCAGTCTTTTTGTTCACAACAATAGTGCAGCTTTCCCCTAGTCCAAGTGTGCCACGACTCGTGAGACCACACTTGGGTAGTGGTAGCTTCCTCACCACATTGCTGTGGATGGAAGGCTCGGACAGACCAAAATACCATTTTGATCCAAGTCCGTTATGGGCCTAATATTTAATTTGGTCCAACCAAATGAGAGTTTGTGTGTGACCGAGACCTCATCACATTATTGTGTTTTAGCATGCATAAATATCCAATATTTAAAGCGATAAATAAATACGCCGCATGCAGAAAACATAACATACCCCTGTTAGGATGATCACAAGCCCAACCTATGCGACCCACTGAGCCCGCAGTGAGTCTATGGTCTGTCTAGGGTGGTCCTAAATTATTACAATAGTAATATACCCATTGTCATTCCAATAGGCCTTGTAGTGCACTTGTTGCACGCCTTGATGCTCCTCCTTGGGGTCTCCGACTCCAATTGCTTGTTAAAATTGAAACCTCACCAATCCTATCTACTCTCATTACAACTGAAAGTAATACATTGGTAATAAGGAAAACAAGCCTTAACATCATGAGGCTGAAATACGGGAGATGATAGTCCCAAAAACAAGAGGCACGCAGGCCCCACCCAACAGAAAATAAATAAACATTCATTCATCCATACACAAGGTCTAGGGCTTTGTGATCATCCCATGTTGATTCCATCAACTCACATATAACATAATTATTCCAAATAATCATGCATAAATAACCAATGGATATTCTAAATACCCAAGTGATGTCCAACATCACAAAAGCATAAATATACAAATAATATGCAAAATTCAAATTTTAAATTTAATGGACATTTTAAACAATGCATCCAATGCATGTTTTAATCACAAATTAATTAAGCAAATTTAATCCAAGGAATAATCCAATTATTCCAAAATCAAAAATGCAAAATTAACATATTTTCAGAATATTGTGCAGAAAATACAGAAAATCGAATTTTCCGGAAAAAGTCGAAAAACGGCACAAAACGGCCCAGCCGTTGTGCTGGCCGGCCGCCCGCGCGCACAGGGCAGCGCGCGCGCGCGCGCAGGCAGCAAGCCTGCGCGCCCTGCGCGCGCGCTGGCCGAAGCCCAGCGCGCGCAGGCGCCCGCCTGCGCGCGGCCACTGCCGGCCCGACCAATTTTTTTTTTTTTTGTTTTTCAAAACTGTTTCAGCACAATAAAATTAATATTATTCTGAAAATAAGCATGCAATTTTAGATCCAATCTAACAAAATTAAGCATGCCAAAAGTCCATTAAATCCAAACAATTGAATCATCATATTATTCATATATTTATGTAATCTAACATGCCAATAAAGCCGTTTAAAAGCAAGTAGATCATGCCAAACACATAGATCTATGCCCCTTACATCGAACCGGGCTCTGATACCACTTGAAGGACAAGCGGATCCGCCCGGGAGCGCGAGCGGAAGCGAGAAAGTCGAGAATAAGTGCGTAAATTTAAATAAAATTCAAAATACGCGAATCCCAAGGGGTGTACCCTTGGGTGCTCAACCGGGCGTTCGATGTAGGATGTGTAAATATTAAAACATATATTTAAACACATAGGGCATAGATATATAAATGGAATCAATCAAAGCGTAATAAACCGTTACCTTTGATTGTTTAGCGTATGCTACCGGCTACTAGCGTTGTTCCTTCTCCGGAATGCTCACGAAATCCAAACGTATGGATTCTCCAAAGGTGATCCACACCACACCGGAAGAAACACACGTTCTTCTTGCTAGAAAAGAACGGGTTTAGGAAGGAATCGGTTTAAGAGAAGAACACTATGAATTAGTGTTCTCTTAAACTTACTTTGTTCTTCTTCTTGATTCAAAATCAAGTGAAGAACACAAGTGTAAGAGAGGGAGGGAGCACGAAAATTGAGAGAGAGGAGAGGATTTTTGTCTTCTCTTTTTTCCTAGAAAAAGATGAATAATGAATCACTTTTGCTAGGTGTTGTATATTCTAATATATATACATAATTAATGTGATTATTGGAATGTGTCTAGGTTCATCCAAGGATGTCTAGATTCATTCCAATCAATCACCATCAATTCTTCAATCAAGCCTACCAAAATTTATGGTATGATCAAATCATACCAAAAGGGAAGAGCTTGATTGGAGTTGATTTGTCTCTTTCCAAAAGAGACAAGTCAACATACCACCTAGCATGAAACATGGCTGATTTTGCTTCCTCCAAGGGAGCATGTCGGCAATATTTAATTAAGGGAAGAAGTCCAACTTCTTCCTATTCCAAATTAGGAATTATTTCTCCTCTCGGGTATAATTTAACGGACCGGGTTTTATCGTAATCCAATTACGACGATCCCAATATTAAATCCAATTTAATGTCCACTTAAATTATTCCCGTTGATCTTTTAATCCAATTAAAAAGATCCAACGTCTCAACATCTCAACTTTCCATATTTAATCGAAAATCCAATTTACCGATTAAATGAAAGCCCGATACAATATCGGCCCGTCCATCCAATGGACTTTCCCTTAAGTAATCCAATTACTTATTTTATCCTTCGAGATTGACTCCAAGTTGATCTCTCTCAACCTCCTCGGTGATTTGTGTGTGACCCTTTAGGTTCACCCTCAGCTAGACTTGGGCCCGTGTCCCACAAGGGCCCGTTACCATGGGTGGCCGTCTAGCAACGGTCCATGGCACTAGAGACTAGGTGAATTGGCGTGAACATTTAGGCGCCGATTCCGTACGGGTACGATCCTTCCGTCTACCGTCTCCCGGCCTTAGTCTAGGGTATGGAATTGGGCGTCGGTTCCCATCCTTGACTAGGCATCTATGCTTAATACTCGAGACCACGTATGCTTCATTGCGTCGATACAGGAAACCATTCCCTGTTCGACCAACCACTGTGGCCACAGCTTCAAACAGCATGAACGTGTCTCCGAGTGCATAGGAGATACCTCTGTCACATACTGACAGGGGACGGATCCTCTTCTTGGAATCCACCGTCCTCGCTACACATTCCGACTGCACTGGACAAGGCTTATAATGATCATCTTACAGAATGATCACCTCTCGCCAGATCCAAGATACAGCCGTCCTGTGCACGTGACTGCCATGATTCCTCAAGTCTGAGGATTACTCCCGTACTATCGGAACCGGGGAATCCAATCATACCGACCAAGCCTCCAAGGCTTCCATATGATGATCCCCGCGAGTCAGTCCAGTCGGCTCGACCCCAGTCGACCAACCCATCAAGACCGTGTAGGCGTCCCACGCCTGTCGCCGATGAAACACGGCACTCATCCAATGAACACGACTCTTGATGCAAGTCTCAATAGGACTCTCGATGCCCTGTCTCGAGGTCCTCGACTTGGAACGTTTCAGACCCAACTCTTAATCAGTTGGTTTCATGACCACCATCCAATGCGTGGCCCAACTGCACGAGTTGTTATCCATGGTCTGTGGGCTTTGTTGCGATATAAGTTAAACACCGTTTTAACAAATGTAAAGTGAGCACAACAAAGTAGGTACCAATAGTGACGAACACTCACTTTATTCATCACATGATAATATTACAATTACATCAAGTTGTCGGATAGGTTACAAATTGCCAAACCCATTGGCTTTCTGGTCACCTATTCCAACACGCATCTGATACGACACAATCTTGATGTCATGCACATTGAGAAGAATGTGTTCGACAATATATTCAATACTGTGATGGACATAAAGGGCAAACGAAGGACAATCTGAATGCACAGAAGGATCTAAAGATCATATGTAATCTACCAGAGCTTGAGTTGGACGAAAGGAGACCGAACGTGATGCCCAAAGCTATATATACACTGACGAAGGATTGGAAGAAGAGAATATATGAGTGGGTTTGTTGTCTTAGTTTCCTGATGGGCACGTATCTAACTTGTCCCGCTGTGTCGACATGAAAGAGCTAAGGATGCACGGCATGAAAAGCCATGATTGTCATGTATTCATGCAGAAGTTGATTCCAGTTGCCTTCCGTGAAATGCTTCCTGAGCACGTGTGGGGGGCCTTGACAGAGGTGGGCCTTCTATTCCAGATCCTATGCTCAACCACGCTAGAAAATTTACTGTTTTATATATATATATATATATATATTATTTTTCTGATTTACATTAATAAATATTCGTACGAATAGATTTCTCCGCGATTTGAAGAAGAAGGTGAAAACAAAGCACACGTCGAGGCGTCAATTGTAGAATCATACATTGTCGAAGAAATTGGGCTTTTCTCTTCCCACTATTTCGAACCGCACATTCTCTGCAAGTGAAGCAGACCTGGCCGAAACGATGATCTCACGAGCAATGACGATCGAATAGTAGTTGCGCCGTACTACGAGTAAGTTTTTTGAGACACACATTGAATATACATTTGTATCTCTTCGACCATTTCAGCTTAAACATGTATATTTATAATTACCGTTGTTCCGGATACAGGTCTATTCTTGAATGAATTGTACGAGCAACACCATTTGGAGGACCCAATAATTGATCAACTAGTGGCAACTCAATTCAAGGATTGGTTCAAGCATCGTGTAAGTGTTACTACCTTATAAATTACAACTATCTGCTCAATTTCTTATATACTATTTCAATTGCTGTATGAATTACAAGTGAAACCCGAATTGAATCACACATACAACAAATTGTTGAAGTTGCATTATTGGGGCCCTGGAGCAGAAGTGACGACGTTCCTATCTTACTTTGTGAATAGCTTCAATTTCCACACTGAACATCACAATGTCGGGAAGTTAACAATGAATTGTGGTGTTTGTGTCAAAAGCTCATAACATACAGACACGGATTCTGACTTTTATGGAATACTGGAAGAGATAATTCAATTAGATTACCTACTTATTCCGGACATGCACATTGTGTTGTTGAATTGTTGTTGGGTTGATCCGATTAGAGGCGTGAAGATACACCCTCGTTATCACATCGCTGATGTCAATTTGAAAAAACTCTACCAAAAGAATGAACCTTTCATACTGGCGCAACAAGTAGTACAAGTCTACTATGCGGATTACCCGAGCATAAAGAGAGACAAAGTCGACTGGAAAGTTGTTTGCAAAATCAAGGCTCGAAGAGTAGTCGATGACTCGCGATGGACCAAGGTCCCCTATCAGACGGATGAAGTCGTACCTCTCCAGATGTTGGCACATGCAACCAAACGTAAGAACTTCATGACCCAGCGGGAATACAGTTGGTCGTTGATCTATCCATGTCACAACATGGAGCAGGTACATCCCGCTTGCTAAATGGTGAATTCGATGATCAAGATGATGAAGATAGCTTTGACGAGGCTGAAACTGAGGAAGAGACTTATTGAGCGCGAAGTGAAGCGTTAAACAAGAGGTGGCTTTAAATGTGTAACGAAAATACCTTAGTTTAAACATTGTATTAATCATAATTTTTTATAAAATAGTGTAGCTTTATGCCGGTGTATTAATTTATTTATTTTCCTTAGTTTAAACATTGTATTAAGTTTTTTATAAAATAACATAACAAAATAAATTTTAAATATTGGAACAGTCAATATATATCAGGACCGTTCCTATTACAGTTACAAGTTTTAAAATAGGCGCCCACTAAAAAGAATAGGTGAAAATTTTAAAAATATGAACGGTCAAAATATTCCCATGACCATTCCTATTACAGTTACAATATTTCAATTGGGCGCCCAGTGAAAAAATAGGTGGAAATTTTGAATTAGGAACGGTCAACATATTTCAATGACCGTTCCTATTTTAGGTACAATGTTTCAATTAGGCGCCCACTGAAAAAAATAGGAGGGAAAATTAAGTAGGAACGGTCCATATAATTCAATGACCGTTCCAAGTTTAGGTCCAACTTTTTAATTTGGCGCCTTATGTGAAATAGTGGGAACATTCAATTTTGGAGCGATTATTTTATATTTGACCGTGCCTAATATAAATTTGTACAGACCATTCCTAAACGTATCCGCTAACCGTTCCTAAGTTGTTATTATTATAAACCGTTTCTAATGTAATATATAACCGCTCCAAATTGTGTTACTAGTATATGTTTTACCCAATTGTGGCGATATCTTCCGTAAGTCGGATTGACAATATTTTTAAACACATACAAGATTTTGAATATGATTTGATATCTAATAGTCTGATTTTCAATCAGATGGCCGGATTGAATGATGCAATCCCGTCTTATGACGACGAATACTGGCCGAAAATGATATATCGATATCCGCACACCGAAAATTTTCAAAACTACATATAATGTATTCTTGTATGTGTTAAATCATATCTAACTGTATGATTGGAATTTTGACGGTCTGATTAGGCGATGCAGTATAACAATACAAGATGCTAGTTTAATATGTGAAATACTAACAAACTTAATTATACAAATATACTTCATATTGTGAACGTGTGTCTATTTTTTGAAAATTACTTTATATTTTCAAATTCTTTAAATGGCCAATTGTATACCTTTATTCGCTCATACACGTGTTTGGACGTATTTTTCTTAATTTATATTTATTATCTAAGAAGATCAAATAATATTTGCAATATATATAAGAACGGTCTTGAATGGAAATAGGAATGGTCAACACTCACAGGTCACCAAATGACGTCGTTTTTGTATTTAGGAATGGAACTAGTAACACATTAACTGTTAAATGACCATTCCTATGAAGTTCATTATCAGTACATGATACTAAAACGACGTCGTGTTAACATCAAAACGACGTCATATTTGGCTTTGGGACCAGGCTTAGGAACGGTCATAACAAAATATGACCAACCCAAAGTTCTAATATAAATTGGACCCTTAGCAGATTCATTCCCATTTTTCTGCCTCTCTCTCTCTCTCTCTCTCTCTCTCTCGTCGACTGCCCACCACCACCACCGTCCGCCATCAACAACCGCCGCCATCCACCACAATCGCCCCTCCGCTTCTCTCTCTCTCTCTCTCCCACCTCCACTATACGCCGCCACCACAATCGCCCCTCCGCCTCTCTCTTTCTCCCGCCTCCACTGTGCGCCGCCACCACCGTCGTCCACCACCATCGGACCAGCACCTCCGTTGACGCTACTACCCTCCACTACCAAGTAGGGTTTCCAAAAACCCTTTTTAAATTTTTTTCTATTTTCAGTTTTAGGGACAGAACTTGCATGTACATTTTGATAGTATATAATGTTAGAGAAAAAATAGAATAAATTTTATGTCATTGGTATGAATTTTCTGTATTACTTTGTACTTTTTGGAATTTTTCTGTAATTTCTGTAATGGTAGGGCATTTTTATGTAATTTTTGTATAGTTAGGGGACTTATCTGTAATTTCTGTAATGTTAGGGGATTTCTTTGTATCTTTTTTTGGTAATTATGTGAATTTTCTGTAATTTTTTGTAATTTCTGGAAAATGCCCACAAATTTGTGAATTTTCTGAAAATTCATTGTGTTAAATTTATGTTACGTTCAGAAATTTCTGTAAATATAGGATATTTCGATCAATTTATGAAATAATTATGAAATTTCTATAATATAGGATATTTTATGTAATAACTAGAATAATTAAGAATAACTAGGATATCATGTATTTTTCTGAAAATAATTTTCTGAACTTTTTGTATTTTTCTGTTATTTTTAACAAATTTGTTAGTTATTTTTAACAAAATTTTTAGTAATTTATAAAAAAATTTCCTCATTTTTTTGTACGCAGGAGCGGCTTTTAGTAGAAGAAAAAGACAAGTAATTGAAAAATAATTTTAGACATTTTAAAATATTTTTAAAATTATGGCTTTTTTTTGAAATTTCTGTTATTTTTTCTTAAAAGAATTCATTGTTATTTTTACAAAAATTTCTGACATTTATAAAATTATTTTTTGTTATTTTTGAAAACATTTCTGACATTTTTTAAATTATTTTTTTATTATTATAAGACTTATTGTAATTACAATAATTATTAAATGTTGAGACTAATTAATCATTTTAGAATTTATGAAACAAATTAGGATTATAATGTATAAGGTATCGATTTAGTATACATGGGATTTAGTAAACATTTTAGAAAATAATTGTAAATTTTAGTATACATTTTAGGAAAGAATTTTGGGATTTATACTACCCACTTGTAGGAAAAATTCTAAAAATTCATAACACTAATATTTTGAGAAAACATTGTAGAGCATGTTTGGTCGGGATTTGCCTCCTCAAGAAGGTGGACGGACTTGCAGCCGTGGTCGTGGCCCGTCGGTTCTACCACCGGGGGGTGCTGCTTCCAGGTTGGGGAAGCAACATTCCGACCACCCCCACCACACCACTGGCAGAGCAGTCAGCTGCCGCACTGGTGCCGGATCAAGCCCGGTCTGTCTACTCCTGCATGTGCCCCTAAAGATACTAGACCATCTACTCCCGCACCGGCGGCAAATCCGGCCCGTCCATGGGTTGCACCACCCCCACCTGCACCACCAGTCCCCCTACCATTCGCGTGTTAGAATATGTGACCAGAAAGTCAATTAGATTGGCTATTCTGGGAACTATTCATCGATCTTTATCAAAGTAATATTATACTGATGGATAAAGTAAGTATACATCACTGGCAAAATATGTTTGTTGTGCTTACTACTCACATTGAATGTCGTTTCAATGTCACAACAAATGCCCACAGACCGACTGGTTAAACCCATTGAGTTGAGCTGCGTATAGGTTGGCGGCTATAAAACAAACTCTTTGAGGGTTGGTTTGAAACGTTCCAAGTCGAGGACCTCGAGACTGGGCCTCGAGTGCCCTATAGAGACTTGCACTAAGTATTGCATTCACTGGGTGAGTGCCGAGTTTCATCGGTGCCAGACGTAAGTCGTCTATGCAATTTTAGTGGGTTAGTTGCCAAGGTAGTCGACTGATTGAACTGACTGGCCGGAATCGTCATATGGAAGCCTCGGAGGCTTGGTCAGTATGACTGGAATTCCCGGTTTCGATAGTACGAGATTAGTCCTCAGACTTGAGGAATCATGGCAGTCGCATGCATATGAAGGTTGTATCTTGGATCTAGTGAGGGGTGATCGTGTCTTTGATATGGTCATTATAAGCCTTGTCCAGTGCAGTTGGAGTATGTAGTGAGGACGGTGGATTCCAAGAGAGAATCTGCCCCCTGTCAATATTTGACAGTTATATCTCCTATGCGCTCTGAAATGGTTTAGACTCTTCAAGTCTACAGCCGTAGCAATTGGTCGAGTAGGGAATGGTTCCCTAGGTCGATCAATAGAGTAAACGCATCTCGAGTTTGAAGCATCGTTGCCTGGTCCAGGATGGGAACCGACGCCCAATTCCATGCCCTAGACTAAGGCCGGAAAATGATCGAGGAAAGGACTGTACCTGTATGGAACTCGGAGCCTAAATGTTCACGCTAACATTCACCTAGTCTCTAGTGCCATGGACCGTTGCTAGACGACCACCCATGGTGACGGGCATTTCTGATTAAGGGTTAATCAGAAATAATTAATTAAATTGGATTTAGTTAATCAATTGTGTTGGACACAAGCCCAAGTCTAGCTGGGGGTGAACCTAAAGAGTCACACACAAATCACTATGGAAGTAGTGGAATTAATTTGGAATTAATTCTGGAAGAAGTGAATTAATTTAATTGGATTAAATTAATTCAAGGAGAATATAAATGATTGGATCATTTATTGGGAAAATCCGTTGGATGGATGGCCCAAGAATTAACTAATTGGATTAATTAATTTTGGGCTTAATACCTTTAAATTAATTGAATTAATTTATTGAATTTCATTTAATTAATTGATTGATCAATTAATTAGTGCTTGAGCTTATATTTATTTAATTGGATTAAATAAACTTTTGGATTTCAATAAGATTTACTATTAATTGGATTAATATGGAACCCATGGATCTTGATTGGACTTGATTTAATGTGAATAAATCAAGACCGGTCAAAATTGGTCCATGACTTGAAATCTAAGCTCAAGGGATTGATGCAAGTTGAAGAGGAGTTGAAAGTCCTCCATGTAAGCAATGATGTGGCTTTCCATGATGGTGAGGTATAGCACATATTATGCTAACATGGGTGGAGGTTGAGCACAAGTTGTGCATTAGTGTGTAGGTGGTTTTGAAAACTACTTACAATTACACAACTACACACATATGGCTCTAACTCCCTAACTTGCTCTCCCCTCACTAAGAGCCATGAAATTTTCCTCCCCAAAAGACGCTTTTGTGTTCTTCTTGAAGTCTATTCAAGTTAAGAACAAAGAGGAATTCGAATACACTAATATGATAGTGTTATTCGGATTTTCTTCCACTAATCTCATTTTCATCTAGCAATGGATTGAGAGGTTACTTTCCTAGTGTGGTGTGGATCATCTTTAGAGGGATTCTAAGTTGAGTCCTAAAGTGAATGGAAAAGGAACGAAAAGGAAATCAACGCTTGTTGCCGTTCTGCATGTGAAATGAAAAAGGTAATGTTCCGATTTAAATTATTGCATTTTTCGTTTCCTCCTCTAGCCACATGGTCAAGCATATTTTTTCTTATATTATGATGTTTTTGAATACACGAACGCCCGGGAATTCAAAGGGAACACCCATTTGGAATCGTTTTTTAATTTCTCTTAGTTTACGCTTCTGCTACGTTCCTGGGCCGTACCGATTCTTTCATCGCACGCCTGGTATATCACCCTCACCGACGCCAAGTATAATTTTTATAAAAATATTTTTGTTATTTAAATTATTATTTTTCTGTCACACTAATTATTATGTAATTTCATGGTTGAACGCAAGATACACGAGCGCATGTACGCGGTGGTGCGAGGACATTATCCCGACCCTTGGTGATGTTTGCGTCAGGTACCGCTAGAGCACCAATAATTTTGGCTCGAGAGCTTGATGATAACATACTTTAATTTCATTTAAAGGTATAAATTGATTTTTTATTAAATATTTTAACAATTTATTTATTTTGCAGATGATGTACTGGTGAGACTGTGACGATGAGTCCATGTTCCGCGTCTTCCACATGTTTGCGGGGAAGTACCCCCGCAAGAAGTTCGTTCTCACCAAAATTTCTCTAGTGAAGCCTCTTTGGCTGGCGAACGAAGTCTGGTGGCAGCTCCCCCTGTACTAGGACAACGACGAGTTCAAGGCCGAGTGTGCGAAGAACAAGGCCAACCGGTCCGCCAACCCAGCAGCATTCTCTACTGTCTACCGTGGGGGTTCTGCCTCCATCGGCATGCACAAGAGAAAATGGTAAGAAATTTAATTTTTCTTAAAGTATTCATCATTATTAAATTAAAAGTTTAATAATTGTTCCTTTTCTTTTTACAAGAGACACAACTCGGTCGGCCAGTCAAGCAGATTGAGTTATTCTCTAGATGCTACAAGAAGAAGGTCGACGACGGCTGGAGCGACCCGAGGGCAGTGGAGGTGACTGTAAGTACTCAATTACATTTTCAAAATTTTTTCCTTTAATTTTTCTCAATAATAATAATAATAATAATAATTTGCTATGTTTTGAAGGAGACGTTCTAGAAGTTGCTGAAGGATCACCAGTCTCAGGCCACGGCCGATCCTGGGGATCGTCTGGTGGAATCGGAGGGCTCGGTGGTGCAAACCGAGCAAGATTTGTGGCTGGCTACAGTCGGGGGCAAGAACAAGGGCCGGGTATTCGGTCTTGGTTCTGAGGTCCATGGCCTTAGCCAAACCTTTACCTCGTCATCACTACCGCCATCGCCACCGCCACCGTCGAACTTGGAGGATCGCATGATCTTGCTAGAGGAGATGATGGTCGACATGATGGGCATGATAAAGTCTCTGCAGACCAACAACTCCGCTGTCGGCCCGTCACAGCCTCCGACAGACCCCTCTGCTCCAGACGATGCCGACATGGACCAGGACGAGGGGGATGTGGTGTAGATTTAGGATGTTTTTTTTATAATTTTTGTAATTAAATTGGATATTTTTTTGTTTAAGATTTTTTTTCCAAATTATGCATTTTTTGGTATTTAAATATTAATTTTTACCAATTTCAAAAAAAATTATGAATAATTTAAATTTTATTTTAAAAATAATTTTGATTAATCATTTATTTAGGAACGGTCTTTTGCACGGTCAAGGAATTCTAGAAAAATCGATGTAACCGTTCCAAAAGAGGATCGGTTGAGTGAGATGACTGTTCCTAATACCACTTCAAAATCTAGGCTAAAATGCATAAAACCCCCATGTGTTTTGAAAAGTCGGCGAAAAACCCCCTTGTGTTTCAGAAATAGGCAAAAAATCCCCTGTGTCTTGTAAAATTAAGCTCAATCACCCCTCTCCGTTAAAGGCAACTAACGGCGTTAATTTTTTGATAAATTGACCGTTATGCCCTTACTTATTATATATTATTATTTATTTTTCTGACCGTTGGATCTTTATTGATTAGATCAGAACCATTAGATCTAATTAATTAATTTTGACCATTCGATCTTAAATTTATAAAAACAAATCAACGACATAGATTTAACTAATTTAAAAATATATATTACAAAAATAATATTATTTTTGAAAAAGATAAATTAAATTAAATTACCCCCATCCCCCCCCCCCCCCCGGGTGCCTTCTCTACCGCCCACCACCACCCCTCCCGCGCGCGCTCAACCATTGCTGGAGCGCCAGCCTCCCCAACCCTCGCCACCCACTGACTCCTTAGAAGGGGGCGACGTCAGAACACAGAAGGCGACGGCGGCAGTCGCCGCCGTTGCCCAGTTTTTTCTCTTTTTTATTTTTTTTAATTTTTTAATTTTAAAGTGAGAAAAATTTATTTAGAGTTTTAATTTAAATTAAACTAGTACAAAACCCGTGCCAATGCATGGGAAATATTTTCAGTTTAAATCATGATTATAATAATAAATATTTAAAAACATATACTTATAAAGTTGAACAAAAATTATCTATCTCTGTATAGTAGTTCTAATAAAAATTATATAAAATATAAGTTTTCTTGAATCGAATGAGTTATCATTAATTATTTAAAAAAAATCAATACAATCATAAATTCTTATATATTTTTTAATCACTGTGATCATAAATTACTTATGTTATAGTATTGTTGGTGGAACATAGCCGCGATTCACTTTATACATCTGATCTTCTATGAGTGTCAATACCTTGATATGAGCTACTTAATATGTCTTCCTGGCTGTAGATAAAGACATATCTCAATTTTTTTCGACAATAATTTACTTTGTGCTTTATTTTATCCATCAATAATCTTCCCTTTAAGTATGTGCTCTTGTCACCAACATCAAAATCTATTTTATTCATAATAACATATACACCTTTGATTTTCTATTTCATTCTTGCTTCAATGAGTGTAATGAATAAGAACTGACATACCCCTGCGACAATTTATACTCTTTAAACCAAGAAACCAACACTAATTGGTTATCAAAATGATGAAGTTGAAGCCATAAAAACCAACTATATTTCAAGCATGTAAGTATTTATTTGCTTATGATGAGAGATTGATTTGATTTTCAATTAATTACTTGATTACAATTTATCTAGTCATTTATTTGATTTTATATTTAAAGCATATAAGTAGATTCGCTAAAGTACAATTTGAATTTGTTTATATCATTGCAATTTGAAACATCAGTGTAATTAAGCTTAGCCTGGAATTATTAAAAAATAGACAAAGATTAAGCTTAGCCTACAATAATTAATAAACAAACAAAGCTAAAATTTGTTAAAATTGCTAGTACATTTGAAATTCATCACAAATAGTGAAAAATACTGAATAAATAAATAGATCTTCTAATAATCTGTTGAATATTTTCCCAGACTTTCACCTTCATTTGCGTAGATGGAAGAGTCAAACTTCCGTCGCCCTCAATTTGTTGATAATTTATTAAATTCACAATCTTGTAACATTTTGTTGCATGTGTAAATATTCAACAAATAAACAAACAAGAAAAACATATATTATCAAAACAAACATGAGTATCTAAAAATAATGATTAAAAATGAACACTTTAAGTCTTCCTTGTATAAACTATCCTTTATCTTGATAAATGTAGTGTAGAAATATTTAAGCCATCTATTATTGAGAAACTTTTTATTTGTCCAGTTTTTTCATCAATGATTTCACTTGATATCCTTTAGAAAAAGCATCAATCATTCTATCAGTTGTACTATCATTGCTAATCGCATTCTCCATGTTCGGTTAGAGATTTCACAACTTTATGATTTATTTTTTTGTTGTTTTTGCAGATCCACTATTTATAATGATACAAAGTTCTTATCTTTTAAATTATTTTAAATTCGAATGTCAAAGTAGTTAAGATTTGATATATAATAGTGACTTATTTTTTTTATACCTGTTAATTAACTTGAATGCCCTATCTTTTATCATAACTTTTTTAAATGCCAAAATATTACATCTACTCTTGTGTGTAAACATGAATATTTGTAGCCAATATCTTTATTTAATCTTGTAATGCACACTCATCTAGTACATATATATATTAATTGGTGTATTTATCATATTTTCACGATTTTTGTACTAAATATATTTAACTTAGATTAAATTTATTTATAGATATAAAATTACATAGAAGTATATTTTGTAGTCTCGATACTGAACTTTTAGAAATAAATTTGATTTTTTTTTGTAATGCATAGAAATATATTTATAGTCTCGATATTGAATTTTTAGAACTTAATTTGATTTACTTTTTCTTGATTTTATTCAATATTTATCAAAAAATAGATATTGAATATACATGTTTTTATACACTTAAAAAAAATTTAAAAAAATAGTATTGATTAGATTCTTTTGAATAAATATTAATATTTTTTATTCTTTATTTAGAAAAACTTGTTAGATAATATTGATTGGATTATTTTTGATAAATCTAGTATTTTTAATTCTTTATCTAGAAACAATTATTAGATAATCAATTTAGATCTCTTATGGATGAATACTAATATTTTTTAATAGTTATCTGAAAAATATGTTATATTCCATTTGGCAAAATAGAGCTTATTGAGGTTGTCCACGTCTACGCATACGTGGTGCTTAGGTGGACAGTTTCAATGATTCTGTTTTATTATATATAGATTAAGAAAATTAAGTATTTAAATAGTTGTAACATTTTAAAACAATAAAACACAAAAATTACATATTTTTTAATCTTAGTAATTAAAAAAGTTAGGGTTTTAATCTAAATTAAATTAAGAAAATTAAGTATTTAAATAGTTGTAAAATTTTAAAATAATAAAACACAAAAATTACATATTTTTTAATTTTAGCAATTAAAAAGGTTAGGGTTTTAATTTAAATTAAATTAAGTATTTAAATAGTTGTAAAATTTTAAAATAATAAAACACAAAAATTACATATTTTTTAATTTTAGTAATTAAAAAATTACAAAAAAAAATAATTATATATTTTTTCTTATTGTTTTAAGTAAATATATTTTTAAAAAATTAATTTTTTATATAGATGAAAATGCAAAAAAATAACTCAAAAAAAGTACAAATGCCCAAAGTCAAATATAAACACATCATGAGGGCCTTTTAGTAAAAAAAACACCCAAAATTGAGGTCAAAAGCAGCTATAAATCACCCAAAATCAAAATTACATCTCTTTATATATGTATAATTTTGTTTATGCATTAGTGTTCATTTAGTTGAATAATTTTGGATGTGCTCGATGAGATACAACTCTCTTAACTTAGGCATTGAATTGTAATCTTTTGTTATTCTTTATTTCAAATTGATTTCCCTATGTTTGATTTCATTTTCTCCCCATATCCGAGATGGTGAGAAAATAAAACCAAATATAACATTACCCAAGACAACTTTACTGGGCGTTTAGGTAATTTTGCACATTCTCCCATATATACGTACATCTATTTATAAATAAATAAATATTACTATATACATATATATATTTATAAAAATATATAAAAGAGATATGATTTGACAATGAACAATACTTTTTATCTTCCAATATACAACACAATACATACAAAAAACATAAATATTACTATATATATAAATATATAAAAGAGACATGATTTGACAATAAACAGTATTTTTTGTCTCCCAATATACAACACAATACATACAATATATTTTTTATACTATTTAAAATTAACTCCAAAAACAAACCAAAACATACACCATATTTCTAACACACTTACTTATCTTTATTTTATCTCTATCTTCACAAAACAAAACAAAACATTTTGAAAATGAAACCAAACATAGGGTTTGTTTTTTCGCTTGAGGTTTGGGTGTTTTTTTGGTGTATATATTGTGTATTTTTTTTTTTTACAACTGCCAAAAAAAAAATAGGCCGGGTTCGGATCCAACTCGGATTTTCGAGTTTGATATGTTAGACCTATTTCCCAGACCCATCGAGTTCAGACCGGGTCGGGTCGGGCCTAACAATGTATAAATGGGTAATTATTGGGTTTTGGTAAAATGAACCCATTTACAGGCTAAGAGAGGGAACCTAATTGCTAAAATCGGAAGTAAAACGGGGCGAAAACGTGACCGACTAAAAAATGCGGGGTCAAAACAGGAAAAACGAAAACCTCGAAGGAAAGCGGCAGCCCGCAACTCAAAACGATCGGGGGGCATATCTGTAAATTCGGTAGCATATCCTAAATTAGGGTTTTGTATTCTCATTCTATATATACACACACCCCGTATACATTCTTCATCAACAGCTCTCCGCTCTCCCTTCTCCTCCCCTTCAACAATGTCAGGACGGCTAAACCATTTTCCTCTCGATCAATCACACACACTACACACAATGACAAACACTTTCATTGCTTTTCATCACGACGGTAAATCGGGAGGCCGGTGATGCTTAGAGAATTGTCCGTACCATCTGAGTGTCTTTTTTTCCGAAGATCTCTCTGATGTTACATCCTCTTCAATTTTCTGAGGTCTCCCGCTTTTAGATTCTGCTTTCTGTTTTTCTATTGTTTTTGAAGAACTTTTCTTTCTTATTTCTGGAAATTGCTTTTTCGGAATTTCTGGTTTTGATATTGAAAGGGGCAGTGATGTCGAGATTATACCATCAAACGATGAAGGCCTTGATTGGGCTTGTTGATGCAATTTACTCATTATTCTCTGAGCCTTGTGAATTTTTTTTAAATTTTTGCAAAAAAAATTGTAGAAGTATAAAGGCAACAAATTAGAGTCACTGATGCACTAGAATAGCAATGGTGTTTTCAGCGCTGTACGTTGCCGATAAAAATTTATTTGGTGCTGAGATTCTGGCATTGGCTTCTCTCTCATGGAGCTGGTGCATTCAGACGCGCCTACACTCCATTCAATCATCGATTGCATTCAGTAATTTTGATTTGGGATTTACTAGTTTTCACCCCTTCAGTATCTTTCTATATTTTTGTTTTTCGTTTCTGAAAATAAATTCGAACGGGAACTATCCTCGAGGCAATCTACACATAAATGTTTTGTATCTAGGAAAAACCCAAATTTTGATCAATGCAGAATTAGACATAAGTAAACCTAGAAAGTTTAAAATTGTTTGATTTCTGCTTTTGGAGTGATTTGTTTTATTTTTTTGAGATAGAGAGAAGAAAATATAGATAAGTAAGTGTTGATAGAAAAAAAAGATAATTTTAAATATCGTTGGCTTTGTTTGGGTTTGTTTTTTGAGATAATTTTAAATAGGGTAGAAAATATGTTATATGTTTGGGTATATTGGGATATAAGAAATATTGTTTATTGTTAAATTGTGTTTTTTATATGTTTTTATAAAGGTTAATATCACTTTTAGTCCCTAAATTATGATATTTATCCACTTTTGGTCTCTTTTGTATTTTGCTTATTAGATTTGGTCCCTTAAAATGTAAAGATTTTATTGATTTTGCCTTCTCTGTTAAAATTACAGATTTAGAAATAAAAATGAATTTGTGCTCAAGGGAATTTGAATTTAGGTTTCAAGTATAACTAAACAAGTTTATAAAGGTAAACATCAGTTTTGGTCCCTTAAGTATATTATTTATTCACTTTTAGTCCTTCATATTTTATCTTCATCAGATTTGGTCCCTCAAATTTAGAAATTTCATCAGTTTTAGTTTTTCTGTTAAAAATTCCATTAAAACTAACGAAAAAAAAACGAGTTGGAATCAAACCCGCATCTTTATTATAGCAAAATAGCATGTTTACCACTCAATCAAAATTTTGTCTTTGTTATTATAGTAAATGAAATAGTACATAACCACTAACTATGAAATAAAAAATGTTAAAAAACATCTGAAAATTATGTTGAAAAATCTGAAAATCAAATACACCACACCTTTATACTTGATAACAAACATTAAAATATGACCAATCAAAATAACACAAATGCCAAACAATGTTATTAGGTAATATAGGAGTTTTGTATATTTGATTTTAAGATTTTTCAACATGTTTTTTTTAAAGATTTTTCAACATGTTTTTATTATTTTTTATTTCATTATTTGGTTAAGTACTATTTCAGTTATTAAATTATTTAAGAAATTGGTTTGGTTGAATGGTAAAAATGTAGTTTTGCTATCATAAAGATACGGGTTCTATTCCAATTCAGCCCATATGCATTCTTTTTTTTTTTCCCCTCATAAATCTGTTAGTTTTAATGGAATATTTAACGGGAGGATCGAAATTGATAAAATTTTTATACTTAAGGGATCAAATTTGATGAGGAAGAAATATGAGGGACCAAAAGTGGATAAGTGACATACTTGAAGGACCAAAATTGATATTTACCCCGCGCTTATAACAAATGGGCTGAATTTGTTACTTAAATTTTTATTCATCTGAAATTTAACTTATTTGACATGCCTATGTAGCACTAAGTTTGTATTTGCTTGTTAAGTCTCAAATTTTAAAAGATGTCTTTAAAGTGCTGTATGAACCCCAAATAACAAATTGAATACATAGATCATAAAAGTTGTGAAAATATCAAATAATGTCATAAAAATTATAACCAATATATGTTATCAAATATATAAAAACAATCTTGAAAATATTTTAAATATCAATTTAAACATAATTCAAAAATTGATTCATTACAAAAAAAAAAATATATTGCTTGTCTTTTTCTTTTACCTATTTCCACTTCAATTTGATGTGGTTGGTTTGGGAATATTACCACATATTTAGAGAAGTTGTAATTAAGGAAATTTTGAGTGGAAAAATTACATTTTTGGTCTCATAGGATATAGTTTTTTGCACTTTTAGTTTTGGTGTTTATGTGCTTTGGGACCAAAAGTGTTGCACTTTAGGTCCCATCACCTAACAGCTGTTAAAAATCAAGAGGAAAAGTGTTATCAAGTACTTGCTTGATTAATTGACGAAAAATTGCACTTTTGGTCATGCAGCTGTTGCACTTTTGGTCTCATTGTTTACGGGTTTCATACTTTTGGTCCCACATGAATCAAAAGTATTGCACTTTTGGTCTCATTTCCTAATGGTTGTTAAAAATTATGCGGAAATCAGGTGGGTGTTTTTATTCTCCCGGTTAATCTCAACCCCTTAGACACATTTTCTCACAATGTTCGAACGTCAATGAAGCATCGGGGAGTAAGAGTCAAGTGCCTTTTTTAACAAAAGGAGGAAAGAGGTTTGTCACCATTACAAACCTTTTGGTTGTATTACATACATCCAAGAAGAAGAAATCAAGCACTTGAAATGAAATTAGTCTTTTGGGGATGTAATCAAATTTTTGGGCAAATTTGCAAATGTTTGGCAATTGCAAACATTTGTAATTCTTTTGTAATATAAATTGCATATATGTGCATAGTTGGCAAGAGGAAAACATGATTTAATTTGTATAGTGCAAACAATTAATTTTTCCCGTTCAATGCAGTTAGTTCGGTTTTTGCTTTTAATTTTGTAGTGTTTTATTTTATTTCATTTACATAAATTATGCAATTACATAATTTAACATTTCATTTATAATAATATCATTATAAAATTGCAGATTATAATGTATCAAATTTACAAATTTAGCTAAATTAAGTTATTAAAAAATATTTTATATAGTGAGAGTCTTCAAATTGAGACCAAAATTTGGAAAAATATCACCTTCATGAGCTTTAATGGTTTCAAATCATAGAAAACCACATTTGAACCCGTAAACAACGGGATCAAAAGTGCAACAAGCCATATCTTGTGTGACCAAAAGTGCAATTTTCCAATTTTGAGTCAATAAGAATTTAGATAACAGTCTTGGTCTATTGGTAGTAGGTTTGTTTTGTTATGCTTGAGACCCATTAAAAAATGATGGAATTTTTAAACTTAAGGAACCAAATTTGATGAGCAAGATACATGAGGGACCAAAAGTAATGTTTAATCTTTTTATAAATATATACTAGAAATTGTGGCATGTAGTTGCGTGCATAATTTTTAGTAATACTTTTATGGCACGCAGTATCCAAATGCATAATTTTTAGTAATGCTTTTATTTTATTGACTCATAATTTGTTCCTATATGTTAAAATTTGTCATTGCTTTACAACCTCATATACAAAAAATGTCAGATAGTTTTTTCTAATGCATTAATTATCAATACATATTTTACTCAAATTAAATTCAAAATTGGAAATTAGTACAATATATGGTATAATGATAACGATGATTATATATACATGCAACAAAAATACTAATATGTTATTTCTATTCCAATTAACAATAAACTTAAGCAAAATGAGAGTAAATTTAATTTTTGGGTACATATAATTGCATGGAATTAATTTTCTAAAGAAACTTAATTGATAGTTAATTCCGTTACATGGATTGAGAAATTGAAGGGTATTTTTGATATTATAATAATTTGGTGTAGTGGTAAAAAAATTACCACTTTGTATCTATAAGACTCATTCTCTTTATAATAGCATAGATTCGTTTGTTTGTAATTAGATTAAATTATGTAATATAATATTGTATGTTTTGTATATAATTAAAGACCTATTAAGAATTGGGTTAAAACCATTCAAAACACCTAATTAAATTGTTTTGGGTGTAGGGCAAATATGATTTTATTTTAAACATGATTTTATCATTTTTGAAATGGGTTGAAAATAAAATCAAACATAGTGTAATGGTCTTTGAGATAGGAATTCTTGAGGTGGATTATTGGAAGGGGTGTCAATGACATGGTCTCATGAGTGGTCTATTTTGTCGCTATGGAATACTGATTTTTTGCTTGTGCGGCCTCTTAAGTTATATTTAATCTCTGATCGGTCTTTGTCCATTCGAGTTTTCATGATTTTCTCGTTGTGTGTCTTCAATAATTGAATCTTGCCATTTGAATGACATTTGAATGCATCCGTAGGTGGCATTTTGTGCTTGTGAGCTCGCGTATTGGAAATGTCCATATTTGTTGAGGGTTGTGGCTCGCACGATAGCTTGCCATCATGCATTTTGTCCATAATGTTGGGTCCTTTCGATATATCTGGTAATGGCTCAGAGCATCTTCGTTCTGTCTCAACACTATGGGCCATTTTTATGGCCACCATGCATATCGCATGCTTAATGTTCACTGCACCATCGACGCATGTTTTCGGCATGTCTATCTTTTATGCCTTGCTTGAGTAGGACAACATCAGAAGTTTAAGGCTTAATCAATAGTTATACGTATGTACACAACAAGTGTTTTTATGAGTTTTTAGGAGCCGCGCTCTAACTTCTAGATACATGCGTAACTCATTTAAAATTAGGTGGGTCCTATTGACTGAGTAAGACCGTTAACCCTCATTCTCCGCATCCACCTGGTCTGGAGGAGGAAACAACACAAATTATGTAAGCAACGACTTAGTGAGGCCGGGGTAAGGGGGCAAGAGCATTAAAATAGTGGCAATAAATAAAAAGAAATGTATTTCATAAAATCTTTTATCGCTTGCTCGCAAATCTATTTAAAGTGATGCATAGGGGACAAGTATGCCAAAAAATCCAGAAGTACCATAAGCTTGTGAAGAACCAGATCAGGCGGTTACCACCTTTTTGACTCCTAGAAGACCATTTACTACCTTATCCTTCGAGCAGGGAATGACCCTGTGACCACTAAGAAATGCCATGCCTAAGTACATGGCGGCGCTAATCACAACCATAGACAACCTCCGGTCTGTCTGTGATAGGACACCTATATAGGAATTGGCGACGGAGCCTCTATTGGTAGCTCTATGCTACCCCAGCGTGCCCCGTGAACCGTCTAACCCCGGGCCCAATGACCGCGTTGTATAGAGAACCAATAACCACATCATATAGGAGAACAGATAACCAGGACATGATACTCGTCACTTAAAGGCAGAATTTACTTGCAAGCAATATAGAAATATCATGAAAACAAATAAAATGTAATCTAAGCGCAATGGGACGGGACCATGTAAGACCAAAATGTGACTTTTTATGGAATCTCATTTAAGTTCTTCGAAAGTAATGACGGAAACAATTAAAAATATTATCATGCTCAATGGGTAAATTTATAATGAAAAATAGTCTATACTTCTCCAGTTTTCACAAAACTAGTATAGTTGGTTAGTGACACTCACAGTAAGGTCCCAACTGCTAGCTGGTCCCGAGTTCACGGTTGCTCTGATGCACAAGGATCACCTATCTCGACGGAGAAGGAAGCTTTCCCCATAAGGAAGAAAGGGTTTACAGACTGAATTTTTTGTGCTCAAAGAAAATGGAGGAAATGGGCTTTTGTCTTCATATATGTATGTATATACCTGCCCACCTTAGGATGATTATTAGTGGCACCCACGTATGTCTTCCCAATTTTTCCATAATTTTTTTTTAATTTCTTTTAAAATTTCAATTTGATCCCTAAATTTTGAATTAATATGATTCAAGCTCAAAATGAAATTCCATAAAAAGTCACATATTGTCTTACATGGTCCCATGGCAATTAGATTGCTTTTATTCTTTTCATGATATTTGTATATTGCTTGCAAGTAAATTATGCCTTTAAGTGACGAGTATCATGTCTTGGTTATCTGTTCTCCTATAAGATGTGGTTATTGGTTTTATACAACGCAGTCATTGGGCCCGGGCTGGACGGTTCACGCCCCAAAAATAGGACCCTACTTTAGGCCCTATTCTCGGAACGCGGCCTAACCAAATTGTAACATCAATATGTTTACCAAACTAATAACCCAGTGACCATAACAATTACAGATTCCAACCATTTCAACCTTATTCGCCAATCACCTTGATCTCTTTCCTAGGCCAGCTAAGCATTGGCTTGTTGACCTAGTCACCTGTATATGGAGGAAAAATAATATGAAATTCATAAGCATAAGCTTAATGAGGCCATAAGTGGGTGTACGTGGAAGAAAATATAAATAGTAGAAAACTTGATCAAAATAGTTAAAATATATCATATTGACTGGCAACAATAACGATCAAGCCTGTAAAGACCGTCTCAGGCAAAATCGAATCACATGATCACCGCCTTATGTCTCCCGGAAGACTGTTTACTACCTTATCCTCCATGCAGGGAGCGACCCCACTACCGCATTGAACTGACCATGCCTAGGTACATGGCGGCGCGAATCACAAGCAGACAACCTCCAGCCTCTTCGTGAAAGGACACCTAAGTGGGAACTAAACGACGAAGCCTCAACTGACAGCCTATGCTACCCCAGCGGGCCCCCCCCAACCGTCCAAATATTTGTGTAATTGAGCCTAACCTCAGGGGACGTCAATATAATTTACCCTAACCTCAGGGGCATCAATATCATTTACCCTTAATTTAATTAAATAAGCGACCACCAAGTACTATTTCCTAGTGAAGGAAGCACAATTATTAAGTAGCAACTAAAATTATATTTGAACAATTAATTAATTTTAGATTAAATATTGAATTTGAAGAAACAAAATTAAGTATAATTACTTAACTGCAATTACTCAATATAAGCTTACTGAATACTCAAGTCATCATTAATTTAAACAAAATTAATCAATATAAATTAAAGCAACCCATTTGGGATAACCGGTTAATTAAATGTTGTCTAATTAAATAATTAATCTAATTGGTGAATACATTTTATCATTTATTAGTGTTATCTGAATACGACTAGTCATGAACAAGTTTATTCAATTAACTAACTATTTCTGCCTAGCCATTCAAAGTTAAATTCGGCACTTTGATTGATTAAAATTGGATAATTAACTAATAAAATTAAACTAATTTAATTACTCCAACAATTAAAGAAGATCGATATTGATTTAATCTACTAATTGTTTAAAGTAAGTATTTGTGAATCACTAAATTTATAATTAAGTATAAACTAATAAATCGGAGGTTAAATTTAGGTTAATTAAACAATCATCAGATTACTAGTTATTATTACCATGTCGGCAAGAACAGAAAAGAAAACAATGAAAAGAAGAGTTATAAATCTTACCTCGTTCCTTGCCTTTGGTTAATCTGAATGTTGTCTTTTAATATTGTTATATACATATACTAGCGTACAACCCGTGCTATGCACGGTTATATATATAATTTTTTTAAAATATTAAATAATTTTTCTTATAATATATTGCTTAATAAAGATATTTTTTTCATAAAATAAAAACTTTTTATTTTAATAGGTAAAATATAGTAATTTTGAAGTTTTAATCTTTTTTATTTTTTCTTACACATACAATATATTTTACTAACCAAAATTTGTATTTTTATGAGGATTATTTCAAATAACTATGACATTCTATTGAGAATATAGATCACTGTTTTTTTTTTTTTTTTTTTTTACAAATATCTAACTCTAAGAAAAATATAAAAAATAAAGAATTAGTTAAATGTATTTTTTGTTATAATTTATCTTCTATCAAAATCTATATTAAAGTAAGTAAATCTAAAATGATCTTACATTGTAAAAAATAAAATAAAATATAAAGCAAGAATATTTTTTTAATATGTTATAAGAAAGATAACTGCAAGAAAAAAAAAGAGGAAATGGACGATAAAATAAAATAATTTTAAATTCTAAATATCATTTCATCAATTAATTTGAATAAGAACAAAAAATAAGGAGTAAGTTATCATGAAATGAGAAAATAAAATGAGTACAAATAAAAATAAAATAGCTACATTCAATTAAATCATAAATGAAGCAACATTATCGTTGGTATGAAACAAGAAAAAGACTTTCGTTAAAAGGAGCTCGAATTACACACACATGAAAATACATATATTTACATATAAATGTAAAAAATTACAAAGCATATAATCTTAGGTTTAGGTTAATCATATTTAAATAGTTCGAGAAACAAATTCTATGTAAATTAAATTCTGGTGATTCCTTCCATCTTGTAAAACATCATTTGAAGGCAAATAATAATAATAATAATAATAATAATAATAATAATAATAATAATAATAATAAAAGAACAAAAAAATAAAACTATAAAATAAAAAATTAATAGATGAAACTATAATATATAAAAAGAAACAGGTGTATAAAAAGATAAAAAGAGTTAATATTTAAATATATATAAAAATTTCCAAATTAAATAGTTCGTACAAATAAATACTAAATAAAATATGTACCTATTAGTACTGAAGGAATTGGTTCCTTTTTGTTGAAAAAAAACAAAGTAGAAAAGAAGTCTGAAAAAGAACAAAAAAGTTAAACTATAAAATAAAATTTTCATGGATGAAACTATAATATATATATATTTATATTTACATTTATAAAGAGTGAAAAATAAAAAGGTATAAATATATTTTTAATAGAAAAAAAAACCTAAATGGTAGTTTGAGTAGAATTATACAAATAAATATTAAATGAAATATGTACCTATTAGCACTAAATGAATTTGTTCCTTTTTATTGAAAAACAAAAAAAAACAGATAACAAATTTGAAAAAGAACAAAATAAAAAAAAAACCTATAAATAAAAAATTAGTTGATAAAACTACAATATATAAAATAGAAATGATGTATAAAAAATAAAAGAGATAAATATTTAAATAGAATAAAAACTAAATGATAGTTTGGGTAGAAGTGTATAAAATAAATTAAAATATAATTGGATATAATTATAATATATACATAGAGTAAATAATTTGTAAAAATGAAATATGTACTTATTAACATTAAATAAATTAATTTTTTCTTGTAGAATAAAATCAAGCACTCACTATATAAATCTAAAAAATAAACACTAAAAGATAAGTACGTACTCAAATTTAATAAGGATAAAATAAGAAAAGAATAGAGATTGTTAATTTTTTAAGTATCATGAAAAATAATATATAAAAAATAAGATAATCATGATTATAGTAAACATCATTTAGCTATAACATATGAGTGTAAAGACAAAAAAAATTAAAATTTAACACACATAAACATACAAGTAAGGGGTAGAATTTATTAACTGCATAACTTCAAAAATTATGAAATAAAAAACAAATAAAATAAGATTATGAAAAATGTAAGACATCACTTCATACACAAAAAAGCAATGAAAAATGTATACAAAGTGTTAAGTTTGAGATAATTTTATAAAAATAAAAATTTGATAATATTGAGCCTATCTAATAAATGATGATATGCAAAGTAGACTTTGTTCTATTTAAATACAAATATGATGGAGACCACTATCTATAGGTAATCAAAAATTTTGGTTTGGATACACACGAATAATTTATCATTTAAGAATTTGATTTGGTTTGGATATTTTAAGTGTTAATAAATAAAAATTAATCATAAAAATAGATTCAGTTAAGATAAATACATCTTGAATTAATATCAAATAAAACTTAATCTTAATGTATAAAATTATCTAAGATAAATACAAATTAGATTAGTATTTTAACATTGTAGATAATTCTCAGATAAATACAAATAAATATTTAATATATTTAAAATAGATGATAATTCAAATAAATAAGATTTTTTCTTGTCAATTTAAAAAGTCAATTATAATTTCGGAGATAAAATTTCAGATAAATACAAAATAAATATCTACTATATTTAAAATAGGTGATGCTTCTAACCAGTGTTTTCTTGAATATTTAAAAATTTAATTATAATATTGAAAATAAGATTTTAGATAAATACGAAATAAATATTTAAGATGTTTAAAATAAATAATATTTCTAACCAATAAAATTTTCTTACAATTATGAAAATCAATTACAATCCTAGAGATAAGATTTTGGATAAATACAAAGTATATATTTAATATAGATAATTGGATGATATTTTCAACCAATGAAAATTTTTCTTAATGATTAAAAAACTTAAAATTTTAAAAATTGAGAATTGAGTCACAATTTACTTAATTATGATCAAACTTCGTTTTACTATATATATATAGATAGGTACAAGACATGAGCATGATTAGTGTTGAAGGAATTGGAGTGGCATAGGCTAGAGGGGACGCGTCCCCACTACTAACTTCCACCTTTATCTCTTGTTTTCTATTTTCTTTTTCTTTTTGTTTTGATTTTATAGCTTTCATAAAAATTACAAAATAATCATTAATGTTTTAAACTAGTATAATTTAAACCCAAAATTTTTATAAAATTTTAATTTATTCCCTTAAAATTTTAATATACCCGAATACCCTATAATTTATTTTCTGGCCAATTCGTGACTTTCTACATACTCTTACAAATTAAGCAATCAGGTTCCATACAATTTTCTTCATTATCACAAGTTAGCTCGTATAAACTTTTCGTAAATAAACCATAAACAAGAAATGGATGAAAAAGAAATCTAATCGGTGATAATAAATATTTTATTAAAAAAAATACATAATAATTAATGATAGATACGGGGTGTCACACTCTCCCCCTGTTAAAAGAATTCGACCCCCGAATTCTAACACACATTGACTCGTTTTCGAAGATCTATTCATTTTAAGCAGAACAATAAAGGGTCATAACGCTATTTCGGTCATCATCGATTGCTTAACCAAATCCGCTCACTTCATATCAAGAGGTTGTGGCAAGTAACAAAATTGGCAAAAACTTACGTCAAGAAGATTGTCAAACTATATGGAGTTCCTGTTAACATCATTTCTGATCGTGATCCTCGGTTCACATCTTGGTTGTGGCAACGATTACAAGATCATTTCGGGAGCAAGCTATAGTTTAATACAACAACCCATCCACAAACCGACAGGTCTGAGAGGACTATCTTGATACTGGAAGACATGTTGCGAGCGTGTGCATAAAATTTTGGGGGCAGTTGGAAGAAATATCTTCCTTTAATAGAATTTGCGTATAATAATAGTTACCAATCGACTATCCAAATGGTGCCCTATGAGGCACTCCATGGAAGGGAATGTAGATCACGCTCCATTGGGATCTGGATGACCACAAACAACCGAAGGGCGATGATAGACAAAAGATATTACGGCGGGAATTGATACAAGAAGCAATTGACAAAAGATAGGTGATCCTTGTGCATTAGAGCAACCGTGAACTCGGGCCAACTAGCAGTCGGGACCTTACTGTGAGTGTCACTAACCAACTATACTAGTTTTTGTGAAATCTGGAGGAGCATAGACTATTTTTCATTATAAATTTACCCGTTGAGCATGCTAATATCTTTAATTGTTTCTGTCATTACTTTCGAGGAAATGAAATGAGATTCCGTAAAAAGTCACATTATGTCCTACATAGTCCAATGGCGATTAGATTGCTTTTATTCATTTTCATGATATTTCTATATTGCTTGCAAGTAAATTCTGCTTTTTAAGTGACGAGTATCATGTCCTGGTTATCTGTTCTCTTATAAGATATAGTTATTGGTTTTCTATACAACGCGGTCATTAGGCTCTGGGCTGGACGGTTCACGGGGCACGTTGGGGTAGCATAGTGCGGCCAGTAGAGGCTTCGTCGTCCAGTTCCAATATAGGTGTCCTATCACAGACAGACTGGAGTTATCTGTTGCTGTGATTGGCGCCGCCATGTACCTAGGCATGGCATTTCTAAGCAGTCATAGGGTCGCTCCCAACTTGAAGGATAAGGTAGTAAATGATCTTCTAGGAGTCAAAAAGGCGGTAACCGCCTGATCTGGTTGTTCACAGGCTTATGGTACTTCTGGATTTATTGACATACTTGTCCTCTATGCGTCAGTTTTAAACAGATTTGCGAGCAAGCGATAAAAGATTTTACGTAATACATTTGTTTTTATTTATTAACACTATTTTAATGCTCTTGCCCCCTTACCCCCGCCTCACTAAGCCTTTGCTTACATATTTTGTGTTTTTTCCTCCTCCAGACTAGATGGATGCAGAGAATGAGGGTTAACGGTCTTACCCTGTCAATAGGACCCACCTAATTTTGAACGAGTCAAGGATGTGTCTAGAAGTTAGAGCGCGGCTCCTAAAATTTCATAAAAACACTTGTTGTGTACATAACTATGTGAATTTTGTACTTACTTTTGCTATGCAATTTATGGAACTTTTTTTTTTTTTTTTGAAAATTTCAGTGTTGAGTTTGGATGGGTTTAAAGGCGCTCTAGGATGAATTTCATGTACGTGTCGCACCCCGAGGTAGGAAGTTGTCTGTTGTCCGTGCCTTGAGGTGTGACATAAACTTAATTTGTACTCGAGGATTATAATAGGTGAACAATAAATAGTGAAAAAAATTATAAAAGTATCATATAATATATTTCGGGTTATGAAAAAAATTGTTAATTTAAGTAGCTATAATTATTTCATATAGGAAGTATTTTATATGCCTATCAACCTATGTTTAAAAAACCTATGAAATTTAGTTTCATATGCATTGATTTGATTTGAAAACCTATAGTAATCAAAATATTGTCGCAGAAGGAAAACACACATTGTGTTTTAATAGAAATTTTAGCGTAAAATGCTTTTTTGGTCCCGTAAGATTAGGAGATTATTTGTTTTGGTACCATAACTTAGGTAGAGGGTTGTTTTAGTCCCATAAAATACGTTTTTTAACTTTTTTGGTCCCAACAAATCAAGTGCAACTTAGGTAGGTGGCTGTTTTAGTCTCATAAAATAAGTTTTTTATTTTTTTAGTCTCAAATGTAGGTGGTTGTTTTAGTCCCATAAAACACATTTTCAATTTTTTTGGTTCCAAAATGTCATGTGTTGGGACCGAAAAAGCTGAAAAACGTATTTTATGGAACTAACTAAAACAACTACCTACCTAAGTTGTGGTACCTAAACAAATAATGCCATAGTCTTACGAGATTGAAAAAGCATTTTGCCCGAAATTTTAGGTATAAAAGGACACTTGGTATTATATATTGTTAAAAAAAAGTCCAAAACATTTTCTTATATAATATAATGTAGAAATAGGAAATTCTATTAGAATTACTATCGTATTGTACATGTTTAATATCTAAAGAAAGGGTAGTTTTAAATTACTATATAATAAATACAACTCAAAAAATTATATCTAAATTACTTTAATTTCTACCTCCCTATATTTAATGAAAAAAATTACAACATTAAAATATTATAGGGAAAATGTATAGAAATACAATATTATTCCATTAATCACAATCTTACAAGTTTATCATAATATCAAAACTTACAATGTCTAGCTACATACAGATTGGAACCTTACTTTTTATATTAGATAAAGGTTTTTTATAATTTATTTTCTTTACTTTGGCACATATTTAATTAATTACATCTTTAATTAATTTTATTTTAGTGTTTTATGATCTGTGAGATATAATTCAAAACATAGTTATAAAACTATATTAAATTCCTTTAACCAACATGAATAAGTGTATAAACTATTACATAATAATTCAAAAAATTTTATATTTATCTGTTTATTTGATAATCTCAATAAAAAAACATGATAAAATCAAATTACAGATATACCAAAAGAAAAGTATATCAGAATGAATCAACAACAAATCATTAATTGTTTTGTCTTTCTTTTCCTTTTGTCATTTATTTTTTTTATATTTTCTAGAGCTTATATTGTTTGATTAGCCTAATTAAGACAGAATATGAAAAAAAAAAAAACGTAATAGTATAAAACAATTACCTTTCTTACTATGTCTTTTTCTAAATCTGAATATTTTAAAAAAACTGAAATTAAAAAAAGATAGTTTCAAAATTATTTACTCTATTAGGGCTCATTAATATGAATATGTGCTTTCATAAATTTAAGTTTATATCAAAATAATTATAGAATTATACAGGGAATTAAATATTTCACGAACAATTAATTAGATAACTAGAGAATTGAAAAGGTGTATATCCAATAATATTATAATTTAATATTTATGTATTTAATTATTAATTCTTTTTTATTTAGTAGTATGGTTCTCTAGAGTTAATGTTTTATATTTTTCCTTTATTTTTCCCATTAAGTAATCTTAACTTGTACTTTTGAATTATAATAGGTATACAATAATCAATTAGTATAAAACAGATTATAAAAGTATCATATTATATATCCCCAATAATGAAAAATGTGCTAATTGGAAACAACTAGAATTATCTCATAGGAAGTACTTTGTATGCCATGTTCACCTATGGTTAAAAGCGCCCTTGAATTTTATTTGACATTCTAATGTAATCAAAATATAATAATAGAAAAAAAAAAACATTGACAAGCTTGATAGAAGGATTAGGAACATAAAAAGAACACTTGATATTATATTTAAATTATATTATTATTAAAATAAAGCCTAAGTATCCCTCAGTTTCAGTTGTTTTGCACATGATATTAAGTATGTTAGATATTAGAAAAACTATTTCAACAAACTGCTTGAATATTTCAAAGTCTCATGGTATAGATATAAATATAGCTATAGATAGAATAAATGTATAAATTTGTGTTGATACTTAAAAATGAAAGTTCTTTGTGATCAAATGATTAAAAAGACTTTAAATTAAAATTTCAGTAAACACCAGTTGATGATCATTTATAATAATCAAATGTTAATTTCATTTAAAAAATTACCTTATTAATAGCTCCCCTAAATCTTCTATCTTCTATGTTTCTTTAAACTTATGATCTTCAACTTTTTTATAAGAAGGTAGGTATTTTTATTTTTGGATTTTGCCATCTTATAAACTTGTAGATTTTATAATTAATTCTCTCCCTGATTCATCTCTATATTTGTTATGAGAAAATCGCCAATATTTCATGTGAAAATATTGATAATTAATCTTTTTGTTCATTTGTCTTCTATTGGAATTTTAGATCTTATAATTAATTCTATCCATAAAAATTTATTTTCCATCCTTATATTTGTTTCACTATTTAAATATGATGTTAATACTTTTATTTTTTTTTTAAATTCTTATGGTGACTATCTTTAGAGTTATTTATAGTACACCCCCTCTGAGAATGTATAATTACACTTTCCCCCAAAAAAGTTTTGAAATTACACTTACACCCCCTCCAAAAATTCTCTGTTTACACCTGACCCCCATCAGTTAGAGTTTGGACGAAAAATGTTCACGTCAACAAAAATAATTACACAAATTTTCAATTTTTCCCATCATTTAACATTCTCATGTATATTTTTGTACTTATAAGAGAATAAGTGTAATGTATATGTATGGAGTGAGACCAATATTATTATATTTTTTCCTTATAAGTACAAAATTATTGCACGAGAATGTTAAATGAGAGGTAAAATTGAAAATTTATGTAATTATTTTTGTTGAAATGAACATTTTCCGCCCAAACTTTAACGAATGGAGGTCAGGTGTAAACAAAGAATTTTTAGAGGGGGTGTAAATGTAATTTCAAAACTTCTTTGGGAAAAAATGTAATTATGCATTTTTAGAGGGAGTCTAAATGTAATTAACCCTTATTTATAATATAATTTTCCAGTAAGTACCAATCTAATTAATTAATTTTTCATTTTATTTGTCACGTTGTTCGATGAAATTTTGAAACATGCTTTTAAATTGACTAATAGTGCTTTTGGAATGAATTGAAATGCTATAAATTAAATTTATTAACTAATTTTATTTAATTTAGAGATCGATTAATAATTTAATGATATAGAAACTAAATTACATATTGCTAGGAAAAGTATTTAGTAGAATTTAAATATATAGACCAGATACTTCAATGCATTATATATTTATTAGCCCAAATAATGGTTTGTTCCATTAATTAGACGTCAATTATATTTATCTATTACGATACAGACTTATATTTACTATATATGTAAGTTTAAGGATTAAATACATTTTTGGTTCCGTAACTTAGGTCATTTGGAGTTTTTATTTTTTAACTTTCTATGGTAACATTTTAGTCAGACATCTTTTTAATTTTCGCGATTTGTAGTCCTTTTGTTTGCCGAACTTTATCTCCCCGGCGAGAAGGGTGCACTCTGTAGATAAAAAGGACTGAAATAAAAACAAAAAATTAAAAGATGCACGATCACAATGTTACTCTATAAGGTTAAAGAACAAAAATGATGGTAGAAATGGGCCAATAGGAACAAAAACTCCAATTTTAAAGTGTCACATGAGAGGCACATGCATTTTTTCAGAGAAAAATGTGACTTCTAGCATAAAAAGGACTAAACCCATCAAAATTAAAAAGATACATGACTAGAATGCTACCCTAGAAAGTTAAAGGACCAAAACGCCAAATAACCTAAGGTATGGGAACAAAAATGCATTTAAGCCTAATTATAACGAAAAACATCAATATAGACGATTTCTATAAGAATCCTATTATTATTTAATTTTGCACATTATTATAACATCTAATTAAAGGATAGTTTTAAAGTACTTGTATAATATATAGGGTAAATTATATTTTTGGTTCCATAAGGGGACCTGTTTTCAATTTTGGTCCCATATTGTACATAATTAACACATTGCATTCTATATGTGTATTCTATTTTTCCAATTTCAGGACACAAAGGGGATTACGAAAATACTTAATGGTTGATGCTAATTCCATTAAGTGGTTGTAAATTTGGACAGAAAAATTGGTGGAAAAGGTTTGTTCCTTCTTTTTCTTGGTATAAATACCTTATTATTTGTAATGGGTTATAATGTAATGAATTTTAATGTAACATATATTATATATGTTGTTATGTTAAAAATGCCTAAATTTCCATTAAATTCAGAAATAAAAACTGTAATAATATATCGAAACCAAATTCAGAATTTTTCAGAAACATAAACCGCATTAAAAAAAGTTGGATATTAATCAACAATTACAAAATATTGGAACCAAATGTACATTTTGTAATTGTACATTTTGTAATTGTTGATCAACATTTAACTTTTTTTTAATGCCGTTTATATTTATGAATATTCCGGATTTGGTTCCAATATCATATTGCAGTTTTTATTTCTTAATTTAATGAAATTTAGGAATTATTAACAGAACAACATATATAATATACATTACATTAAAATTCATTACATTATAACTCATTACAAACAATAATCTATTTATAGCAAGAAAAAGAAGGAACAAGTTCGCCCCACATTTTCCTCCAAATTTACAACCACTTAACGGAATTAACATCAACCGGTAAGCATTTAACGAAAATCTCTTTTGTGTTCTGAAATTAAAAAAAAATAAATTGCACCTATGGATGTAATGTGTTAAATGTATACAGTATGAGACCAAAACTGAAAACAAGTCCATTTATAAGACAAAAAATATAATTTACCCTAATATATACGATCAAAAATTATATTAAATTGCTTTACTTTTTACATCCCAATATTTATAATAAAAAATCGTTATTTAGAATAATCCATATTTTGATTTGCTTCATGAATGACATCAGATTTTAATTTTACCTAGTTTTGCAAAAATAATTAGCATTTGATTTTTCTTTATTTTTAATTTTTATACTAACTATCACTAAAGTTGTTTATTTTTAATTCTATTACTCATGTTGGTCGAAAATAGTATAAACTGACGAATAATATTTTATAGAATTAATTGAATGAAATAAGCATAAACATTGATTAATTTTATTAAATTAGAGTCAAATTAAGATTTAAATCTACAGAAATTAAAAGTTCTTATTATTGAAATTAATGTAGAATTCGTATGGACCAAGTAACCAGAGCATTAAACATTCCATAAACATAGACTTATTTGATTTATAAAGTTAATAAGTTTTGAATAATATTATTTTGATTTATAATTAATATTATAAAAATAATTAATTATGAAATCACTTATGAAATAAGTGGTCTTATTCTAAGTTTGTTTTTCATGAATAATTTATTTGATTGATCTTCACATAAATTTGTTTATATAGAGTCCCCTAATTGAACGTTAATTGTTGTCATTGGACTTTCAGTATTATATTATTAATTAGGTACCTTAGGATATTATTTATTGCCATATAAAATTATATTTTCTGTGCAATTTTAATCTTTTTAGTAATCACAGAAAAATTAGCAAAAAATAAAAAATTTCAAGTTACGCATATTTTTTTAATATCTTATTAAATAATTTAAATTACATTAAATTAATAGGACATTGTCCCACAATCTGCTTCCATTTCTTTCAAAGAGATGCTTTTTCAAATTTCTAAATTGTATATTCTCCTAATCATATAGCCCATATATTTTTTCTAGTTAGTATCTTCTCCTAATTATGTAGCCTATATCATTTTCCTAATTAGTATTAAGATTTCTAATAAGTTCTATTTAATGAGTTATTACTTGAGAATAAAACTCTTTATTATAATTTATTTTTATTAGAATTCTATCTCAATTCAACTATGTAAATAATTAACAACTATCATTATAAAAAACTAATTACAAAATTACTTATTTGTACACATAAATTTATAACTCTATGCATTATATGAAAGAATATAATTGGCATCTCACAAAAAGGAAGAAGTTTTATGGCAAATCATTCACACTTTTATAATATATATATAATAATAAAAATAAAATAAAATAAAAATATATAATAATAAATAAATAAATAGATAAATAGATTAATTCAGTAATACTCTTTATTTTTTTAAAGTTTATTTTAAATCTTCTTTTGATTTGTTATTATCTATGTTTTTTTTTGTCGTAAGCTTTTTAGTCAAATCATTATTTAAGTTTATTATATAATCTTAACTAATTTTTTTCTAGTCATAAGTTTTTGTGTGACTTAATTGTTTCTTTGTTTATTTCATAAGACAACCATAAATTTAATAATTAATTAAAAGAACACTTCAAATTCATAAACAAAAATTAAAACAGGAACATCCGAATTTGATTTGGGCCGATTCATGGGTTGGGCCTATGTTTAAAATTAGATCTAATTGGGGCCATTTAAAGGCCTAGGAGCACCCTAGGACTGATTATAAACTGTAGTGGGTTAGTCTTGGACCAAGCTTTTTCGGGTCGATCCGTGCCGATCCTAGGCCAACCCAGCCCATTGTGCACATTGAGGACTCACACTGCCCATTGTGTCCACTTTTATCCAATCCCTCCCATATTTCATCCTTTGAAGTAAATGGGCTTAAGAGTTTTTTTTTTTTTTTTTAAATGCAAACACTCAATACACTCATGCACACAACCAGGTTCCAACACAAGATCTCTCGTAAAAAAATTTAAGTCAAAACCATTGGACTATCCCCCCAAGGGGCAACGAGACCTAAGAGATAATTAAAACGTTAAGGGTTCGTTTGGTTCAAATGGGAGGAAAGGAGAAGGAGAAGGGGAAGGGGAAGGGGAAGGGGAAGGGGAAGGGGGAGGGGGTGGGAAAGAATAATAGTTTTCATTCAAGTTGTTTGGTATGATTGGAAGGGGAGTAAATCTCAAATACTTTTCCTTGTTTGGTACGAGAAAAATAGATTGAGAACAAAAAACTAAATTTTATAATTTTACTGTTTAACCTTTTCTTTTTATTTTATATTAAACAAGTTAATATTATATTAATATAATTTTAGTATATCAAAAATTTTAAAATCTTATTAATAAAAATATATATCAAACAAGAACAATAATATTTTTTATTAATAAAAATATTCATCAAAACGAATATTTGTTAATTTATTCTAAACTATTAAGTTTAAATAAAATAAAAATTACTACCAACGCCCTCAAATAAAGAATCCAAATTCAAATATCAGAGCCTTTGTTGGCCTTAGAATCTTTTTTGGCCTTATACTTCCACTTCTCTGCCCAATTTCAGACGAAAACGAAATTAGAATCTGGAGGAGTTTCATATACATCCAGTTTTACTTCTCCTCCATCACTTTCCCCGAACCAAACGCTAAACTTTTTTTTATATATCCCTTTTATTTTCACTTGTTTTATACTTTCATTTTCCCCCAACCAAACATACCCTAAGACGTGATAGAGTTACGGGTTTATTATAGGTCTTCTTCATTATGAAATTACTATTATGTCCTTCTAAACATTTGCAATTCCATCAGCACGATAATATGCTTTAACATTAGGATTTCCAATTTGAGACTAAAGAAATATTATGAAGCAAAGTGCCCATCTGGAGTCTATTTTAAAACAAGTTCACTTGGATTTCTAATATCTGTGTGGTGGGGCTCTAAAGCAAAGCCACAATCTGGTTAATATAAAAAGGAAGGGAAAGGAAAGGAATACCAAACAAGGCACAAAAGTAAAAAGAGATTGAGAGAAGAGACATAGTAACAACATTGTGAGGACATACACACTTCACACCATGAAATGTACAATCATATGACAGGATATATAACAATCACTAATTGTTTTGGTTTAATGGTTAAAAGATCAAATATTATCATATATATATATATGATGTGGATTTGAATTCTTAACAAAACGTTTGGCGACAATATGTTAGCTATAGAGACCTTGAATAAGACACATGGCACATATGTAATCATTTCTGACAGATCTGCGTGACGCCTCTCTACTTTTCCATGTTCGCAACAAAAAGAAAAAGGAAAGAACAATAATGAAAGGAAATATATATATATATATATATAAATATATATATATACACACACAATCAATGACGATCGCTAGTTTATCGATCGAAATGGTAATTTTATTATCCATAAACTAATTAAAAAAATACAAAAACTATTTAAAAAAATAAACATACAATCATATTTACAAAATTCAAAAAGACTACTATGTGGTAAAGTCGGGCTAAATATTTTTTTAATCCCATAAGATTAGATCATTATTTTGTTGGTACCAATACTTAGGCAGATGACGATTTCAGTTCCATAAAACATGATTTTAGGTATTTTTTAGTTTAAAGTTAACGGACGTGTGGCCATGATTTTATGTATTTTTAATCCCATAAAACACGATTTCAAGTATTTTTAGTCCCACGGATTTGTGCATTTTTAGTCTCAAGTCAACAACTGTTAACTGACATGTGCAAAGCACAAGATTTTTGGGACTAAAAATACCTGAATTCGTATTTTATGGGGTTGAAATTATCACCTATCTAAACTGTGATACCAAATAAGATAATGACCTAATCTTATGGAACTAAAAAAGTATTTTGCACGAGGTAAAGTATGAGTGATCTCTTTTGTTGTAGAGTTGGAGAATGACAACATTTTGTGTCCACTTCCGCTCTACCACATTAAAGCAAGAGATCTACGTGCAGAAAATTAAAGTGATTGCTGTATCTAGGGAGCCAAGTTGATGCGGACAGGGACCCTTTTTCTCGTATGAGACGATTGAGACATGCTTTTCACTTCTCTATTACCGGACCCATATTCTTGGTCTTTAGCCACTTGCTTGTACAATCACGAGTTAAGTTCTAAACTTTTGATTGAATATTTGACTTGGAAATATGATTCATAGAGTCTTTCAAATTAAGTTTGATATTTTAACAATACGATAAAATATAATATACTTTTTATGTAATTGATTCAGATCAGATTTATTCAAACTAGAAATTTTTAAAAATTATTGTATATATTTATATTGACCGGTTGATAGCATTGACAAGACAATCAACTTGGTTGGAGGTAATAGTGAAGTTCAACATAGGGACATGCATGCAATGATATCATGGTTGCACTTGCACATTTCAATCCAATTATTGAAGTAACTGAAAATTCTTATCCATTGAAGTCTGAACATGTGATTGTTCAAGTCTTTCTTTTTTTAACTATACATTATAATATATATTCTCTCATTTTTTATTAAGTTATGTCAAATTCAAAGAGTTAAATCTCGATTCTAAAATTATACAGGCATCAGAAATAAATAAGAGGTCCAAATCCCATAGAATATGTGGCCGTTCGTCTCATTTTACATGAATTTAAGACCCTTAGTTATTTAAGGAGTATTAAAATTTCTCAATTTCGGAATAGATCTTTCAAAATATCGTTCATTACAAGACTCCATGGAGGAAAGTTCTATCTTGGTTGCACCAAGACCATTAGACGCGCTACCTTGCGTACGTACGCTCACATGATCGATCATCCGCTCATCTAATGGACTAAGTGCAACCAACATAGGAAATAAATCCCCCCATACGATACGATACCTAGTACAATGTCCTAATTTTTCGAACTATCACAACCATTCATCGAACTAGCGACTGTCCTCCCTAGAGGATACTTCCAAAATCTAAATACACAATTCTTTTGCTGCACTATAGCTGCCACATCAAGATTTGACGCAGCAAGCATTATAGCACCCACTACATTGTCCCTACAAAAGCCTGAGCTCCCTACCTCACAAAAAACTCACAAGCTTTTCTTCTCCGCCGATGAGTTCTCCCTCCAATCCGCCATGACCAATCTTAAATTGGCCATCTTATCGTCCCTTATCGCCGTTTTCTTTCCAGCACCGGTCGTCGGGGGCTGCACGTGTGATGGGGAAACCGAGCAGCGCAACAAGAGCGAGGCCCTCAAGTTCAAACTCGCCGCTATTGCTGCAATCCTAGGGGCCGGTGGCATTGGCGTGAGCCTCCCACTTCTCGGCAGGAAGTTCAAGCCCCTTCGGCCCGAAAACGATGTTTTCTTCATGATCAAGGCCTTTGCTGCCGGCGTGATACTAGCAACCGGATTCATTCACATCCTTCCTGATGCATTCGAGACCTTAACGTCTCCTTGCCTCGGACGGAACCCGTGGGGGAAATTTCCCTTCACGGGGTTCATCTCGATGATGGCTTCTATCGGCACATTAGTAGTGGACACAGTCGCCACCAGCTTCTACCAGAGTTCACACTTCAACAAGGCAAAACAGGTGAACGTGGATGAAGAAGCGGGCGATGATGAGCGTGCTGGCCATGTGCACATGCATAGTCATGCCGCACACAGTCACGCTCATGGAGCCATCGTTTCGGCCCAAGAAACAAGCCTGCCGGATCTTGTCCGACAGCGCATAATATCACAAGTACGATCGTTAAAGATTCATTTAACCTTGAGGTCCTTGGTTCTGATCACATTGTTGCAGAAGTTCTCTTTTTTTCGTTTCTTCCAATTCTTGATTGGAACACTGGTTTTGTAGGTTTTGGAGGTGGGAATTGTGGTGCATTCAGTGATCATTGGGATCTCACTGGGGACTTCCAAGAACACTGAAACCATAAAACCTCTGTTGGCAGCTCTGTCTTTTCACCAGTTCTTCGAAGGCATGGGGCTTGGTGGATGCCTATCCCAGGTACGTACATATAGTTTGTTCATTTTGGGAAAAGAATTTAAGTATGTTGCCATAATGTTTTCATCACTTCTTCATATATTCCAATTCTCACTACAAAGTTATTCCAGTCCCCACTTCTTCCTTTGTCTTTGAACCGTCTTCATCTCTCTTGTAAGGACCAGAACTCCACTAATCTAGATATGCCCAAGAAACTCAATCCATACCATGTTACTAATTTTGATCATACATAATGCTCCCAGTCGTTTTTGCCTGTGATGTCGTGATACCACAACCGGGACGAACTTGAAAATTTCAGAAAGGATTTCCCCAGTAAAAATCCTCCGATGATCAAAATTAGTAAAGACCGGTCTTAAGAGGACGGACATTGTTTTCAAAATTATTGAATGTAATAAATGACTGATTTGACTTAGTTAACTTTTTACTCGTCGACATTTGTACTGGCATCTCTAGATGTCTCCACGTGTCATTCCTTAGGATCAGGGTTCGAGTAAAGAACTTATTTCAGTACTTTAACATATCACACCATCACATAATATCTGACGAACCATGAGCTATGTATTTCTTTGATTGTGCATAATTAGGCGAAGTTCAAGTCATTGACAACGACGATTATGACCCTGTTTTTCTCCCTGACGACTCCGTTTGGGATCGGAGTTGGAATCGGAATTTCAAGTGTTTACAAGGATAATAGCCCCACAGCCCTCATAGTTGAGGGGGTCTTCAATTCTGCTTCATCTGGAATCTTAATCTACATGGCTCTTGTTGATTTATTAGCAGCTGATTTCATGAATCCCAGGATGCAAAGCAATGTCAGACTGTTACTAGGAGCCAACCTTTCACTGTTACTAGGTGCTGGATGTATGTCGTTTCTGGCTAAATGGGCATGAATATGATTATGATTTCCCTCCTTAGTCTACTTCCTATGTTTGTGTGTCTACTTTCTTTCAATAACCAGAATGGGACTAATGTTTGTACAATATAAATACTTCAGTCAATGTAAATTTCTCTGTATTCAATCATTTTTTTTTTTGTTTCTCTTTTTATAGTTCTTTTTTTTTTATTCTTTTTTTATGTTGGAAGTTATTTCCGTTTCAGTATAAAAAGTTTTGACGTGTTGCGAATTGAATATCCTTTTTTTAAATCCTATACATTTTTGTAAATTTTAAATTAGGGTAAATTACAACAGGCTCTTCTAAAATTTGATGTAATTGCCAGTACGTTCTCGTTGTCGGAGAAATTATCAATACTCTCTGATATTGATGAAATTATGTAATTATTGAATGGATGTATAGAATTGTCAACTTTGTCGTTGATGTATTTTTTCTTTTTCTAAACTTTTTTTTTGAAAAATTGTAAAAAAATTGAGCAAAATGGATGGAAAATTTGGAAATTGTAAAAAAATTATCCCCTTAGTCCATAAAAGAATTTTAAATTAGGGTAAATTACAACAGGCTCTTCTAAAATTTGACGTAATTGTGAATATGATCTCGTTGTCGGAGAAATTACTAATATCCTCTCATGTTGATGAAATTATGTAATTATCGAATGAATGTCTAGAATTGTCAACTTTGTTGTTGATGTATTTTCTCTTTCTATTTCTCTTTGAAAAATTGTAAAAAAACGGATAAAATGGATGTAAAATTTGGAAATTGTAAAAAAATTGTCCCATAGTCCATAAAAGAATTTTAAGAAAAAAAGTAAAATTACTAGTTACGGTCCATAACGATATTTGTATCAGTTCACTACAGAAAATGAATGAAAATCTAATGGATGCTAATGAATTGGGCTAGTTGTGGCGTATGTTGAAATTAGGGGTATTAGTAATTTTCCCAAAAAATAAAGAGATATTTGTAATTATAGCAAAATTGATGGGAGCTCATCGTGAATTACCATAAAATTTATTCATCTTAAAATTGTGGATACATAGATAACACAAAAACTAATCAGGACTTGACCAAAGACTTCTTGTTAACAATAGGCGACTTAGTGGTTGCAGGAGGTCCTCCCTCCGGCGGGCCTTCGTCTCCACTGCCGGAGCCTTCGTCTCCGCCGCCGGGCGAGCCACCTGGATCACCTCCCCCTTCTCCTCCTCCACCGCCGCCTCCACCAGTGCCGCAATCTTTGCTGCAAATACATTTCCAGAATTTGCATTGGCCATTAATGAACTTCTCTTTCTCACAAATAGCCAAGCAATTTTTGTCACTAAAGCAAAGGCCTGTAAATAGTTTGCTTGGTGACTCACAAATAGCTGCCTGACCACGCATTATTATCATCTCCTCTGCATTAATTTTTATATGAAGATGATAAAAGTTAAATGATTTAAAAAATTAAATAATTATATTTGGACATACTACAACGAAAATTTATAGTTATTGCAATTTGCCCGCGGACTATCTCATTGTCAAGGGCATTGTTTCAATTTAAATGTATAACAAGTGTAGCATAATTTTTAAGATCAAAGTATAATGTGTTTAAATTCAAAATGTGATTGTCCCTTAAGGTTATATTTAGGTAGGACAATTTGGATTTGTGGAAATAATTTTTACTCTATATCAAAGAAATTTTAAATCAAACAAATAATTTCATAGAGCAAAGTTAAAAAATGAGGTTGAATGATTTCATATTCCTTATACTATAAAATTATCCAAACAAATTTTAAAAAAAATATTTTATTTTTAAAATTTCTTATTTCAAATTCATCAATCCAAACATAACGTAAAGACTTACGGAAGACCAAGAGGAAGAGAAAGAGCAAAAGATTTTGAAGTTTGAAAGTCATTTTGATTAAGAAACTAAGAACGCAGGATGATGATATTGGCATGACACCTCTAGTGTAGTTTTTATTGTGAACGCATGAGACATAGTAGCAATGTTGAAGCATCTCGCACGGAGATTGACAAATTGCATTTAGAACTGTTTTCTATTATTACTATTAAGGAATGTGAAATAACTTAATTTGTGAGACCTTTTTACGTTAATTGCAAATCTTCATTACATTGGGATTAATTACATTGCTCTTCTTTATATTTGGTGTAACTATACGTAAAATTCTTAAAAATAAAAATAAAAATTTCAATCCAAACATGCTAGGCCATTGCTGTAATTATTTGGACAGATTGGTTCCATCCTAGGCCATTGAATTCTAACAGTCGTTTTTATAGTCCGACATCCATAACGGTCCGCAAAAATTTGGGCGGGTCTTTTTGTTCACAACTTTGAGTTATGGGCCAGCGGATTTTCAGTCTTTCATTTGGCCCCTTAGAATACGGTTTCGGCTTTTCATAGCGAAATTGGTTTCTGAAAATAAAAATAAAAATAGGGTTAATTATACTTAGCATCCTCGTATTATACTGTATTAGTCGGTATGGTACGCCATTCCTGTGTGTATAAAATAAATAATATATAATACTTTAAAATATATTATAACACAATTTAAAAAACAAAAAACAAAAAAGAAAAAGAGAGAAAGAAATAAAGAAAAAAACAAAACTGATTTAGGAGTACTGTTGGCATAACAAACAATTGGTGTTGCGGTGTAAGTAACCACCGTTTGTGAGTGAAAATGATATTTTCTTTATATATTAGTATAGATATCTCAAGTATCCCCTGATGTTCAAAACATATCAAGAAGGTCCATCTTACTTAATGACGTTAATAATTCCATTAGATTGTGGCTGATGCGATGCTAACGTAGTTTTTATGATCGTTGAAGTATCCGTTCAATTTTCTAGATATTTTTTCCCTCTAAACACTTGCGTATATGTTTGAATTCTTATGATTTTTTTTTTAGGCTAAAATGCATAAAACTCCATGTGTTTTGAAAAATCAGCTAAAAACCCTCTTGTGTTTTAGAAATAGGCTAACCCCCCAGTGTTTGAAAAACTCAACAAAAAACATTCATTCCGTTAGTTATTAATGGAAAGTGCATATACGCGCGACTCATGCGATTTGGGATATTTTTAGTTGCTTTTGACCTTCATTTTGGGTGTTTTTTTTTTTTTTACTAAAATGTCCTCATGGTGTATATATATTTGACTTGTTTTGAGTTTTTTTTTAATATTCATCTATCTAAAGAATTATATTTATTTAATAATATGAAAAAGGTATATAATTTTTTTATGTTTTGTAATTTAAATTGAAATACTAATTAAAATCACACTAAAAAAATTAATATAGTTAATTCAATTTTCAAATTTAAATATCTTAATGAATATAAAAGTTTTATAAAAATTATATATTAATAACTAATTTAAATTATTATTTAGTTAAAAATATTTAAATATATTCATTATATTTGTTTTTATTTTTGGAGTATTTTGTTTTAATTTGTGGAGATAGCAAAAGAAAAACCGAGATAAATAAGTTTGTATTAGAAATAGTGTGTATGTATGAATTTGTTTTGTGAGATAACTTAAAATAATGTAAAAAAATGTGTTGTATGATTGGTTTTGTATGTTGAGAGACGAAAATTCACTATTCATTATCAAATTATGTCTTTCTATAAGTATTTAAATAGATATATATTAATATGTACATAGATATTTAGATATAGTTTTTTATATGTATATAAATATATATTAATATTGATTTGTTTATAGGTGGATTGAATTATTTGTAGGTGGACAGATTGGAGAATGGGCCAAAACATGGAAAACACCCGGATAAGGTATCCCCACAGAAGCCCAAACATTTTGTATGTTTCCACAATCTTTGAAAATAAAAAAGCAAACATTGTGATTATCTTTATTTACAATAAATAATATTTAAATTTAAATTACTTGTATAAGTATCGAATTGGAATTTAATACTTTTCTTTAATTATTTCAAAATTATAAATGTTCAGAAGATATATTTTATTTTTATTTATTTAAATTTTTAGTCTTTTTAAATTTAATTTAAAAATTAAAAATTAAAAAAAAAGTAATAAAATTGGGCGACGACGGCGACCATCGTTCACCAGATTGAGGGTGACCACTTGCTCAGATCCATAGATACCTTACTCAAAGTGTGAGATGAGAGACAAAGGAAAACCAAAAAAAGTACAGCTAAACTATGCCGACGACGAAAACATACTGATTAATAAGCTTTTTATTCTAGCATTAGTTAGATACTCTCCTAGATTGGGGCAACATAACGCCGTCGCCCCCTTCTATGGGGCTTGGAGGGTGGGGGTGGAGGGGCGAGGGTTCCGTTGGTGAGGGGTGGGTTAATTTAATTTTTAAAATAATAGTATTAGATTTTATAATATATATTTAAAATTAGTTAAATCTATAACATTGATTTTATTTATAAATTTAAGATCCAACGGGTCAAGATTAATTAATTAGATCTAACGGTTCTGATATAATAAAAAAAGATCCAACAGTCATTAAAATAAAAAATAGTATATAATAAGTAAGAACATAGTGGTCAACTAATCAGAAAATTAATGACGTTAGTTATTTTTAATAGAGAGGGGCAATTGAGCTACATTTAGAAAACAGGGCGGGGGGAGGGGGGTTGAGGGTGTTAGCCTATTTTTAAAATATAGGGAGATTCTTAGTCGACTTTTCAAAATACATGGAGGTTTTATGTATTTCAACCTTTTTCTTTTCTCTTCTAAATTAATTGTAAGTATTTTTTTTCCTTCGAACTAATATAAATATGAAATGTAAAATAAGATATTAGTATCATACATCTCAATGGACACAACTTGAAATTTCTTCTGGGGATTATTTGTTATCCAAGATGTTGGAATCGCCGCTCCTTTTTACATCTATATTTTGCTCCATACAAAAATTTCAAATAATGCTTGGTTTGTTGGCATGCTCACACCGAATTTACAAATTTGAACCACTATCAGACAATTTCTAAAATGAGTAGCAAATCAGAACTAATAAATTTAAAATACACTTCCAATTAAAATTGAAAGCAAAAAATAATCTACTGCAATTTTTTTGTTGTAGTTGGCCTTATTTTTTTGGGTATAATTTTGCTGATTTTTTCCGTGCAAGGGTGTATAACAACTCAAACATATATAAGTGTTTAGGGGAGTAAAAATTCCAACGAACACTTTAATGGTCATAGAGACCATATCAACGTGCACACAGTTTAACGGAATTATTAACCCCGTTAAGTAAAGTGGACCATTTCGTACGTTTTGATGAGTGTTTGCGATATATGGTATACTTCGAGGGTGGTAACTGTAATTAATCCAATAATTTATTTTTACGCAAATCTATGTTTCAATGCATGTCTTTGTTTTTCTCTTTTTAATGTTTCACTAATAATGTTTGGTTAAATTTAAATTAAATTTATATGCTTTCACTTCATATTTCAATATATATATATACTTTTTTTTTTTTTATCTTAAACTTATTCTGATTAGGAGAAAAATGTATTTTCGGTACCATAGTATAGGAGTCTTGCAAATTTGGTACTAAGTTTTTTCAAATAACCAATTTTGATATCGTACTTTACAAAGATTTGCACTCAAGGTACCTTATTTTCACATTTAGTCTTTACCTCTATGATAGTAGTAGTTTTGGTCCTAGAATGTTTTAACATAGAAGAAAAGTACCATTTCATTGATTAGGTCGAAATGTGCTTTCGAAATAAAATTAAACCTCCATAAATTTATACATTGGTTGACCGCCTTGCATTAGGTATTCCAAGCCCTCGATTTATAGGTTTCCCCCAACCACACTACCGTAGCAGATGGTTCGAAAAATGGCTCCTTCAACAGGAGATATTACAACTTTATTTTGTTTCCTACCTTAGGACATAGAAAGCACTCCAAAATAGAAGCTTAGTAGAATTTTGGACAAACAGGTTGAACAAAAGCCTAAACTTTTATTAAAGAAATATTTAAAATATTACATAAATATTCTCTTCCACTACCAGAGGAGATAACTCTTTACCTTTCATGAAATAGAGGACTAGACTCTTAGCGGGATCCTCATGCGCTGAAAAACTTGATACTCAGTGAATTTTATGGCTATGCTAATAATTTGATGATTTGGAGAAATTTTTTGATGATCCCTATCTACTTCCTAGCTCCTTATCTATAAGGGCCACGGACTTCAAATTCGGATTTCAAACTCATTTCAGATGACGCCATTGCATTCGCCATCCCCTTTGGCTCCTGTTCTCCAGCTATGGCCATTATGACTTGTCGGTCCACCACTTTTCTAGTTGCTGCCATCCTGCTTTTCATACTGTCAGCCTCTTTTATTTGCTTATGCCGACAATCCTTTCTTTGTTTTTATACATGTTGGGGCTTTTACCTCGTCTTGTAAAATCATTCTGGTGCCTTTTACCATTCTCTGGTCTAGATTCGAGTTTTCTGGGTCACCCGGATCTTTGTTCCAAACAAAGGTTTCTTCTATAATACACAAGAAGGGCATATATGATTATGTCATTGTTCTATATGCATCATGTTGCATGCCTTCTTTCTCATTGTCCTATTGGGGGCAACTTATTTTTTTCTAGACGAGCATTCTCTTTTTCTTGAATAGGGTTTCCGCAAACTCAATACTTTTTCCTGCCACGAAGTTTAACAAGATTGATTCATTTGATTTATTTGAAAATATCTTAAATAGAAACTTGACTTTGTCATCAGTTAGACAGAACCAAAAACCCTAAGTCCTTCTGGTGGAGATTTGATGATACTAGAGGAGCTTCTCTTATGGCATCCTGATTCTATCGAATGCTTTTATATTGGGTCTTTGTAATTTGATAAAATGAAATGTTGGATGAGAACCCTTTCCTATGATTTCTAGTGCTGTTGAAATAAACTTGAGCTCCAAAATGTCTCATCATTTAAGGTGGGGATTGTTATGCCAAGAATCATAAACTGCCCCACCAATTCATTCTGGAAGTTTTGAAACTTTCGGAAATCCAGGTGCGTAGTATGAATTGAAGCAAGGACTCCGATATCATACCACTCTCGAACTTCTTTTGGATTAGAGCTTTCGAGCATCCATGTCTTGTCATATTTCCTCAATGTGTGTACTACAGTCTTGCTTAGGTTAATTCCAGTGGAAAAAACAAGCTTTTCCCACATCCTTTGGTATACCTGCCAAGCAGAAATAGAAGAATTTTGACTTGTTAGTCTCTCTCGGATGTTGTATCTCCGCATTGAGATATCCTCTTCTTTGGTGAGAAGATCCCATTTTTCCTATTTCTTGACCTGTTCTAGCAACACGTCAATCTTTTTGAGAAATTTCATGAAGAAATTCCTCTTCTGTATTTCCAAAGTCTGGAAGTATCCCATGTTTTTATTGTAACTCGAACTTTCACTCAATTCCACACTTTTAAAAAATCTCTCCCATTAGGGATTAAAATATCAATATATAATATAAACAATATCTTTTTTAATAAAACCTAGGCTCTGATACCATTTTCAGGCCATGGGATTAAACCTCTGAGAAAACCAAAATGTTAAAGGGCTAAAAATAATATTATCAGAAAAAAACGTTAGGTATTAAAATTGTCGCATCCAAAAACCGAGGTTCTAAAATTGCAACTGTAGCAAACTATGGTATCAATTTTTCCTTTTTCCCTATTTTATGGTATTGAATTTGGTTATTTTAAAAAGTATGGTATCGAAATCGCAAAATACCCTATATTTTGGTACCAATTTTGTTATTGCTTCTGAATAGATTAAACACAAAGGATGTTCAACTAAGTTTACTTAAAAAAGAAATATACTGGCTCATGCATCTTATAAAATGTTCCCTAAAATTTATAGAATATTGAGTTTTATTTTGAAAACAAACTATAGATACATACGATGACGTAATACTTCTCCCTCACTACATTCACTTAAATTATAATGTACAGTTCATAAAGACATTTAGGTTAGTCCACCACAAAAAATTAATGAAAACGAAATGAATACTAATAATTTGGGCTAGTTGTCGGACGAATGCCAAAATTAACGTTATTAGTAATTCTCCAAATAATGAGGGGATATTTATAATTATATTTAACTTGATGGGGAGCTCATTCTAATTTACCAAATGTTTTATTCAAACTCTTAACATTGTGGATACATGGATAACACAAACACTAATCAGGACTTGGTCAAAGACTTCCTGTTAACAACAGGTGAATTAGCGGTTGCAGCAGGTCTTCCCTCCGGTGGGCCTTCATCCTCGCCGCCTCCTGGCGAGCCTTCGTCGGGCGGGCCACCTGGATCACCTCCCCCTCCTCCTCCTCCATCGCCTCCACCAGTGCCGCAATCTTTGCTACAAATGCATTTCCAGAATTTGCATTGGCCGTTAACAAACTTCTCTTTCTCGCAAATGGCCAAGCAGTTTTTGTCGCTGAAGCAAAGGCCTGTAAATAGTTTGCTCAGCGACTCGCAAATAGCTGCCTCACCATGCATTATTATCATCTCCTCTGCATTCCATTTTAATATGAAGATTAAATGTTTTTAAAAAAAAATAAGAATTATGTTTAGACATATTACAATGACATTTTATAATTATTACAAATTGCCCCAGGGCTATCTCGCCTTCAAGGAAATCATTGTAATTTTAAATATATAACAGGCATCGCATAATTCTCATAATCGAAAAATCTTAGTATAATATGTCTAAATTTCGAAATGTGATTGTCTCTTAAGGTTATACTTGGGTAGGATAATTTGGATTTGTGGAAATGATTTCAAACGAATTCATATCAAAAGAATTTAAATATCAATCAAGAATTTCATAGAGCATAGTTAAAAAATATGGGTACATCAAAGGATTTGAAATTTCTTGTACTATGAAATTTTCCAAACAAATTCAGAAAAATGTTATTGGAAATTCAAAATTCCTTATTTTAAATTCATGAATCCAAACCGAAAGAAAAAGAAACTATAAGACTTACGGAAGACCAAGAGGAGGAGAAAGAGCAGAAGATTTTGGAGTTTGGAAGCCATTTGAATAAAAGACATGTTAGAAGGTAGGATGATGGATGATATTGGCGGTTTGGGCTAGCTTTTATAGTGATCTGAAGGCACATACATGGTAGCAATTACGCTGAAGCATTCGAGAGGGGATTGAAAATTGCATTGATAACAGTTTCCCATTATTACTATTAAGGAATGTCGAAAGTCATAATTAGTGACAAACGCATTTACATTAATTGCAAATCTTATCTTTATAAGGCAATCACAATTACTTTTTTTTTTTTTGAAACTAAAAAAACTTCCATTAAATGAACAACAACCAGCCACAGTACACAAAGTCCAGACATCCTAACTACAACAAAGAACATGCCCTTCAACAGATTCAGCACAAATGATGAAAAGAAACTAGGCACGATCACACAACTTCACCCAGGTACATGTGATTACTGGGAAGACAAACAGACTCATAATCCTGCAACAATCTCCTACTTCCAATGACCACATCCATGGGAGATTGGAGCCTATGCTCCATCAGCAACAAGTTTCTGCTATTCCACAGGTTCCAAGCAATAACGATAGCCAACCTGTACTCCCAAGATTCGAGATTGCGGTGCAAGTTTCGAACCCAAGCCTCTGCAGAGCCATCCCAATTCCCCACAGTGAACCATGGTAAATTGGCCAATGCCCATGTTTGGCGAGCAAAATCACACTTAACCATCACATGTTCATCGTCTTCATTTTCAATCGAACATTTCATGCACCCTCCCAACACCCGTAAATGGCGCTGACTCAAATTAAACACAGTGGGCAAAGATTCCTTACAAAGCCTCCAAACGAACATCTTCACCTTCGGCGGCAATTTAGAACGCCAAATAAACAACCAGCCCAAACGTGAAGCCGCCGCCGAGTCACTTTGCCCAACCTGGCTGTGCCTGCCTTCCAATTCCCCCACAAGATTATAGGCACTACGAACCGAAAACTCACCTATTTTGGAAAAGTACCACACTAAGCGATCAATGTGCTGTGAATTCGGCGCAGGGAGAGCCGAGATTGCATTGACGTCTTCAGGACAGAAAATCTGGTGAAGTAACTCCATATTCCATCCTGCTCCTGCAGGCAAAGCAAGGTCCACTACTTTAGCTGCCGCCTCCAAAATCGAAATAGGAGAAATAGGCCTAAAAGTATGAGGCCTTGGGATCCAGTTGTCCTTCCAAATGCGTACATTTTTCACCACTTCCCACTCGCCAACGACATCCCGCCTTCAGAAATGGTTGAGCAGCAACTAAACTTCGCCATACAAACGAAGGATTATTTCCCAACTTTGTATCGAAAAAGCCACACTGTGGAAAATATCGTGCTTTAAGAATTCGGGACAAAACAGATTCCGGAGCACTGACTAACCTCCAAGCTTGCTTTGTGAGAAGTGCAAGATTGAAATTCCGAAGATTCCGAAAACCCAAACCTCCCTCATGCTTTCGAACACACAATTTCTGCCATGATAGCCAGTGGATCTTCTTTTCGGATTTACCACTCCACCAAAAATCGGCGCAAATCGCCTCAAGCTCCTTCACAAGTGATCGGTAAAAGGAAACAACTCATGGCATACATCGGAATAGCCTGCAACACCGCTTTTATAAGAATGTCTCGCCCGGCTTGTGAAAGGAATTTCTCACCCCAACCTAAGACACGAGACCAAATTCTATCCCGTAAGGACGCAAACACTGCTTTCTTTGAACGACCAACTACGTTTGGCAGACCAAGGTACTTTTCAAGTTTCGGAACCATACGAACTCCCAATATTTAGTTCAGCCGATCGCGCTCCGCCAGTGGCATGTTAGAACTGAACGTAATCTCAGACTTTTTATAGTTGATAGTTTGTCCTGAGGCCAACTTATAACGCTGGAGAATGTTTTTAATATGTAACAGAGAATGCTCCTTAGCCTGACAACATATCAAAGAGTCATCGGCAAAGAAAATGTGAGATATTGGAGGCCCCCCCCTAGCTATAGTTACGCCGGTAATATCACCCCTGTGCTCAGCCGCCTGTAGTAAACAACTGAAAGCCTCAGCGCATAGGATAAAAAGGAAAGGGGAAAGCGGATCACCCTGACGTAAACCACGTTTCGGTTTCAAGAAACCAAAAGCAGCACCATTTAAGACAAACGAAAAGCAATCACAATTACTAACTCAGCTCAAACTAGTAATGCCACCTACCACTTTTCAATAACAGATACACTATACCAAACAAAATCTATCTTAAGAGATTGAAAAAAAATAAAAAATAGGTAATTTATACACATGTATAAATGTTCACAAAAAATTTCGTGTTTGTGAAAAAATAATTATAAGACAAAAAAAATATAAACAAATAAAATTTATTAATTTAAATAGAAAAGTGTTATTAGATGTGGATGCATAATCTCCTCTGAATTTGTTGAGCAAACTACGTGTCATCTTGAAATTTAGTATCAAGCTTGAAGAATTTGATATCAAGGAAGATATAGAACCTTCGTGATTCCAGAGCTTTATCGTGATAGAGAGCTTTTGGACTTGAATTCTTTTGATATTTCGTGTGTGTAGTGATGTATATAATGACTTGTGGTATGGTGAAAACCCATTTTTTTTATAAGCATGAGTAGACTTTGATATGTTGTTTTGGCTCACTTTTACTGGACTTGAACACCAAGGATTTCATGTTGATTAGTCTCCCGACAGGTTGTATTTAAACATGTCTTTGACCCAATTTAACCAATTTAAAATAAAATAAATAAAACTTTTTTATTCGAGTTGACCTATAAAAATGCATAAAGCCAAAATTTGGTGTGGACACTTACATGAATTTGTCATCTTGAACATATGTAAATTTTAAATTTATTATGAACTTTAATTTGGAGTGATTGGTAATTTATTCAAAAATGTGGATGTCAACATATGCCCCATTTTAAGGTTCAGAGAAGAATATACCAATTATTATCGGAAAAATTGCATAATACCCCCATGTGTTATAGAAAAATTGCTAAAAACTTTACTCTCTTAATTAAATAGCCAAAACAGACCCTTTAAAATTATAAACCTTGCAAAATAAAAAAACCTATCCGTTAAAAACCTGGACTCGGTTAAAACACAGAGAGCGGCCTACACTCGCTAGAAATGCGAGTAGAATATGACTTTGACCTATTTTTAACCTTTTTACCTTTTTGAATGGACAAAATTACACATATCTTATGCAATTATTCCGTCTCTTTATTTTTTTATTACTTCTTTTCCTTTTTCATATTCACTACAAAAAATGATAAATACTAAATAATTAATATTTATATGAAAAAAATATTATTACATCAAATTATATATATATATAAATATGATAGTTTTAGGTATTTTAATTTTTATAAATTTTTAAAAATCAAAATACATGATTTTATTTTTAAATATTATAAATTAATTTAATTTTGTGTTGAATATATTTTTGGCATTATATTATTAATATAAAATACAGTAAATAAATTTTAATATTTTTTAATATAATTATATTTAAACATAAAAATACATAATTAATTTAATTCATTACATTAAGATTTATCAAATAAAAAATACAATAAATAATAGTAAATAAAAAAGAAAATCGTCTTCTTCCCCAAGTATTCAACCCCCCTCTCCCCACTGCCACCACCCCATCGCCTCCGACTCCCCACCGCCTCCACCCCAAGGATATTTTCAATAATTGATTAAGATAGTTAAATGAAAATTCAAATTGAGTAATTTAAATTAAGTAATTTTTTCTAAAAAACAAACTATAATTTCGGTAATAATTAAAAAATTTCTGCCAATTTTAGTTTTTTTTTAAATTTTTTTGTAATTTTATGTAATTTTAAAATTGTTTGTGAATTTTCTGAAATTTTAAAATGTTTTATGTCATTTTCTATAATTTTAAAATATTTTCAGAATTTTCTGTAATTTTTAAAAATTATGTATTTTTAACAAAATTTCTGAAAATTCTTTATATTTTATGAAATTTTAAAAAACGTTTCTCATAATATATAAAATTTGTTGATTTTCTGAAATTTAAGAAAATTTGGATAGTTTTCTATAATATTTTGTAAGGATATAGGCAAATATTGGTATTTAGTATAAATATATAGAAAAATAGAAGGATCTATTGCAATTTTAGGGTCAAGTTTTGGGATTTAGTATAGATATATTAGAAAAATAGAAGGATTTAGCGTAATTAAGCGTCAATTTTGTGTGATAGTATATATTTTTAGGAAATAATTTTACGATTTAGTAAATACTGTAGGAAAAATTTTAGCCTAATTTTGGGACTTAGTATAAAAGTTTAGGATTTAGTTTGCATAAATATTTTAAAAAATTAGAAAACTTATCATTATTCAAATAAATTGATACTTACATGTATTTTTTAACTTCATACCACTAATATTTTTAAAAAAATTCTAGATCATGTGTGGTCGGGATTTCCCACCTAGAGGAGGTGGAAATGGCCGCGGTCGCGGCTCACCGGCCATACCGCCGGCCGGTGTTGCTTCCCAGGATGGGGAAGCAGTATTCTGACCACCACCACCACCGGCAGAGCAGGCACCAGCAGCACCTGCGTCGAATCAGCAGCCGGTCCATCTACCACTGCACCCGTCGAGGAGGGTGGCGGTCCATCCACTACCGCATCGGTAGATCTGGCCTGTCCATGGGCTGCCCCACCACCACTACCCCCACCGGCCCCACCACTCCCGCCACCATCTGCGAGCCAGTACATCACACTCACCGACGCGAGGTATATTTATATTTTTTTTAATTTTTTTTTGTAATTTAAATTATTATTTTAATCTCACACTAATTATTATATAATTTCAGGAGGGATCGGAAGGTACACGAGCGCATCAACGCGGTGGTGCGAGGACACTATCCCCCATCCTTGGAGCAGTTTGCGCAAGGTGCCGCCAGAGCACCAGCATTTCTGGTTTGACAGCCTGCAGGTAAGGTTAATTTCAATTATCAATTAAAATTTTATTTTAAATATTTTAACAAAAATTTCAGTTCTGGTATATATATTAATACAGACGATGTACTGGTGGGACTGCGACGATGAGGCGATGTGCAAGATCTTCCACATCTAGGTGGGAAAGTTCCTCCGAAAGAAGTTCGTCTTCGCCAGACAGTCCCTGCAGAAGCCTCTATGGCTGGCAAACAAGGTCTGGCGGCAACTCCTCCTGTACTGGGAGTCTCCGGAGTTCAAGGAGGAGTGCACGAAGAACAAGGCCAACCGGTCCGCCAACCCAGCTGCATCCGCTACTGTGTACTGCGGGGTTTTGTCTCCGTCGGTATGCACAAGCGGAAGATGGTAAGATGTTTAATGTTATTTAAAGTATTTATTATTATTAAATTAAAATTGTAATAACTGTTTCCCATTTCTTTTTACAGGAGGAGCAGCTCGGCTAGCCAATGAAGCAAATGGAGTTATTCTCTAGATGCTATAAGGAGAAGGCCGACGGCGGCTGGAGCAGGCCAAGGGCAGCGGAGGTGGCGGTAAGTTGTATATTTCATATTCTAAGTTATTTTTTTTAATGTTTGAAAATATTCTAATTTATTCTAACTATTTTTGCAGGAGACGTTCCAGAAGATGCTGAAGGATTACCAGTCTCAGGCCACGATCAATCCTGGGGATGCTCCAACCGAATCAGAGGGCTCGGTGGTGCAGACCGAGCAGGAGATGTGGCTGGCTGCGGTCAAGGGCAAGAACAAGGGCCGAGTATTCGGTCTTGGTTCTGAGGCCCACAGTCTCAGCCAGACCGTTACCTCGCCATCACCACCGCCTTCGTCAAACCTGGAGGGTCAGATGGTCCGCCTCGAGGAAATGGTGGTGGACATGATGGGAATGATGAAGGCCCTGCAGACCAGTCACTCCGGCGCCGGCCCATCACGGCCTCGTAGAGACCCCCTCCTTTTCAGACGTTGACGAGATGGACGAGGACGAGGGGGACGAGGAGTAGATTTTGGACTTTTTTTATTTCTGTAATTAAATTAGATAATATTCTCATTTAATATAATTTTTATTTCTAAATTATGCATTTTTTCATATTTAAATAATAATTATAAAATCAAATTCAAAATTATTATTAATAATTTAATATATATTTTAATGATAATAATTATTACTATAAAAAATTAATAATTCATTATTCAGGAACGATACTTTCGACGATCATGGAGCGCTTACAAACCGTTTCAATGTGTGACTGTTTAAAAAAAGTGACCGTTCCTATTACCGGGTAAACAACCATTCCAAATTTATATGAAACCGTTCCTAAAAGTGGGTAAAAACGAATTCCAAATTATAGATAGACTTTCCTACATGTATTCCTAATTCATTGCTTTCGTGGTTAGGTTTTCGTTCTAAATACAATATCAAAAACTGGTTCAATATCGTATTCCAAATTAGGAGTACAAAATCCATTTCCAAGGACCATGTCAAAATGTATTCCAGTGACCGTTCCTAACATTGCATACACCACCGTTCCAAGACGTATTCCAGAAACAATGCGAAAATGTATCTGCAACTTATGCTGACAATTCCAAAATGTGTTCTAACTATCATTCCTAATTGCGTGATTTACTTTTGATATGACCGTTCCAAAAATTTATAAGGTGTTCCAAATGCAAAAATTACAAATCCATACATACAAAGGTAATTAGGAACGATAAAACGATTGTATGCCAACAACCGTTCCTAACATGGAACGGTCGCCCTGCTCCTGTTCCTAATTATTAGGAACGCCTCTCCTTGCAACAGATAGCCTCCCGTTCCTGAACCGTTCCTAATACCAGTCCAAATGAATCCAAAGGTCTATTTACCGTTCCAAATATTAAAAAAATTATTCCTATTCCCGTTGCAATTACCGCACTTTTTTGTAGTACCCCCCTTGGGTTACTACAGCTAGATCGAGAAATTAATCCATAATTCTCTAGGGATTCGACCTGGTTCCATGTCTACTACAGTTTAGAATCACTCTTTACATTTGACCGCTTCGACAACCAATCAGGGATATTAGTAATTTTAAAAAAAAAATGAGGAGATATTTATAATTATACCAATATGAAGAGAGCTCCTTATAAACTACCTTAAATTTTATTCAAACTCTTAATACTGTGGATACATAGATAACACAAACACAAATTAGGACTTGATCAAAGACTTCCTGTTAACAACAGACGACTTAGTGGTTGCGGGAGGCCCTCCTTCCGGCGGGCCTTCATCGCTGCCACCGCCAGGTGAGCCTTCGTCGGGCGGGCCACCTGGATCACCATCTCCTTCGCCGCCGCCGCCGCCGCCACCAGTGCCACAATCTTTGCTGCAAATGCATTTCCAGAATTTGCACTGGCCATTTACAAACTTCTCTTTCTCGCAGATGACCAAGCAGTTTTTGTCGCTAAAGCAAAGGCCTGTAAATAGTTTGCTCGGCGACTCGCAAACAACTGCCTCACTGTGCATTATTAGCATCTCCTCTGCATTCAATTTTTATTTGAAGATTAAATGATTTTAAAAACAAAAGAATAATCATATTTGAACATATTACAATGGAAACGTATAGTTATCACGACCTACTCCCGACTATCTCATCGTCAAGGGCATTATTGTAATTGAAATATATAACAGGTGTATCGTAATTTCTCAAAATCGAAAAATCATTTTATAATGTCTAAATTTCAAAATGTGATAGCCCCTTAAGGTTACACCTGGGTAGGACAATTTGGATTTGTGGAGAGGAACTATACCAAAAGAATTTAAAATCAATAAAGAATTTCATAAGTATAGCTAAAAAATAAGAGTCGAAGGATTTGAAATTCATTGTATTATGAAATTATCCAAACAAATTTTAAAAAATGTTATTAGGAATTTGAAATTCATTGTTTTAAATTTAACAATCGAAACTCAATGTAACAGAAACTATAGGACTTACGGAAGGCCAAGAGGAAGAGAAAGGGCAAAAGATTTTGGAGTTTGGAAGTCATTTTGATGAAGAAATAACTTGGAACCGTAGGATGATGGATGATATTGATATGACCTCCAGGCTCCTAGCTTTTATAGGGAAAGGGCCACATAATAGCAATGTTGAAGCATTTGGGAGGGGATTGAAAATTGCATTCATAACAGTTTTCCATTATTACTGTGAAGGTATGTCAAAATTCATAATTGGCAGAGGCTTTTACATTAATTGCAAATCTTGATTACATTGTAACTTTAGGCACCCACCATTACCAACTCACTCAAAACAACTAATGCTTCTTGCGACTTATTTTCAATATCGAACACACTACAAAAACAAGAAAAAATAGAAAATCTATCTTTTTAAATTGAATAAAATAGAGGAGGTAATTTTTATACACGTGACACGTATATATTAAATCAAATAAAAGATACTATAAAAATTAAAATAAAATATTCCAGTCCAAACATGCTGGCCCATATCTATATATTGGACTGATTGGTTGCATCCTAGACTATTGGATTTTCTTTCGTTATTCATTTAGGCCATTAGAATGTATCTCTGATTTATAGTTTTAGCCAACTAGTGTAGTTAATGGATCTCTGATTTCTAGTTTATATAAAGACTTGCATTAAGGATCGCATTCATTGGATAAGTGTCGTGTTTCATCGGCGACAGACGTTGGACGCCTATGTAATATTAGTGGGTTAGTTGACAAGGGTGTCGGTTGACTGAACTGACTCACGAGAATCATCATATGGGGGTCTTGGAGGCTTTGTCGATATGACTGGAATTCCCCACCCCGATAGTACGAGATTAGTCCTCGGACTTGAGGAATCATGGCAGTCACATGATATTATGGTTGTATCTAGGATCTGGCAAGAGATGCCTGTATCTGGGATACGTTCATTATAAGCCTTATTCAGTACAGCCGGAATATCTATTGAGGACGGTGGATTCCAAGATAGGATCCGTCGCTTGTCAGTATATGATAGTCGAGTCTCCTATGCACTCTGAGACAGTTTGAGCTATTTTAGTCTGTGGTCACAGTGATTGGTCGAGTAGGAATGGTTTCCTACATCGATCAATAGAGCAAACGTGTCTCGAGTTATTGAGCATAGTTTTCTAGTCCAGGATGGGAACCGACGCCCAATTCCATGCCCTAGACTTAGACCGGGAGACGGATAATGGAAGGACCGTACTCGTATGAAACTCGGGAGCCTAAATGTTCACGCCAACATTCACCTAATCTCTAGTTCCATGGACCATTGCTAGACGCCCACTCATGGTGATGGGCGTTTTCCGATTAATGGTTAATTGGAAAACAGTTAATTAACTTGGATTTAATTAACCAATTGTCTTGGACACAAGCCCAAGTTTAGCTGAGGGTGAACCTAAAGAGTCAGACACAAATCACTATGGAATTGGTAGAATTAATTTCGAATTAATTCTAGAAGAAGCGAATTAATTTAATTGCATTATATTAATTCAAGGAGAAAAAATAAATGATTGGATCATTTATTGAAAAATCCATTTGATGGATGGTCCAAGACTTAATTAATTGGATTAATTGGATTGAAAAAATAAATGATTGATTCTTGGGCTTAGAACCTTTAAATTAATTGGATTAATTTATCGAGTTTGGATTAATTAATTTATCGGGTTTGAATTAATTATTGATTGGATCAATTAATTAGAGTTTGGACTTATGTTTATTTAATTGGATTAAATAAACTTATGGGCTTCAATTGGAATAAGATTAATTGGATTATTTAATGCCTAATGAACTTTGGTTGGATTTAATTTAATTAGATTAAATAAATGTCCAAGACTAGTAGTCCTAGTGCATGAAAAAATGCAATTTATAGCAAGTGAAGGAGGAATTAAAATCCTCCACATTGAGGCACATGTGACCAGCCTTTATGTGGTTTGGTGGGTGGTTTATTTCCTATAATGGTGTATGGTTATGTAGATAGTAGTGTGTGTATGTAGGTTGCTTTGGAAGTTGACAAGAGAAGTTGAATTTTGAATTCAACAACTCTATATACACAAAAACCATTCACATAACTTACACACATGCTCTTGCACGAATTTTCCAGCAAAAAACTCTCCAAAATCTCTGAAAATACTCTACTCTTTGTGTTCATACGTTTTTAAAAGGTTGAACTTAAAAGCATTCCAAAGGCACTAAACAATAGTGTTGTTTTGGATTATTTCTTCTTCTTTTTCTCTACTTCTATCTAGCAATAGATTAGAGGATACACCTCTTCCATAGTATGGTGTGGAAAAATTAGAGGGATTCCAATTTGGATCCTCACGTGAACGGAAGGAGAAACAAAAAGGGAACAACGCTAGAACCGGTTCTACATGCAACGATCAAAGGTACCATTCTTTATATTTTCATGTAACTTTGTTCATATCCTTCTAGCCACATGTCCAGCATTTTTTCTTTGTTATTATTCTTTGACAAACACCAAATGCCTGAGAACTTCAAAGGGAACATCCCTTTGATTTCGATTTAAATTATGCCTTAGATTAATGTTTTTACGCTTCTGTTGCGTTCCCGGGACGTACCCGATTCTTTCATTTGGTTATCTAGATGGATTCATTGCGCTTTTGGGACTCTATGGAGCTAAGTGCTACGACGTGATTATTGCCTAGTCATGTGGTATTTTGGTATTCTTTATGATCTACATTGGGAGCCACCTCTAGAGTCCACATGAGTATCCAAGAGGCCCCATTTATATTAGTATGGAGAAATAGCATTTTTCATTCCATAACTTAGGGCCTTTCCACTTTTTGTGCCATTGGATACAAGATTCTCACTTTTGGTCCTATAACTTTCAAAAATTAGCATTTTCGATCCCATGACACTTTCCGTTAGATATTTAACGGAAAGTGCCAGGTGGCCTTTAAGTGCATGGGACCAAAAATGTTACTTTTTGAAAGTTATGGGACCAAAAGTGAAACTTTCATAACATATGGGACCAAAAGTGAGAATCCCATAATATATGGGACCAAAAGTGTAAAGGCCCTAATGGCGACGTGCTAAGCACGTCGTGTTTTCCGTTAAAAAATTCAACGGAAAGGTGGCATGGGACCAAAAGTGCTACTTTTTAGAAGTTACTGGACCAAAAGTGAGAATCCCGTAATCAATGGGATCAAAAGTGAGAAGGCCCTAAGTTACGGGACGAAAAGTGTTATTTCCCCTATTACTATTGTTCAGTTCGTCGTAAAAATTCAATATGCATGTGGTCTTTAAATGGTCTATTTTCTATTTATTTGTTCGACTGGCTTTCTGGATTTGTTTATGTGGTTCTTGCTAAGCGGCCAATGGGCCAGGGGTGGACGGTTCGCGGGGCACGCTGGGGTAGCATTGGGCTTCCAGTTGAGGCTTCGTCGTTCAGTTCCCACTTTAGTGTCCATTCACGGGCAGGATGGAGTATGTTTGTGTGTGATTGACGCTGCCATGTACCTAGGCATGGCCAGTTCATTGCGGTCATGGGGTTGCTCTCTACATGGAGGATATGGTAGTAAATAGTCTTTCGGGAGACACAAGGTGGTAATCATGTGATTGGGTCATTGCTTGATATGGTCTTCACAGGTTTGATCTTTCTCGTTGTCAATCATTATGTTATGCTTTAAGTATTTTGATCGATTTTTCATTATCAGTATTTTGTTCCACGTGCACCTACTCATAGCCTCACTAAGCTTTTGCTTACGTACTTTAATTTTTTTCCTCCAGATACAAGCGATAACGTTACAGGTTAAGTTGGTTGACTAAGAAGACGACCAAGGTGATCGGGGAGGAGGTCAAATGATTAGGATTTGTAATTGTGCTGGTTATTGAATTTTTAATTTGGTTAACATATTGTTGTTACGATTTTGGTTAGGTCGCGTTCCGAATAGGGCCTAAAGTTGGGGTCCCACTTTCAGGGCCTGAGAAGGCGGTATCAGAGCTTGGGTTACTGTCTACGCTCTATTAGGAAAAGATCTTTGAACCTAAGGCGTAAGTTGAGTACTGATTAAAGTAGAGGTTTAAAAGCTTAAGCTATTTTGGGACTTTTTGGTTTGTTCAGTGCTAAACTTGTGATGAATCACTACTGGGCGACCGACCAGTACGCGATTTACCATAAGCGAAGTACTAAGCCAAGAAATTATGCCACTAATCTTGTTATAGTGGTCTCCTTCAGGATGTAATAATATTATAAGGTTTGGGTTGGATATTGGCTCTCAATTTGAAAAGGAATCTTTCGAGACATACTATATTCGAGCTGTGTGAAGGAACTTATGTGACAAGTGTGGTGTTGATTATTTTGACAAAGTTTAGAAATTGGTAACCATCAGTAGTGATGCCTGATTTAGAATTAATGTCTTGAGATTAGTTGGTTACCAATTAAATGTTAGGTAATATTACTAGGGTCTTAAGAGATGATTTGAACATTCATGATATTTATTAGAGGAGATGAGATGACATTATTGGTGTTCGATCAAATCTTTTTTTTTTTTTTTAGGTGAGTTGTAAATGTCATAGATTTAGCGTAATGTACAACAGTCATATAATTAAGCTTATTCCACCAGTCTATTCTCCATATTTTAAATACAGAAACTGCCTCTAATGATCCTGGATTATAATGTATAAGTAGTTTCTATATGATTTGCTCAACTATAAGTCTAGCAACCCATTAGTTCCCATGAAACATGTTGAAAAACTCCTTGTGTTCCATTCTTGCCGATCATGGTACACTAGTGAAGCCAAGACACTACTTGATTAGCTACATCCATAAGATGTTTTCCTCTCTACTCCTAGCTGGCGACTAGCCGCTCTGCTGCCATTGTACAACTAGAGTAGCATATGTGCATTCAAAGATGAGGTGAGAATGTGACTCCTCTGCTTGAACACCACACAATATGTATCATGCTCCAAAATATTGTGACTAAGGCTTGCCTAGTTTAGTCAATCTCGCTTGTAGAGCTAGCCGAACAATAAACACCTTCCTTGGAATCTTAAGAGGTCCAAGGAGAAGAGAGTTCCAAGTGACCAATGGGGGACACTGATGAAATGTTTTTAGTGCTGAAGCAGTAGTAGACTGACCAGTTGGTGACAACCTCGAATTTCTTACGTCCTTGTGGCCCTGAATACTTGGTAAGTTTTGAGTGATTTACAGTCCTCTCTCTGCCATAACATCAGGCCAAAACAACTCTCCATAGAGAAGTACCATAGACACTTTTGAGTTTGTATCCAAACCGGTACATAATGGTCCACTAGGAAAGCACTGTTGCAATATCCCAAGTGGATGCCAAGGATCTTTTCAAAGCCAATATCTTCCCCTATACCAATTTGGTAATGAATAGCCAAAAGAATATAAGTTCTCAACTTCATGATTTTCCTTTAGCTCCAAGTACTAGTAGTTGTAGAAGTTGTCCATATAGAGTTCCTCTTTAATATGTAGTGTTTAATCCACTCATCCAAACTAATGTGTCATATTTCCCACTGATTTCCCGTGATGCTTGCAGATTCAAGCTTTATTAATTGTAGATACATAATTGATCCCTAATACACCAGCATAGACTGATGCAATTACTTGATCCCAAGCCACTTTCGTTGTATATCATCCTCTTATTCCAGCCCACAGAAGCCTTTTGAGTTTCTTTCAATCATCTTCCTATAATGGGGCGAGTTTTGATGCCTTAAATGAGTCCTGAAGGACAAGCGGATCCGCCCGGGAGCGCGAGCGGAAGCGAGAAAGCGTAAATCAATACGTAATTTAAAATTAAATCGCATATAAAGCGAAATCCCAAGGGGTGCACCCTTGGGTGCTCAACCGGGCGTTCGATGTAGGATGTGTTAATATAAAAAACATACATAAAACACATAGCGCATAGATGAATAGTAAAGATCTACTAAACTGTAATAAACCATTACCTTGTAGATTTTACGTGTGCTCGGGTACTTGCGTTGTTCCTTCACTGGAATGATCACAAATCCAAACGTATGGATTCTCCAAAGGTGATCCACACCACACCGGAAGAAACTCACATTCTCCTTGCTAGAGAAAAATGGGTTTACAAAGGAATTGGTTTAAGAGAAGAACACTATGAATTAGTGTACTCTTAAACCTACTTTGTTCTTCCTCTTGATTCAAAACCAAGTGAAGAACACAAGTAGAAAGAGAGGGAAGTGGCCGAGAGTTAGAGAGAGAGGAGAGAGCCAAAAATGCTTCTTCTTTTTCCTAGGTGTTGTATATACTCCTATATATACATAGTTAATGTGATTATTGAAATGTGTCTAGGTTCATCCAAGGATGTCTAGATACATTCCAATCAATCACCATTAATTCTTCAATCAAGCCTACCAAATTTTATGGTATGATCAAATAATACCAAAAGGGAAGGGCTTGATTGGAGTTGATTTGTCTCTTTCCAAAAGAGATAAATCAACATACCACCTTGCATGAAACATGGCTGATTTTAGCTTCTTCCAAGGGAGCATTTCGGCCATGCTTCATTACGGGAAGAAGTCCGACTTCTTCCTATTCCAAAATAGGAATTATTTCTCCTCTCGGGTCAAATTTAGCGGACCGAGTTTTATCGTAATCCGATTATGATGAACCCGATATTAAATCCAATTTAATGTCCAATTAAATTATTCCCGTTGATCTTTTAATCCAATTAAAAGATCCGACGTCTCAATTTTCCATATTTAATCGAAAATCCAATTTACCGATTAAATGAGGGTCCGATACAATATCGGTCCGTCCATCCAATGGACTATCCCTTAAGTAATCCTATTACTATTTTATCCTTCGAGATTAACTCCAAGTCAATCTCTCAACCTCTTCGGTGATTTGTGTGTGACCCTTTAGGTTCACCCTTAGTTAGACTTGGGCCCGTGTCCCACAAGGGCCCGTTACCACTGGCGGCCGTCTAGCAACGGTCCATGGCACTAGAGACTAGGTGAATTGGCGTGAACATTTAGGCACTGATTCCGTATGGCTATGGTCCTTCCGTCTACTGTCTCCCGGCGTTACTCTAGAGTATGGAATTATGCGTCGGTTCCCATCCTTGACTAGGCATCTATGCTTAATACTTGAGACTATGTATGCTTCATTGCGTCGACACAGGAAATCATTCCCTATTCGATCAACCATTGTGGCCACAGTTTTAAACAGCATGAACGTGTCTCCGAGTGCATAGGAGATACCTCTGTCACATACTGACAGGGGACGGATCCTCTTCTTGGAATCCACCGTCCTAGCTACACATTCCGACTGCACTGGACAAGGCTTATGATGATCATCTTACAGAATGATCACCTCTCGCCAGATCCAAGATACAGTCGTCCTGTGCACGCGACTGCCATGATCCCTCAAGTCTGAGGACTACTCCCCTACTATCGGAACCGGGGAAATTCAATCATACCGACCCAGCATCCAAGGCTTCCACATGATGATCCCCGCGAGTTAGTCCAGTCGGCTCAATCCCAGTCGACCAACCCATCAAAATCATGTAGGCATCCCACGCCTGTCGTCGATGAAACACGGCACTCATCCAATGAACACAACTCTTGATGCAAGTCTCAATAGGACTCTCGATGCCCCTGTCTCGAGGTCCTCGACTTGGAACGTTTCAGACCCAACTCTAAATCAGTTAGTTTCATGACCACCATCCAATGCGTGGCCCAACTGCATGAGTTGTTAACCGTGGTCTGTGGGCTTTGTTGCGATATAAGTAAAACACCGTTTTAACAAATGTGAAATGAGCGCAACAAAGTAAGCACCAAAAGTGACGAATACTCATTTTATTCATCACATAATAATATTACATTTACATCGAGTTATATAATAGGTTATAAATCGCCAAACCTATTGACTTTCTGGTCACCTATTCTAACAGGTCCGGGGGTGGGTCCAGGTCTTAGTGGTTTGGACCCAGACCCTCTCCGAACCCGCCCCGATTATTATTATTTTTAGTTTTTTTTTGTATTATTTATATATATTTATATAAATATATTTGTACATATATAAAAATATGTATAATTTAGTTATGGTTATATATAAGACATAAACTTAATAGTTTTATAAATTAAAATAATGATATATATACTTTATAAGCATTTTAATGTTTATATAAGTAACATATTTTCGAAAACTTTTAATATTTCAATGCTAAAAACATGCACATATAAATTTACAAAAAAATATATTAACCTTTTAATATTATTATTGTCTCATATTTATAAAGCTATAGTAGTATTATTTTTAAAAAAATATTTTTTTTAATATTTTAAAAATACTAATTAGGCCTATCGGGTCCACTGGGTCCCAGGTCCGGGTCCGGGTCTGGGTTTGAAATTTTCTTGGTGGGGTGGGGCGGGGCGGGTCTCGGGTTTTGGCAAACCCGTACCAGTCCTGTCCCGTTGCCATCCCTAATCCCAATAGGTAAGACAAACATAGAAGCCCAATATGTTCATTTAATTCTATAATGCAAATATGTACGAGAGATGTATGGGTTTGAGAATGATGATTTTGGTGGAAAATATCGATGATATATAAGAATTGATTAAGTTAGATTTTAGAGTTTATTGATAGAGACCACATTTGTGTCTTGTGTTGAAGTTATTGTGAAAATTTCAACACTGGAAACAGTAGATTAGAAAAATATTGATTAGATAATCTTGTTCGGATGATTGAAGCAAAATTGAACTCGTATAAGGTGCTTTCATGTGAAATAATGAATAACGCGTAGATGGACCTACCTTTGAACTTCGCTTATACCTAGAGATCAACCACTTTTCGATAATGCAGTTTCTTAGCTGATCAATTGATTGTACATGATTCATCAAGGAAATATCATTTTCCATTTTCATAATTGATTGACCTGCCCATGTGGTTAAGCCTAGGAGAGTTTCTCTTGTTGGTGGAAGTAATTTAGTGATGGAACTATTACAGTCCATTAGTTCGAGAAGTGTATTTTGTAAGTATTTTGAATATACAACCTTAGTACTCGTATGTCTTGGCATGTGGTTAGCAAGATGACAAAATTAAATTCTCATCTTAGATAAAAATTGCACACAAATAGGCATAGCTTATACCAACAAAATATTTATATTGGTGTAATCTTGTTTACATGAAAAGAATATCTTTTTAGCGGACGAGTTAGTGTATATTAGAATTCAGGGACCGAATTCTTTTAGCAGGGGAGAGTGTGACGCCCCTATATATTATATTAAATATTACTTATCATCTTTAATAAATTAATTTATTATCACCTACGATCTATTCTTTTTCATATATTTGTTGTTTAAGTTTTATTTCACGAAAAGTATATTTGGGTTAATTTGGGATAAAAAGAAATTATATGAAACTTGCAGGTTACTTAATTTATAAGAGTTAGAGTGTCACAAATTTGCTAGAAATAAATTATAGGGTATAATTCAAATATGCTAAAACTTTTAGGGACTAAATTGAAAATCTTATAAAGTTTTTAGAGTAAAATTATATATATGTCAAAATTATGGGAATAAGTTATAATATTTATTAAACTACAAAAAAGAAAAGGAAAAAATAAAGGGATAAGGGGGAAGCTGCCACTAATCCCTCTTAATGTGGTAAGGAGTGGAAGCCACCTCCCATTACCTTATTGGATAAAATAAAATAATAAAAAATAAAGAGAGAGAAAAAGACCAAGCCCTTAAAAGGCTTTGGCCGGACATACATCCAAACAATCACACATATTTCACACATACACTCACCTCCCAGCTTAAATTGTTAAATTTCTTTAACTTCTTTCATTTCATGTGTTAATTTGAGATCAATCAATAACACTTAATTCCTTTCCTTATATATGTATTGAGATTGTTTATGTCTTCTAATCATTCAGTATTAGATATAAAATAGAGTTAACTATATTATTTTGTTCCACCTTTATACTTGTATAGTTATGTATTAGTTTTAATTAGTAAGCTAATTGATTATAATTATATTAGCCGTGAGCTATGCTGTTGTATTGGCTAAATAGACAAAATATCACTGTTAATTAAATGATTATAAGATTGTTAGATATATCTCTTTTAAATAATGAAATAAATACACTTAGTTTTATTTCTTAAAACTTAGTACTTAATTGAAAATTAATTAATTGTTTTAGTATTATTTTACTTCTCAATTAATTATAAGCAATGAGTAGATTTAAGTATTTCCTATCTTCTTCTATATTCTAGATTAGTTAAATTAATTACAGAAGATTTAGATTAATTGAATTAATTTGTTCGTATAATAGTTAATTGACTAACTTTGTGCTAAGTAAATGATTATGCAAGTGTGCACTATATATATATATACTTATATTAATTAATAGCAGTCAATTAATTATACTTCAGTTTTGTTTATTGAATCTTAATAAGTAATTGAAAATTAATTAATTATTCAAATACGTTTTGATTGGTTTTCAGTAATTGTACTTCCGTCGTTGGTGAATAATATTTATTAATTGCTCGTTTAACCAAGTTAAGGACCTATTAAGTAAATATAAGAATAATATTTTGAGATTACTTGAGATGAGAAATTTAATAATATTCTCCATCCGTTGAAGATGTAAATTATGTACGCACTAATTAACAATGAACTAAGTTGAGCTAATTTCATTTGGATTAGTACTATAATTTACAAAAGGACAAGACAATATTCAAGTTACGTATGGGTTGGCCTAGTTGGCTAATTGTACTCATTTATTTAACAAGCTTTGGTAACTATATTTGATTAAATGATTAATCAAAATGTACATAAACTATGATAGATATAGATACAATCTCAAGCTTAAAATACCGTTATTCTATTTAATACAAGAATATAGATATAACTTATATATAACCACATTTAGGTTCAAGTTGCTATCGTGCTCATACTTTTGAGGATATTGGTATTATAGGATGGGCTTGCAGATGAATTATCCATCCAGTTTTCTTGTGATCTTTCGAAACCAGTCCTCCTGTGGGTTTTACTATGAGTGTCATTTAAAATTATAATACTATTTGCAAAACTGGAGGAATATATATATATACTGTACATGAGTATATATACGTATCAAAAATGGTCTTTCTTGCGACAAACTTAAGTAAAAATTTTCTTGAAATTGTCTATTGATAAACGAAATGAATACGATATTTGGTTATCTATACGGATTCATTGGGCTTTTGGGACTCTATGGAGCTAAGTGCTACAACGTGATTATCGCTCTAATCATGTGGTATTATGGTATTCTTTATGATCTACGTTGGGAGCCACTTCTAGAGTCCATATGAGTATCCAAGAGGCTACATTTATCTTGGTATTGTTCAATTCGTCGTAAAAATTCGATATGCATGTGGTCTTTAAATGGTCTATTTTGTATTTATTTGTTCGACTGGCTTTCTGGATTTGTTTATGTGGTTCTTGCTAAGCAGTCAACGGGCTCGGGGTTGGACAGTTTGCAGGGCATGCGGGGTAGCATTGGGCCGCCAGTTGAAGCTTTGTCGTCAGTCCCACTTGAGTGTCCTTTGAAGGAGAGGCTGGAGTTTGTCTCCGTGTGATTGACGCTGTCATGTACCTAGGCATGACCAGTTTAATGCGATCGTGGGGTCGCTCCCAACATGGAGGATAAGGTAGTAAATGGTCTTTCGGGAGACACAAGGTGGTAATCTTGTGATTCGGTTATTGCCTGGTATAGTCTTCACAGGCTTGATCTTTCTCGTTGTCAATCATTATGTTATGCTTTAAGTATTTTGATAGATCTTTCATTATCAGTATTTTGTTCCACGTGCACCCACTCATGGCCTCACTAATATTTTGCTTATGCACTTTAAATTTCTTCCTCTAGATACAGGCGATAACGTGACAGGTTAAGCTAGTTGACTAAGAAGACGTTCAAGGTGATCGGGGGAGGAGGTCAAATGGTTAAGATTTGTAATTGTTCTGGTTATCGGGTTTTTAATCTGGTGAACATATTGTTGTTATGATTTTGGTTAGGTAGCGTTCTGAGAATAAGGCCTAGAGTTAGGGTTCCACTTTCGGGGCGTGACAACTTTTCATCATCGTTTTGGAGAGGAGCAAGGAGTTGAAGACGTCGGCATCGTCGATTAGTTTTCCTCTCTTCCTCTCAATTTATTTTTTCTTTTAGAACTTCTTGTTTTGCTCCGAACATGTTGTGTAGCTAATTTTCTATTCTGATTCAAGGAAAACGTTGAACCCAATTGTTATGTTTTGAGGTCTTGAATTTATCTGATTTCGCCAAGTATTTTTTGTCTTGATTTACTGTGAATGGAATGATTATTGTTGATAGATCTGACAATTTGATTCGATATTAATTGTTCTACTGCTATCCATGAGTTTAGTGATCCGTAATTGTCAGGAATGAGTGGTATGAGTAGCAAGCAAATTTATTATGTGCTTTGCATGATTTATGTGGGGATGAGAAAACTAGGTTAGATAATTGCAGCTATCTCAATTGGTTGATCTAGATTCAACTGTTTTCATTAATGCAAATGATATTATTGATGTGATATGGAATGCCATCGTGCCCAGTCCTGATTTAATAAGTTTGAATTTAGATGCTCGAGTCAAATCCATTACAATAGGAAAATGGTAATTTATTACGGCTATCCTGATATATTTCAAGGTTGAATGCTTGGTTGTGAAATTAATCCTTTGTGACCTATGATAAACATAACGATTGGGGTAGACACACCCCTTGACTTGGAATTTTCATCTATCAATCTTATCTCAATTATTTATTCTCGCTTGTAATTTAGTTTAAATTAATTTGTAGTTAGTACTCGATTCATACCCCCCCTTGGGGAACTACAACTAGCTCGAGAAATTAATCCATAGTTCCCTAGGGATTTGATTAGGTTTCACGACCACTATAGTTTATAATCAGTCTTTATATTTGACGGCTTCGACAATCGATCAGGGATATTAGTTATTTTTAAAAAAATGAGGAGATATTTATAATTATACCAACATGAAAGGAGCTCATTGTAAACTACCTTAAATTTTATTCAAACTCTTAATACTGTGGATACATAGATAACACAAACACAAATCAGGACTTGATCAAAGACTTCCTGTTAACAACAGACGACTTAGTGGTTGCGGGAGGCCCTCCCTCCGGCGGGCCTTCATCGCCGCCACCGCCAGGGGAGCCTTCGTCGGGCGGGCCACCTGGATCACCATCTCCTTCACCGCCGCCTCCATCAATGCCACAATCTTTGCTGCAAATGCATTTCCAGAATTTGCACTGGCCATTTACAAACTTCTCTTTCTCGCAGATGGCCAAGCAATTTTTGTCGCTGAAGCAAAGGCCTGTAAATAGTTTGCTCGGCGACTCGCAAACAGCTGCCTCACTGTGCATTATTAACATCTCCTCTGCATTCAATTTTTATTTGAAGATTAAATGATTTTTTTTTAAAAAAAAAAAGAATAATCATATTTGAACATATTACAATGAAAACGTATAGTTATCACGAATTACTGCTGACTATCTCATCGTCAAGGGCATTATTGTAATTTAAATATATAACAGGTGTATCGTAATTTCTCAAAATCAAAAAATCATGTTATAATGTTTAAATTTCAAAATGTGATAGCCCCTTAAGGTTACACCTGGGTAGGACAATTTGGATTTGTGGAAAGAGAATTTAAAATCAATAAAGAATTTCATAAGTATAGCTCAAAAATAGGAGTAGAAGGATTTGAAATTCATTATATTATGAAATTATTCAAACAAATTTTAAAAAATGTTATTAGGAATTTGAAATTCATTGTTTTAAATTCAACAATCGAAACTCAATGTAACAGAAACTATAGGACTTACGGAAGGCCAAGAGGAAGAGAAAGGGCAAAAGATTTTGGAGTTTGGAAGTCATTTTGATGAAGAAATAACTTGGAACCGTAGGATGATGGATGATATTGATATGACATCCAGGCTCCTAGCTTTTATAGGGAAAGGGCCACATAATAGCAATGTTGAAGCATTTGGGAGGGGATTGAAAATTGCATTCATAACAATTTTCCATTATTACTGTGAAGGTATGTCAAAATTCATAATTGGCAGAGGCTTTTACGTTAATTGCAAATCTTGATTACATTGTAACTTTAGGCACCCACCATTACCAACTCACTCAAAACAACTAATGCTTCTTGCGACTTATTTTCAATATCGAACGCACTACAAAAAGAAGAAAAAACAAAAAATCTATCTTTTTAAATTGAATAAAATAGAGGAAGTAATTTTTATACACATGACACGTATATATTAAATCAAATAAAAGATACTATAACAATTAAAATAAAACATTCCAGTCCAAACATGCTGGCCCATATCTATATATTGGACTAATTGGTTGTATCCTAGGCCATTGGATTTTCTTTCTTTATTCATTTAGGCCATTATAATGTATCTCTTATTTATAGTTTTAGCCCAACTAATGTAGTTAATGCATCTCTGAATTCTAGTTTTAGAAAGAATTTAAATAATTTCTGGAATTGTTGACATGTAAACTGGAATGCTAATCCTTTTACAGGCAATGGACAATCCTTTCTCCATCACTACCTTAGATGTTTATTAGTATTATTATTTACATTGGAATCCTTGCTTGAAAGCATGCTTATAATAATAGTTCCAAGAATTAATTAAATTAATTGTTTTTTTGTTATTCCACTTATACTTATTTGTATATCATTAATCAAATAAACTCATAAAATAATAATAAAAAAGTTATACTATTTTTAATTTTATGTACTTAAAAATTATACACTAATGTAACATTGACCAATGATATTCAGTAAAACGATATTTGGACCTACACGATTGTCATGGTAGCTCATCAATACAAATAAGAGACCAATACTCAGAATAAGAGCCCCCTCTTCATTTATACGTTCGCACCTCAAGATGCCGCGTGGTTTGAGTTGGGTCAGCCCGACTTAAGACCAAATTGACCTAATAAAAAAATGTGCTGGTTCAACCCAAGTCTGTTTGGGATAAGACTTATCAAATTGTTTATCCTTAATTGTGTAATATATTATTATAATAAAGGAACTTATTTGTCACAAGGCTTAATTTTTTTAAATTAATCGAATATCCAGATTTAAATTATTTTCCGACAGTTTTGTTTTATTTTTGTTGAAAACTTTAATAGTTGATGGTATTTTCAACATTAAGAGAGAAAGTGAGAAAATGCCAAATTTGCATCTCAGGTGGATAACCTCAAAGAAGCCTTAAAAATCTAATGGTCCTTGCACGAATCTGATTCCGACCCCCCTTACGAGTTGACTCAGTCCTCATTCTACACTTATATATATATATATATATATATATATATATATATTTAAAAAAAAAAAAACAACAAGAACAACATCGTACGCCTGTTGTTAGATTTGTGGGCGGAAATTCATGAAATTATTAATATACTTAATAGAATCGTAAATATCTCAACTTTTATTATAAAGGAAAGTCGATTTAGTCATATTTCTCAATCAGGTATTACACGAATAGTTGGTGTTGATCAATCTCATAATTTTACGAATATTAGGTTTTTAATTCTAATCTTACTGGACATAATAAATGTATTGAATTATATTGACTAATATATTAATTTATCTCTTTTCTGAATAGAAAAACATTTATATATAAACCGAATTTACTAGTAATTCTCCTTAAATTCTCATATTTTGAAAATCTTGATCATCTATACTTCTATACTATTATATAAAAAGAAACCCTTTTTTTACTCACAAATGGCGGTTAATGACACCGTCGCACCACCTTTTTGTAATTTCAAAAATAACCCTCAACTAATATAATAACTACTTTATTCAACTATCCAAATTTTTATATTAATTGATAAATTAGTTTTTCTTTTCTTTTTTTTAATGCGATGCGTTAGTTTATATATTTACTCTTATTTATAATATTTTTTAAAGCATAAAAATTATTTATTATATGCACGCAGTAACGACGTGCTATGACGGCTAGTCTAATTTTATTGAAATTATTATGGTGTCAATTTAATCAAACGTCCGTTGACGAACATTCAATTTTCTACGGATATATATATATATCTACACTAATATAGAAAAAAAAGTTATTTTTACCTATATAAACAACGATTTGTAACACTAGTGCACCCATTTTTTTTCATTGTACTAATAATAATACCCTTTAGTTGTTTTTTTTCTATTTCTTCTCTTTTTTTTATTTTGAATTGTAGTATATATGTTAGTTTATATATTTTATTTTTATTTATATATATTATATTATTAAGCATTAAAAATTATTTATTATAACGACATAGCAGAAGGCTAGTATGTTCAAAAATAATTATAGTTATTAGAAAAGGAACAGTGGTGAACAAGTTATGAGCATAGGAGGATAAGGTCCCATGGCCTTAAAAGGAATATATTCAGTATTAGGAATAAATACTTGAAAAAGCATGTAAAGATGCTTAAAATTTAAGCAAGCATATATATGTGCCCAATATCCAACCCTATCACCTTTTCCACTACTCTCTCTATATGGTTTCAAAAATAAATTACATGAAACTTTAATCACATTTATCATGTAATTATTTCAAGTCAAATTTAAAAAAAATGATCAATTATATGATAAATACAATCATATTTATTACGCGATTGTTCAGGTGTAATCAATCTTAATGTTTTAGAGGAAAAAAAAAAAAAAAAATCTATAATAATTCTCTATTTAATTGAACAGACTTGAAATCAAGAAAATGTAAGCGAGCGTCCTACATTGATTGTTGACAAAGAGTTTAAGTGGGTTATAAGTCCCAAGACTTCGTCTCCCTAGTGAGACGTCTCTTTAAAACAAAATTGTAAGTTTAATACCAAAATTAGGACAGACAATGTTTTTTTTAATAGAACATCGATCAAGTCGCAAGTTGTATCAAAAGATATAAAAATTTATGGTCTCAATTACTCTTTGAGCAGTTTTATAGGAATTTTAATTTTGATAAATATTACGGCATAAAGAAATATTTGTCATTTTGCGAGGGGTGGGAAGAGAAAGAAGAAGCAAGGAATGAGAGGACAATCTTCTATTCCACAAAAGCGCTAGAGTTGAGATTGAGCCATTGACGCTTTTCACCGATGGAAAAGTAGTTCCGCATATTTCACGCTTTATGCCTTCAAGTTCGCCTCCTTTTTTATTTTTTTCCACCCTTTTTTACATATGTGCACCCCATTTTTAAATATTTTTTATTTGTTTTAAGTCTCAATACCTCATTTTTCACAGAATGTTCTTTTTCCAAAACAAAATCACAGGAATCAAACGAAATTAAAACGGACAATACCTTGTATAACGGACATCGATAGAGTCGCAAGCTGCATCAGTATATTAAAACAAATTTTGATATTTTTCAATGGGGTTTAATGCAATTTACCTCAAAATTACTCCATATGAAAAAATAATAGCAATTTACCTCTCTGTGTTCTTTAAAATTGAGCAATTTACTTCCCAAAACAGGAAGTAAATTGCTCCATTTTAAAAATAAAGGGAAGTAAATTGGTTCATTTCAAAAAACATATAAAGATAAATTGCTATTTTTTTTTTTTATATGGAGTAATTTGTGCATTGCAATATCACAGTGAGTTGGTTGATTTTTTCCTTTTTCAACCCTCATAAACTTTTTAAAGATTACTCAAAAATTTAAGGGCTTTGGCAGAGAGATTACAACAAGAAGCACGTCTAGTGATATCATGTTAATCCAAGTTTTCATCATTATTCCGATTTAGGATTATTATGTGAAGAAAAAAAAGAAAGAATAGTATTCGAATTAGGTTCGTCCAAATTCAATTAATAACATTTCAAGTGCTACCACATTCTTAATTATTCTGTATTTAGTCTTCCCAGCATGTTCGGATTGATTTTCTATTTCAAATAAAATTACATCTTTTATTTGAAAAGTCAAATGTATAAAAATGACATTATTTGAAAAGATTTTATATAATTCAATTCCAATATAATTTTATTCAAAACAAAATAAGAAGTAGTAGAAGAAAATTTAACAACTTTATTAATCAAGTAATTATAGCCTGATCACTAGCAAAATCATGCATGCATGATTATTTAATTACATTAGTTACAAACAGGGCAATTAACAAACACAGGCATGCAATACATATTATTCTTCCAAGAAAATTACAGACCAGTCCCATAGATACAGTTATTTAAATTTGTATTATATTTTCATGTAGTCGAGGAATGATTTAACGAATGACAAAAAATGATGAAATTTATAAATTTGAAGGACTAAATCTGATGAGAAGGAAATATGAAAGATTCAAAGTGAATAAGTAGCATACTTGAGGGATCAAAAATGATGTTTACCCTAATATGTAACTTGTAAATATTAGCAAATGAAGCCTAGCTCAATTGACGAAACTAAAGTCCATGATTTATATATTAAATAAAATAATAAATACAAAAATAAAATAGGGATAATTACATTTACACCCCCTGACCTATAGTCTATTTACACAAACCACCCTTGCCTTTTTTGTAATTATAAAAACCACCCTTGATATTCAAAAAATAGAGGTAGTTTGTGTAGTAATGTCGATACTTTTAAGGGGTGTAAGTGTAATTTTCTAAAGAATATGGATGATTTGTGTAAATGATACTTACATTTTTAGTGGGTGTACGTGTAATTATTCAAAAGATAGGGATAATTTGTATAAACAAATTATAGGTTAGGAAATGTAAATATAATTTTTCCAATAAAAAATACAATTCAGCGCAGGTTAGATCCCGAAACTGATCCTGTAGCAGGCACGTTAGATGAAACCGGAAAAGGGGCTATTAGCATGAAAGAGAAGGAAAGAAGAATGGTTTAGTGTAGAACAGCTGGTCCAACAAATGAAGCTTAAAGTACAATGATATCCAACAATAACCCCACATCATATAACAATTAAAAGTACCCCCGAAGAAGCTTTGTTTGCTCATAATTCAATTTTTAATTTTCAATTTTAAGTGGAAAATATGTATTTTTAATTTTAGGGTTAATTATAATTTTTATCCTGTAATTATAGGTATTCGGGGTTTTGGTTCTTTAAATTTTTAGGGTAGTAAAATAGTCCTTTAACTTTTTAATTTTTGCTATTTCTGTCCTCTGATCGCAAGATTTTTTAAAACTCGCCGGAATAATAGCACGCGATTCACACATGAGGCTTTTAAACTTTTCGGAAGAAGGGGCAATGCCTGAATATGATATCACTCAAGAAGACAATCAACCTCATCGCGTGCCATTATTCCGGCAAGTTTTAAAAAATCCGGCGACCAGAGGACGAAAATCGCAAAAATTGAAAAGTTAAAGGACTATTTTGCTACCCTAGAAACTTAAAGAACCAAAATGCCAAATACCTATAATTACAGGACGAAAATTGCAATTAACTAAAAAATTAAAGGACTATTTTGCTACCCTAGAAACTTAAAGAACCAAAACGCCAAATACCTATAATTACAGGACGAAAATTGCAATTAATCCTTAATTTTATATAGATTTTTGTGTGAAATAATGATATATTTGTATTAATTAATTAAATTATATTTTTATATTAAACTGTGATATCAAATTAATAGATTTTCAACAACAATACATATAAACAAATATATTTACACTTTAATTACAATTTGTTTGTGCATCCGATAATTTTTAGAGTTTGTGTAAGAGTACCTTGCCCTATTCCGGACAATCTTTACAGAGAAAGGTTTACAAATACATATCACGGGAAAACAAAAATATAATTTTAGTCCTATAACTATAAGAGTCACTTTTGATCCTTTTTTATTTTGAATTTGCAATTGATGATTATAATTAAAAAATTATTTGACACATTTAGTTTAAATATCCTCAAGAACTGCTAAATTCGGCATAAGTTAGCACAAAATTGGCACATAACCCCTTAATTTTGAATTTTTATTTTTTTGATCAGTTTTGTTAATATGACATTTTTGTCCTAGTGTCATTTGGACTAAGTGTGTCACCCTTATGGTTATAGGACCAAAACTGCATTTTTATTCTTCATGCCACATCAACAAAAGTGGCCGAAAAAATTAAAAAAAAAATCCCAAATTAACTAGGCCATGTGCAATGCATGTGATAATTTTTGGGTTTAATGTAATTTACCCCCCTGTGATATTGTAAAAGAGCAAATTACCCCCCTATGAAAAGAAAATAGCAATTTAAGGGAGGTAAATTGCTTCATTTTGGAAAACACAGGGGGGTAAATTGCTTCATTTGAAAAAATACAAGGGGGTAAATTGCTACTTATTTTTTCATAGGAGGGTAATTTGCAATATCACAGGGGGTTTGGTTGCATTTTTCCCGATAATTTTTGGTCAATTTAATTTATTTTTTTTGAGATTTGGACTAACTGTGTAATTTTTTTATTTATAAATTACACTCTAAATTATAGTTTTCAAATTGAATAGGATTGAATCTATTAGTCCCTATAGTTAGTGGATTAAAATTGAATTTTTTCCAATTACGTATACATACGGATATTAAACTGTCTAAAGATTACTGTATTTGCCCTTGATAGAACATTCACTATTGAAGAAAATTAAATTAAAATACACCTAGTATGTGTGATGTGTGTGAAAGGGAGAACTTTAGACAAGGTGAGAGACATATACATATACATTAGAGGGTTTTACTACCTTTTCTCTCTTTTTCTTTTTCCCCAAAAATGATTAGATAGATATATATATCATTAAAGTAAAATGTCAATATATGTACATAAATAATTAAGCAAATAAATGCCAGTATTCTATAAAAGTTCGTATTGAACCTCTACTTTACGAGTAAAAATTGCTAATTCTTCACAAAAGATGATTCGTCGATAACATAATTAACTATATAAGAGTTTCAAATATCGCTATTCCCCTCGTTTTCTTGTTAACGGGTTTAACTGATCTCGTGCCTGATGCAATGTTTTAATTCATTAAGTTTTTTTCTTCTCTTGTTTTTTTTTAGTTAATTGATTATAACAATATTATAAATTTTAATTAATAATTAATATACATCAATTATTAATATTAAATATGGATAACTAATTAATAGTTATTACTAAAATAGATTAATATAGGTTTGAATTCACAACCAATAGGTCATGGGGAAATTTTAATTCATACCAAGTTTGATCGAACCTAAATCAATTATATATATGGCAAGTACAATACATTTGTCGTGTGGTTGGTGTACAGTTTAGAAAAAATGACCAATGACATGTCATATGTATCATACTTGCTTTGAGATTGATTTAGTTCGGCCAAATCTAATTCGGATAATAATTTTTCATATGGGGCTCAGTTTCACCGACTATAGGCTTTTCCGCCCTTGGCTATTCTCCATTATATGCGTCGCATTTGTTCTTGAATCTCTGAGTATTCCAATATTTGGCAGCAGAAAGGGGGGAGGAGAGAGAAAGTAGAGAGAGAGAGAGAGAATGTTCCATCAGAAGAAGGCATCAAGTATGAACTCCCACGAGCGGCCGATGTGCGTTCAAGGAGACTCCGGCCTCGTCCTCACCACTGATCCAAAGCCCCGTCTCCGCTGGACTGTCGAACTTCATGAACGCTTCGTTGATGCTGTTAGGCAGCTCGGTGGCGCTGATAGTGCGTATCTATCTATCTATATATATACATGCGTTCGTTGTTGTCATCGTCGTCGTAACATAATTCTATGTAATTAATTATAATTTGTTTGTATATATTTCACTTTTATTCATTGATTAATTTGTTTTAGAGGCCACACCGAAGACCATCATGAGAGTGATGGGGGTGAAGGGTCTCACTCTCTACCATCTCAAGAGCCATCTTCAGGTTCCATTTTTTTTTTTCTTAAAAAATATGATAAATTAAGTTTTATTATCTTAATAATGAGAAATTCTAGTTCAAACTCGAATCAGCCAAACCTGAACCAATCATATAGCGAGTGCAACACACTTACCATGTGATGATGTACAGTTCAGAGAAAGTGACCAATCACATAGCATGTGTGACACACTTACTAGATGATTAGTTTGATTCGGTTATCCGAATAAAAAACTCTCCCTTAATTACCAGTTTCTTTATAGAGTGGGATTGTTGTGATTTCAATTTCCTTTTTTATTGTCTTGTTTTGATTTTGTTGTTGAATTTCAGAAATTTAGGCTGGGAAAGCAGCCTCACAAGGAATTCAATGATCACTCAATGAAAGATGGCGAGAGAGGTACTAACAAACACACACACACACGCACACACACTTGCATTTTTTCTTGAACCCTAATACTAATTATATTAAAATCATACACTTTTCGCAATATTGTATGCAGCTTCATCTTTAGAACTTCAACGAAACAGTGCGTCGTCGTCTGGAATGCTGGGGCGCACCATGAACGAGTACGTTTCTTGCCATATGTTTTCACTGCGATCCTCTCTAACGAGCTCTTATATTAGCTATTGTATTGTGCGTGAGTGTTGGTTCAAAATAATTTGGCGATGATTTCATTTGTGGGACGTGCCATATTTGGATAAGTGGCAGTAATACTTTTCATGTGACTGATGCATTTAGGATGCAAATGGAGGTCAACAGAAGACTACATGAACAACTAGAGGTAATTATATATTGAGTTGTTCAAACACAATTAATTACAAACGATACATATTAAAATGAAATACATATTATATAGAGTAAATTACAGATACTTTTTCTGAAGTTTGACATAATTACAAATATCCCTTTATTATTTGAAAAATGACAAATACCTCCTTGAGGTTTGTAATCATTTAATAAATAATCCATTTTCATCCATTTTTATGGATGAACTGACCGAAATGCCCTTATGCAAATTGAATTATTCTTTTTTTTTTTTTTAATTTTTTTGGACTACAATGCACAAGGAAAACTTTTTTAAGTTCTTTACACAAAGGAGCAATAATGCAATTTGCCTTGGTTGATTTTTCTATAATTTTAACTAAAAATTTGAGGGCAAAATGGTCAATTTTAGGCCTTTGATTAAAAATTATAAACCTCATGGGGTATTTGTAATTTTTCAAACAATGAGAGAGATTTGTAGCTATGTCAAACTTCAGGGGAGGTAATTGTAATTTACCCTATTATATATTGGTTTGGTCAGAGTTGAATTAATTGTATGGCAAGTATAATATATTTATCGTGTGATTAGATTAGTGTCCAATTCAAGAAAATAGATCACTTGATGTATGATTAATTTTACTGAATTTGGTTGGACCTGACTTGATTAATTTCGGTAAGAATTTTCAGGAAACTGGTTGTTAATTTACAATATATCACAGGTTCAAAGACACCTGCAACTCAGAATCGAGGCTCAAGGCAAGTACATGCAGACCATTCTTGAAAAGGCCTGCCAAACCCTTGCCGGCGAAAACATTCAGGTGGCGGCAGCAGGTGGCGGCTATAACAAGCCGGCCATGGGCCCGGAAATTTCAGCCATGAAAGATTTCGGGCCGCCACCTCCGCCGCCGATGAACTTCTCACCCCTTCAAGATCTTAACATGTATGGAGGCGGTGATCAGCTGGAACTTCATCACCATACTATGGAAAGATCAACGGTTGATCATCATGTCTTCATGCCGTGTATTAACGATAACTTGTTAGGCAAAAAGAGACCAAATCCATACAGCAATGAGAATAGCAGTAGTGGGAAGAGCCCTTTGATCAGCTGGGCTGATGATCTGAGGCTGCAAGAACTGGGAACAGCGTCATCCTCATCATGCCTTGATGAACACCAGATGCATCAGATCACTCCTCTGTCGATTGATAGAGGCGGTGATGTTGACTCAGTTTCGGATATTTACGAGACAAAGCCGATCATAGATCTCGTATTGGGCGACAAGAAATCGGAAGCTTCGACGGCGCTCGAGAGGCCCTCCTCCAGTCAGGCAGCGGCGGAGAGGATGAACAACTCCTCCGTCGTCAGCGGCGGCGGCGGAGGAATTCCACAAGGGCGGAGCTCGCCGTTTGGGTGACTGACTAGTTTATAAATTAACTTTAACTTTAATTTAATTTCCACATTAATATATATATATATATATATATATATATATACTTGAATTAATTAACTACATGTTCTTGAAGGGTATGTCTGTATGTCGGTATAATGGTTCTAGTTCTGTAGGGTTTGAGAGTTTAACATCAGATGATCAATTGCATTGTAATTCAATAGAAGCATTGCAATGATCATACTTAGAACGGTGGTTTTTATATCAAGCTTGTTAATTAATAATTATTACAGTTAGATGATATTAATTATTAGAGTTATTAATTACACTTAGACCCCTCTGAAAATATGAAATTATACTTTGTCCCAAAAAAAAATTTAAATTAGACTTACACCCAATCTGAAATTTCACTATTTACACCTGACTCCCTTAGTTAGGATTTGAACACAAAATGCTGATATAAGCCAAAAAAAAAAAAAAAAAATTACATAAAATTTTAATTTTTCCCCCATTTAACATTCTCATGTAATAATTTTGTACGGACAAATTGTAATAGTGTTAACCTAATTCCACAGATATACATTGCATTTATCTCTTTATAAGTACACAAATATACATGAGAATGTCAATGAGGGGCAAAATTAAATATTTATGTATTTCTTTTGCTGACGTAAATAATTTCCGTCCAAATTCGAACGGAAGATGATCAAATATAACTGAAAATTTTTTAAAAGGGGTGTAAGTATAATTTCAAAACCTTTTAAGGAGAAAGTATAATTTCATATTTTTAGAGGGGACTAAATGTAATTAACCCTAATTATTAATATGTGACTAGCATTTGTGGATCAGATTGTTTTGTTTTCTCTAATTAGCCACTGCATGCATGCAGCATAATTGTGTATTTCTTTTTCTTTCTTTCAATTCTCTTTTTTTTAAAAACATGTTGGATCAATTGAGTTAATTAATTATGTCAATTGAAATTATTCGAAACCACTCTCTTTGATCTTTTAAATCAGTAGTCCTGATATAAGCAATATATGTACATGGAACATGTATTTTCTAAGTATACATTCATTCGGCCTTAATAATACACTATAGATATATACATTTGCCTTTTTAATTCTTGAATAATTCTTCTATTGCTATTTTAGTTTCAAATTGTTATACATATTAAGAAAAAAATGCAATTTCGATTCACTAATATAGAGGTGGTGGCAGTTTCAGGTCCTGGCCAATTCAAGCAACAAGGAGTGTAGTTTATGAAATATGGCAATTTTGATCCAAAATATCCTAAAGTGGCCGGATTTCGTCACATGGCCTGCACGTGACACCTAAAAATTGGGAATTTTTAAAATTTTCGGTCAAATTAGGATTTTTTTGGACCAACACTACAAAAAAATGCGGGAATAGGAACGGATAGAGATGACTGTTCCAGTTACCGTTCCTAATAGGAACGACAAGTGGAACAGTTGTGAAACGGGAAACCGTTGATGACGTCACAGTCGTGCTAATTGTAATACAAATTAATAGGAACGGCACGACCGTTCCTATTAGAGTGCCAACATAGGTGAGCCAATTTGTACACCTACAACCGTTCCTAAAAGGGACCTGATATATTTTAGACTTCAATTTGGAACACATGTGTGAAATTTGGAACGGTTAGCCGACCGGGAACACTTACCGTTGCTATATGTGTTCCAATGGCCGGGTCTATTTGGACTGGTGGGCTGACCGTTCCAACATGTAGTCCTACAGAAGACCATTTTACGCCATGGGAAAAAATGTAATGCAATTACCTTTCCAAATTGTGGGTATATAGTAAGTGCAATATTGTTACAATTACCGTTCCCAATTGTACACCAATTAGGAACGGTCATTTTTGGTGTGCCTCATACCGTTCCTAATATGCGCTAACGGCTATATTACAACGGTAATATTACCGTTCCTGTTTCCCCTCCTGAGACCGTTCCTAAAGCTGGAACAACGGCTATATTTCAACAGCTAGTTTTGTATTTCAAATAATATTCCAATGCCCGTTCCAATATTTTCTATATATATGTCCTCATTCTTTGTCATTGTTCTTATAATTACTCTCCAACTCATTTTGTTGTAACTCCCCCCCTTGATTCTTTATACGGAAAATCGAACATATCAATTACCGAGCGCGAATTTTGCCATCGCGCTCGCCATATAGTGAATCCGAAGATGAAGATGAAAATAGCTTTGACGAGACTGAGTCCGATGAAGAGACTTATTGAATTTTCCAAAAAATTTATGTAATTTTTTTATTACAGTTATTGTAAAAATTGTATTCGATAGATGTATTTTGATTATTCTAAGAAATTAGAATAAATTTTAAAAATAGGAACGAATATTTTATTCTAACCACCGTTCCTAATACAGGTATAACTATTTGAATAGGTGCCAAACAAAAAAAACAACCGGAAATTTGAGTTAGTAACGGTCAAAATTTATCAGGACCGTTCCTATTTAAGGTGCAATTTTTCAAATATGGCGGCTAATTAAAAAAAATGAGGAAAATTTGAATTAGGAACGGCCAAATTTTAATGGGACCGTTCCTATTTGAGGTACAATATTTCAAATATGGCGGCTAATTAAAAAAAATGAGGGAAATTTGAATTAGGAACGGTCAAATTTTATCGGGACCATTCCTATTTGAGGTACAATATTTCAAATATGGCAGCCAATCAAAAAAAATGAGGAAAATTTGAATTAGGAACGGTAGGTGAAAACTAACGATCGTTCCAAATTGAAGTCCAATATTTCGTTTTGGCGCCCAATGAAAAACTGGTGGGAAATTCAACTATTAGAACGGTCAGTTTATACACGGCCGTTCCAAATGTTAATAGGAACGGTAAATACGTGCGTGTATTAAAACGACATCGTATTTTCGTTAGGAATAGTATTGGGAACACCTTGTCTATTAGGTGATCGTTCCTAATATTATAATTCCAACCAATTGGTCCGATATCTCAACATCCGTCAGCCGGATCGACACCATTTTTTAACGCATACAAGGTTATGGATATGAATTGATGTCCAACGGTCTGATTTTCAACCAGCAACCCGGATTTAAGGATGCATCTGTTTTGGTTACGATGAATACTGACCGGATACGATACCTCAAGATCCGTACACCGAAATATTTCAAAACGACATATAATGTATTCTTTTGTGTGTTATATCATACCTAACGGTCTGATTGGAATTTTGACGGTCTGATTATGCCATGCAATACAACAATATAGGATGCTAGTTACATCTGTGAAATACTAACAAACATAAATTTACAACTATACTTCATATTGTGAACGTGTGTCTATTTTTTGGAAATTAACATATTTTCAATTCCTTTAAACATCCAATTGTATACGTTTATTCAATCAGATAAGTGTTCGGATATAGGAACGATTTTATATGGAAATAGAAACGGTTACTATGTGCATGTCTGCAAATGCCATCGTTTTATTATTTAGGAACGGTATTGGGAATAATTTTCTATTGAATGACCGTTCCTTTTAGTACAATTCGAAATACTAAGTATTTGGTATTGATATAGGAACGGTAACTTATAATTCAGGAACGGTAATACTATTAAATCACCGTTCCTATTTAGGTCAACATTAGTACAAGATATTAAAACGACATCGTATTAAAGCAAAAACGACGTCGTTTTCTTCATTTGGAACGGATACAGGAATAATGGTAATACAAAATGATGACCGTTCCAAAAAGTTATATAAATTGGCCCCTTGGCTGATTTTTTTCTCACTTTTTCCTCTCCCTCCCCCCTCTCTCTCTCTCTCTCTCGCCGTCCACCTCCATCCCTCGTCGCCGACCGCCTTGCACATCCCCTGTCCGTTCGCCTCCTTCCCCCGTCCGTCTCCCGCCGTCGCCTCTCTCTCTCTCACTCCATCCGCTGCCTCTCTGTCTCACTTCGTCCGTCGCCCTCAGTCGCCGCCCAAACCATACCGCCACCGACGCCGTCCGCCTGATCTACCAAGTAGGGATTCCCAAAACTCCCTTTTTTTTTTATGTAAATTTGGTTTTGTAATTTATGTAATAATTGGAATTTTAGTGTACTTTTTGTATACTTAGGGTAATTTTCTGTAAAATTTGTATAGTTTGGGAATTTTCTGTAATTTTTGTATAGTTAGGGGATTCATTTGTAATTTTTATTTAGTTAGGGGATTAATTTATAAATTCTGTATATTATGAAAATTTTCTGTAATATTCTGAAAATTAGGAATGGTAATTATGTGAATATTCTGTATTTTTTTTATCTTATGTGAATTTTCTATAATTATGTGAATTTTCTGTTTTGTAAATTTTTGAAAATGCATGTAAATATTAATTTTCTGGATTTTTAAAATTTTCAAAAAAAATCCTGTTTTAAAAATCTAAAAATATGTATTATTTAAAATTTCAAAATCTGAAAATTTGAAAAATTCCAGAATTTTAATCTGAAATCTGAAAATTTTCTTACAATTTTATGTCATTTTCTGTAATTTTAAAATTTTTCTGATAATTTTCTGAATTTTTAAATTTTTATGTCATTTTCTATAAATTTAAAAATATTTTCAGAATTTTATGTAATTTTTAAAAATTATGTATTTTCAGAATTTTAATTTTTTCTGTTTTAAAAATTTGGAAATTTTAATTTTTTCAAATTCTGAAAATTTGGCAAATTTTTGTAAATTTTAAGTAATTTTTTGTAAATTAAAAATTTTTTTGGGTAATTTTCTATGATATATGAAATATATGAAATTTGTTAATTTATGTAATATATATATGAAATTTATGTAATTTCTATGATATATGAAATATATGAAATTTTTTATGTAATATATGAAATTTGTTAATTTTCTGAAATTCAATAACAAAATTGGGATTCATTATCCATTTGTTAGATAATTTTAGGATTTAGTTTGCATAATTATTTTAAAAAATTAGAAAAATTATCATTATTCAAATAAATTGATACTTACATGTATTTTTTTAACTTTATACCACTAATAATTTTAAAATAATTCTAAATCATGTCTGGTCGGAATTTTCCACCTCGAGGAGGTGGACGTGGCCATGGTCGGGGCAAACCGGCTATACCGCCGGGCGGTGTTGCTTCCCAGGATGGGGAAGCAGTGTTCCGACCACCACCACCACCACCACCACCGGTAGAGCAGGCACTCGCACCACCTGCATCGGATCAGCAGCCCGGTGCGTCTACCCCTGCGCCGGATCAGCAGCCCGGACCATCCACTACTGCACCGGCGGTCGATCCGGCCCGTCCATGGGTTGCCCCACCACCACCACTCCCACCACCATCCGCGCGCAAGTACATCACACTCGCCGATGTGAGGTATATTTACATTTTTAATATTTTTTTTTGTAATTTAAATCAATATTTTTATGTCATACTAATTATTTTATAATTTCAGTTTTGATCGGAAGATCCACGAGCACATGTACGCGGTCGTGCGAGGACACTATCCCCATCCTTGGGGTTGTTTGCGCAAGGTGCCGCCAGAGTACCAGCATTTCTGGTTTGAGAGTTTGAAGGTAACGACAATTAATTTTTGTTGTTAAATATTTTAACAATCTAAGTTATGATATATATATATATATACAGATGACGTACTGGTGGGACGCCGACGACGAGTCGATGCTCAAGATCTTCCATGTTTGGGTGGGGAAGTTCCTCAGGAAGAAGTTCATCCTCGCCAGACAATCCCTGCAGAAGCCGCTATGGCTGGCGAACGAGGTGTGGCGACAGCTCCTCCTGTACTGGGAGTTCCCGGAGTTCAAGTAGGAGTGCGAGAAGAACAAGGCGAACCGGAACGTCAACCCAGCCGCATCCACTACTGTGTACCGCGGGGGATCTGTCTCCGACGGAATGCACAAGAGAAAATTGATAAGATATTTAATGTTATTTCAATTATTTATTACTATTAAATTAAAATGGTAATAACTGTTTCCCATTTCTTTTTACAGGAGGAGCAGCTCGGCTGGCCAGTGAAGCAGATGGAGTTATTCTCCAAATGCTACAAGAATTAGGCTGACGGCGGCTGGAGCGGGCCGAGGGCAGCAGAGGTGGCGGTAAGTTGTACTTAATATATTCTAGTTTATTTTTTTAAATGTTTGAAAATTTTCTAATTTATTCTAATTATTTTTGCAGGAGATGTTCCAGAAGATGATGGAGGATCATTAGTCTCAGGCGTCATGTAATCCTGGGGATCCTGTTTCCGAATCAGAGGGCTCGGTGGTGCAGACCGAGCAGCAGATGTGGCTGACTTGCGTCGGGGGCAAGAACAAGGGCCGAGTATTTGGTCTTTGTTCTGAGGTCCTGGGTCTCAGCCAGACCGTTACCTCGCCATCACCACCGCCACCGCCACAGCCCGCGCCAGAGCCAGCGCCTTCGTCAAACATGGAGGGTCGGATGGTCCGCCTCGAGAAGATGATGATGGACCTGATGGGCATGATGAAGGCCATGCAGACCAGTCACTCCGGCCGATGGGGACGAGGAGTAGATTATGTATTGTTTTTTTTAATTTTTTTTTGTAATTAAATCGGATAATATTCGTATTTAATATAATTTTTATTTCTAAATTATGCATTTTTTTATATTTAAATATTAATTATAAAATCAAAAAAATATTAATTATTTAATTTATATTTAAATAATAATAATAATTATTACTATAAAAAAATTAATAATTCATTTATTAGGAACGGTTCCAAAATTTGACTGTTTTAAAAACCTTACCGTTCCAATACCGATGAAACAACCATTCCAAAAATAGAAGACAACCGTTCCTAATAACGGGTCGTACCGAGCCTACATGTATTCCAAAATCAATTCTTTCGTGGTTAGGCTTTTGTTCTAAAGAAAATACCAAAAACCGGTCCAAAATGGTATTCCAAAGTTGGAGTGCTAAAACCGTTCCTAAAGAACGCGACAAAATGTATTCCAGTTACCGATCCTAATCTATACAACCTACCGTTCCTACATGTATTCCAGATACCATGCTAAATTGTATCCACAACATAATGTGACAATTCCAAAATGTGTTCTAACTACCGTTCCTAATTGCACGATTTAATTTTGATGCTACCATTCCTAAAGTTTATAAGGTGTTCCAAATGCAAAAAATATAAAGTTATACGTATAAAGGTAATTAGGAACGATAGCCCGAAAATATGCCAAAAACCGTTCCCAAATAGGAACGGTGGCTTCGTTACCGTTCCTAATTGTTAGGATCGTCTCTTATTACCAGAGATTGCCTCCCGTTGCTCGACCATTCCCAATTGCAGTCCAAAAGGTTCAACTGAACTATATACCATTCCAAAAATTTAAAAAACCGTTTCTGTTACCGTTTCAATTCCCGCATTTTTTTGTAGTGCAAAATTGTAAATTTTCATAAACTACAGTCCTTTGTTGCAAAATCTCGAATTGATCTGAACTGAAACTGCCACCACCCTATGTTAGTGGACCAAAAATACTTTTTTTTTTCTATTAATTAATTTTCTTGTTTCATATCTTGTTCAAATTGTAACGCGTGCACGTGACATGTAACAATATGCTTAAATATATTTTTGGTCATGTAATTTTGGAACTTTGGTATTTTTATCCTTTTTTTAGGATTGCAAAATAGTCTTGTAACTTTTTGACATTTCGCGATTTTGGTTCTTTCGAGTCGTATTTTGCAAAAGTTGCCAGAATAAATCATGCGCCCCTCACGATTTTGGCATTTCTATCCTTTATCTTTCTAGGGGTTGCAAAAGAGTTATGTAACGTTTAGAGATTCCGCAATTTCGGTCTTTCTGGCGCCGAATTTTGCAACAGTTGTCGGAATAAATTATGTGCCATTATTTATTTTAAAAAAATTTCATCCATATTGTCAAAAGTGAAACAATCATAACAAAATGCCCAATTTAAAGGAACCTGTGAGGCGCACATGATTTATTCCGACGACTTTTGTAAAATCCGGCACCGAAAGGATCAAAATTATAAAATGCCAAAAAAATTATAGGACTCTATTGCAATTATAAAAAGATAAAAGATAAAAATACCAAAGTGTCAAAATTACAGGATAAAAAATATATTTAAGCATATAACAATAAATGGTCGGAGAAATACATGTGATATACAGGTGACCAATACTTAATTAGGTGTACTTTTTCCATCATTTTAGTAATTTCGATCATTTCTACTCTCAACGTATGAAATGTTTAAAATTATAGGATAAATTATCAAAATAAATTCGTACAGAACTAAAACTATCACATTCCTCCATACTTATAGTACTAAAATTACAATTCTCCCACCATTTGGAGAGGAGATTTTAATCCCCAGAGAGAACAAAAAATAAAAGAAACTCTTAAGAATTTCTATAAACAGTTTTTGTGTACGTATATTCAATAAAAAAACACAGGAAAAATGCAATTACCCCCTTTGTGATATGCAAAATGTGCAAAAAATCCCATCTGAAAAAATAAACAACAATTTACCCCCTGTAATTTAAAAAATGGAGCAAAAGACCCTCTAAAAACAGAGCAAAAAACCTCTTGTGAGGGGGTTTACTGCATTTTAAATAACACAGGGGAGTATATTGCTAATTATTTTTTTACAGGGGATAATTACTTTTTTTGATTAACACAGGAGACAAATTGCATTTAACCCCAAAAAACACATTAACTGTTGTTGAGGGAAGGCGACAAAGCAATGTTTTGAAAACCGGACCGGAGATCGAACCGGATAAGCTACTGGGTCACTGGGTCACTGGTCCGACCGGTTGGACTGGAGTCAAAAAACCGGTAGACTCGGACTATACTATATATATATGTATATATAGCATATTAATACACATTATATATTAGTTTACTAAGGTAAAAAAACAAATACATTTAAATAAAACATTAAAAAAATTCAAAATAAATTTCATTCAATTAAACAATAATAATAATAATTCAAAAACAATTTAACAAGAAACACAAAAAAAATATATCAAATAATTTATAAAAATAATTAATAGAATTAATATAATTATAAAATATATAATTTATTTTTCATATTTCATAAAAAATAAATAAAAAATTAAACTATATTAAGAATTAATGAATAATATTACTAAAATTAAAAATAATATATATATAATATATATAAAATATAAAAACAATCTCACCTACCCTCTTTCCTTTTTCACTTTCCCACCTACCCCCTTTCCTTCTTCTCCCTCCCCCTTTCCCGTTTTCTCTCCCCCCCCCCCCCTCTTCTCTTCTTCTTCCCCTTTCCTTCTCTTCCCATTTCTTTCTTCTCCTCCCACCAACCCCTTTTCTTCTTTTTAGTTTTCCTCCACCCCCACCTCAGACGAGCCGACGCCGGAATTTGCCCACCAGCTCCACTGCAACGCCACCTTTCTTCTTCTCTATCTTTCTTTTTCTTTTTTTTTTTAGAGAAAACCGAATTAACCAGTTTTCACCGGTTTTGGCCGGTTTTTACCGATTTTTCCGGGTTTTGACCGATTCACTACGGGTTTGACCACCCCGGCTCTTACACCCATACCCGGACCGGCCTTGAGTCCGGTTCCCGGTCGGACCGATCGAACCGGCCGGTCCGGTCCGGGTTTAAAAAACATTGCGACGAAGAGTATCCAACTTTTCATCAACAAACCCCCCCCCCCCCCCCCCCCCCTTTTTTATGTTGTTTTTGTAGGGTTCTATATTTCGGCCTTTGGTAGCAACTTTGAGTAGCAGTGGTAACGACGCGCTACTCCTAACTTTATTCTTTTTTTTTTTGGTAAAATTATATTTTTAGTCCTGTAATTTAGGTCGTTAGCACTTTTGATCCTATAACTTACTTTGTTTACATATTTAGTCCTTTTTTTTACAAATTTAGTCCAACACATATCAGATTTGGTCCTTTTTTGGAAAATTTAGTCATGTGTTGACAAATTTGGTCTTGATGATATATAATTACATGACCAAAATTGAGATCTACTCGAATGGGAATGAGACCAAAATTGTCAACACAAGACTAAATTTGCCAAAAAACAACCAAATGTGAGATGTTCAAGACTAAATTCGTCAAAAAAGACTAAATGTATAAATGAAGTAAGTTACATACCAAAAATACTAATGACCTATAGTTACAGGACCAAAAATACAATTTTACCTTTTTTTTTTTTCCCCTCAAAAACTATGGGGGCTGGGGTATGGGATTTGCCCCTCCGTAACTTTATTCTTATTTCCTCTTGAGTTCCTCTCTCCTTCTATTTGAAATTTTCTTTTTCATCCCTCAATTTTCACACTTTTATATTTTGACCATTTTTTTTGTTTTTTGCACTCTTTTCTTGTGGCTTCGGCAAAGAGGCGCATGAATTTGAATCCAATTAGGTTGTTTTTCAATAAAATTATGTTGAATGATTTGAAATTCACTGATAAAAAATATTTAAATAAAGGGTTAATTACACCTAAACCCCCTCTAAAGATGTAAAATTACATATTTCTCCAAAAAAATTTTAAAATTACACTTACATTCCTTTCGAAATTTTTTCATTTACATCTGACTCCTTTCCATGAGTTCTTGGGCAGAAAATATCGATGTCAGCATAAAAGTTATATAAATTTCTAATTTTTCTCCTTATTTAACATTTGCATATATAATTTTATACTTATAAGGAGAAATGTAGTATTGAGATATCGAGTGGAGTTAACATTACTATATTTTTTCCTTATAAGTATAAATTATTATATGAGAACGTTAAATGAAGGATAAAATTGAAAAATTATCTCTTTATTTTTATTTTTTTTGCTAACATCAATATTTTTCATTAAAACTCTAACGAAAGGCAGTTAAGTGTAAACAATGAATTTTCAGAATTAAAACTTTTGGGTATAAGTGTAATGTTATATTTTCAGAGGGGATCTAACTATAATTAACCCTTGAATAAATCTAATACATTTGTTTTATTATTAATTCGAAATTTCTTTTCATTTCAAATCCGTTCATTCAAATTAAGCATTATAGTTCTTTTTATCTTATTTTGTCTATTCAAATTTTTTTTGGTCTATTCAATTGTGTTAATGGGATCTTGAAGTTTGAGTTTGAAGTGTTAGCTTAAGAGAATATATATATATATATATATATTTATGAGTCTTCGTCTTTGTATATATGTAGATATTTTACATGTTGAAAAGATTGATATATTGATTGAATTGATATATTATTTAATTTATTAATATGGGATAGTTACATTGTTCTCTTTTAAAATTTGGTGTAATTATACATAGATCGCCTCTAGTTTGAAAAATTACATTTAGTACCCCTGAAGTTTACTTCCGTCTAATAAGATTGTTGATATTAAGAGAAAGTCTGGATGCAAATTCATATTTCACCTTGATTGACTTATTGTAAGTCAAACAAATATTTCCGACTAAACTACTCATATAAGGATGAAATAATACCTCATCACATGCATCAACGTGTGAAGATATATAAGAGTAATTTGGTCATAAAAAGATTTATTTGACATGCAATAAGTTAGTAATAAGTTAATTGAAGGTAAATATCGATTTTCATTCAAATTTTCTGTAAATATAAAAAAGGGTTAATTATACTGACCTCCCCTGCTACTATGAGAATATACAAATTCCCCCCTCTTACTATAAAAATTACAGATTGCCCCCTTTGACTAACATGTGTTAGTCAAATTTAACGGTATATGCTTAAATGATCATTTTGCCCTCCATTTATAAAACTAAAAATAATTCAATAAACTTGAAATTAGAAATGGACCAAAATATCTTCAAGTATTTTTTTTTCCCAAAATAAGCTTTATTTTCTATAAAATAATATAATTTCAATAAAATTTATAAGTTTTAATGATTGCTAGGAAAAGAAATTAATGTCACAACCTACACATACACAATATGTGATTAAAATAATATTATAAAATAATATACTAATACATTTTTGTTTAAATTTAAAAATAACAAAATACTCCTAAGGGGTATTTAAGTCATAAAAAATAGAGTTATTCAGGTTGAGGGTATTATAGGAAGTTTAGACTAATTCTTTTTTATGGCATCAGCAAAATCCATTAAGTTGACTAACGGAAGGGGCAATTTGTAAGGTGGATATCTTTAAAAGGAAATTTTATGTAATTTTGATAGTAAAAGGGGGGAATTTGTATATTCCCATAGTAGTAGGGGAAGTTAGTGTAATTAACCCTATAAAAAAATTCAGTGAATTTTGACTAAATTTTGCTTATTTTTTGCTAATTTTCCAAAATATTTGTGTAGATAATTATTAACTGGATAGTTGCGAAAATGATTATCAAATATTGTATATTATCAAAAGATATTTGTGTAGAAAAGTATAATTTATGGCGACACTGCAACTTAATTTGATTAAGGTCAAATTTGAAAAGTCATCAAATTGTTTCACCTTCTTATCCATCAAAATATATTGACCCTTTGGCTTGTAAGACGAGTCTCTCTCCCCAACACGTTTTCCTGTAGCCTTCCTTTTCTCCCGTGCCTTCTCAACCCTTTCCTGCTACACCATTGTCGAAACTACCGTGGAGACCCCTGATACGGCCCAAGTTGCAGTTGGGTTTGGAAAGCAAGAAAAGAGTACTAGTCAATTGTTAGTGATGGTGTAAGTTTCCGGAAGTAATTAGTCTAAACACGGTAACTCAAAACGACGTCACGAGGCAACATAAAAGTAGAAAATAGAAAGATAGATTTCTATAAATGAATTTCACTTATCCTTACAAAAGAGTTTCACCTCCTTTATAGTAAATTACATGGGGTGAAAGTACAATATCGTTCCTCAACCGCCTTCAATCTAACGGCCTAGATCTAACTGATGGGGGTACCTCGGTAATTTGGTATCCCCCCACTACTTCTATAACTACCTCTAATAACTGCCGTCAACTTCTATTGATGGCATTTTTGTGAATTCTTTTACAACTTGAGGGTATTTTGGTAACTTTGATTACCTAGCACTATCAGTAGCCCCCAACTTCTAAATGTTTCTGAAAAATTTGGAAGTTCTAATTTGATTGTGATTTAGCTTCCCTTTCTTGATAATGCTCCTTTTTTGATGTAGAGTCTTTCTCTTCTGGGACTCCTCTTGACACGAATCCTTCTACCTTTCTCAACACCGTGAAAAATGGTAGACCTCATTCTGAAGACTTCGAGATGAAACGATTAAGGGCTGCCATCCGCCCCGTCAATTTCTGGATCTCCTTTACCGTCTTAAGAGGTTGCATTTTCATGATAGCCTCAATTTTTTCAGGATTAGCCTCTACCCCTCTCTAAGAGATCATGAATCCCAGGAACTTCCCTCCCTGAACTCCGAAGGTGCATTTCGCGGGATTCAGCTTCATCCCAAACTTCTTCAAAGTGCAAAAACATTCCGCAAGGTCTTTCACATGGTCTTCCCTGCTGCGACTCTTTGACCAGCATATCATCTGTATACACTTCCATATTCCTTCCTATCTGTTCTCGGAACATGCCATTTACCAATCTCTGATACGTGGCACCTGCGTTCTTCAAACCGAACGACATAACTTTATAGCAATATGTTCCTTGCTCGGTAACGAAACTTGTCTTTTCCTGATCTTCATGTGCTAACTGAATCTGGTTGTACCCTTGAAAAGCATCTAGAAAGCTCATTAGCTCACCCCCCGAAGTTGAGTCAATAAGCGCGTCAATCTTAGGCAAGGGATATGAATCTTTGGGGCAGGCTTGGTTTAGGTCGGTGAAATCAATACACATCCTCCACTTTTTATTGCTCTTCGGAACTAGGACCACATTGGTCAACCACTCGGGATAGTGTACTGGTCGAATATAGTCGACTTGAAGCAACTTCTCGACTTCTTCACTGATTATCTTGTTTCTCTCTACCCCGAATGCCCTCCTTTTCTGCCTTATCGGTTTTGCCTTCGGGTCTATATTAAGTTTATGGACCATCACCTCGGGGTCTATCCCCTTCATATCTGCCATCTCCCATGCGAACGCCTCAACAGATTCTTGCAAAAAATCAACGATGACACGCTCCAGCTGCGCGCTCAACAACGTTCCAACCTTCAACGTCTTTCCCGGATCCCCCAGGAGCTCCACCATTTTAATCTCTTCGAAGGCCTCCATTCTCTCTTCCTCAACTTTCCTCCTTTTAGCTTCCCTTCAGGCCTCCTCTCCTTGCCCTTTTTGGGAACTTCCTTTATCCTGCTCGCCAAGGGAGGGGGACTGCCTCGTTGTAACCAAACTTCTACTGCCCTCAATTTTCCCCTCGGAGCCCTCTATTGGCTTCCTCAATATACTTGCATAACATTCTCTTGCTTGCTTCCTGTCCCATACCACTTCTCCTACACCTTCGGGTGTTGGAAATTTTATCTTCATGTGGTAGGTAGATATCACAGCCTGGAAGAGATTCAAACTCGGCCTCCCGAGGATTGCATTGTAAGCAGAAGGTGCATCTACCACTAGAAACTTGACAAACTTCGTTACTCGCCTGGGGTACGTCCCTATTGATATTGGCAACGTGACCTCCCCCAACGGCGCAACTACATGCCCACTAAAGCTGGTCAAGGGGATATTGACGGGCGTGAGTTGTACATTATCAATCCTCATCTGAGAAAAGGCTTTGTGAAAAAGGATATCCTATGAACTCCCACTATCTATTAAGATCTTCCTCACCTAGAAATTAGATACTGAGGCCGCCACAACTATCGCGTCATTGCAGGAGGGAAGGCTTCCCTCCAGGTCTCCGTCATTAAAACCTATATCTCCTATGAGGTGTGTTCGGGGTAACCTGGTTGTACCTTGCTGCTCTCACGGTAGCTTTCCTAGCTTGCCCCGAGTCTCCGCCCGCTGGTCCTCTTGAAATGACTCCAATCACTGCAGCGATCGGAAGGTTATCTTTTCTCTCCTGGTCTGCTTCCACTTTATCCCCTATCTTGAGACGGGGTGTCATCTGCTTACTCTCACGGGTGACCTCCCGAGGCCCTTGCTTCATCTTTCCCACAAATTTCTTCAGGTAACCCGTCCTGATGAGCTTCTCAATTTCATTTCTCAAATGGTGGCACTCCTCGGTGCTGTGGCCTCGATCTTTGTGGAAGTGGCAGTACTTGTCAAATTTCATTATCTGAGGATTGTCCTTCATCGGATAGGGCCATCTCACTAACCCTCGCTGTTCGGCCACGACCCGTACTTGAGCTCGCGGAGCATTCAACGGAGTATACCGTACCAAATCTCCGGGCAGCGGTGGATTGCGTTCCCGCTTGAGCCCCTCTATTCTGGGGAAAAACCTCTTCTCTTCCTCATCAGCCTTTCACTTGAGGGGATTTGTCGGTCGCACTCCTACAGATGATGCCAAGCTGATGGTGTAGGTTTCGGGAGGTAATTAGTCTAAACACGGTAACTCGAAACGACGTCACGAGGCAACACAAATGTAGAAAATAGAAAGATAGATTTCTATAAATGAGTTTCACATATCCTTACAAAAGAACTTCACCTCCTATTTATAGTAAATTACATGGGGTGAAAGTACAATATCGTCCCTCAACCGCCTTCAATCTAACGACCTAGATCTAACTGCTAGGGGTGCCTCGGTAATTTGGCATCCCCCCACTACTTCTATAACTATCTCTAATAACCGCCGACAACTTCCATTGATGGCATTTTTGTGAATTCCTTTACAACTTGAGGGTATTTTGGTAACTTTGATTACCTAGCACTATCAGTTAGGAAAGTCCAATTACTGCAAAATTAATTTGGCTTATGGAAATAGATAAGACAAAAGTTGTTATTGGGAAAATAGAGATGGTGACACTTGTCAAAAGATCCTACGTTAGATTTTTGTATTTAAGGGTATGGAAATGAATGAAAGAGACAGAATAAAATCTGGCAAAAATCTTCTTCTTCTCCCTAAATTCTTGGAGCCCTTCCTAGTTTGAATAGGAAATTACAATCATGTCCGTATCAAATGGTGCTTTCATTTTGATCTCATCCTCCACCATGCAACCTCATGCTCCAAACCCCCATTCAGCTGTTCATTCCCGCCGAGCCTTTGTCGACTCCATCGCAGTGGCGATGCATGACTTCCGTTCCACCATGGATGCTGGGGTGGCGATTGCCGAGGTACAACGACAAATATTCCTCACTTTCCTTGGGACCGACGGCACACCCCCTCCACCATCACCCAAAACCCAGAACAAACAGCCCCTTCCCCGGACCCAGACACCAAACCAAATGTAGCAACAACAAACCACCAAACCCCAGAAAATCCGTCAACAACTAAGCCCACAACTTTCAATCCTCACTGAACGCTCTCCCAACCCTCTTTTCATTGTGGTGGCCATTACCAATCCACCCACAAAAATTCACCCATTGTTGAACCTCGCTAAGAGGAACAGTTGGTTTGTGGGATGTTTTACGTCTCCGCCGCCGCCACCACCCAAACCACCCATCATCCTCATCCCCATCTTTCTACTCTACTACGACAAAGCTAACACCACCTTCTGTACCTTGCACACCACTCCGCCAAATCGGGCCTCATTATTTCGGACCTTGACAAATAACCACTCACCTCAGCCGATCGGCTCACCACCGCTGCGGCACCCCACTTCCTCTTCAAAAGAGCCAAAGGGCCCCTTCTCTTTTAGCCGCCGCTCAGCCCTTTAAGGTAGCTTCTGTGCCCCTCTTTTCACACCCCACGCCATTCTCAATTGCCGCCTGCAGCACTACAAAGCCGCGCCTCCGCCTGATGGATCACGTGGTACATCGCTGCCTCCGTCCGTCCGTCCGTGACTGCGCATTTCGCTCTCTTCCTCTGTTCCACCAGCGCCTCCATGCCCGTCCGATCAAGCGCAAGTTTAGCCCTCCGAATTTCCAGATCCGCCGTGTGCACTCCGCCATATTGCTGCCACTTCGCCCCCATTTTTCTTGTGTTGCCGCCCCAACGTTGCTCCGGCATTTCCGTTGCTTCACGATCCGCAACTCCCATCCTCGGTCGGCGAAGCTTCTGCTGCCTTGCCCATTGCTTGAAGACGAAGAAGACTTTTGTTGATTCTTAGGGTTGGGGATTGATTGGCCTATTTCTATAACTCGGTCGTTTTCTGAGACTCCATGGGCTAAATTGATTACTTCAGAGCTGATATCGCCACTTGGGCCTTTGAGGATGAGGCCCAAATTCAAGGGCCAGGCGATGATAAGTAATTTGGGCCCAACTGCCAATGTTGGACCAACCCAAGCCTGTTGAACCCAATTCTTCAGCTCCCTTGCCCTTGAGGGTTGGATTATCATGTCTAGGCCTTGAGGACAAGGCCCAAATTCAAGGGCCAAGCAATAATACGGCTCAAGTTGCAGTTGGGCTTGGAGAGCAAGAAGAGGGTACTAGTCAATTGTTAGGAAAGTCCAATTACTGCAAAATTAATTTGACTTATGGACTATTATTATTAATTAGAATAAAATAGATAGAACAAAAGTTATAGCAAAATAGAGATGGTAACACTTGTCAAAAGATCCTACCTGAGCTTCTACATTAGCCATGGTAGCGTGCTCTTATTATTCGGATCCTAAACTTTCCCAGGCCAATAACAAACTCGGCACAACACCTGTGCAGGATCTGGAAAACATCTAGCCCTCTCAGTGTCTTTGACCTTGGTGATGGCTGCTATGTGGTCAAGGTGTCCACCCAGGAAGATTATTTCATGGCTTTGGTTGGTGGACCTTGGTTCCTATTTAAGCATTATATTCAAGTTCAACAATGGCGGCCAAATTTTACGCCAACTAAGGATACTCCATCCACCTTATTTATATGGTTTCAACTAACAAATTTACCAATTGAATACTATGATTTTCAGGCATTGTTTCCTATTGCTAAACTTATCGGCCGCCTTATTATAATGGTTGCACACACCTTTCATCACTCTCGTTGCCGTTTTGCTCGCCTTTGCATAGAAGTGGATATGTCTTTCCCTCTACCTCCATTTATCCGAATCCAACATCATATACAGAATGCAAAATATGAAATCAACACCTTATTCTATATATGTCTGGGAATATTGACCACCTTCAACCTGACTGCCCATTTTCATCGCTTGAGCTCGAGACGCATGGTCCAAATGATCTAACATCGCCATATTTTCGGTCACACAACCCCACCTAGAAACCTCCAACCTCATCCAAGTAGCCCACAAACAATCCGCCAAATAATCTCCCTTCTTAGTGGAAAGTTATCCATCCCTGTTCTTGCAAACGACCCTCAGGTAATCCTTAGGGGGAGTCCTCTCGTACTGCTTCTCTTCGTAACGCTAATAACTTAGATGACCATTCAAAGGGTCAATCATCAACTGATTACGCCAAACAAAAGTGGGTTGCAAAACCCCAACCTTTACATCCGGCTAACCGGGGTTGTACTTACAACTTATCCCTAAGAGAAACCCTTTTGCTATACTCGATAATCCCCACTTTTCGTTAGATCCGCTAGGGATGGCTCTAGAAGAAACCGTTAATGGGAGAGTTTCATCGTCCAACCCAAACGATCAAAGTCATCATCTCTCATAGATTGTCACACCTAACGTCCGTCATGCATGTATGCATGCAAGTGGAGTCAGACACCGACACCAACATGGATTAGTCCATTTCCTACAAAGTAGACCCTATATGTACAGGTAAGTATTTTTCGGCTCTAATTGCAACTGACCAACAGGAGCCATCCACGAGTCCTAGAAATGGTCCCACCCTCACCACCTCATGAAACCATCCTTCTAGAAATTGCTTACTCCCTGATTTGCATTTTAAAAAACCAACTACTTGTGTTAGATATGTTTAACACATGTTGATCACCTCCCATGCAGGAGCTCCACCATGTGGCCACAGATGTCCAACAACTGTCATGTAATGCTCACCTAGTTGCCCTCACCACAGTCTCTCCACCTTCAGAAAATAGTTTTTACAGCACCACTTCCTCGACTTTTTTTTTTCTTGTTTATCATGTTTAAATACAGAATCACTTGCCCAGGTAACTTCCCCAAACTTCATATTGAATATGTTATGTTCAGCCATGGCCTGCAACTTTCCAAACAAACTACACATAGGCATGGGCTAAGAAAGAAGCCACTCTTCGAACTGGATGGATGGATTTGCACCGCATAGGAAGTATGGTAAAACTTACTCATGTTGGTTCGTGATACTTACACCATACAATCTCCCACCGGGAATGTGCATGAAGTCTGAGTATATGTTTCATACGATGGTGATCCCTGGCCCATCAATCCCAAATGTTTGATCAATGTGTACCTAGAGCCATTGATCGAGGAGTAGCAAAATTTACGATTATGGTTGTACGGACACACGAAAATGCGACAAACCAGGCATCCATGATGTGGGCCGCATTGATATGGACAAAGAACGACCTACCCACTTATGGGATGGCGTTTGGATGGAGTACAACCAGTGTTATGGGGTGTTTAGTGTGTATGGAGGACATACATGCATTTTATTTGCAGTGCGGTAGGAAGGCATGCTATTTTGACTGCCACAGGTAGTTTATCCTACCGGACCATCCGTACCGCAAGAACAAGAAAGGAAGGTTACACGTCCGAGGCTGACAAGAGGGCAAATCCTAACCCAGGTCAATGCATTTAGTGTTGCAGTCGAACAACCGCTGAATGAACCAGAAGGCTACGGTATCGAGCATAAGTGGATGAAGAAAAGCATCTTTTGGGAGCTTGAATACTGGGGGACGCATCTGATATGACACAATCTTGATGTTATGCACATTGAGAAGAATGTGTTTGACAATATATTCAATACCGTGATGGACATAAAGGGTACAATGAAGGACAATCTGAATGCACGGAAGGATCTAAAGATCATATATAATCGACCGAAGCTTGAGGTAGACAAAAGGAGACCGAGCATGATACCCAAAGCTATATATACACTGACGAAGGACCAGAAGAAGAGCATATATGTGTTGATTCGTTGCTTAGGTTTCCTAATGGGTAGGCATCAAACTTTTCCCGATGCATCGACATGAAGGAGCTAAGGATGCACGACATGAAGAACCATATTGTCATGTATTCATGTAGAAATTGATTCCAGTTGCCTTCTATGAAATGTTTTCTGAGCATGTGTGGGGGGCCTTGAGGGAGGTGAGCCTTCTATTTCAAACTCTATGCTCAATCACGCTAGATGTCAACAAGGTACAAGAATTGAAAGACAGTGTAGCCGTCATCATGTGCAACCTTGAGAAAATATTTTCTCCTTCTTTTTTCGACTCAATGGAGCACATAATTGTTCACCTTCCATATGAGGCGCACGTTGGGGGGCCCGTGCAATACAAATGGATGTACCCATTTGAGAAGTAACTACACTAAAAAAGTTTAGTTTTTTTTATATATATATATATTATTTTTCTGCCATCCGTATTTTAATAAATATTCATATGAATAGATTCCTCCGCAATTTGAAGAAGAATGTGAAAAACACATGGCGAGCCGTTAAATTGTATAGGCATACATTGTCGAAGAAATCAACTTTTCTCTTCCCACTACTTTGAACCGCACATTTTTTGCAAGCGAAGCAAACCCGATTGAAATGATAATCTCACGAGCAACGACGATCCAATGGACGGTCCATTTTCAATCATCGGCTGATCAAGTGGAGCCTCAAAAAAGAGGTGGTTGAGCAGTGAAGAACTTTACATAATCGAGACATACGTGCTGTGTAATTGTGAAGTAGTTGTGCCATACTACGAGTAAGTGTAGAGATATATACGCATATACTCTTTCGATCATTTCAGTTTGAACATGTATATTTATAATTATCACTGCTTCTGATACAGGTCGTTCTTGAATAAATTGTACGAGCAACACCATTCGAATGACCCAATAATTATCAACTAGTGGAAACTGAATTCAAGGATTGGTTCAAACGTCGTGTAAGTCTCAATTTCTTATAAATTACGACGGTCTGGTCAATTTCTTATAAATTATTTCAATTACTATATGAATTGCAGGTGAAACCTGAATTGAACTACATGAACAACGAGTTGTTGAAGTTGCATTATTTGGGTCCTAGGGGAGAAGTGACGACGTTCCTGTGTTACTACGTGAATGGTTTCAATTTTCACACTAGACGTCACAATGTCGGCAAGTCAACAATGAATTGTGGTGTTTGTGTCAAAAAATCATCATATACAGAAACAGATAGTGACTTCTATGGATACTCGAAGAGATACCTCAGTTAGATTACCCACTTATTCCGGACATGCACATTGTACTGTTTAATTGTCGTAGGGCCGATCTGGTAAGAGGCATGAAGATACTCTCTCGTTATCACATCGTTGATATCAATTTCAAAAGTTGTACCAAAAGAATGAACATTCATACTGGCGCAACAAACAGTACAAGTCTACTATGTGGATTACCCGAGCATGAAGAGAGACAAAGCTGACTGGAAAGCTGTTTGCAAATTCAAGGCTTGAAGAGTAATCGATAACTTGCGATGGACCAAGGTCGCCTATCAGATGGATGAAGTCGTACCTACTCCAGATGTTGATACAGACAATCAAACGTGTGAACTTCATGATCCAGCTGGTACACAGTTATTCGTTGATCTATCCATGGCACAACATGGAGCAGGTACACTCCGCTCGCCAACTAGTGAATCCGACGATCAAGATGACGAAGATAGCTTTAACGAGTCTGAGATCGAGGAAGAGACTTATTGAGCGTGTATTGCTTAGTTATCTTTTGAATGTGTAACCAAAAAACCTTAGTTTAAACATTGTGAAATACTATAAAACCAAATAGGAAAGGTTTGTTTTTCCAACCAGACCATTCCTAAATTAGTTGCAACACAGTTTCGATTTGGCGCATCTTGAACAATAGGTGGAAAATTTGAAACTTGGGACGGTCCAAATATATTTCAACCGTCCCAATTACAGTTATAAATTTTCAATTAGGCGCCTAATGAAAAAATAGGTGGAAAATTTAAAACTTGAAACGGTCCAAATATATCATTGACCATTCCAATTGCAGGTCCAAATTTTTGATTTGGCGCCTTCTTAAAAATAGGTGAAAAAGTCCAGTTTTGGAGCGGTTAATTTACTTTAAACCGTTTCATTCTACCCATTTGCATAGACCGTTCCTAATTGTAATAATTAACCGTTCCTATGTTAATATTACAACAAATTGTGCCAAAGTCAATAGCCAACCATTCCAAATAGTGTTCTAGTAATGTCTATTTTACATTCCTATGACGATATCTCAACATCCATGAGCCGGTTTAACACCGAACTTAAACACATATAAGATTATGATTAAGATTTCATATCTAACGTAATGATTTTCAATCACATGGCCTAATTGAAATTTGCACCATTTTTTATGATGAAGAATACGAACCAAATACGATATCTCGATATCGGCCCACCCAAATTATTCAAAACTACATATAATGCATTCTTTTGTGTGCTAAATCATATCTAATGGTCTGACTGAAATTTTGACGGTCTGATTAAGCGATGTAATACAACAATATAAGATGTTAGTTACATTTTTGAAATACTAACAAATTTAAATATAGAAATATAGTTCATATTATGAACATATACCAATCTCATGAGAAATATTTTATATTTTCAATTGTCTTAGTCCCCACATTGTATACCTTTCCTTGCTCATTAGTGCGTCTGAAATGGATTCTTTTCATTTATATTTATTTTCTTAGACAATGAATTACATTTTTCATCCGTATTATGAACGGTTCCATCCACAATAAGAATGGTTACAACACAAAGATCCTTTTACGACTTCGTTTGTCAACTTTCCGATGGTCATTGGACTGATGTTACTAATAAATTACCATTCCTATTTATTTTAATATAAATCAAACAAATAAAACATTGTCGTTTCGTGGACGAACGATGTCATTTTGTTTGAAATTGGACCGGGCAGTGAACGATCATCTTTAATTATGACTTTTCCAAAATTTTTATATAAATCTGCCCTTTAGCAGATCTTTTCATCTCCACGCCGTCTCTCCTCTCTCTTTGTCTTTACTTTCCCTCGCTCTCTTTCTCCCCCCCCCCGCCCGCCCCCACCTCTGAACGCCATCGCCTCCGTCCGCGCTCTCACCACCACCTCTGTCCGCACTTTCCCTCTCCGCCATCTCTGCCTCCGGGATTTGTTATTTTCTGTTTATGTAATTTATGAATGTATTGAAATTTTATTGTTGGTGAAACATATTGAAATGTAATTTCATAAATGTATTGCTTTTAATTTCCTGTTTATGAAATACATGTAAATTGCTAGGATTTCTGTGAATTGTTGGGTTAATATTGTTGTTTATATTTTTGTAAATTTAATGTTATTTGTGATATTTTCTGAATTTAGTATTTTATGAATTTTCCTATGTTGTAAATTTAATGAAATTTTCATATTTCTATTAAATGCATGAAAATTTAATGTTAATTGTGATATTTCTGTGTTGTAAATTTTTCTGATTTTATTTTGTAATTTTTAAGAAATTTTCTGAATTTATTAAAAATTATGAAAATTAAGTGATAAATGCTAAAAAGATCAGCCCAACATCAAGGCCTAGAAGCCCAAAAGACATTGGTAGGAGTTCGAAAGTGAAAACCCTACACAAAGTCCCGGCTATGTCCAGGAGGAGGTCTAGTCAAAGCACCGCCCACACCCAAAGGAGTATTGGCCAAGCCTGCCCTAGTAAGGAGGTAGTCCAGCCCAGCATGAAGGAGAAGCCACACCTAGGAGCTGCTGGAAGCCTAGAAAGAAGGCCCAAGACGGAGGCCCCAACCCACCAAGAGAAGATAAAGGCTGACTAGGTCTGCCCCCTTATCCGCAAAAGACCCCTTCAACGGACTCCCTACTTTCAAGGAGTCCAGGGGCTATTGAAGTCTAGGAATGCTAGCAAGAGGTCCTTCCAGAGTCCCAAGCCATTAGGAGTCTTCCCGACCATGACTCTTATTCTATAAATACCAACTCATATGGCTGGCTCAAGTAACGTTTTGTAGTACTCTAATTCAGGATTTTTATGCTCTCACACTCACACTTTGCTCATTTTATACTCTTTAGTCATGGGAATTCATCTCTTTTTTGTTTCATTTTTACGTTTATTCTTTCGTAACTGCTACTAACTTGAGCGGCGGAGTGCTAACGTTTTTTTTTCAAGTTCCCGTTTCATAGCTTGCAGAAACTCAAGGCCACTCCGTTCAAGCCCAAGGACGAGCTCTTTCAGCTTACATCACTAATTCAAAAAAAAATTGGAAATTTTTAGAAAATCTGTATTTTTTCAAAACTTTTTTTGTAGTTTTTGAGAAAATTTTTGAATTTAGTATTTTATAAAAATTATGTAATTTAAAAAAAACCTGGAACTTTTAAGAACTTTTCCGTTATCTTTCCATTTTTTTGGTAATTTTTAAGAATATTTCCGAATTTAAGATTTTATTAAAATTATGTAATTTTAAAAAAATCTGAAAATTTTTCAGAAATTTTCTGTATTTCTTTAGATTTTTTTTTGTAATATTTAAGAATTTTTATGAATTTTAGGATTTTATGATAATTATGTAATTTAGTATACATTGTAGGAAAATTTTTAATAATCTGACAATTATTAGATTAATTTTGGGATTTAGTATACAATTTTCGGATTTAGTATCATTTTAGGAAATAAATTTAAAATTTAGTATGCATTTTAGAAAAAATTTCAATAGTTACATTAATTACATAACTATTAGAATATTTAGATAATTATATATTAGAAAATTTAGATAATTATATTAATTAGAATAATTTAAAATTCTGTTATGTACTTATAATAGAAAACTTTAGATATTTAGAGTAATTATTAAATTTGAAAAAGTTATAATTTGGGAAAAATTGTTAATTACATTTTCTGTAAAATTCATAAAACAAATATTTTGAAAAAACTTGTAGAGATCTACCTCCTCGAGGATGTCGACGTACTCGCGGTCGTGGCCCGTTGGTTCCACCATCGGCGGGTGCTGCTTCCTAGGTTGCAGAAGCAGCGTCTTGACCACTCCCGCCCCCACCACCACCGTTGGTTGAGGCCTCAGCTGCCGCATCGACGACAGATTCAGAGGTATAGATCCATCTACTCGTATACCGACTGCACAGGAGGCCGGACAGTCTACTCCCACACCCGTGGTAGATCCGGCCTGTCCGTGGGCTACACCACCCGCACCAACAGTCCCCCCACTATCAGCGCGCCAGTGTATCACCCTCGCCGACGCGAGGTACCATTTGTTTTTGTAGATTTTTGTTATTTTTTTTTATTTTATTGGTTATATGCACTAATTAATATGTTATTTCAGGGCTGAGCGCAAGATAAACGATTGTATCAATGCAGTGGTGCGAGATCCCCACCCTTGAGAATGTTTGCGTCAGGTGCCGTCAGAGCACGAGCACTTCTGGTTCGAGAGCATGAAGGTATTTTTTATTTTAATTTCTGTTTAATAGTGTAAACTTTTTTTGTTAAATATTTTAACAATGTCTTTCTTTTGCAAATGATGTACTGGTGGAACTGTGACGATGAGTCCATGTTCCATGTATTCCATATGTTCGCGGAAAAGTTCATCCGCAAGCGCTTCACTCTCGCCTGACAGGCTCTAGTGAAGTCGGTATGGGTGGCGTACAAGGTCTGGTGGTAGCTCCAGCTGTACTGGGACAATGAGAAGTTTAAGAACGAGTCCACCAAGAACAAGGCCAACCCCACGACATCATTTACTGTCTACGACTCTTCCTCAGTCAACATACACAAGAGGAAGATGATAAGTAATTTAATTTTTTAAAGCATTTATCAATATTAAATAAAAATTTGACTAATTGTTCCTTTCTTATATAGGAGGCACAACTCGGTTGGCCAGTCAAGTAGATGGAGTTATTATCCAGATGCTACAAGAAGAAGGCCGACCGCGGCTGGAGCAGGCCAAGGGTAGTGGAGGTGGCCGTAAGTACTTATACTTTAAAATTTATTTCCATTGATTTTAGCAATAATAATAATATTTTTCTTTATTTTGTAGGATCACCAGCATCAGACCACGGCCGATCCTTGCGATATTTTGGTTGAATCGGAGGGCTCAATGGCGATGACCGAGCAAGACCTTTGGCTGACAGCGGTCGGGGGCAAGAATAAGGGCCGTGTATTCGGCCTTGGTTTTAAGGCCCACGGCCTTAGCCAGACCTATATATCGCCATGGCAACCACCACCGTCGAACATGGAGGATCGGATGGTCCGACTCAAGACGATGATGGTCGACATGATGGCCATGATGAAGTCCATGCAGACCAACAACTCCATTGCCAACCCGTCACATCCTCCGACAGACCCTTGTGCTCCAAACGATACCAACATGGACGACGATGAGGGGGATGGGGTGTAGATTGAATATATTCTTTTTTATAATATTTGTAATTAAATTGGCATTGTTATTAATATATTTTTTTCGTAATTATGCATATTTTTGTATTGCATAACATCATTCAATATTTAATTATTTAACCAAATGTAAAAAAAATTTAATTGATTATTTTATTTTGTTTATATAAACAATAATTATTATTTATAATTAATAAATAATATAGGAACGATCTTTTGCACGGTTATGGAATGCTAAAATATCGACTGAACGGTTCCAATCATGGATCCCACAGCAAGACCACCGTTCCTCAAACCATTCATCAACACCATTCGAAATAAGGAAAGAATCATGCCTAATTTTAGCCCAAAGTTAATGACTATATATCACTGTTGTCGCTTCAAATACAGATCCTAAGCCCGTGCCAGCAGTGTATTCCAAATAAAGATCAGCACCGTTCCTATGTTCATTAGAAAGTTATGTTCAGCTCGAGTTTCATATAGCGTTCGAATATCTATCACCCGGATAAAAAACTATTCCAATATGTATTCCAACATCAGTGGAAAAATGCATCTTTCATACGTTAAATTTGATGCAAATAGACTTGCAATGACGGTTCCAAAATATGTCAACAACATAACATGTGACCATTCCAAATATTAATTGAGTGTTCCAAATACACAAATTACATATTCACACAGACAAATATAATCATGAATGGTTTTTAGCTTGTGCGTAAAAAACCGGCGACACCAATTGATATGAGGTGAAGAGCTCATTCTTGGGCTTGAGTGGAGTGGACTTTGGTTTTCTGTAAGCTATGAAATGGGGACCTGCAAAAAAAACGTTAGCACTCTGACGCTCAAGTCACTAAACAGTTGTAAAAGAATAAACAAAAATAAAGTAAAGAGATGATGAAATCTCGTGAGTAAAGAGCATAAAATAAATCAAGAGTGAGTGTTAGAGTATAAAATCGTGTGTTAGAGTTCCAAAAAAAGGTTACTTGAGTAAGCCAAGTCGGCCGGTATTTATAGAGGAAGAGTCGTGAGTGCGAGGGACTCCTCATCATCTTGGACTCTGGAAGGACCAAGTCCTGGCCTTTCTAGACTTTGGTAACCCTTGGACTCCTTGAAAGTAGAGAATCTGCTGAAGGGGTCTTCCGCGGATAAGGATAAGGGGTGGACCTGGTCAACCCTCATCCACTCTTGGTGAGCGTGGGCCTCCGACCTCGGCCTATTCGTTGGGCGCTTCGCCATAGGTCTGGGTCTCCAACCTTGGCCTCCTCTCAAGCTTGGGCTGGACTCCCTCCTTGTTGGGGGCAGGCCTGGCTAGTACTTCCTTGGGCTTGGGCCGGTGCCTTGAATGGGCCTCCTCCTGAAAATAGGGGAGCCTTTGCGTGGGGCTTCAATACCTTCTCTTAGACTCCTGGATGTCTCTTTGGACTTTTGGGCCGATCCTTTTGGCACATATCTATCAGTCCCCCCACTTTGAGAGGGAGGGTTTGCTACCTTTTGCATTCATAGTAGAGTCCTTCTGGAGTTAACGAGGGAGGTGTGACCCCCTTCCCTATTTGTAAGCTTCAGACAAGCTTCCTTCCTGGGTAAGAGAAGTGGAACAGTTGCCTAGGCTAACGGGCGTCTGGTCGTCATGCCTGTCATGATGACCGGGGTCGCTTTTACGGCAGGCTAGGCCGTAGTCCTGCCAAGGGGCTACGCGCGTGAATGTCACGCGCCATGGCTGGGGAGCAGTTATTGCTAACCGCCCACATCAGTTACTCTATTGTCTTAGTAACCGCTCAATAGGAGGTGGTTTCTTGCACGATCCTTGGGTAACCACATCTACCCCTACGTCTGCTCCCTCGATCGTGTTATTATGCCTGTCTCCCTTCACTCCTCCGCCTTCCCACGTCTTTGCAAAAAGGAAACTACAACTTTGTACATTCCACCATCTCTGTAAGTGCACTTCTTCCCTTCTCTCGTATTTCTTAGCATCTTTCCTTTCAAGAAAATGTATTCTTCTACAGCTTCTGACGAGTCTATTCAGTTTATAGGGAAATGGGCTGGAGGCGATGATCCCTCCGTCACTTCTTTCATAGAGGCAGCCTCTAGTCCCTTGGCCTACTGAGGCGGCAGGAGGTGGAGCCTGAGAAACCTCTACCACGCTACTAGGCGTTTGATCGATGAGGAGGAGGATGAAGATTTTTAGGAGGCAGGGACTCCGTCTGGGGGAGATGACGAGGAAGGATCCTCCCCGGAGGAGGAGAGAGATGGAGGAGGAAGAGGTGAGGGAGGCGAGCCCCCTTCCCCTGGAAAGAGCCTCCTCATTTGATGTTGCTCGCCTACGAGAGGAGTATGGGATCCCTCAGGGTTACACTATTTACGTCCCCTCCCCTGACAGTTCATCGGAATATCCTCCCTCCGGTTGCTTGTGCTTTTACTGGGCCCAGTTGAGGGCTGGCCTTAGATTTCCCCTCCCTTCCTTCTACTAAGACATTGCTAAGTTATTTAGGGCCTCTAAACTAGTTGACTCCCAACTTCTTCCGCTTTCTTGCTAGTTTTGCCATGTTTTTACGTACCATATTTGGCCCGTCACTAGTCAGAATTTCTCCTTTTGTTTTCAATTAAGAAAATCAGGGCCCGTCACCTTCCACTTCTTCCCCCAAAGAGGGGTTCGCTTCTTGCCTGCCCCGAGCACGCCTAAGTCTTGGAGAGGCAATTTCTTTTTTGTGCTCCCTCCTCTTCCTTGGTCCTTCCCTTGTAAGTGGATTTCTGATCTCCTCCTTGTTGACCCAACAGCTGGGATGGATAGGCCACCAGCCCTCTCAACCTTCTTGGAGGAGTTAAATAAAGACCCCTATAATGTCAGGGGCCTCATACAAGAAGGGTTCCTCTATCAGTTTGGGTTGAGCCCCAAGGAGGTCCCTTTGGAGGAGCCCCTGGGTACTCTTCATTTTTTCATTGCTTGATTCCTTTACTGTATGTTGTGTGTGTTTTTTGAATTTGTGTTTCTCTTTTGTGCAAAGAAAATCATGTTTGAGAAGCTGTTCAGGGGAGTCCAACAGGGACTCCTTTCGCTACCCGGACTCCAGAGGGGACTCCGACACCCGATGATGGAAAGGGGAAGCGCCCGACCACTCTCTCCTATGGTAGGTCCTCCAAGCGAGTGAAGGGAGGTTCGTCGAGTCATCCTCATTCTGGGAGCTTCTTGTGGGTGACCACCTGGTTGACTACTGCCCTTCCACCTCCACCTCCTCTAGGGGCTCCTCCCCCCGATGCCAACTATTTGTTCTAGACTGGGGAGGTCTACACTTACTTGTCTCTTCTAAGGGAGAGGGAAGGAGAGTCAGGGTTTGCTACCGAGTTCCTGCGGGGAGTGATCCTTCCAGTGGACTGCTGTTCGTTGGCCTCCCTTCCCAGGGAGGAGTTGGCTGGGGCCTTTGCCAACCAGATAGTAAAGGTATGACATCCTACCCCACCTGGGTTCGTTTTCTTTTTTTTTTTGCCTTTGATGAGGCTTTGACTTTCGCCCTCCTCCTTCTTGTAGGTGACCTCAATGGCGGGGGAGTTTTTGAGCTGCCCCTTGGAGACCCTTCCCCCCCTTCTGACTCCTAGCGGAAGCGGTTGGCCTCCAATCTGGCCAAGATCATAGAGGCCAAGAAGGAGGTCATTGAGAAGTATCAGCAAGTGGAGAGGGAGAGGAAGAGGCTGCAGCAGGACTTCCTGGCCTTGTCCGAGGATTAGTCGGAGGCTCTGTGACAAGCTGCTGATAAGGCCCGCTTGGAATTTCCCAGCACTAAGAAGGGCAAGCAGTTCTTGGAGACATATTGGGAGAGCCGCCTCTTGGACTACAAGAAGTCTAAAGAATTTCAGGGAGAGGTGGCCAAGATCGTCGGGCCGTTTTTGAGGAACGACTTTGTGTCTTGCCAAGAGTTGTTCGCGGCCTAGGGCTATCTTCGGGAGGGGGCGAACATTTCCTTCCTGGATTACGATGGGGTTGTGAATAGGGCCCTAAACCCTTTTGTTTCCCCCCCCCCCCCCTAGAGCTGCGTCTTCCCTCCTTGATCCAGGTAACAAGTCTACCCATTTTTCTTCCATTTTATCTGGGGTTTTTGGGCTCATGAATGACATGGCCGGCAAATTCTTTTCAGAGGAGGAACTGGATCAAGTGTTGGAGATAGTGATGGGGGAGATCCGAGCCCTGAAAGGAGGAGATGTGGAGGCTCCGGTCAACGAGCCTTCCACGAGTAACTTGGCCTCTTAGACTGAGCCTACTGATGTAGTTCCCCCGTCCCCTAAATCGGAAGCCCAGAAAGAGCCTGAGAAGACCCCGCCTATAGGGAAGGCTGATTGAATGTACCCCCCTTTAGACTTTTACCTTTCTGTTGTGCTTGCTCCCTTGATGCAGGGGGATGAAACAATTTACTTTTGTTGCTCTCTGAATGTTGCTACTACTTCTCCCCCCCCTTCCCCAAGTCAGTTTGGCTTGGGGTTTGCTACGATATGCTTTTTGCTTCATGTGGATGTCCTTATTGGCCGCCCCATGTATGTAGCTCCTGAAATGGCAGATAAGATAATTTTGTTGATGACTTGGATGATGTCTGAGGTAAGGAGTAATCTTTTTGCTTTCTGGGAAGGCATTTAATATGCCTTGATCTGTTTTGAGGTTTTGTTGCCCTTATGCGGATGTGACTGTTTGTGAAAAAAAATTTTGCTTTGCTTGAGTACCTGCAGCATGGCGGGATTCATTTCTAAAATGTGTCTGCAAAGTGACAGGACTTGCCCGAATGCCTACGAGGAGGTAGGGCTTGTATGATAGACTGCCTACAACAAAGTAGATCTTTTCTAGATGGGGTGCCTGCCATGTAGCAGGGCTTATCGGGTGGACTGCCGGCCATGTGATAGGGCTTATTAGATGGATTGTCTGCAATGTGGCAGGGCTTGTTGAATGGACTACCTGCTCTGGGACAAGACTTTGTTATTTGCTTGAGGGGTTCCTGCCTTAGGAGGGACAAGTATGAATCCTTCTGTAAGGATCCTGTCTTGGAAAAAAAGATTAGCCTTTCGTTGGGGAAGGCATGGAGATGCCCTTCTCCCAATAAGTCCGCTTGGAGGGACTTATGCGAAGAATCTTTTGAGATTGTGTACGTTCAATGGGTGAGGAAGCAGGGGTCCATCCCCGTCCTCTAATTGGTATGCTCCATTGCAATGGATTCCCCTAACTTTGTAAGGTCCCTCCCAGGTAGGGTCCAGCTTGCCTATTGGTTTCGATGCTTCCACCTTTCGGAGTACCAAGTCGCCGACTTGGAATCCTTGGGGCTTAACCCGCTTATTATAGGCATTAATCATTATGCTTTTGTATCGTTGCATCCAAAGGAAGGCTTTTTCTCTTAGTTCCTTGATGAGATCTAGATTCTCGCTAAGTAAATTGTTGTTGTGTTCTTCCAAACAACATATTATCCGGTGGGAGGGCACGCCCACCTCGACTGATATTACAGCATCCGTCCCGTAAACTAGGGAAAAAGGGCTTTTGCCCGTAGAATTTCTAGGTGTGGTTCAATAGGTCCATAGGACACTAGTGAGATCTTCGGCCCAGTTGCCCCCGACTCTATCGAGTCTTCATTTGATGCCTTGTAAAAGGGTGCGGTCGGTGACCTCTCTACTTGACCATTGGCTTGAGGGTGAGCCACGGAGGTGAATCTTTGTCTGATTTGTATCCCCTTGCAATAATCTCGTATCTTGTTTCCTTGAAATTGTCGCCTATTGTCTGAAATGATTTCGCGGGCAAGCCCAAAACGACATATGATGTTTTCCAACAGGAATTTCATGACCTCTCCCTCAGTAATGTGAGAGAAGGGTTTGGCTTCCACCCATTTTGTGAAGTAGTCTATGGCCACCAGCAAGAATTTTGGCTGCCCAGGGGCCATGGGGAATGGCCCCACGATGTCCATCCCCCATTGAGCGAAAGGGCATGGGGCCAACAGTGTGGCCAATGGTTCAGAAGGTTGATGTCTCAAGGAGGCATGCTTCTGGCACCTCTCGCATTGTTTAACTAGAGCCTTGGCGTCTTGCTCCATCGTAGGCCAAAAGTACCCTGCCCTTAAGGCCTTGTTGGCTAGGGCCAACACTCCTATGTGTGATTCACAACATCCCTCGTGAATTTTTTAAGGACATGTACCCCCCCTTCTTGGGACAAGAATTTCAAGAGGGGATGCATGAAGGATTTCTTGCAGAGGGTGTATCCTATTAGGAGGAAACGAACGGCCCGCTTCTTCAAGCGGGCGGCCTCCCATTTGTCAGTAGGGAGGCGACTTTCTTCAACTAGTCTAGGATGGGTAATCTCAAGTCCCCCCCCTCCCAGGGAGTATGGTCTGTACCTCCAAGGCGAGACCGGGCCTTGGCAAGTAGTGTATTATTATCCACCTGGTTCAACAATCATCCATGGTGTTGGCCAATTTTGACAGGTAGTTGGCTTTGTTGTTTTCTTCTCGAGGTATTTGAATGAGTTGGAAGGTATCAAACTTGGTCTTCCATTCCTCTACCCTTTGAAGGTATTCTTTCATACTTTCCTCATTGGCTTCGTATATTTCCTCTATTTTCTTAACGATGAGCTGGGAGTCGAAATAGGCTACCATGTGCCTAGCCCCTGCTTCCCAGGCCATTCTCATGCCCAAACCAGGGCTTCGTACTCAGCCTTGTTGTTAGAGGCTCTGAATCCAAACTTGACTGCGAATTCGATGTCCACCCCCTCGGAGGAGGTCACGACTATGCCGGTGCCACTTTGCGGGGCAGTAGAGGATCCGTCCACATGTAGGAGCCAAGAACCCTTGTTTGGAGAAGGAGATGTGCTTTCGGGGATGAAGTCAGCCAATGCTTGAGCTTTGATGGGTGTCCTGGGAGGTACGAGATATCATACTCCCTGAGCTCGATGGCCCACTTGATTAGTCGGTCGCATGTGTTTGGCTTCCCTAGAACCTATTTAAAGTGGTGGTTGGTATGGACCCCGATCGCGTACGATAGGAAGTAGGGACGCAACCTTCGGGCGGTTATTACCAACACGAAGGCTATCTTTTCTATGAGGTTGTAGTGTCCTTCCGCCCCATTGAGGACTTTGCTAACGTAGTAGATGGGCATTTGCTGCCCGCTCTCTTCCCGAAGGAGGACCGAGCTTACCGCCTGGGATGTGGCCGCCAAGTAGACGTATAATGTATCTCCTGGTGAAGGCTTGATCAGCAATGAAAGGTTTGTCGGGTACTGCTTAAGCTCTCCAAAGGTGTTGTGGCTTTGCTCCCCCACTCTGAGTTTTTGGCTTTTTCGTAACACTTTGAAGAAGGGCTGGCTTCTTTCTGCCGACTTGGCAATGAACCGGTTGAGTGTCGCTATCCTCGCTGTGAGTCATTGCACCTCGTTAATGTTGGTGGGAGCTTTCATATCTAGAACGTCCTTGATTTTGAGGGGATTGGCTTCGATCCCCATCTCGGTCACCATGAATCCCAAGAAACGACCCCCTCGCACCCCGAAGGCGCATTTAGAGGGATTCAATTTTAGGCAATATTTTCAAATGACGGCGAATGTCTCCTCTAAATCTGAAATGTGATTATTCATCTTCCAGCTCTTGACGAGCATGTCATCCAGATAGACCTCCATGTTCTTCCCTAGCTGGGGGCAGAAAATCTTGTCTACCAAGCATTGGTATGTGGCTCCCGCATTCTTTAGGCCAAAAGGCATGACCACGTACCAGAAGATTCCTGCTGAGGTAATGAAGTTGATCCTCTTATGCCTTCTAGGGCCAACATGATCTGACGGTATCCTTGTGAAGCGTCCATCATACTCAAAAGTTCACATCTGGAGGTGGAGTCCACCAGCTGATCAATGCGAGAGAGTGGACAGAAGTTTCTCGGGCAAGCCTTATTAAGGTCCCAAAAGTCCACACACATCCTCTATTTTCCCTCGGGCTTAAGTACGAGCACCACATTGGAGAGCCATTTAGGGAATTGAATTTTCCGTATATGGCCTACCTCCGTCAAACCTTTCTATCTCGGCCTGGATGATCTTGTCCTGTTTTGGGCCAAAGTGCCTCTTCTTTTGCTTGACCGATTTCATGGAGAGATCAATGTTGAGGTGGTGCATTATGACTTCAGGGCTTATCCCTTCGACATCCTGAAGGGTCCCGGCGAATATATCCATATTGCGTTGGAGGCACCAGATCAGGTCCTCCTTAGGGCTCCTTGTAGCTGAGATCCTATCCGAGTAGTCTTGCTAGGATTTTCTGGACATAACTCAATAGTTAATAGTTCTTCCACTGGCTGGACGTTTAAGTGGTCTTCCTTACTAGGCAAGGCTTCTCCTAAGGAAGTTCGTGGGCCTACCTCCTCCTTTTCCCACAATGGGTCATTCCCTTGTCTTTTGTGGGAGTCTTCTAGGGGCAGCTCTATGCACCCCGCTTTTCTCCTTTTCGAATGGCCTCCACATAGCACCTCCGTGATTGTTGTTGGTCTCCACCTACTTCCCCAATTCCACCTGGCACAGGAAATTTGATCTTCATGTGGAAGGTGGATATGATTGCTTGAAAGGCATTTAGGGAAGGTCTCCCCAAAATTATGTTGTATGCTAAGGGGACGTCCACCACTAGGAACTTGATTAGATAGTTCTACTTTAATGAACCATAGCCAAGGGATAGGGGGAGGGCTATTGCCCATCTGGGCGGTACCACCTCTCCTGCGAATCGGTACAACGAGGTATCTACCTTCTCCTTGGGGGTTTTCTCAAACTGCATCTGATCATAGGCTTCTCCGTATATAATATCCGTAGAACTCCCTAAATCCATAAAGACTCTATTGACTTTGTAGTTGGCCATGGTGACCGTGATTACTAGGACATCATTATGGGGGAGAATGACTCCCGCTCCTTCGATCGGACCAAATTAAACGACGGGCGTGCCCATGTTCATGCTTACATCTAAGACTTCTTCAGGAGGCGTGGCCTCGGCTTCTCGAGGAAGTGCCTTTTGAGCCTTATGGGAGTCTCCCCCCATAGGTCCTCCCGCAATCATGCGTATGACTCCCTTCCGATGAGGGTTCGTGTCCTCTGATGGCTTAACAGGGGCTTGTCTACGTCCTTCCACCTGGGGAGGCTCGGGAGTGGACTCCATCGGGGCTTTTTCCTGGTTCTGGTCTTTTTCTGGAGCCCATGCCTTGAGACTTCTCTCTGTAGAAAAACTCTTGGAGGTATCCATTCTGGACGAGTCACTCGATCTCGTAGTTTAGATGTCAGCATTCCTTTGTGGAGTGCCCATAGTCATTGTGGAATCGACAGAATTGTCTAACTTGGGCCACGTAGGGACCTCCCTAACTCCGCCAGGTAGTATCAACAATCCCTTCTCTTCTACTGCCATGAGGGCCTGAGTGATGGGAGCGTTGAGGGGAGTATAGACAGGAGGTCCCCTTTGGAAAGGGGGTTTCCTATCCCTCCTATCAGCACGGGGCTTCCTGGTAGATCCTTCTTCGCAAGTATCTTTCCTCTTCTCACACCGTCCTTCTTTCTTGGAGGCTTGGGCCTCCTCCATGTTGATGTATTTGGCTGCTCTAGTGAGCAAGTTATTGAAATCCAGGGCCGGCTTCTTGGGCAAGGATTTGATGAAATCCCCATCAGAAGCCCTTGAGAGAAGGTGCTTGTTTTGACCTCCTACGTGGCTGCAGGGACCTCCAAAGCGGCGGCATTGAAATGATGCAGGTAGTCCCTCAAGGATTCAGAATCCTTTTGGCGACCAGTGAAGAAACTAAAGGAAGTCTTGCAATGTTTCTTGCAACTAAACAACTGGTGAAAGAATAGCGAATGAAACTCCTCGAAGCTCCTTACTGAACGAGACGTAGCTGGTTGAACCATTGCTGAGCCGCTCAGGCGAAGGTGGTCACAAAGACCAGGTATTTGATCCCATCAGTGGATCAATGGAGGAGCGCAGTGTTCTCGAACCGTGACAGGTGGTCCTGCAAGTCGGTGGTGCCACCATACTCCGCAATGGCTGGTATCGGATGGTTGGGAGGAAGTTCGTCCGCCATGATCTCCTTCTGAATGGGATACCACCCTGCACCTCCAACGTGATTCCGATCATCTGATGCTGAAGATCTTGTAAGCTTTTCGGCAGGTACTCCAGTTGAGCCTCCCAACACGGGGGAGGGTCATCCCGCACCGGGGGAGGAGGAACTGGTTCCTCCTCCGGTAGTCCGAGAAACCTCTGCCCTGGAAGGGCCTAGCCATCTTCTACTAGCCCGGTGGGCATTGGGGGAACTCCTCGAGGCCTGGGGGCCATTGTTGTCAGGGGGCAGTGTTGATCGTTGCCATTTGCGCCCGTATAGAAGACGTCATCATCTACTGGATGGCCACCATCAGTCCTGGGGACAACCTATCAGAGGGGGTGTATGAGGGTGTAGTGTCCCACGGGGGGTCCGACAGGGGTTCAGAGGGACCAGAGGGTCCGGTCTCCTCCCTCCCGGAGGGAGCTAAGGGGGTTCCAAAGAGCACTTGCAACGCCTGAGGGTCAGCAGGAGCGTCTGTGGCCTTCTGCTTGCTTGATTCATTGTTGGGAGTTTCCACAATCCACACGTCTTAGTTCTATGTTCCCACATGCGGCGCCAATTGATATGAGCTGAAAGAGCTTGTTCTTGGGCTTGAGTGGAGTGGACCTTGGTTTTCTGCAAGCTATGAAATGGGGACCTGCAAAAAAAGTGTTAGCACTCCGACGCTCAAGACAGTAAACAGTTGTAGAAGAATAAATGAAAAATAAAGCAAAGAGATGATAAAATCTCATGAGTAAAGAGCATAAAATAAACTAAGAGCGAATGTGAGAGTATAAAATCGTGTGTTAGAGTGCCAAAAAAATGTTACTTGAGCCAGCGAAGTAGGTCGGTATTTATAGAGGAAGAGTCACGGGTGGGAGGGACTCTCGTCATCTTGGACTCTGGAAGGACCAAGTCCTGGCCTTCCCAAACTTCGGCAGCCCTTGGACTCCTTGAAAGTAGGGAGTCTGCTAAAAGGGTCTTCCGCGGATAAGGATAAGGGGTGGACCTGGTCAACCCTCATCCACTCTTGGTGAGCCTGGGCCTCCGATCTGGGCCTATTCTCTAGGCGCTTCACCATAGGCCTGGGTCTCCAACCTGGGCCTCCTCTCAAGCTTGGGCTGGACTCTCTCCTTGTTGGGGGCAGGCCTGGCTAGTACTTCCTTTGACTTAGGCCGGTGCCTCGAATGGGCCTCCTCCTGAAAATAGGGGAGCCTTTGGGTGGGGCTCCAATACCTTCCCTTGGACTCCTAGATGTATCTTTGGGCTTTGGGCCTCGATTTTGGACCGATCCTTTTGGCACATATCATTACTTACAATGTATATGTAGCAACACATACTTCAAAATCCCAAAAGTCAAAACACTAATAAAAGAATATACTTTTACATGTAAACATAGGCAATTTTAAAGTACACGTATGTGTTTATACATATTAATACCCATCAAATACAAACTAATGAGAAGCTCATGCAAAAGTTCAGTGGCAGAAAAAGGAGGAGCAAGATACCTTAAGAGCGTACTCCCAACGATTTTGCTTAATGCATCACTCAATGCCTCGAGGAGTTAAAAAAGAGAATAAGCTCAAATAAAAAGCAATAATATGATTGAAAAATTAAAATAAATAATAAATATCAACAAAACTTTGAATGAAAATTATCGATACAAAAAAAAAATAAAAATTTATAACTAGCTGTTAGAACATGGAAAGAAAAGTCAATGTATTTAAAGTTGATTAATAGCTAAATATACATAAGTGAGTATGGTTATCGTAATCTCAATTAGCGAATCTCATAAATATGGGAACAAATTCTATGAGAACAAATTAGTTCTAGGATATACAACTATATACAACTTAATTCAGAACTTGGATCTCATCCCTTAGAAATTAATCACTTCGTATTGTGAACTAAGATCTTACACCCTCATGCTGAAGACTGACCATAGATCAAAACAAAAAACTAAACCCACAATGATTAATATTCTGTTCTTATTAAAATGTATACTTGTCCTTCACATTAAAACATCGTCAAAGACGTAAAAAGGTTGCATCACAACTCATAGACCTCAGTTACAATTACATCAATAGGGCCCCGTGGATTGAGTGAAATCAACAAAATCTAACTTCTTCTACCTCTGCAATTTCTTTTATTAATTCAAGTGAGTGGTACAAATTTGTTGATTAGAGAAGCCAAGAAGCTAAAGTTTAAACTTGTAGTTAGAGGTCTTAGATTAAGTTTGGCCACTGGTTTTCTCACTAAACCATTTGCCCAAACTGCTAACACTATCATTCTACTCGAGTGAGATGAAAGAGACGAAGGAAAATGGGACTAAAGTAACTTTTTTTTTTTTGATGAGGTAGCAAATTCCATTAAAACCGTAAATCAATCCAAGGGATCAAATCCCTTGTCACAAAAACAATCCTTTGGGAGTAGGGGTGGTGGGATTGGTCCGTCCCAATTTGCTCCGTGCGCCCATTTGGCTACACCGTGAGCAAACTTGTTACACAACCTCGGAATTTTCCTAAATGACCATCTAGTGTACAAGTGCCAAGTCCTCCTAATTTCCATAATGTCAACAGCAGCGATTCTATCAGCTTCAGAATTTTGGTTCGTAATCCAATCGATGGCCATGGCCGAGTCTGATTCGAATATGCATTGTTCCACATTAATTTTGTTTCATAAGAGAGACCGCCCATCTGAGTGCTCGGACTTCGGCGTTTGTAGCATCATAGACAAAGATTTCACGGGCTTCCAGCATGGTGATGTTAGCATCATGATCACGCACTACAATTGCAGCAAAGGATTTCCCATCTTTGAAAGAAATATCAGTGTTCACTTTGCACCAGCCTGGGGGCGGGGTGTGCTAATAGCAATGTGTTTGTTGGATTGCGCTTTTCGGGCTTCTTGTTGTGTAGTGCTCCTCGGCTCTGATTAGGATGGATCTCGCCATCTCCTCCGGGGATGGGGCAGTCTTCCCGTGGACCTTTTTGTTCCGGGCCCTCTAAATGCACTCCAGCGTGATGGCCCAAGAAGTAAGGAATTGGTATCGGGCTTCCTGGTCTGGGAACACATCTGGTTGCGCCTTCAAAATGTGTATGAATCACTCTCTAATTGACAAGTGGGACCATCGGTGAAGTCTCACTTGCCATTTAGAGAGCATCCAAACTTGCTCTGCAACAGGGCATCGGAGGAAAAGATGGCTGACGTCCTCCACCTGAAAATCACAAAACGGGCAATGAGAGTCCAGAATTTGGAGAAAGTGAGAGAGTTTACCTCGCGTTGGGAGACAATAAAAAAGGACTCTCCATATGAAGAGTTTAAGTCTGTTATGCATCGGGAGTCTCCATATTTCCTTTCCAATGTTTTTATTCTCCGGGTCAACTTGGGGCCGTGGTGTGGTGATTGTAGTGTAGGCTGACTTGGTAGAGAATTTCCCTGTCTTGGAGGGAGACCAAAAAAGCCTAGAGGGTTCCATTGAAGTTGGAATTTGAATTTTTCGAATCTCTTGGACCACTTCAGGATCAAACATTTGCGAAAGGATCTCAAGTCTCCATTGGGAACTTTGCTCATCAATGAGGTCGGGGACATAGGGCGGCCAAGTGGGGTTCATGACTGTTGGTTGCTTTGGGATAAAGTATCGGATAGATGGGATCCAGGGGTCCTCCCAGATTCGGAGGGGAGTATGAGATGAGACTGAAAAGCAAGCACCCTCTCGGATAAGTTCCATGCATTTGACCACATCCTGCCAAATCCAAGACGCACCGTGCACCTGCAATCCAGAAAGGGGATTAGTGTCGTTACGAACATATTTAGCAATAAGGAGCTTACACCAAAGTTTGTCATTTTTTTGGGCCACACTCCATGCATTTTGTGACACAAGGGCTTTGTTGAAATCTGCAAATTTTCGAATTCCAAGTCCCCCCATTCCTTTTGGTTGGCAGATGGATCCCCATGCTTTAAGTGCAAGTGTCCTGTTGTTCCCGTCAGAGCTGTCTGATTGCCACCAAAAGCGTCGTGAGAACGAGTCCAATTTGTTGCAGATTTTCTTTGGGAGTAGGAACGTGGACATCTGGTAGACCAGGAGTGACTGCGCTACTGACTTGATAAGGACCAGTTTTCCCCGCTTTGGAGACGTTTCTAGCTTTCCAAGATGATAGTCTCTTTGCCATCTTCTCCACTAGTTCATTGAAAGCCTGACTTCGGGTAGAAGGTTTACAAAATGGTAGCCCGAGGTGTTTAACCTGATGGTTGCATTCATTCATCTCCAGGGTCTCTAGAAGAATCCTTCGGGTTCTATTTGGCACATTCCTACTGAAGTGGACAAATGATTTACGGCCGTTGGTTTTTTGACAGCACCACTCTTCAAATTTGGATAGGCATTCCTTGACAGCTCGTGCATCCCGCTCGTCCGCCCTATAAAAGATGGTAAGATCATCAGCATAGAAGAGGTGTGAAATAGAAGGGGCGGTTCTATTTATTTTGATTCCTTTAATATTGCCAATCGATTCCTCAAAAAATAGCAGGCGAGATAAAACCTCAGCATAAATGATAAAGAGATAGGGTGAGAGGGGATCTCCCTGTCTAATGCCTCGAGATGGCTTGAAGAAATCGAAAGGCCCTCCATTAATCAACAGTGAGAAAGAAGGAGAGGTGATGTATTGGGATATCCATCCAACGAATTCAGAGCAGAAGCCGAGGTGTTCCATAAGCTGGATCAGGGTTGCCCATTCTACTCTATCGTAGGCTTTGGTAAGGTCAATCTTGATAGCCATGTAGCCTTTCCTTCCCTTTTCTTGATGGAGATAATGCATGAGTTCATGGGAGATTATAGAGTTTTCGTTGATGGTTCTTCCTGGGACAAAGGCCATTTGCATTGGCGAGATGATTCAGTCCAACAATGGTTTGATTTTGTTTGCCAGCAGTTTTGAGATAATTTTGTATGTGGTGTTGCAAAGGCTGATAGGCCGGAACAGTGAAGGCGTTGGTGTTCTTTGGAATGAGGGTAATGTATGTGTGGTTAAGGGCTGGGGGGAGTTGGCCTGTGTTGAAAAAATGGTGTGTAGCCTTAGTGACCTGCTCTCCCACGATGTGCCAGAATTGCTTGAAAAAATTGGGGGGAAATCCGTCTGGTCCGAGGCTTTTTAGGGGGGCCATGCTGAACACCACATCCTTAATTTCTGCCGGGGTTGGAATCTCCTTGAGGTCCTGGTTGTCACAAGCTAAGAGAAAGCATGGCATCAAATCTTAAAAAGCAGTCGTCGTGGCCGTGTGATTTTGTGGGAGTCTAGAGGTAAAAAGAGATCGAAAGTGGAAGGAAAATTCGTTACCAATGTGTTCCCATTCAGTGGCCACATTACCTTGTCGGGTCTGGATCGAGTGGATGAAGTTGGATTTTGATTGGAGGATAGCAGTAAGGTGGAAGAATCTGGTGTTGGCATCCCCATCCTCAAGCCACTTTTGTTTGGCTTTCTGTCTCCATTTGATCTCCAATCTTTTGAATTGTTCGTCAAGTTCAATTTGGAGGTTTTGTTCCATTTCGATGGTCTCAATGCTTTGATCACATTTTTGGCACTCCTCAATTTCTTGTTTGATGGATTGAATCCTGTCTTGGCACCATCCACAAGTGGTCTTGTTTCATTTCCTAAGATTCCCTCTGAGTGCTCGGAGTGTTTGGTGTAGCTGGTTACATGGGTCCGTCGCACCTGTACCTGAGACAATCCAAGTATCAGCAATAACTGTTTCACATGAAAAATCTCGACACCACATATCCTCAAAAAAGAAAGGTCTAGGGCGTTTTGCATTGTTTGGGTGAGTATCAAGAAGGAGGGGGCAGTGGTCCGATGCAATGGCGGGGAGGTGGAAGATAATGGACTTGGGGTACAAAATACACCAGTCGGCATTTGCAACCCCTCTATCAAGTCTAGATTGGATATTAGCCAAGCCAGGGCGTTTATTAGACCAAGTAAAGCGAGGTCCCGAGTAACCGAAGTCAATAAGATGGCATGCATCAAACTCATCACCTAACCAATTCCTAGAACAACATCCAAAAGGTCTACCACCCCTCTTTTCCTCCTGTGACATAACAGCATTAAAATCTCCCATGACCAACCATGGTCCATCGAAAGAGTAAGCAATATCAGAAATGGACTGCCAAAAAAGAGGTTTAAGTGTCGAGATTGCTGGGCAGTGAACGCCCGTGAATTGCCATGGTTGTGGGTTCGCATTAAGGAAAATCAAAGCATTAATCAACCATGCATTTGACAAAATGATATGTACATTCAAACAAATTGTCCAAGCAAGACATAGGCCGCCAGCCTTATTTAAAGCAGGAATAAATTCAAAGCGACTTAAATTGCAATTTTGGAGAAGAGAAGAAAGCTTAGCAGTGTGAGCAGTTTTGATTTCACTAAGGAATACAATGTCCGGTTTGTGAGTTCTTAGGAGGTCCCGTAGCATTCTCCTTGCCGCCGGCCGGGTCAACCCACGGCAATTCCAAGTCAAGATCTTCATTGAATCACTCCCTTGGCCCCGTTGGGCCCTCGACAGAAATGAAATTCAGTGATTGTTTTTCTTCCATAATCCATTGGGCACAGTTTTGTATCTCTCCACAAACACCACTACTGAAACTGTCCACTGCTTTTTCTCTACCGTCATTTTTTTGTGTATCAGCTCAAGTGTGAATTCTTGTCTGTCAATGTTGGCCAATGGATCAGGCCATGGGTGGTGATGAAGAGGTGGTATGTTTTCATTGTTTTTATCAACAGAAGTGGGCTCAGTAGTGTTCATAGGCTTAGGCTTTTTTGTGGGGGGGGGGGGGGGGGGGCATTGTTTGTTAATGGGGTCAGGGGAATGCGCTTAGCAGGTCAATTTTCAGGGGCGATGGGCTTCAGAATCTGTGGGTTTATCTGAGATGTGGGAGTATGGGATGGGCCAGAGAGGGTGTTTTGGGCTACTTCAAGTATTGGGCTTAGTGATTGGGAGATTTGAGGGGTGGAGTGGCCCCGAATTCCAGGCTGTATAAGGGTGGCTTTATGAAACTCGTGTGGGCCTTTGATGTTTGGGAGTGGGCTCAGTCTGGTGTGGTTAGGGTTTAGGTGTGCCAGGCGGGATTTCAAAAATTGAGTTTCAAAATTTGTGGGCTTTTTTTGGCTTAGTGGCAGGTTTTCAATAGGTGCATTAAAGTCCAGCAGGGCCTTTTTTGGGAAATTTTGATCATTGTTGTTGTCAGAGGGGTTGGTGAGGTTTTTCAGGTCAAGACTCATAGGGTCGACTCGGGCTTGGAGGTTCGCTGAGTCCGTCCGAGTCACTGAGTTTGTGAGAGCACGGGTTTCTGATTCGGGGCTGTTCTGGGATGATGGGGGTGGTTTTGCTGAGGGGTCTGGTGGTGTGGTTGTCTCTTTGTGTGCCACCATGAGCGGATTTTGGACGTGGGTGTTCTCAGCTTTAATCCATGGTCCAAACCGAAAGGGTGGGTTTTGGTTTGTTTGAGATGGTTGATTTTCAGGGCAGTGGTTTGTTTTGGGGCATGAGGGGAATTTATGGCATCACACCACAACAATGACAGAAATCACCCAAGCGTTCGTACCTTATTTCGACGGCGATTTTTTTTCTGATCTTGCCCCTTGATGATGAGATGATCTCTTAATGGGTTATTGATGCTGACTTCGATTCTTATACGGAGAGCTTTCCTCCATCTCTGATTTTCTGAAACTAAGTCCGTAGCTACAAATTTTTCGATTGAGTTTCCGATTTTTTCCGCAACTTTTCGGTTGATAAGTAGAACTAGCAGACCAATTGCCTGTACCCATATTTGTATCTTTGTGAGATCCACTTCGTCGAGGGCTTCCTCCGGGAACCAAGGTCTTGATACAACCAGATTGCCTCGGAACGACCACGGGCTTTGGCTCCAAATCCGGTGTCGGTCATCTTCTTCGTCAAGGAGAAAGACTAGGGTATTTGGTCCAATGGTATTAATGTGTGTTTTGGTTGGAATTTTCCAGGCTTTGGTTAAGGTGGACTTGATGGCGTTGTGGTTAAGTGTTTTTTCAGAGAGGACTTTAGCGATGATGGGGTATTTGGTGGAATCAGTGGGAGCATTTTCTGGGTTTGTTTCATCATCAGAGAGTTCAAGTTGGAGTGTGTAATCAAGAAGATCATCTAGTGGGTCTATGGTGTCCATGGTCGAGTAAGATTGGGTGGGTGGGGCTGTAGAAATAAATGTGGAGTAAATAAGGTGGGAGTAAATCACAGTGTGGGTAGGTAGCAATAGCAGAGGAAGGGAGAAACGAGATGGACAGTTGTTGGCCGGAGAAGAATGCCGGACGTCACAGGAATACTCAGGGGAAGGAAAAGTCCTTCAGGTCCCCGTGGGAGTTCCACTCAGTTGAGAGAACGGTGCAATCGTGTTCTTGTCCTCACAGCAATTCGCTTGGGACTAAAGTAACTTTAGTTATTAGTAAAATGAGGCATTACTCGTAGGGATGAAAGACCTGAAGGAAAAGATAAAAAAGAAAGAATGTTGAATAAAATAGTTACCCTTCACTTCAACCTTGTTATTTAAGTTCTGCCCTTTCATCATTGAGGCTTTTCTTCACACAGGTGGCATACCTCCTTCAAAATCAAAGAAGACCTACCTCAATTGAATGTATTTCCATGATAAAAAAAAATGTACCAAATCAAAGAAAAGAAGTGAATAGCGAGCAATTTAAGGTGAACCCAGTCTACTACTCCGTGATTACGCTGCTCAATCACCACGCCGTCTTGCCAATATTGTTTGCCGTTAAAGCTCACCTTCTTTAAAATTGTCTATTTCACAACGAATAGAATACGTTTTCAGTATTTAAACCTAAAAACTTAAAAAAATTTAATTTTCATATTATCCAAGTTCACTATAAAATCGGCTTACCGCATTGTGAAATCTATTTTGGAGGAAAAAAGAGCGGACATACCTGGACAGACAAGTACCAATCCTATGAATTGGCTATTCATTTGGAAGACCACCATCCCGAATAAAGTCAAGGTGAAGTGTTGGCGACTCTACAATGATGCCCTACCGACGACGCAAAATTTGATCTGAACACGCTGTTTTATCGAACCTGGCTGCGTAACGTGTGGTAATGAACGTGAAGACCTTAAACATGTGTTCTTAAACTGTCTGTTTGACAGACAGACCTGGGCCCTCTCCAACCTCCTATGGCGCATTATTTCGAATTGGTTCAATTCAGTCAGGGGCTGGTTCTATCGTGTAAGCCGAGAACTTGACCATGCTCAATTCGACTTGTTTGCTATGATTTGCTGGAGCTCGTGGAGTAGGCGGAATCAGAAGGCTATGGAAGCTCAGGAGACAGAACCACTTGCATGTGTTGACGGGGCGATCAAGTTACTACATGATTTTAGAAACGTTGTGACAAAACCTACAGTTGACACCCCGCATAAACACCATTGGACTGCACCGAAGATAGATGAAGTGAAAATAAACTTCGATGTTGTCATGAGATCTTCGACACCAGGGGCAGGCCTGGGAACTATTGCCAGAAATTATGAAGGACGTTGCATTGCATGGAGAACAACTTTTCATCCAGATATTGGGGACCCGGAACATGGAGAGGCACTTGCCGCACGCCTCGCTATGGAAATTTGCGTTGATTTTGGATGGCCGAAATGTATTGTTGAAGGAGACTGTATTTTTGTCATCCAGAAGATTGTCACTTCCCGTGAAGATATGTCATCTATTAGCCCAGTTGTCCAAGATATTCTTCGACTGGGCCATCTCAAGAACTCAGTTTCCTATAATTGGATTAGGAGAGATGCAAATAGTGTTGCTCATTTGCTTGTTAAAGCAACAGCTTCTTCAGAGGAGCGCCTTGCGCCCCCTGAATTTTTGTTTGATACTTTAAGGGCTGATGCCCGAACTGATAAATAATAGTACTCGAGTTCCCCCTAAAAAAAAAAAATCGATAATACTCAGAGTAACTCAAATATGTATTTTCTTGTCAAATTCGTGGCCTAGAACATCAATTATAAATGAAGCTTAATTCAAAGAGCAAGTATTCTCTATTTACTAATTAAGATAAGAATACTCAATTATAACAAATTTGAAATGATCTCATTGTAAGAATCTATTACAAATGTCTCCTAAAAAGGCAAGAAGTATGGTCATGACTTTCAAATCAAAATACATTATTTACTAATTAGAATTAGAAAGGGTTTAAAGCAAATTACCCCTGTGAGGCTGTGATATTGGAAATGAGCAACTTACCTCCTTGTGAAAAAATAAATACCAAATTACCCCCCTATATTTCTGAAAATAGAGCAATTTACCCCCTCACGCCTTTCGTGCAGTACACGCGCCTTTTATATGATTTTTTTTTAATTTTATATTTACAACATTATTTTAGAATTGTTGCATCTGATTGAAATCTAAGGTCCAAATTTAACTATTAAATCAATGGCTCAGATTTTACTTAAATCAAATCAATGGTCTAGATTTAAATTTGAAAATTTACCTAATACATATTTATTCAAATATTAATTTAAAATATAGTATATGTAATATATTTATATATATGTAATTATATATATAAATATATATATATATATACAAAGAGGGAGAGAGACCGATGGGGAAGGGCGGCACGGTGAGGAAGAGTGGTGGTTTGGGCGTGACAATGGGCGAAAGGGGCGGGTGAAGGGAGGAGCGGCGGTGGGGAGTTAGGGCGGCGATGGGTTATGAAGAGGGGTGGGGTGTGGCGGTTGGTTTGTGAGCGGGGGCGCAGCGGCGGACTGGAGGGGGAAAGGCTGCGGCGGTGACTGGTTTGGGGGAGGGGGGCGAGCGGTGGCCGGGTTGGGGCGGGGGGTAGGCGGTGCTTGGTTTTGTTGGGGGTGGGTGGGCGGCGTCGAGGCGGGTGCTAGGGCGGGGAGGAGAGGGCGACGGCTGCCGTGGCAGCTATGGTGACGTCGGTGGGTGGAGGGCGGCGACGACGGTAGATGGATGGGGGGAAGGGATGGGGCAGTTGTGTGTGGGGGGGGGGGGTTAGGGTTTTTTTTTCTATTTTTTGTTCTAAATAAAAACATATTTTTGATTAAAAAATTATATTATATATATAAATAGTATAAATACTTTTTAATAAATCTTTTAGTTATTAATAAATATTATATGTAATATTATATAAAAATAATATTTTATCTTAAAAATATTTTGCCCAGTCTCAAGAGGGGCTAGTGCACTACACATTACGCTCTAAGGGGGTAAATTGCTCTATTTTCATAAACACGGGGAAGTATTTTGGTATTTATTTTTTTATAGGGGGATAATTTGCTCATTTCTAATATCACGGGGGGTAGCATGCATTTTCCTGAATTAGAAAACATATTGAAAATGAATGGAAATCCAGACGTTGCGTGTGATCAGTAGTTCCGCCCTGGAGATCCAGCCACACGATATTCAGAGATTAGCACAGTTAAAACAATTTTACAGCGGGGATGGATTTTTCATAACCCTTAATAATATAATCAGAAAAGGGGAATAGCAAATATATTGAAACAGAATATAATATATATATATATATATGTAATCAGAGATCGAGATAGTAAATACTCAGAGAGCCAGATCTGAGGGTAGAGCCCAGGTTGGCCACAAGAACTCAAAACACCTCCTACACGGTTGCTTTTGGCCACAAACTCACCACAAAGGCACCTGTCCACCAAGGACCCTCACTTAGAGAATAGCTTTGTTCACAAAGAACTTTAGGAGAGAAAAGAGAGATAAGGAAGAGGATTTCGTAGTGTACGTTTTCACACAGAAAGAGGAGGCGTATAAATAGCATCAAAAGAAGATGAAGGAGTAGGTTTGTTTTGGGAACAGACGAAGAAGAAGGAACAGTCGCCATGGATATCAGGGAAAACATTGGTAACACCAGAGAGAGAGAGAGAGAGAGAGAGAGAGCACTTATCAGCGGCGGTGAAAGTGAAGGGGTGGAAGTGATTTAGGGTTAGGTCAAGAAGACCTCTTATATTAGACAGGTCGGTTAAGAAGGTCGGGTTAAAAGAGTGGGCTGGATAAAGAGGACAATGGACCGGTGAGGAGATGGGCCCGAAAGCCATCCAAGTGTGGAGAGTGAGTTCTTAGGCTTGGACTGCCAAAACCTGAAGGGACATGGGCCATTAAAAAATAACAATCTCCACCTTGGTTCATGGACCGAAGGTAGAAAAGGCCCAATACCTCAGATCTGGAAAACATCATCGCCCAAGACGCTCGAAAAAACCCACGACAAAACCTGCAGAATAAACTGTTAGTCCATATTCAGAATATTGAGACATGTTTTAAATTTCTCAATAGGTAGGCACTTGGTTCCCATATCAGCTGGGTTGGATTCAGAATTGATCTTTTCCAGATTAATAACTCCTTTCCCAACAATGTCCCTGATGAAGTGATACCTAACATCTATGTGTTTAGTCATATCATAAAAGATTGGATTTTTGGAAAGTTGAATTCCTGACTGACTGTCATAATAGATTGTGACATTTTCTTTTAAAACACCAATTTCTTTTAATAGACCTTCTGACCATATATCTTCTTTAAAGGCTTCAGTAGTTGCAATATATTCTGCTTCAGTCGTAGAGAGAGCAACAATATATTGTAACTGAGACTTCCAACTAACATAGGCACCACACAAAGTGAATATGTAAGAGGTAGTGGATTTTCTATTGTGCCTATCATTAGCATAGTTAGAGTCAAGATACCCAACCAAGTTAATCCCATTGGGACATTTTGAAATCTTATGCCTATATCAGTAGAGCCTTTTATGTACCTGAACCGCCATTTAAGGGCCTCCCAATGAGGAGGACCTGCATTGGACATATATCTGTTGAGACAACTAATAGCTAAGCGATATCAGGGCGAGTACTTACCATGAGATACATAACTGATCCTATGGCACTAGAATTGGGGATTTTATCCATCTGGTCCTTTTCCTGTTTAGTTTTAGGACATTGTTCCTTGTTAAGTTGGAAATGTGCAGCAAGAGGAACATATGTGGATTTTGAATTAGCCATTGAAAATTTTTCCAAAACGGATTTGATGTAGGGCTTTTGATTTAGAAAGACAGTAGAATTGCTTCTATTTCTTTCAATGGACATCCTTAATATTTTCTTGGTATTTCCCAAATCCTTCATTTCAAATTTTCGGCACAGATGTGTTGCATTTCAATAATTTTCTCTAGACTAGGACTATCAATCAATATGTCATCAACATATAAGACAAGAAACACATGCACAGAAGATTCATATTTGAAGTATAAGCAAGGATCATATGCATTTCTTTTGAACTTTAAGGAATGCATGAATAAATTAAATTTTTTGTTCCACTGCCTAGGTGATTGTTTTAAACCATATAGGGATTTCTTTAATAAACACACATGATCAGATTTGTCCTTATCTACAAAGCCATAAGGTTGTTCCATATAAAACTTTTCATCTAGATCACCATGTAGAAAGACAGTTTTTACATCCATTTATTTTAATTTCCAATCGTGATGGGCAACAAGAGAAAGTAAAATTCTAACTGTAGTATATTTAACAACAGGAGAAAAAATATCAGTGTAGTCAATACCTTTCTTTTGTGTGAAACCTTTTGCCACTAGCCTGGCTTTAAAACGATTAGAGGAATTTTCTTACTTAATTTTAAAAACCCATTTACAATCAACAATAGAACAATTTTTGGGTTTTGGGACAAGAACCCAAGTTTTGTTTGCATGCAGTGACTTCATTTCTTCGTTCATTACTTCTACCCAAAATTTACAGTCGTTTGATTTAATAGCATCATCATAGGAGTAGGGTTCAGAAGTTTCAGTATTAAGAGCTAGATGAAAGTCTCTAAATCTAGAGAGAAGTCTAGATTGTCTCCTACTTCTATCTCTAGCCAACTGATATCATGCAAACTATTTTCGTTTTCGTTTTCAGTTTCGTTATGTTGTTGATTTTGTTCTCTAATCTCTTCCCCTTGTTGGTTATTAGCTGAAGGGTCCTCCACCTTATTAAAGGTACATTCGATATCTACATCTTTATCATTTTTAGATGTATCAGATAAGCAAGGCATTTCAGTTTCGTTAAAAGTTACATCCCTACTGACAATAACTTTTAATCCTGGTTGGTTTCTAAGGCAAAGCCTATATCCTTGTATACCTTCACGATAACCAATAAAAACGCATTTTTGAAATCTAGGATCAAGTTTATCACCATGTTTAATGATAAATGCTGCACACCCAAAAATGCGAACTGAAGAAAAATCAACATTTTTTCCAGACCAAACAGATTTAGGAAATTTACCACATAATGGGACAGATGGGGATCTATTAATCAAACAGGCTGCAGTTATAACGGCTTCACCCCATAAATTTTTTGATAAATTAGAACTGATTAGCAAACATCTGACTTTGTTTAGCAAAGTTATATTCATCCTTTCTTCTACACCCTTTTGTTGTGGGGTATAGGGTGTAGTCCTATTTCTTTTTATTCTAAACTTATTACAGAAATCAGAAAATTGCTGGTTGCAAAATGCCAGTCCATTATCAGTTCTTAAAGCCTTAAGCTTTTTACCAGTTTGGTTTTCAACTAGAGTTTTCCAATTTTTAACTTTCCAAAAACCTCAAATTTTTGTTTCATTAAGAAAACAAAAACTTTTTTAGAAAAGTTATCAATAATAGACAAGAAATATCTATTTCCACCATAAGTAGGAATATTAGCAGGGCCCCATACATCAGCATGCACATAGTCAAGTATGCATGAGGAGGATGAGGGGTTTGGAGAAGATGATGTAGGAAAATGAACTTTATGTTGTTTTCCTAATACACAATCATCACAAAAATCCATTTTTTCGATTTTGTCAGTTAAGACTCCTTCCTGATGCAACAGTTCTAGGCCTTTAGAGCTAATGTGACCTAATGTCTTGTGTCGAAGAGCAGTTTTATCAGTTTTTGAGATAGTTGCAGCAAGAGAGTCATACGTTGCAGAACAGATATAAATGTTTCTTTGCTTTTCAACTTTGAAAACCATTAAAGAGCCCTTCACGATTCTCATAATCCCCTTTCCCCATCTACCTTCTAACCCTTCTCCCTCAAGGGCGGCACAGGAAATAAGATTATAACACAAATCTGGAACATGACGTACATTTCTCATGGTTAACAAACAACCATTATCAAATGTCATGCAAATGTCACCAAGACCCTTTATCTCACACAATTTTTCATTTGCCATGGACACACAACCCATGCTACATGATTTATAATTTGTAAATATTTCCTTAAAAGGAGACATATGAAACGTACAACAATAATCAATCAGCCACTCATTCATGTTTAGGGAAGATTTAGCAGAATTTACATCACAGATCATGTATACTTCCCTCTAGTTTTCTTCAGAGGTAAAATTAGCATCTTCCTTATTCCTCTCCTTTTTAGGCTTTTTACAATCTTTTATATAGTGACCCTTTCCTCCAAAATTATAGCACTTTCTTTCCTTAGACTTGTCATCTTTACATTTAGACTTAGACCTGCTTCGACTTATACTCTTTCCTTTGTTATACTTATGGTCTGTATTCCGATTTTTAGTTCTTCCACTAACATGATTAACCTCATTCTGAACCTAACTGAATTTGTTTGCCTTAAGATCCATCTCTTTACATTTTAAGCCATTGACTACGGTATCTAAATTGACATTATCTCTACCATATTTTATAGCAGCTTTAACATCGTTGTAGGTTTCAGGAATGGCATTTAGCAAAACAATGGGGGAGTAATCATTAATGTTTTATCACTAGTGAGTTTGATATCTTGAATTAACTTTGTAAATTCATCAAGATTCTCCTAAATGTTTTTAGACAGATCCAATTTATAACGAAAATTTTTTTCAAGTAAAAATAATTTACTAGGTAAAGAGGTTTCAGTATATAACTCTTCTAATTTTGGCCACAAATCTTTTGCTAAAGCTTGTTTTCCTACTTTTCTTAAGACAGTGTCAGAATGGTTTAAAATTATTGAGGAATAGGCAAACTCATCGTTTCCAATGCATTTTTCTTCATAAATGTTTTCAGTATACTTTCCACCAATAGCTTTAAAAACCTTTTGTTGTATTAAGATCCCTTTCATCTTTTGTTGCCAAATAGTAAAATTAGATTTCCCATCAAAACGTTGCAAGTGATACCCAATCATATAATAAGAAATAACAAGGAATAGGTGATATCACTTAAAGCAGTAAGATGCAAGATAACGTATCAGATGATATAGAGACAGTGGGGGGATACCTTAGTCTACCCTCAACTAGATACCCGACAGCCTCAGGGGCCCGGCCAAGTGAGGAATAAACAAAGCTTTTGGTCTTTTGGTTCAGTAATAGATTTAATAGGATTCGAACAAATTGACAGTATAAACAGACTATACTAAATAATAGCAGATCTGCACAAAGCAGAAATAATAATTTCAAGTACTAAGCAAAAATATAGCACTAAGCAAGAAAAAATGACACTAAGCAGAAACTGATCAGAAATAGCACCAAGCAGAAATATATAGCACTAAGCAGATAACATCACTAAGCAAGAGGTATAGAGTTTTAGATCAGAACGATCATACCATAGGATCGATTTGGCTAGTAACAGAACCCGAAGGCTCTGATACCACTGTTGGGTGTGATCAGTAGTTCAGCACATGAGATCCACCCACACGATATTAAGAGATTAGCATAGTTATAACAAATTTACAGCGAGGGATGGGTTTTTTCACAACCCTTAATAATACAATCAGAAAAGGGGGATAGCAAATATATTGAAATAGAATATAAATATATATATATATATATATGTAAATCAGAGATGGAAGCAGTAAAGGTTCAGAGAGCCAGACCCGAGAGCAGAGCCCCGGTTGGCCACAAGAATTCAAGACAACCTCCTATATGATTGCTTTTGGCCACAAACTCACCACAAAGGCACATGTCCACCAAGGACCCTCACTTAGAGAATAGCTTTGTTCACAAAGAACTTTAGGAGAGAAAAGAGAGATAAGAAAGAGGATTTCTTAGTGTACCTTGTCACACAGAAGGAGAAGGCGTACAAATAGCATCAGAAGAAGATGAAGAAGTAGGTTTGCTTTGGGAACATATGAAGAAGAAGTAACAGTCGCCATGGATATCAGGGGAAACCTTGGTAACACCAGAGAGATAGAAAGAGAGCACTTATCAGCGGCGGTTAGAAGTGAAGAGGTGGAAGTGATTTAGGGTTAGGTCAAGAAGACCTCTTATATCAAAGGGGTCGGTTAAGAGGGTTGGGTCAAAGGAGTCGGTTGGATCAAGAGGACAATGGACCGAGTGAGGAGATGGGCCCAAAAGTCATCCAAGTGTGGAGAGTGAGTTCTTGGGCTTGGGCTGCCAAAACTTGAAGGGACATGGGCCATTAAAATTGAAACGTTATGTGGATCGTCCCGGGAGATGAACGCGAATAGTGGAAGCGCGAAAGATAGCATTATAAAATTGCAAAGCATAATTAAACGGAATTTAAATCATGCATAACATACATAACCGGATCAAGGCGTGTGCCCTTGATTCTCCCGGGTGTTCGATATATCTCATGTTCAATAAAACATAACATGGAGGCCATAGAATTGAAACTGAAAAAACGTAATTAGAGAACCTACCCGGTTGTAGTTTTGTCTTTTGTTCGGCTACATGCATTGTTCCCCGTTTTGCACCAAGATCTCAAAGAAGAGACCCTCTAAATCATTACACTCGCTACACCGGAAAGAAAAGAACCCTTGTGCTAGCAAGAAGTTTTTTGGGGAAAAGAGACATCGATACACGCTATCAATTAAAGCAATCGACGTCTCTTATGTTCTAACTTGAATCCATCATGAAGAACAAAGTAGAAATCTTGGAGAGTATAAGAGGGGTGGATGAATTCTTGAGAGAATTTTGGGAGATGAGAGTTGTAGACATTAGTAGGTGTGTGTGTGTGTGCGTTTTTTAGTATTTATAGAAGACGGAATTTCCTATTCCTTCTCAAACTCTTCCAAAGAGACACACTTTGACTAAGATTTTGACCTAGTCAAATCCTAGTCAAACTAGGCTTTGATTAAGTCAAACTAATCATGGCCCTTCATCTCATCGATCCCTTGATCAAATCTTGTCCATCCATTTTGATGGGTTTTATGGAATGGGCTTTATTTAATTCTAAATTAAATAATCCCATGGATTTTATATTAAATCCTATCTAATATACTAAGCCCATTAATTAATTAATGGAATGGACTTCATTTAATTCCCAATTAAATAGTCCCATGAACTTTATATTAAATCTTATTTAATATACCAAGCCCATTAATTAATTCACCCTTTTAATCTAATTAAAAGGGAAGCCCATGCTTTATAAAATCCATAAATCTAATTTATGAACTCAAGCCCAATTATTCCAAATAATCCATCGAGGCTTGAATCTCCAAGAAGTATAATTTAATTCCATTAAATTAAACCTTCTCCTGGAATTAATTCCAAATTAATTCCCTTTCATTTGGTGTAGCGGGTGTGACTCTTTAGGTTCACCTTTCAGCTAGACTTGGACCTACTTCTAGTTATGGCCATAGACTTTGTGAGTCTAAACCATCTCCGAGCGCATAGGAGATCTTGTTGTCATATCATTTGACAGGGGAAAGATCCTATCTTGGAATACACCGTTCATACATACTCCGACTGCACTGGACGAGGCTTATGATGACCATGTAATATAATCGGTCAAATTTCACCAGATCCAAGATACAACCTTAGTATGTAGGGGAGTGCCGTGATCCTCAAGTTCGAGGACTAATCCCGTACTATCGGAATTGGGAATACAAGTCATACCGACCAAGCCCGAGTGGCTTCCATATGACGATTCCCACGAGTCACCTGAGTCAGCAGCCACCCAGCTGGCTGACCCACTAACACTGCAGGGACGAGCCTCGTCACTTGTCGATGAAATGCGACTCCAGATGCTTAGTGCAAGTCTCAAATGGATTCTCGATGCCATGTCTCGAGATTCCTTTGACTTGGAGTATTTCAAACCGATTCGGCAAAACTGATTTCATGAACCTACCTCCAAGCGTAGTTCCAATTTCCTGAAATGTTATTTAAGTCTGTGGGCATTTGTTGTGACAAGCAGTAAGTACAACAAACTCATGCCTATGAATCCTTACTACATTCATTAACATAATATTAGTTGTTCACAGATTGACGAATGGTTCTCAAAACAGCCAATACCATTGACTTTCTGGTCACCTATTCTAACAAAAATAACACCAGACATTTAATTGGATAATTATATCTGTAAGGACGCCTCAAAGCATTAGGGTTTTATATATTCTCACCTCAAGTTCGTAGCTTCTCACTTTCAGTCTAGGCAATTGAATTTTGTATGTGACTCCAAAAACAACCTCCAGAATAGCAAGAAGAAGCAACAAAACTGAGAGCATTCTTCAATTAATCACATTTACTTATACGATGCATGAACAATGAAAATTGTTACTATGAGTGGCTCATAAACATAACAAAAATTTGTAGTCATAAATGGTCAAGAAAGAACGAAAACATATTGAAGGAAATCGGATTTCCTAATTCGCGCATGGAAGGAGCTCCAGAAATTAAAGGAAGAAGATGAAGATTTTCTTTGAATTTTGTTCTCACTCCCCGAATCGACAAGTACTGAAAAGAAATGGCTATACACCAAGGCTTGAAGGCATAGCGTGTGTGGCGAAAGAGAGCCAACGTATGCTTTGGCGGAGAGATGAAAGTGCTCCAACTGAGGTTGTGGGGGCTGATCCACCAGTAATTTAGGAAAAGGTGGAAAAGAGTCCTACGACAATGGAACATCCTCTGTTAGCTCGTCATCGGCAAGGAGGAGTAAAGACTGTAGGCCTACATTATGTCCTCGAAAAAATTGCTCATTGCAATTAAAACAAAGGCCCTTGGTCCTTCGAGGTTGCATTTCCGCCGAGGATAAACGATGGATGGGCAAGGGTGGTTTCAGAGGCGTAGATGCTGACTGACGAGGGAGCAAAGATGACGGGGTAGATGAGGGCTGAGCATTGAAGTGGCGAAGGGCTATGTTTGATGGTTAGGGGGTCTAGCTAAGAATGGGCGATCCGAAAATTTGGATTCTAACAACTTGGCCAAACCAATAGCTTGGGAAATAGTAGTGGGGTGGAGAACTGCCATCTCCTTTTGAACCTCACATCGGAGACTTAGGAAACAATCTAGCAGTGACTGAGGTGATAAGTCTGTACCGTATTACAGAGGCATTCAAACTTCAACAGATATTCCTCAAGCGACCCAGTTTGGCTACATTTGAAAAGAGATTGGCGATGATTTTTGTAAGTAGATGAGCCAAAATGGAGTTCTAAAGCTCTCACAAAAGAATCCCAAGTGGAGAGCAAGTGATTTGTGTGCATCACAAAAGAATCACCCGTCGTATAGCATGAGATGCGTTTCAAATAGAATGGCGTAATATGTAAAGAATTGTTCCGCCTCAAACAACCCTTTCAAAGGGTAAGAGCAATCAAATGATTGTAGTTGCAGCTTAGGTGGTTTAGGAAGGTCCTCATCAAGAATTATGGGTTCCTCTGGAGTGGGGGTAACTGCTGGTTGAGACGACGACGCTGGAGCTATTGCAAGGTGCTGATAGAGCTCCGTCAGGGCTGCCGCCATTGATTTATGATGGGTGTCCATTGTGGCTCGCAAGTCCTGGACCGAGGCCACAAGGAGGCGACAGAATCCTGAAGTAGTTGAAGTTCGGATTGGGTTTGTTGTAAACGTGTTTGCACAGTGAAACTGGGAGGAAGAAGACACAATGAAAGAACCAATGTTGGGTAACTGATAGAGTGAAAGTCCTCAACTAGTTAAGTGGGAGACAAGCAAATTAATTAGGCAGCTAAGGAACGCTATAAACTGGAACTTTTTCTCTATTGTCAGCTAAAAATATTATTACCTTCATTCATGCACTAGCTATGGTTTACATAATGCTTTCGGTTCAGACATTTCCCTTAGCAGGTGATCACCTTACACTTGGCAGAAATCTGATATCACTTCTAGGAAAATTAACCTACATGTCTACTGGACTTAAAATTGAGAAATACTAGTGAGCTATTTTAACTAGTCAAGTAGTCCTTTAAGTGGGCCGAATTCTTGGTGGCTCGTTTGGGCCTTGATGCAGGTAGGTTTGGCAAAGTGTTAGTGGGCTCTATCACATATTATTTTACTCAGTGGCCTTTTATAGTTGGGAATGGGGAGCGCACCAACAATTCTCTGTGGGCAAGCGTATGGTGCCGGAGAAATTGACATTCTAGGAGTCTACTTGCAGAGGTCAATGGTCATTCTCCTTGCCACCGGCCTTCTACTAATGGTTTTGTACATTTGCGCGGAGCCAATATTGCTATTACTGGAGCAAAAGGAGAAACAATAAAAATGAAGAAGAATGGTTTTGAGAATCAAATTCGATTATTATCATTTTAGAAAGTAAACATATTATCTTCATATTTTATACCTCAAGGCACCGCAAATAGAGACATGTTGTTGATTCGTTCGAGAAAATGACTTCGGGGGAACAATTACTGTTACACTGTCCAGAGTCAAAAAAAATTCTGTCGGGATTTTAAATATGCAAAACCTCTGAATATCACGTTTTTGTTGGTATCCACCTCTTACCGCTGCTTGCGTGCACGTCTCTGTAAAGCACACTACCACATTGGCTTTGAGAAGTAGTTAATGCTCCTGGTAAAATCCCTAAGCCTGAGTTGATCAGTTCGTATGAGAAGGTTCTCGCCCCCAAGCTAAGGATCCTATGCATGGATAGGGCACATAAAAATCTTGCTGCTACAACCACCAAAGAGAACACATTGCGATCTCTATTGTTAAAAAATGTAAAAAAGTGGCTTAAGAGAGTTAGCAAGAACAAAGGAGAATGACTTCATGTGAGTTTATGAAATGGATGGAGTTATCATATTAGTAAGGAAACTTTATTGCTAAGGTAACTAAAGAGTAAGTAACTGAAGAGTCACACCCATTTTGAAAATCAAAACGTGGGTGGGAATCATTGTTTTCAAATTGGACATACCTTCGGTCCGAATATGCTTATAAAAGGTGGACGTCAAACCTGGTATGAACCGGTCAAAAGTGGCTAACTCCGGGAGCGATCAAACCGGTTTAGATTAAGAAGAAAGAAAAAACCCTGGTGCGGCGCGGCGCCGACGATGTAGTCTCCTGTCGTGGTGGCAGTTGGAGGCAGGGAGTAGTAACTGGAGGGGTGTTATGTTAGAATAGGTGACCAGAAAGTCAATGATGTTGGTTGTACTGAGAATTAATCTCCAATCTTTGTTTATAAGTAATATTACGCTGATGAATGGAGAAATGATTCATTAATGGCAATAATGAGTTTGTTGTGCTTATTGCTAGCATTGACAGGGTTTCAATGTCACAACAAACGCCCACAAACCGGACATGTGAAACCAAGAAGTTGGACTGCGCATAGGTTGGCGGTCATGGAACCAACTTCTGTGGATCGGTCTGAAACACTCCAAGTCGAGGACCTCAAGATTGGGTATCGAGGGTCCGAGAGAGACTTGCACTAAGGATCACAACCGAGTTTCATCGACAAGAGACGTGGGTCGTCCATGTGATCTTAGTGGGTTGGCTGGCAGGCAGTCGACTAACTGAGGTTACTCGGGGGAATCGTCATATTGAAGCCACACGGGCTTGGTTGATATGACTGGTATTCCTGGTTCTAATAGTACGGGATTAGTTCTCGGACTTGAGAATTCACAACAGTCGCTTACATACAAAGATTGTATTTTGGATATGGCGAGCGGTGATCATATCATGAGGTATGGTCATCATAAGCCTTGTTCAGTGCAGTCAGAGTATATAGTAAGGACGGTGGATTCCAGGATAGGATCTATCCCTATCAAATAATTTGACAGCAAGGTCTCCTATGCGCTCTGAGATGGTTTAGACTCTCAAAGTCTGTGACTATAGCATTTGATTGAGCTGGAAAGGATTTTCTAAGTCGATCATAGAGTTAAGCCTATCTCAAGTTTGAAGCATAGATGCCTAGTCAAGGATGGGAACCGACGCCCGATTCCATACCCTAGACTAAGGCCGGGAGATAGTCGACAGTAGGATTGTACCTGTATGAACATTCGGAGCCTAAATGTTCACGACGCATATTCACCTAGTCTCCAGTGCCATGGACCTTTCCTAGATGGCCACCCATGGTAACAATTAAATTACCGGAACATGACGGTGGATCTAAAGAGTCACACTCGATTCACCGGAACATGACAGAATTAATTTAGAATTAAAATTTCAAAAGGTGGAGGTTAATTTAATTGGATTAAATTAATTTCTTGGAGAGAATAAATGATTGGATCATTTATATAAAAATCCATAGGTTGGATTTTCCCAAAGATTAATTCAGTGGATTAATTAGTTTTGAGTTTTAAGGTTTTAAATCATTTGGATTAATTTTTGGGCTTGATTCATAAATTGGATTTATGAATGAATGAGATTGGGCTTCCCTTTTAATTGGATTAAAAGGATGAATTTTATATTGGACTTAAATGTTAAATTGAATTTAATATAGAGTCCATTAGACCTTTGGGCTTATAAAGTTGTGTTATTTGACAACGATTGAAAAATCTGCGGTTATCAATAAAGTTGTTTTATTTGACATTGCATGGTGATTCATGTCTGCTAGTGGTTATATATAAGTTTCAAAACGTCCCATAACAGGTTTCTGAACACTCAAAATCAAATGATCAAAATGGACTAATCAAGATCAACTTACAGATTTGGCATCCGTAAGAGTCTAGAACGGTTTCCTCTGATTAAGGATAAACAAGTTAGAAGATTTGAGGAATCTAGAAATAGACAATTCGAATTGACTAAGCTTGCGAGTCTTTTCTAAAGAAAGAAAAGTCCAAAAGCTCTTTGTTGTACAAAGTAGGTTTCCAAATAGTCTATTAGATGGGGTCCAGTGAGACAACTGTAGGTTACTGAATACACAAGACCATAAGGGGGTTCACAAGTCTAAAGATCCCATTTGAAGTTTGGGAATTAGACTTGAGATGGTGAACCGAAAATGGTCGCAAAATTAAGCCTATTTCAATTGGATCGAAAAGCTCGTGTATTTAGTGGGAGTTCTTGAGCATCCAGTTGAGAATGGGATTCTCAATGAAACACTTCCTGTAAAGACCGTGTATGACGGTCTCTAATAAAGGGAGCGATCGAGCCTCGTTGGGCAAAGGTCGATCGAGGTTTTACCAAATTACCTTAGCCTGTGTAGACGTGGACTAGAAAAACTACCAATGTGAGAAACGTGGAGTTTTTTCTTGGAATCACGCACTAGTGTGACATGGTTTGGCAAGCCTATGGTCCGACAAAGTCCTTGTGTATGTAGGAGGGCCCTACATACATCAAGGGACCAGTGAGAGACAAGTTAGATTTGGTGTTTGACTTGTACAAGTTTACGGCAGAATAATGCAAATGTACTTGTAATCGCAATTCTTTCTTAACTGATCATATTCCAGTATTCTTAAGAACAACCTTAATACCGTAGAGGTGCGAGTGATTTGTGATAAGTTCAATCAAATTGGATGGTGATCCAAACAACGTGCGGAGAGCGATGTTGGACATCATGATCGGATTTATGGCAAGGAGCCATGGAATCAGCTAAGAAACTCAAACAATGTTTGAAACTTCGCATAACTAGAACAATCGTTTTGACGAGCTCATACGGAGTACGACAAAGTCAGTGATGACGTAGGTGATCAGTGGAAGTGAAAATTGTGTTCCAAGTGTTTAAAGTGTGTAATATCTCATTCATCTTGGATGAATTTGAGGCGTTATGAAACACTAAAACACAACCGTAGCTCACGACATTCTCCATAATACTTTTAATTGAGTTGTTCAAGGCTCAGTCATTGTAAAAACTGATGAGAAAGCTTAGATGCTATGGATAAAGAATTAAGTCATTCAAGACTTAGTCATGGTAGACTGATGAGAAGGCTTAAACATTTAGCATCCCCAACGTCTTGGCCCTAGAAAAATATAAGATATGTTTGATCGGTGCATGGGAATCGATGTTGAGTATGCTTTGAGCATGACACAACGGAAATCGGGAATACACTGAGGGGCAGAAGACAACAGTTAAGAACAATCCTTAGTACCTGAATAAGGACTAAAGATGTGATCTCGATGTACTGTTTGTGGAGAGTTGTTTCTGGAAGGCTAAAGTGATAGCTTCCAAAACATTGTGAAAACGATCAGCCTCAAAAGTATCTATAGTCGGGCTTAATGATGGGTGTGGTAGCTTGAAAAGGCTTTCAAGCGGGACACCACAGGGGCTTCATCATGAAAGTTGATTGCATTGGATACTGGTTATGGATGAAAACAGCACCCGTGGGATGAGCGTGGTGCCTAGCACGGCCGAGCCTGTGGTCGCCTAGTTGGCGGACAACCAGGCTACGGCAAGAGTTATGGCCCGAGATGTCATCACAGGATCCACAAAAATTCTTAGACAACTACCATCTGCAGGCGACGATGGTAGGAAGAGGTAACACGGTTGGACTGTATTACTTCGGAAAGAAATATAGCAGACTCACGAGAACTCAATCGGTATCCTAGATTACTCATGCTCAGAAGGTTCTGAGCAAGGTGGGTAATTGACTTAATGGTCAAGTAGGAGATTGTTAGAATAGGTGAGCAGAAAGTCAATGAGATTGGTTGTTCTGGGAACCATTCGCCAATCTTTGTTTATAAGTAATATTATGTTGATGAATGTAGTAAGGATTAATTGATGGCAACAATAAGTTTGTTGTTCTTACTGCTAGACCGGACATGTGAATCCAAGAAGTTGGACTGTGCATAGGTTGTTGGTCATGGAACCAACTTCTCTGGATCGGTCTGAAACATTCCAAGTCGAAGACCTCGTAATTGGGTATCGAGGTTCCGGGAAAGACTTGCACTAAGGATCGCAGTCGAGTTTCATTGGCAAGAAACGTGGGTTGTCCATGAGATCTTAATGGGTTGCTTGGCAGGCAGTCGGTTGATTGAGGTGACTCGCGGGAATCGTTATATGGAAGTCACACAAGCTTGGTCGATATGACTGGTTTCTCAGTTCTGATAGTACGGGATTAGTCCTCGGACTTGAGGAATCATGGCAGTCGCTTACATACAAAGGTTGTATCTTAGATTTGGCAAGCGGTGACCATATCGTGAGGTATGGTCATCATAAGCCTTGTCCAGTGCTATCGGAGCATGTAGTGAGGACGGTAGATTCCAAGATACAATCTGTACCCTATCAAATGATTTGACAGTGAGGTCTCCTATGCGCTTTGAGATGGTTTAGACTCTCAAAGTCGGAGCATGATTGAGTTGGAAACGATTTCCTACGTCAAAGATAGAGTTAAGCATATCTCGAGTTTGAAGCATAGATGCCTAGTCAAGGATGGGAACCGATGCCCAATTCCATGCCCTAGACTAAGGCCGGGAGACGGTCGACAGTATGATTGTACCTGTACGAACATTCGAAGCCTAAATGTTCATGCTGCATATTCACCTAGTCTCTGGTGCCATGGACCGTTCCTAGATAATCACCCATGGTAACGGGCGATTCTGGTTATGGGATAAGCAGAAGTAATTGTGTTGAGGAACACACGCCCAGGATGGTGAACCTAAAGAGTCACATTCGATTTACCGGAACATGACAGAACTAATTTAGAATTAATTACGAAAGGTAGAGATTAGTTTAATTGGATTAAATTAATTTCTTGGAGAGAATAAATGATTGGATCATTTATATAAAAATCCATGGGTTGGATTTTCCCAAAGATTAACTAAGTGGATTAATTAGTTTTGGATTTTAAACTTTTATATTAATTGGATTAATTTATTGGGCTTGATTCATAAATTGAATTTATGAATTAATGAGATTGGGCTTCCCTTTTAATTGGATTAAAAGGATGATATTTATATTCGGCTTAAATATTAAATAGGATCCAATATGGAGTCCATTAGACCTTTGGGCTTATTTAAATTGGTATTTATTTTAAATAAACCCGTCCAAAAAGCCCAAGGAAATGAGTGGACAAGATTTGACTTGGAGAATTAAGATGAAGGGCCAGGATTCATCCAGGATATGTTTGGACTAGGTCAACTCTCGTAGGGTTTCTGTACATTGTGACTCTTTGAAGAGGTTGTGTAGGTTAAATGACTTAAGTCATTTAAATACACTTTTACACATAATTACATACACTAATCTCTACGCCACCGCCTCTTCTTCCTCTCTCCCCTCTCTCTCGAAGAAATCATTCTATGTTCTTTTTGATTTAATCAAGTGAAAGAACAACAAGATATTGATCATATTAATATATAACATTGGGCCGATATCTCCTTTTCCACTACTTTCTTGCTAGCACGAGAGCGTTGTGCAATCCGTGAATTGCGTGGATATCTTTGGAGGTGCCCAACGTAGGGCCTTTTGCCGGTGAAGATTTGGAACAACGCTTGTTGCCGAACAAAGAAAACTACGAGAGTAACATTTTTCCTCTATGTTTTTTTGTTCCTTTAAATTCTATGGCCTTCGTGTATTCTTCTTGTTTTTGTTTTTACACGTAATACACAGAATGCCCGAGAGAAATCAATGGAACACCCCTTGATCCGGATTTATCATTGCCTTTAATTCTGTTTTTACGTGTTTAATTTCATGGTTTCCACGCTTCCGCCGCGTGTCTCCCGAGCCGATCCACACTTTCATGTTGATGGTGGCAACTCCAAGAGTAGTTGGGGATCTTGAGATTGTGATGTAGAAAATGGAGAAGAAGAAGAAGAAGAAAGGGCTTTAAGGGGAAGAGATCGACGATTTTTTTGAGAAAGAAAAGAGAGAGACCCGCAAGAGGGAGAGAATCTGAAGATTTTAAAAAGGAGAGAGAGACCCACAAGAGAGAGATATTTGGCAAGTTTGAAAAATAAGAAAGGAAATAGAGGGGGAGATTGCATCGATTTTCTAAAAATAATAAATAATAAACAATAACTAATAAAATTAATAATAATTTAAGGAACAATTAATAACCATTAAAGAGGGTGAGGGAGAAAACGTGTTGCCTCATTTTCCCGCGCTGGGTATGGCGTATTCCAGACACGAGAGGCCAACGTGATGTGGGTGTCATTGCTACGAGGACCATTTAAAATTCCTCGTAATGTTTTTCATTCTATGGATGGCTATCCTTCGAAAATTATCAACTAGTGATAAAGTTTGGATTCAAGGAGTGGCGAAATTTTGTGTCCTATGTGATGCTTACATCCTTGAGATGCATGAGCATCTTTTTTTTCAGTATACCTATGCGCAACGATGCTTGGCCATTCTGCGGCGCAAAGTTCGATTTCAATGGCCATCACTGAACTGGCCGAAGGGGGTGCAGCGGGCGAGTGTGCGATGGAGGGGTCGGCACTTGCGGAATGCGGCTCAGTGAGCCACACTTGCATCGATGGTGTATCATATTTGGAAGGCACGAAAATATAAACTATTTCAACATTTGGTCATCCAACTAGAGGATACGGCTCTGGGCTTCTTGAGCAAGTGAAGATGCGAATTACCAGTGATGAGTTACCATTGAGTCTTCAATTTGTGGCTCTATTTAGAATATGGAAAATTCTTTGGTGCCCTTGAGTGGGAGCAGACTACGTTGATGTACTTCTTGTAATACTCGATTTCTTTGTTAATGAAATTTACTCTTCCCAAAAAAAAAAAGAAAAGAAAATGTGCTGCCTCTTTTAATTTCTTTAATGGTAATTAATTATTATTAATTTCATTAGTTATTATTAATTTTATTAGTTATTATTCATTATTTTAAAATTATTTATGTCTTTTAGTTTTTAATTTAAATTTTTAACAAAGTTGATTGTTAACTTTTTAATATAGTTAAGTTTTTAATTTATAAAATTTGAAAAATAAATTATAACATTTTATATAGGGTTAATTACACTTACACCCCCTCTGAGAATGTATAATTACACTTTCCCCCAAAAAAGTTTTGAAATTACACTTACACCCCCTCCAAAAATTCTCTGTTTACACCTGACCCCAATCCATTAGAGTTTGGACGAAAAATGTTCACGTCAACAAAAATAATTACACAAAATTTCAATTTTTCCCATTATTTAACAATCTCATGTATATTTTTGTACTTATAAGAGGATAAGTGTAACGTATATGTATGGAGTGAAGCCAATATTATTATATTTTTTACTTATAAGTACAAAATTATTGCACGAGAATGTTAAATGAGAGGTAAAATTGAAAATTTATGTAATTATTTTTGTTGAAATGAACATTTTCCGCCCAAACTTTAACGAATGGAGGTCAGGTGTAAACAAAGAATTTTTAAAGGGGGTGTAAATGTAATTTCAAAACTTCTTTGGGGGAAAGTGTAATTATGCATTTTCAGAGGGGGTCTAAATGTAATTAACCCTTTTATATATTATGTTATAAGTTATATTTATTTATAAATTATTGAATTTTTGTGTATTTTTATTAAATTTTATTCGTGAGTTATTGTTAATGTTGATTAAATGAAATTTATTTCGAGAATTTTGAAAGTTTCTTATTTGAATATATTTTCTATTTTAACTTAATCAATTAATATATGATGTATTAGTATACTATATATAGTATAATCCAAGTCAATTGATATTTTGAATTCAATTCAACTGGTTGGATCAGTGGCCCGATAACTTATCTGATTTGATCTTCGGATCGATTTTAAAAATATTGGTAGAAATAAAAAAAACAACAGAGGATATTTATGGTAATATTAAAATTTGGTGTTATGCGTCTGTAGGTGTTATATTTGAGTAGAAATGACATTTCTTTTATGTAATAATATAGATGTGGATTATATCTATCCTGTACTGGATTTCCTCAACTATCTCACTGTTCCATTTTCTGTTTTTGCGTGCTTTTCTCCTTGGATCTCTGTCTGATTAAGGGCAAATTTGAAGTCATCAAATTGTTTCAACTTCTTATCCATCAAAATAAATTGAGATTATATGTTATAGTTATAAAGTTCACTTAATAATATAAATAAGTAAACATGCATGATACAAATTAAATACTTCATTTATTCACATGTTATATTTAATTATATATATTATTAAGCTTAATTGTATTTTTGGTCCTATAATTATACTCTTCGATAATTTTGTCCTGTAACTTGTTAGGATTATAAATTGGTACTTTAACTTTTTAATTTAGTCATGTGAGGACGCATTTTGCCGTAAAATTACACGTGGATTGGGAAAACACATCTTATTAACTGAATTATGATGACATGGCAAGTGGTTAATGTATAAAAAAAAATTAAAAAAAAAGTTGATGCACATAATTGACGCCACTTTTCAGACAATAAGATGTGTTTTCTATTTTTTAATCGACACATTATGGACCCCACTTTTCAGCTAACTTTGAAGATTTTGACAAACTTTGTCCTCAAATTGCAAAATTAAAAAAAGGTGAAGAACGTTTTACAATCCTTGCAAATGACAATACTTAGGCCATTTAGACTTTAACATTTATACTAGTTGATTAAATCATTTTTGGTCCTTAACTTAGAGTATTGGATGTTATCGTCTTTTAAAGTTTTGTATCTTTTTAGTTTATACAATTTCAATCTTTTTCTTCGTTGGAGTTCACCTTCACCGACGAGAAGGGTGAGCTTCGATTAAAAAAAAGAAAAGGAATGAATAAAAAGATGCAAATTAAAATACTATCCTAAAAAGTTATAGGATAAAAAATGGGATAAATGCAATTTACCCCCCTGTGATATAGAAACTGAGTAAAAAAAACCCTATGAAAAAATTATTAGCAAATTACCTCCCTGTGTTTTGAGAAATGAAGCAAATTTCCCCCCTATCAAGGAAAAACACAGGGGAGTAATTTGCTTCATTTTAAGATCATGTATAGGGGTAATTTGCTAATTATTTTTTCACAGGGGATTTTTGCTCATTTTTATATCACAGGGGGGTAAATTGCATTTATCCCGATAAAAAATGCTGCAAAAAATAGCCCCAATTTTAAAAGGTTACGTGAGATGCACATACATTTTTTCGACAAATATGATAAACTCCGATAAAAGAAGGATTGAAATCGTGAAAATTATAAGATATGGGATTAAAGTACAATCCTAAAAAATTAAAGATTAAAACATCAACTAACTGCGGAACAAAAACTGTATTTAAGCTGATAGCGACTCATGGTCGGGGTTACAACTTACAAGTAAGAAATTGTACATGCTATCCCAGTGCAGGTTCTAAAATTTCCAACTGATTAATGGTATTATGGTAGGGCTTAAAGGTAATTTTGTCTATTAGCGTAGCCAAACTCCATTTTAATCCTATAATTTTTTTAAAATTCTAAAAAGGTCCTCTATCTTTTGAAATTATTCAATTTTGGAACAATAGTAGCCGAATTTGTCCAAATTCACAAGAAAATGCCACATGAATCTGATGTGGCATTCCAAATTGGGGAAGTGATTCTATTGGCTAAATATGCATGACATGGTAATTACATGACTTTAACTAAAAAAAAATAAAATGTGGTGTGGCATTAGAGGCTTTTCTATTATTTTTACATTTTTGAAAAACTAAATTATAAGATATATTAATTAAATATCAAATAGAAAAAAAGTATATCAAAATTTTTAAATTATATTATTTAATATTTATCATATATGTATTTAAAACAAATAAATACTTTTTATGATTTTAGATTTTAAAAAATTAAAATATTTGCACTTAATTTTTAAGAAAATAAAAATTTACATATATATAATTATATATATACATAATTCATAAAATTCATAAACAATATTTTTTATTTTAAATACATACACTACAAAAAATTATTTTATTACAACGGATTTTGTAACGACTCAGAAAAAAATTATAATGGCTTTTTGAACGGCCATCATTCCGCTTCAATAACACGAGTTACAAAATAATTGTAACGACAACAAGAAAAGCCGCTACAAATTCTCGCACCCTTTGTAACGGTCCCAAAAAGCCGTTACAAAGTATGACCTAAAGTAGAAATTGAATTTGTAGCTCCCTTTGGAACGACCCATATGAATTAATAAGCCACGCATTTGTTACTGTTTTTGTTACACCGTCGATGTTAAAGGAGTATTACAGTTGGAACGGCTATTTCGACATAATTTGTAACTATAGCGTCTTACGTTGTAACGGTTTTTAGAGCAGCTGTTGTATTATGCTTGTGATGACTTGGACTGGTCTTTCACACGGTTTGTGTGCCTTATCTTGCTTACCAGTTCTTACTTTTATTCAATTTTTGTAACGGTCCTTCGAATTGTCTCTAGTTGTGTGCTTGTGAAAGGTACTCCTACAACCCCTACAAATGTCGTTACAAAAGCTAATTTAATATTTAATAATTTATTTATTTTTAAATTATTCAGATATTAAACTTTATATATAATTTATTATTGAATTTGAACAATATGAAAATTTATACAAATTATGTTGCTCGAAAAAGTAACAATATAATTAACAAAAGGCTTAAATATATGATACCTTGGCATTTTTATCCTTTATCAGTTTTTGGTTTCAAAATAGTCCTGTAATTTTTTGACATTTCGCGATTTTGATCCTTCCGGTCCCGGGTTTTGCACAAGTTGCCGGAAAATATCATGTGCCTTTGCAATTTTGACATTTTTATCCTTTATCTTTCTAGGGGTTGCAAAAGAGTCCAATGACTTTTTGACAGTTTGTATGGTTGGTGGATTTTGTAAAAGTTTTCAGAATAAATCATATGTCACGTTAATTTTTTTTTTTAATTTCTCATCCTTGTTGGCAAAAGCGAACCAATCAGAACAAATGCCCCAATTTAAATGAACTACGTGAGACGTGCAAGATTTATTCCGGCGACTTTTTGCAAAATCCAACAACAGTAGGACCAAAACTGCAAAATATCAAAAAGTTACAGGACTCTTTTGCAATCTTAAAAAGAGAAAGTATAAAAATACCAAAGTACCAAAATTACATGACAAAAAATGTATTTAAACCTTAGCAAAATTAAAAATTTGTTTATAATTTTTTAAAATATACATATAAAATTAAAAAAAAAAAGAAGAAACGACAAAATCCTAATCTAGATCCAGATCCTCCCCCTCTTCTGCCTCGTCGTCGTTTTCCAGGGGATAGGCTAGATCTTGTGCTAGTGGGGCCGGTGGAGGCTTGGATACACCACCGGTCGTCAAACGTAGGACGACCTCCTCGAGCCTGCTGACCCGATCATCGACGTCCGAGTGTTGCTCTTGTGGTGGTCGGCCAGTAGAGTAGTGGACGAGCTGGGCTGCGATGGTCCAATAATGGAGTGGTGGGCGTCGTAGCCGAGGCCGAATACCCGACCCCTCTTTCGGCCGCCTGCTGCCGTCATCCACAACTGCTGCTCGGTCATGGCCACCGAGCCTTGAGAAGAGGATGGAGGATCTTGCTAATCATTTGATGGTTGGATTTGTTGTTCCTCCACCATCCTCTCGAACACCTTCTGTGAATGAAAATAATTTAGTTAGTATGAAGAAAATCAACTTATAACCGCTTTCGCAAGAATCGACTGGCCTACCACCGGACTACCTTGTACATGAACTCGTCGTTGCAGTCCCACCATTAAGTAAGTTACAAATTCGCATAGTATAAAATAAAGTCGTAAGCAATTGATAAGAATGACATTTGTAAACGTAATTACAATAGGTAATAAATATTAATTACCTTAAGGTTATCCATCCAAAACAGGAGGTACTCCTGTGACCTGCTTTATGCATCCCCAATGGTGAGGATAGTGGTTCCGCACCATCACATTGATGGCAGTGTGGAAATCTCAGTCCAACATAAAAAAATAATTAAAAATTAAAATTGGATAAAATTAAAAAAATAATTTAATACATTACTGTATTAAATTACCTTGCATGATATAGGCTGATGTAGTGCCGTGCAGATGATGGTGGCACTTGAGGCTCTGGTGGTGGTGGTAAATCCCATGACCGAGGGGGCAGACCACCGATCGTCATGGACTCTATATATTTAAAAATTAAAATATTAAAAATTATTAATTGTATTATATTATGTAAAAAATTATATTGATTATTTTTTGGATTATATATATGTATATTATATTGATGTATTCAAGTATTAAATTAAGTGTATTATATTATGTATAAAGTTATTATAAACTTTACTGTATTCTAAATAAATTTTTTATTATAAATTATATATATTAAATCAATTGTATTCTTAAAGTATATTACTAAAATATGTTCTAAATTCCACAATTTTCCTAAATTCAATGTGCACTTTATTTTTCTAAAATAGGCACTAAATTCCACAATTTTCCTAAAATGTACACTAAGTCTTTGTTATTTTCCTAAAATGATACTAAAACTCAACAATTTTCCTAAATAGTGTACTAACTCCAAATAAATATTTTATTTTTTTAAATTAATAAATTATCCTTTAATGACATATAAATGCAAAAAAAAATTATTAAAAAATTGAAAAAATTACAGAAATTTCAAAAAATAGTTTGTGAAATTTTTAAAAATTATAGAAAATTGAGAGAAAATTATAAAAATTGCAGAAAATTACGGAATTTTCAAAAATAAAAAAAATTACAAAATTTTAACATTTTTCAAACTCCCAAAATTACAAAATTTTCAAAAATTTCTGTAATTCAAGAAAATTACCAAAAATTACATAAATTAATTGAAAATTTCATAAATTATAGAAATTCCATAAATTGACACAATTTTACAACAATTTTCAGAATTTACAAAAAATTTAAGAAATTGAGAAATTTAACATATATTATAGAAATATGGAAATTTTAGAAAAATTTACCCATAATTTTATATTTTCATCAACATTTTACACATAATATTAGAAAAATTCCTCAAACATTTCAACATCAACTGAAAAAATACCAAAGAATATACCCCAGAAATTCCAGTAACAATTTATCATAATTAGTAAACACATTTAGGGAAGTTCGAAATTTTCAATTAGAAAAATACAAAAAATACATAAAATTTTAAACACGTTTATAGAAATTCCATACACATATATATTACAAAAATTACATAACACATATTACAGAAATTCCGTACACATATTGCAAAAATTTGCAGAAACTTTCCAGAAATTCCATTCACCTATACATACACATTTACAGAAATTTCAAAATAAAATTAAAAGAAAAACTGGTGGGATGTGAGGGACAGTGGTGGCAGTGACAGTGACAGTGGTGGTAGGGACAGTGGCGGTGACGGTGAGTGTTTCACAGCAAGTGGTGGCGGGGAGTGGTTGTGAGAGGTCGGGCAGTGAGTGGTGGTGACGACCAGTCGGGCGGCCAGTGGTTGTGAGAGGGATTTGGGGGAGGTGGTGGTCGCGATTATTGGTGGTTGTTGTGGCAGGGGGAGTGGGGACGGCGCCAACGGTCGTGGGTGGTGGTGCGGGGGTTTTCACTTTTCAGAGAGAGGGGGAGAGAGATCAAACGAATGAAAAATGCACTAAGTGGTGTATTTATATCACAATTTTGGAACGTTCATGTACTTTAAAAGCAGGTACAAAAGCCATTCCTATTTAGTGGAACGGCGTTTGGTGGAAGGGACGAAGTCGAACGGACTGAGTTTAACGACGACCCTTCAAAAAATCGTTCCAATGAGGGTTCCTAAATTTCAATAATATACACGGCCATTCCAAATCAAGTTACAAAGCTTATGTACAATATTTTCTCATATTCCGTATAAAAGGCCGTTCCAACAAGTACTACAATCTATAAAAACAACAAAATGGCATCTAGTTTAACAAAAAGGGTTCAAGTTGTTACTTGGTCAGACCAACTCAATAGATTAATACAGTAACCGATCAAGTGTATATGCATGAATTGCGGTCGAGAGAGATTGAGAGTGTGTGTGGTTAAGGGAAAATCTCATTTTTGGTCCTTTATTTTAGGCCCTGTTTAGTTTTAGTCCTGATCATTACGTAAATATCACTTTTGGTCCTTTATCTTGTATTTTGTCTCATTTTTGGTCCTCCGTTAACTTTTTAATGGAATGGCCACGTGAATATCATGTGGCCGTTAAGTCTCTGTAGTGGAGGGATAAATTGGCTGAGTTAGAGGCATAAACGACAGAATGCACAAAAAAAAGGGGCAAAATCAAAGAATTAGGGCTCAACACCATTCCACATCTTCCTTCCACAACCACGTGATTTGATCGTCCAAGTCTAAAATAATGACATCAACAAGCGATACAAGTTCAATAAAATCACCTATGATGTGCTATTCTGGTAAGACCGCGTATTTAGGAACCTCGTACTACTATATAAACAATATATACAACAAAACCATAAAACATTCTCCATTTTCAAGAGATAAACATCAATTTCAGAAAAAAAGAAGAGAAAACTTACGATAATCTAAGGGAGGAAAATCATTGAAGTTGGGGTCGCGTAAGCTCATTGTCGTTGATTCCTTGCTTCTTCTCCGCTTCTACGATCTAGAGGTGAGATTAAAAAAAGAGGTTGAGAAGGGGATTTTGCGAGGAGGTGGGTGGAGCAAGAAGTTTGGGGATGAAATTAGGGTTCTATTTTTTCCCCAAATATGTGAATTCAACAGCCAAAGTCAGCCACTATAGAGATTTAACGGCCACGTGATATTTACGTGGCCATTCCGTTAAAAAAGTTAACAGAGGACCAAAAATGAGACAAAAATATAAGATAAAGGACCAAAAGTGAGATTTACGTAATGATCAGGACTAAAAATGAACAGGGCCTAAAATAAAGGACCAAAAATGAGATTTTCTCGTGTGATTAATCAAAACTAGAACAAAGTAAATAAATTAAAAACAAGCAACATAATCTATAGGAGAACATGTACCGACTTTCGTAACAACTTTTGCGGCAAAAAACTAACTGTTGAAATATGGTCGTTGAAATATAATTGTTAGAGACTTAAATTATTACAACGGCTTTTGTAACGACACCTCCTTCAAGAAATAAGCCATTGCAATTGTAACGGTTTTTGTATCAGGAGCTATTAGTTAGAATTTCAAACTGTTTTTGAGTACAACACTTGTAACGGCTTAGTCCCATTTTATCTTTTCGTTACAAAATTAATTGATCGGTAAAAAAATCATACCAAACTTATAGTGGATTTGCATTTTGTACTGGATGTTGTAACTGCCACTCTCTGCATGACGCGCAGCCGTTACAAGGTTAACAAGTGCTTCCAACAACCGATACAATTTGTAACAGCATTGTGTTTGTAACGGCTCTACAAATACCATTATTTTGTAATCGCTTTAGCAACGGTTATTCCTACGACTTGATTATTAATTCCTTTCATCTAAAAATGTGACGTCAGCAAACTATTTTCATTTCAAGTTTGTTACAAAGGCCGTTGGTATTGTAACGGCCTTGTGGCCATTACAAAAAAAAATCGTTACAAATCCGGTATTTTTTGTAGTATATAAGGATAAATATAATTTATATTAAATAATATAATGTAAAAAAATCTGATATACTTTTTTTCTATTTGATATTTAATTAATATATTTTATAAAAATAATCAAGATATATTTTAAATTTTAAAATATAAAAATAATAAAAAGGCTAATGCTATGTCACATTTTATTTGATTTTTATTTAAAGCCCTGACGACTTTGGATAAAATCTGGCGACTAGTGTTCCAAAATTAAGTAATTTTAAAAGTTAGAGAACTTTTTTAGAACACTAAAAAGTTAAAGTAATAAAATAAAATTTAACACTAAAATAAAATTTGATTATAGTTAATGGACCAAAATTGTTTTTAATCCTAATGATATATAGTGGTACCATTAATTAATTAGGTTTGGCAAGTTCATTAATTGCCTTATTTCGATTAATCGCTTTATAAATAGGTTTGAGTGAAGCTCCGCGCAATATGTAAACAAACCGCAAACACTGCGTATGCGATCGAAGTATCAATGAATGATACAAATCCGTTATCCTCACTGACGGAACCGTCGACTCGGCCGCCGGAGCAACACCATCTCTGCTCCCTCGACGGCACAATTGAACACTGTGTGAGCCAGAACTTGTCGTGGAAACTGCTTCTCCAATGCATCATTTTATCATTTGCGTGGTTCTTCGACGCGCAACAAACCTTTATCTCTATCTTTACCGATGCTGAACCTAAGTGGACTTGTATCAAACACTTGTCGTGCAATTACGAAACCACTGATATATGCCAGCTCCCCAAGGATGCTTGGTCTTGGGATTCACCTGCGCGCACAACCATCATATCCGAGTGGTCCCTCGAGTGCACAGGCCCAATAATCACGGGCCTGCCGGCTTCATCCTTCTTCTTGGGGTGCCTGGTCGGCGGGTTCGTGCTGGCCTCTTTAGCGGACTCGTCTCTGGGTCGAAAGAATTTGTTGGTTCTGTCTTGCCTGATCATGTCCCTAACCGGTGTGCTAACTGCATTTTCCACCAACATATGGATGTACTGCGGGCTGAGATTTATCAGCGGGTTTGGGCGAGCCACGATTGGGACCTGCGCTCTTGTTCATGCAAGTGAGCTAGTTGCGAAAAAATGGAGGGCAAGAGTTGGAGTAATTGGATTCTTGTTCTTTACTTTAGGGTTTCTATCTCTCCCAGTTATAGCTTTTCCGCTGAGAAGTTTTTCATGGAGATTAATCTATCTTTGCACTTGCGTTCCCTGCGTTTTCTACTCCCTCTTAGTGTATTTCTCAGTTCATGAATCTGCCAGATGGCTTTTCATCAAAGGGAAGAAGCAAGAATTCGCCAAAACACTCAGAAGCATGTCCTCGCCTGAGCATTTGAGCATCTTAACAGAAAGTTCCCTGAGCCATTCCATGGAGTGGGCAGAGACAAAATCAGAAGAACATGGGATTTGCTCTACCCTCGAGATCTTGCTAAAGAAAAGCTGGGCTTTTCAGCGTCTTGTAGTTGTAAGTTTAGCAGGTTTCGGCATCGGCATGATATACTATGGAATGCCGTTGGGCCTCAGCAACTTGTCGTTCAGTGTATATTTAAGCGTCACATTCAATGCATTGTCGGAGTTGCCAGCCACATTAGCCATGTTCTTTTTCGCAGGGAAATTGAGGAGAAAGGACACAGTGGTGGGATTGGCTTTACTGAGTGGGATCTGTTGCCCTGCGTCTATGTTCGTAAAATGGAAGGGACTGCAAATTGTGCTGGAAATCGTCTCATTCTTTACCGCTCGCGCGGCATTTGATTACCTTCTGATTTACACATTGGAGTTATTTCCTACGTGTGTCAGGAACTCCGCTTTGTCGATGGTCCGATGGTCCGACAAGCATCATTGTTCAGCGGAGTTCTTGGCCCAGCACTAGTGGCGGTGGGTAGAAAGAATGGGTTGTTCTCGTATGGCTTGTTTGGGGCGACAATTTCATCCTGTGGATTGTTGGTCGTTTTGTTGCCAGAAACTAAAGGAAGAATATTGTGCGATACTATGGAGGAAGAAGAGTGTAACAACCGTTGGAGAAGTAATCAGTTTACCATCGCCTAAGTACTGTGCTTCCAAACCCTAAAACCCACGTGGTCATGGTTTAAAATTTTTATATGTTTCTAGCTATCGAAATTATGGGGAAAAAAAAAGTTACTTTTGATTTTATATAAAAAAAAAACTATATGGAGAAAATATAATTTTGGCCGGAATTTATGAGGGGTGGCATTTTTTATCCTGAACGAATTATTTTTGGCAATTTACTCGTGTAATTTTATAATTTTGGCAAAAAAAGAAAAATTCATTTCTCGGCCAATTTGGTCATAAAATTGCACATGACTTGCATATAACTCAATTATATTATAATTTTAGTCCTGTAACTTTGAAAGGTTGACATTTTTAGTCCTGTAACTTGGAGGAGTTGACATTTTTTATCCTACACGAATTGATTTATAGGACTAAAATTACAATTTAATTGGGTCATGTGCGAGTTACATGTAATTTTTCAGCCAAATAGCCAAAAAAAATACTAAAATTACCAAAATTCTAAAGCTACAGGATCAAATTGTGAAAATCAACTCGCATAGGACCAAAAATGCCACCCCTAAATTATAGGACTAAAATTGTGATTGTCTCAAACTATATGATAGTTTTGAAATTAGTTATCTAATTTTCTTTCAAACACTTCATTTTCTTAATTTTTCTTACGAATTTTTTATTTTCTAAGAAACCACGATAAATATTTCATTTGATGATATTTGCTTTTTATATAATTACTCTAAATTAGTAATAACTTATAATGGATATATATCAAGTGCAATAAAGATATCTTATAACATATAGTTAAAATAAGGGCAAAATATTTTTTTGGTCCCATAAGACTAGGACATTATTTGTTTTAGTACCACAACTTAGGTAGGTGGCTGTTTAAGTCCCATAAAACACGTTTTTCAGTTTTTTTTTGTCCTAACACATGATATTTTTGGACCAAAAAAATTAAAAAATTGTATTTTATGGGACTAAAACCACCACCTACATTTGGGACCAAAAAGACTGAAAAATGTATTTTATGGGACTAAAACAACCACCTACCTAAGTTGCACATGATTTTTTAGGACCAAAAAAATTGAAAAATCTGTTTTAAAGGACTAAAACAACCACCTACCTACGTTGTGGTACCAAAACAAATAATGCCCTAATCTTATGAGACTTAAAATGCATTTTACCCGTTAAAATAAAAACAATATCATTATTTAGTTTCAATAATAATTATATCGAATAATAACTTCAAATACATAATTATATTGCATAAAAATAAATTATTTTATTAGTTCGCGTAAATGATCCAATATTAAACTACATGTGCTTGAATTAAAAAGAAAAAAAAATAATATTTTTTTTTATGATTATTATGTGTGTCTTTAATTTACAATATTTTTATAGCCTTTTTGAAACTCTGTTGAAAATTTCTAATGTTTATTAAATCAAAACATGTGCTAGAAATGAAACACTTTAATCCATAGTCATGCTTGATATTTCCGCTTTTGAAAATTTAAAAAAATGTTTAAATCTATACATAATAAAACATAATCATTAAAACTATCCACCTAAGCGTCACGTATGTATAGACGTGGACAGCCTCAATGAGTTATATTTTGTCAAATGGAATATAACATACTTTTTATATAATAATTAAAAAATATTAATATTCATCCAAAAGAGATTTAAATTGATTATCTAATAACTGTTTTTTGATAAAGAATTAAAAATAATGAATTTATCGAAAAGAATTAATCTATAGTATCTAACAAGTTTTTTTTCTAAATAAAGAATAAAACAAATTAATATTTATACCAAAGAATCTAATCAATTTTGTTTAATTTTCTCTTTTTTCAAAGTATACAAAGTATGTATATCACTACAAAAAATATGACATTTAATCATGCCTAATTGTTGTGGTTAATACTAAATAATCGTAGCGAATAGTCATTGACCACGACCACGCAACGATTGTCGGCCGTGATTTTTGCGAGGGTGGCTAAAATATTTGCCACGGCTATTATATCACTACAAAAAAATCCGAGATTTGGAACGGATTTTATGACCGTTTCAATGCCCGTTCCTATTTGGAACGGTCATTGGAACTATTGAGGAACGAAATCACGTCGCTGAAGTCACATTCCTCCTATATTTGATCCTTTGTTTTTGGAACGGTCAGTCAACCGTTCCCAAAACCGTTCCAATTCTTGTGTTGCAAGTTGTGTTCCTACGGCCGTGTCAAAAGTAGAATAGTAAAATATTGTAACCAGGTTTGGAACGCTTTTATAACCATTGGAATGGCCTACCAATGGCAGATGTGTACTGTTCCAAAATAAGGTCCAACGTCCGTTGAAATATGGACAGTTGAAAAAATCGTTCCAAAATGAGGTACAATTTAAGACGGTTTAAGTACTTAGAAATACTTGTATTACAATACCCGTTCCTAAATATATTATTTTTTAAAAAAAATATGCGTTCCAAGGATCGTTCTGAAGTGAGTTACAATTTCGCATGATTTTAATAGATAGAAAATATTGTATTACAATACCCGTTCCAACTACGTTACAGTTATATGTTACAAAATCGTTCCTAATTATATTTTTAAATAATTGTTCCTAACTCTATAGAACCGTTCCAAATGTTACCCAAAACCGTTCCAAAATGTGTATAAAAAATATCTAGTGTACGTTCCGATTACGATATCTAACATCCGCCAGCCGGATTAATTCCAAACTTAACCACATATAAGATTCCGTCTATATGAGTATATCTAACGGTCTGAATTAAAATCACATGGCATGATTGAAGGCTGCACATTTTCAATCTCGCTTATTACGAATCAGATACGATATCTCAATATTCGTATACCAAAAATGTCCAAAACTTCATCGAATATAGTCTTTTGTCTATTTAATCATATCTAACGGTCTGATAAAAATTTTAACGGTCTGATTAAACGATGCAGTACAATAATATAAGATGCTAGTTACATCTTTGTAATACTAATAAATTAGAATATACAAATATGCTTCATATAATGAACATATATCAATCTCATGAAAAATATTTTATGTTTTTATTGTCTTAATCCACATATTGTATACTTTTCTTCACTCATTAACATGTTTGGTATAAGTTTTTATTAGTTTTTATTTATTTTCTTGAAAAATGAATAATTATTTGAAACTCAAATAGGAACGGTTTTTTAACAAATAGTAATACAGATCTTTATACGTAGTCGTTTTTATGATAAAACGATGTCGTTTTCATGATAAAACGATGTCGTTTTTCTGGTTTTGGAGCGGTAATAAGAACGGTTGGCTAAAAAATGACCATTCCAAAAAGAGTTCCAACATAATTTCATTTAGCCTGGAAAAATTAAAATTTGGAACGGTTATTTCAAAATGGCCATTCCAAAAAGAGTTCCAACATAATTTCATTTTGGCGTCTTTTTGAAAAATAGGAGGAAAAATTAAAATTTGAAACGGTTATTTCAAAATTACCGTTCCAAAAAGAGTTCCAACATAATTTCATTTGGCGTCTTTTAAAAAATAGATGGGGTAAAACGGTGCCGTTTTGTTAGCTTTGGAACGGCCATAGGATCGGTCGGCTAAAAACTGACCGTTCCAAATAGTTAATATAAAAGTGGCACTTAGAAGATTTTTGGTCACTCTTCAACTCTCTATTTCTCTTTCTCTCTGTTCGTCACCTCTTCCACCACTGCCGCCTCTGTCTGCCACCACCCTCCATTTCTGTTGTTCGCCACCATCGTCCGCCACCCCCTTCCGATAGCAACACTCCATTCACCCAAACGAGAGGTTAGTAATTTTATTACATGTGTTTTGTTAAATTTGTAATGCATGAATTTTGCAATTTGTAGATATTTTAGGATTATTGTTGAAATATTGTATATATATATATATTCAAAGATTTCTGTAAAAAAATTGTTGAAATGTATGAAATATTTTTGGATTATTGTTGGAATGTTGTAAATATTTTGGGTTTTCTGTAAATATATGAAATTATATATTATTGAAATATTGTTGAGATATTGCTGGTATTTTTCAAAAAAAATTATGTATTTTTTCAGATTTCTTTTTCTAATTCTTAAAAATTTTCTGTAGTTTTTCATATTTTCTTTATAATTTATAAGAATTTTCTGAAAATTATGTAAATTTTTAAAAAATTTGAAAATTTTCAGAATTTTCCTATATTTTTTCAGAAAATTTCTCAATTTAGAATTTTATGAAAATTATTTAATTTTATTTAAAAAAAACTGAAATTATTTAGAATTCATTGTATAAATTTCTGAAAATTCTAATTTATGTAAATAATAATTTTCCTTAATTTTTTGGAATTTTATGTAATTTTCTGCAAATTTCAGAATTTTGGAAATTCATTTATGCAATTTTTGGAAATGGGAATTAATTTTCTGCAAATTTTGGAAATTATAATAATAAAATATTTTCTGAAATTTCAGAATAGTTTTGAAATTTTCAGAAATATTCTGAAGTATTTTCTGAAATGCTGAAATTTTCAGAAATGGATTTTTTTTTTTTTTTGCAATTTTTTGATATTTTTCTACAGCTTATTTGTTTATTTTTTTTATAATTTTCTGATTGTTGGGTTAATTAGTGTTAATATGAAATATTAAAAATTCATTTATGATATGAATTATTGGGTTAATTAGTGTTGATATAGTAATTGGTTAATTTTATGTTTAATTGTTGGTTAATTGTTGATGAAATTAGTGTGAATTCATTGTCTAAAATTTTGAAAATAATAATTTTCCTTAATTTTTGGGAATTTTATGCCATTTTCTGCAAATTTTGGGAACTTGGAAATAATTTTTCTCGCTGTAATTTTGGAAATTTTATGTAAATTTTTGAAAATTTTATGTAATTTTAATTCTGTAAATTTTTGGTAATTTTATGTTAATTTGAGATTATTTTAGGATCGGATGGTTCGGCTGGAGACGATGATGGTCGACATGAGGAATATGATGAAGTCGATGTTGGACGATGCTGATGAGGGGGGTGGGGTGTAGATTAGGATTTTTTTTTTTTTTTATATATTTGTATATGTAAAATTTTTATATTAATATAATAATTTTTTCCCTAATTATCTATTTTTATGTTAATTGCATTCATTACAAGAAAATGGCTCATTAGCAATAAAAAAAAATTAGTGTCGAACTAATTAGCAAGTCAAAATTTTCGTTGTTGATTTACATTATTAAATACAAGAAATTGTTCCTTGCTAATACACTTACCAACGAAATTTACTTGCTAACGAATTTAGCAACTAATTGTTTAAAGTATATATCAAATAGTATAAATTAGCAACGAAAATTTTACTTGCTAATTAGCTCGACGCTGATTTTAGCATCAATTTTTTTTCTTGCTATTAAGATATTTTCTTGTAGTGATTCCATTATTCAATAATTATTTAATTAATCAAATTAAAACAAAATAATTAATTTTGCTAATTAATTATAATTATAAAATTATTATTTCAAAATTAACAAAAATAATTTTTTAGTAAATATATAATTTAGGAACGGGCTTTTGAACGATTTTTGAATAATAAATATTATTCCAAATTTAATGACTAAATATCGTAGGAACCGTTCCAAAATAATTCCTACAACCATCCCAAATATGTATTCCAAACAAATGATACAACCCTTCCAAAGTATATTCCAATGGAAGGTTCAGACTGTGTTCCGATACCCGTTCCAAAATAGTATTACAATGACAATTCCAAATAGAAACAAAAGTGTTCCAAAAAATAATTTACATTTTTATATAGTCAAACGTATTTAGGAACGGTTTATGAACAAGTGGTACAAAAATCCGTTACTAATTAGGAACGGTCACCGCTCATCCGTTCCAAATAGGTAGGAACGCCGTCTATTACGACGAAAGGACTTCCGTTCCATGGCCGTTCCAAATGCCGGTCCAACAATGTCCAACTACTAAAAATCATTCCTAAACCGGTTCCAAATCCCGCATTTTTCTGTAGTGTATATCAAATGTTAACTACCGTAACATTTGAAGTTAAAACAATTTAAAAGAGAACTCCGTATCATTATAAATAGTGGGTTTGCAAAAATAACATAAAACTACATCAGAAAGTTGTGAAATCTCTAACCTAACATGGAGAACACGATTAGCAACGATAGCAAAATTGGTAGAATGATTGTTGCATTCTCTAAAGGATATCAAGTGAAATCATCGATGAAAAATTAGACATTAAATTTTTTTTTCAATAAATAGATGGCTGTAATATTTCTACACTTATATTAATCAAGGTAACGAATAAATTATACAAGGAAGCCTTAAAATATTCATTTTTAATCATTATTTTTAGATATTCATAATATATGGTTTTTTGTTTGTTTTATTTATTGAATATTTACACATGCAGCAAAAGGTTCCAAGATTGTGGTTTTAATAAATTATTGACAAATTGAGTGCGAAGGAAACTCGACTCTTCCATTTAAGCAAATGAGGGCGACAGGCTGGGAAAATATTCAACAAATTATTAGAAGATCTATTTATTTATTCAATGTTTTCACTATTTGTGGTGAATTTCAAATGTACTAGCAGCTTTAACGCAATTTAACTTTGTGTCAATTATTTAATAACTCTAGGCTAAGCTTAATTTCATTGATGTTTTCAAATTGGAATGATAAAAACAATTAAATTCAAACTATACTTTAGCAAAATCTACTTATATGCTTTAAATATAAAATCAAATAAATGACTAGATAAATTATAATAAAATAATTAATTAAAAATCAAATCAATCTCTCCTCACAAGCAAATAAATACTTACATGCTTAAAATATGGTTGGTTTTTATAGCATGAACTTTATCATTTTGGTAACTAATTAACATTGGTTTCTTGGTTGAAAGAGTATGTCAGTTTTTATTCTTTGCACTAATCGAAGCAGGAATGGAATAGAAAATTAAAAGCGTATATGTTATTATGAATAGACTAGATTTGGATGTTGGTTGCAAGAGCACATACTTAAAGTAAGGATTATTAATGAATAAAATAAAGAACAAAATAAATTATTGTTAAGAAACTTTTGGATATGTCTTATCTGCAACCAGGGAGACATCAATTAGGTAGCCCATATCAAGGTATTGACAATCATAGAAGACCAAAGGTATAAAGTGAACTGCGACTATACCATATCGACAGTGCTATAACATAAACAATTTATCATCAAAGTGATTATAAAAAAGTATAAGAATCTATGATTGTATGGATATTTTTCTAAATAATTAACGATAATTCATTCAATTCAAGAAAACTTATATGTTATATAATTTTTATTAGAGCTAATATACAGAGGTAGATAATTTTTATTCAACGTTTTAAGTATATATTTTAAAATATTTATTATTATAGTCATGATTTAAATTGAAAATAATCCTCGTGCCTTGGCACGGGTTTTGTACAGAGTTAAATTATAATTTTAAAACAGAGATTCAGATAATACACATGAGTTTTTTTTTTTTTTTTTTTTTTTTTTTTGTGGTATAATAAACATGAGTTTGACATCAAATGTAATGTCCGAAAGATCTGTCATCTTTAAATACCCATCCGTATATAAAGGACTAATAGTATTACTAGTAAAAAATATTATTTAAAAACTAGTATATTTCATTAGACTTTTGTTATTCCCAGTTCTCCTTTACCTGTCTTTGTAAATTTTTCTTTCCAATTTGATAAAATTGAGGTACTTGTCTAACTTTCCAGTTGTATCATAAAATAAAGTAGATAAAAGTTTAAATCAAATAAAAATCTTAGGATAAAATCTTAAGATTAAAAATGTCAACTCCAAGAACCTGCCGGCTTGAAGGAGCGAGGAATTTTCGACATTAGTTTTGCTCAAAAGTTGATGAAAATCCAAATTGATCAGATCAATGAACTCGCCTGGAGATTGATGAAATTGAAAAAATAATTGGTGGGAAAGAATCCTCGGAGGATGGGGAGTCGAAAGGTGTAGGGGCCGAGCGGAGGTGCGTTGTGACGACGTCGGAAAAAGGAAAGAAAAGTGGTGGATCTGGAGACTGACGGACAGACGATGTGAGACGGCGGAAATGGACAAGAGATAGTGCAATAGACTCGCCTGAGCACATGGAGTCTAATGGTCGTGGTGGCGGTTGGTGGGTCGTACAGACGATGCCAAAAAATGATGTGAGAGAAAGTAGATCACAAGAGGCGCAATGGTTGTCGATGGCGAGTGTGGGCACGTCCTTGCACCATTTGAGACACAAACGGTGGCGTTGTGCAGATCGGGGGGAGACGAGACCTGAGGTGGCAGTGCGCGTGGCCGAATATGCGCCGAAATTTTTTTTCAACGGCTGGTCTGCCGCGACACGTTAGTTGACAGGGTTGATGTGGATTTTTTAAATACGTCACTCTTGCCATGTAAGCACCAGCTGAAAAAATGATTCCACGTAATTCAAGTCACCGAAATATTGAGAAATTCCCAAAATTAAGGGGTCACGTGCCTGCCATGTGCTTGATTCCGTCAAAATTAAGGCTTTTTGTCTTATATTGTCACTTTTAAAAATTTACTATCCTAATTCGCTATTTTTGAAATGGACCTGGACCAAATATGCCACCGCCCCTCGACGGCAGGATGAGGATTCTTCTGTTCTCCCATCCGACAACAAGATTAAGACTTTCGAGTCCCGACCAACAAACGAGATTGAGATCTTAGTCCCAACCCAACACGACCGCAAGATGAAGACTCTCAAGTCCCGTCCCGGCCAAAAGGATTGAAGCTTGTGCCTCAACCCGACACCCACAGCAAGTTTAGGACTGTCAAGTCCCGCCCCGGCCCGGCCGCACCATGCCACTCATGGTGCCAATGGAGCCTGATGCTCCTTCACAATCTCAACTCGGTTGTCCCTCTTGGAAATCCATAGACCAAAGAGCCCACATATGGTGTCAGAACTTCTTCAAGGAACGTTCTCAACTCAGCTCAACTTGTACTCCTGATGAGCACACAAAACTGCTTGGTGGCCTTCTTCCACACAAGCTTCGGACAAGTTGCCACAAATCACACATACAGATCTCTGCCCTCTGGTTCTTAGAGTGTGTCATCTTTTCGCTCGATGCACCCCCATCTCTTCCACGAGAACTTCATCCCAACATTCTCAGCTCTGCCCAAACACATTGTTCGAAACACTTTCCACGCGCAACACTGCCCAAGAAGGGGTCTAGGCGTCCACTCCTTGCAACTCCAAGGGTAGGTTGCTCTGCATGCACTTGATGTGCAACTGTGCCTCAGCACCTCAACATCTGCTCGTCCTTCCCCACTGGAAGGTTTCACAACAAGGTGGTACTTCACCCACCAAACGGCCGCAACGCTTTAATCGTCTCCTGACTTGCAGCATTCCTGCACACATGGTTGCTAAATCGCGCAAACGTGGCTCTCGCAGTCCACCCGACGCATCGGCATGTCTCCCTTCCTCATAGGGAAGCCAAGATGAATTCTGAAATCTGATTCTTCCATCATTATCCCAAAACAAAAATTTCAGGAACGGCTGACAGCTTGCTCAAACACATATCATGCCAGCAACACTGCCAACCCACACAACACAATCACAAGGTTGGACCGTCGCTACTCACTCACTGAAGCAGCTCCAACACGCGCAAAAGGATGCCACCGATTTCTCATTCTGTGGCGAACATCCCCCAAAATCATTCCGTCTTACAATCGGCTCACTGAAGCATTTCAAAGCCACACGCAGCAAACCAACACAACTGTGTCGTAATCCGGTCTGATTCTGTCTCAAACGGTCTCAACTCGCCTCTACCTGCTGTAGAGCTCGTGTGCCACACTTTCCTTTCAAGTGCGCACTTCGTCCTTCGGGAGCCCGGGATCATCCGGGCTCTGATACCACCTGTCACGGGCGGACTCTATTGTCGCAGCGGAATATTTCATTTTCGCCCATGATGCCTCTCAGGTTGCTCACAACCTTCGATCGGCTTTCCTCTATTCGAGTCCTCTCGGTCTCCCGACCATGTGTCTTCGACACTCGCAGCTTACTAGCGCGACATCCGAATGCATCCCTGTGCGGCGCCTTGCGCCCAAGCACTCGCCTATCCGGAATGCCCATGTTCGCAGAGAGTCGCGGCTCTCGCGCCTTGCGCGCCTTCATGTCCGGCCCCAACTAGCTAGCTTGCCATCATGCATCTTGCCCACAATCTCCGGCCCTGCCGATACTTCTCGCAATGGCTCAGAGCATCCTCGCCCCGTCTCGGCACTATGGGCCAACTTACGCCCACAACGCCCATCGCACGCACAACAATCACTCGGTGCATTACCGGCGCATGTCTTCGCCATGCCCGTCTCGCATGCCTTGCCCAAGTAGGGCGGCATCATCCGTCCGTGGCCTAACTCTTATGCCAACATCTCGCATCAGTCTCGCACGGCATGCCCAACATGCCTCCTTGCCTTTCGGCGTGGCCTCATAATTTGCCCACAGCGCGGCGTGGGATATATATATATATTATTATAAATATTTAATACTATAAATTAATATATTATGTATATATTTATATATAAAATAATTTTTTTTCCTTAAAAATCATAAAAATTCGCAAGGATCGCGCGTGGATTTCACTCTCTCTACTAGGGGTGCTTTTTGCTTGATTTTCATAAACATATGGGGGTAAATTGCTATTTTTATTATCACAGGGGTGTTTTTTGAACATTACAAATAACACAAGGGGGATAAAATGCTTTTAACCCGGTGATAATATGATGAACCAAATTTAGGATAATTAATTACGATAACATTTAATAAAAAAATTAAAATAATAATCTTTGATATATATGATTAATTAATTAGATACAAAACTTAAGATAGTAAATTCAGTGCGTTAGAATAATTAAAGAAATGTAAAAAGGTTAAAAAATAGAGATCATTAAATTTAGTTAAATGACTAATTAAAATAAAACTGAAAATCAAATTCTGAGAATAAATGTCAATTTGTATCAGGAAAACCAACGCAAACGAAGCCAAAGCTAGCCCTTAATTAATGTGTCAACCATGCCTAGCTAATTAAGCTTATCCGATCTGAACTGAACCAATTGATACAATTATCACAATTTAAAAAATATACATAAAGATTTTATTTCATATTTTTCTTTACCACAAATATATTATAATTAAAATCAAAATATATACAATACTTCTTTTATATATACATTTTTACACGCCTCGAATGAGCCTAAATACTGATTATTTATAATCAGGGTGCATTTTAGGTTAGAGTTGTGACTCAATCACAAATCACAACCTAATTACTATTGGACCAGCTGCCAACCCTAGCTAGTACTGCAGATATAGAAATTTACCACTAATCAATTAATTTCCCTAAACTATAATTAATTAGGTTTGGCAGTGAGCCAAAAGTTCCTTTAGTTGTCTGTCTACAAGATTTAACCATGGCTAGGCTATTACCCATGGTTAATACTAAATAGCCACAATAAATAATCATTTATCATGGTTATGAAAGATTGCTGGTCGTGGTTTTTGTGAGGTAGCTAAAATATTTGTCATGGCTAAAAGTCATGGGGAAAATGCTTTTACCACGGCTCTTAGCCGTGGCAAATATATTTTTCATGGTGGAAAAACTAGTTTTTGCATCGATTTTTATTTAACCGTAGTTAATAATAGTTATTTACCACGGTTTTTAGCTATAGTCATTAAAAATGTAGATAATAGTGATTTTTTTCCTCATGACTTTAAGGATTCATTTAGTTCAATGATAGGATATTAAAAGGAACACTACAAAAAAATACGACAACAGCAACAGACAAAGAAACGTTTTTTTTTTTTTTTTTCCCCATTTGGAATGGTAATTAGAGCACTGAATGTTTTTGATCCGCTATTAGGAACGGTTATGGAACGGGCAGCTATCCGGTGAAACTAGCGGCGTTCCTAATATTTAGGAACGGACATCCGTCGACCGTTCCTATATTGGAACTGTTTTTGGCATACAACGTGAAAATTGTTCCTAATTACCTTTGTGTGTATGAATATATAATTTGTATATTTGGAATACCTTGTTAATGTTTGGAACGGTCACATCAAACGTAAATTGCGTAAATTGGAACGGTAGTTGGAACACAGATTGAAGCGGACCACATATATTGGAGATACATTTCTGGAATACAAATTGAAACAGTGCACGATAAGTTTGGGATAGATTTAGGAATGGTTGTTGGAACACACGTAGACCTTCTTTGCTAAGGAACGTAGGAACGGATTTGTAATCTTTATTTGGAATACGTGTTTGGACCGATTTTAGGTATTCTATTTAAAACACTAACCATACCACGAAATCATTAAATTTAGACTAATTTTAGGAACGGTCGTGCCCTAATTTGGAATTCTTTTTTATACTGCTTTAGGAACGGTTGTTCCCTAATTTGGATTTTTTTATACGGTGCTAGGAACGGTCGGCTCATTAAACCGGTAACAAGTTGGAACGGTTATTTCAATTATTATGTGCTCCATGACCGCTAAATGACCGTTCCTAAATAAATAAATTATTAAATTTTTTTATATAATAATAATAATAATAATAATTATTATTATTAAAATATATATTAAATTATTCATAATATTTTTGAATTTGGTTATATAATTATTATTTAAATACCAAAAAATACATAATTTGGAAATAAAAATTATATTAAATAAAAATATTATCCAATTTAATTACAAAAATTATTAAAAAAAAAATCCTAAATCTACACCCCGTCCCCCTTGTCTTGGTCCATATCGTCATCGTCCGGAAAGGGGGGTCTATAGGAGGCCGTGACGGGCCGGCAACGGAGTTGTTGGTCTGCAGGGTCTTCGTCATACCCATCATATCAACCATCATCTCCTCCAGCTAGACTATGCGATCCTCCAAGTTCGACATTGGCGGTGGCGGTGGCGGTGGCGGTGGCGATGGTGATGGCGAGGTAAAGGTTTGGCTAAGGCCGTGGGCCTCAGAACCAAGACCGAATACCCGACCCTTGTTCTTGCCCAGGATTCGGCCGGACAATCCCCAGGATCGGCCGTGGCCAGAGACTGGTGATCCTCCAGCAACTTCTGGAACGTCTCCTGCAAAAATAGTAAATATTATTATTATTATTATTATTATTATTATTATTATTATTAGTAGTAGTAGTAGTAGTAGTAGTTAGTAGTAGTAGTGGAGAAATAAAAGTATGTTACCTTCAGGCTTTCTAACCAGAAATGTTGGTACTCTGGCGACACCTTGCGCAAACAGCCCCAAGGGTGGGGATAGTGTTCTCGCACCACCGTGTACATGTGCCTGTGTATCTTTCGCTCAGCCCTAAAATTATATAATTAGTGTGACATAAATATAATAATTTAAATTACAAAAATATTTAAATATATATATATATATCTGGCGTCGGCGAGTATGATATACTGGCGCGTGGATGGTGGGGGAGTGGTGGGGCAGATGGGGGTGGTGCAGCCCATGGACGGGCCGGATCTACCGCTGTGGTGCGGCAGGTGCCTGCTCTGCCGGTGGTGGTGATGGGGGTGGTCGAAATACTGCTTCCCCACCCTGGGAAGCAACACCCACCGGCGGTGTGGTCGCTGAGCCACGACCGCTGCTACGACCACGCCGCAAGTACGACCACCTCCTCGAGGAGGGAAATCCCTACCAGACATGATTTACAATTTAAAAAATAAATGTAAGTATCAATTTATTTTGAATAATGATAATTTTCTAATTTGTTTAAATAATTTTGTAAACTAAATCCTAAAATTGAATACTAAGTCCTACAATGCATAGTAAATCCTAAAATGTATACCAAATCCTAAAATGTATAATAAATCCTACGTTTTTTTCCTAAAATATATACTAAAATCCAAAATTATTTCTTAATTACATTAAATCCTTCTATTTTCCTATATCGTTATACTAAATCCCAAAAATATTCGCAAAAATATTATTTATATTATAAATTACAACATATATACAAAATATTATATCTAATTTCACATGAATTTCAATAAAAATCAAAGAACATTACAGAAAATTTTAAAAAATACAAAATGTATATATTTTATTTCAAAAAAATACACCAATATTTTCAGAAAAATACAGAAAATTTTCAGTTTTTTGTAGTTTTTTTTTTTAGAAAAATACAAAAATAATTCAGTTTTTTGCAGTTTTTTTCAGAAAAATATAGAAAATATTCAAAAAATACTGATAAATTACAGAAATTTTTTCAAAATTACAGAATTTACATTCATTTTTTTCAAAAAACTTACAAAAAATTACAATTTTTTATTCAGAAAAATTTCAGAATATACATCAAAATTACAGTAAATTTTTGTCAGTATTACGGAATTTATGGTTTTTTTTTTTTCAAAAATTACTTAATTTGCAGTTTTTTGCCCAAAAAATTATAGATTTTTTTAAAAATAAAGACAGAAAATTACAATAATTAACAAAGAATTCCAACAATTACAGAAATTCCAACAATTACAGAAAATTCCATCACTAATTAACAATACTAATTACAGTAAAATGTGAAAAAAGGCAGAAAATTACAGAAATAAAAATATATCAGCATTTATAGAAATTAACATTCGATTTGTACAAAACATTTACATTTAGAGAAATAAACAAAAAATAACATTAACATTTACAACACTAATTACATTTACAGAAACTGACGAAAAAAAAAAGCAGAATTACAGAAAATTACAACACTAATTACAGAAATTAACAAAAATTACAAACACTCCCTACACACTAATTACGCATTTTTCAAAAATTTACAGAAAAAAAAAACACAAAAATACAAACTGCAAAAACAGAAAACTGACGTGGTGGAGGCGGACACAATGGCGGAGGTAGAGGCGACAGTAGAGGTGGAGGAGGCGGTGGAATGTGGAGGCAGACGACGAAGGGGGGGATGGGTTCTTTCGGTGGAGGCGTACGGTGGCGGATGGCCGAGGCTTACGGCGGCGGAGTCTTACTGCGCGTATGATTTCTTCAGCGGCGGCGTACAGAGGTGGCAGAATGAGAGAGTGGGAGGGTTAGAGAGAGAGATTGAGAGGGAGAGATATGCAGAAAATGAGAATGAATCTGCTAAGGGTTCAATTTATATATAAAAAAATTTGGAACGGTCGTATTTAGATTACGACCGTTCCTACGCCCAATCCAAATGACAAATACGATGTCGTTTTCTTGTTAAAACGACGACGTTTTATGCCATCGTAAAGAGAATGGACTTATTACGAACGGTCATTTAATTTTTACAGTGTTACTAGTTCCATTCATAAATTACAAAACGATGTCGTTTTACTATTAAAACGACGACGTTTAAGACATAGTACTTATAACAAACTTACTAGGAACGGTCATGTAATATGGCCTGTGTTACTCGTACCGTTCCTAACTACGAAAACGTCATCGTTTGCTTACCTATACATGGTGACCATTCCTATTTCCATATAGAACCGTTCCTATATGTATTGCAATTGTTTTCTAATCTTCTTAGATAATAAATATAAATTAAGAAAAAACACGTTCCGAACACTTATCTGATTGAATAAAGGTATACAATTGGGTATTTAATGAATTTGAATATATAGAGTAATTTCCAAAAAATAGACACACGTTCATAATATGAAGTATATTTGTATATTTATGTTTGCTAGTATTTCACAAATGTAACTAGCATTCTATATTGTTGTACTGCAAGGACTAGTCAAACCGTCAAAATTCCAATCAGGCTGTTATATATGATGTACCACACAAAAGAATACATTATATGTAGTTTTGAAAAATTTTGGTGTGCAGATATCGAGATATCGTTTCCGGTCAGTATTCATCGTCATAAGAATAGTTGCATCCTTCAATCCGGGTTGCTGATTGAAAATCAGACTGTTAGATATCAATTCATATTCATAATCTTGTATGTTTCTAAAATTGGTGTCGATCCGGCTCATGGATGTTGAGATATCGTCAGAATTAGGTAAAATACACAACATAGTAACACACTTTGGAATGGTTGGGATCCACTTTTCTTTAGGAACGATTGGATATAAACGGACCGCTCCAAAATTCAATTTCCACCAATTTTTCATTGGGCGCCAAAACAAAAAAATTAGATATTACTTTGGAACGGTCGCCCAATTATTATGACATTTCCTAATTCGAACTTGGAGCCTATTTTTCAGTAGGCGCCACATTGAAAAATTGTACATGTATTAGGAACAGTCGTGGGAATACATTTACCGTTCCTAATTCAAATTTCCCCAAATTTTTTTAAGTAGGTGCCAAATTGAAAAATTGTACCTGTAGTTGGAACGGTCGTAGGAAATGCTGACCGTTCCTAATTCAAATTTTTCTGAATTTTTTTTATTTGGCGCCAAATTGAAATAATTGTACCTGTATTAGGAACGATCGTTGTATATAATATCCTTTCCAATTTTTAAAATTTAATTATTTTTATTAAAATATAAAAAAAAAACATATATATAATATAATGCTTAAAATAAGGGTTATAAAAAAATTAACTATGCACTGAATTATCAATAAGTCTCTTCCTCGGTTCAGCCTCATCAAAGCTATCTTCATCATTTTCATCATCAGATTCACCATTTGGCGAGCGCGATGACCCTGCTCCATGATCAACGGCCAGTTGTATTCCCGTTGGGTCATGAAGTTAAAACGTTTGGTTATCTATACCAACATCTGGATTAGGTACGACTTCATCCATCTGATAGGCGAGGTCGGTCCATCGCGAGTCATCGATTACTCTTCGAGCCTTGATTTTGCAAGCAGCCTTCCAGTCGACTTTGTCTCTCTTCATGCTCGGGTAATCCACATAGTAGACTTGTACTGCTTGTTGAGCTAGTATAAATGATTCATTCTTTTGGTAGAGCTTTTTGAAGTTGACATCAATGATGTGATAACGAGGGTGTATCTTCATGCCTCTATCCGGATCGACCCAACGATAATTAAACAATACAATGTGCATGTCTGGAATAAGTGGGTAATCTAACTGAATTATCTCTTCCAGTACTCCGTAGAAGTCAGAATCCGTGTCTGTACAAGATGAGCTTTTGACACAAACACCATAATTCATTGTTGACTTCCCAACATTGTGACGTTCAGTGTGGAAATTGAAGCCATTGACGAAATAAGACGGGTACGTCGTCACTTCTGCTCTAGGGCCCCAATAATGCAACTTCAACAATTCTTCGTCTGTGTGATTCAATTCGGGTTTCACTTGCAATTCATCATATAGCAATTGAAATAATTCATAAGAGATTGAACAGATCGATAGTCGTAATTTATAAGAAAGTGACACTTACACGACGCTTGAACCAATCCTTGAATTGAGTTGCCACTAGTTGATCAATTATTGGGTCCTCCGAATGGTGTTGCTCGTACAGTTCATTTAGAATGACCTGTATCAATAAAACTGAAAATTATTAACATACATGTTGAAATTGAAATGAAGGCTTGATAGAGTTAAGTTTGTATAAGACACTTACTCATAGTACGGCGCAACTACTTCACAATTACACAACACGTATGTCTCGATAACATGAAGTTCCTCACCGCTCAGCCATCTCTTCTTTGAGGCTCCACTTGCTCGGTTTGAGTGATTGAAAATGGACCGTACTATTCGATTGTCGTTACTCGTGAGATCATCGTTCCGACCGGGTCTGCTTCGCTTGCAAAGAATGTGCGGTTCGAAGTAGTGAGAAGAGAAAAGCCCGATTTCTTCGACAATATAATCCTCTCCAATTGACGCCTGGACGTGTGCTTTGTTTCTCACCTTCTTCTTCAAATCGTGTAGGGATCTGTTCGTACGAGTATTTATTAAGATGCAAATTAATTTCCACTTAAAAATAATATATTTAATAGTAAATTTTCTCATGTATGTAGTTAATTACCTCTCAAATGGGTACATCCACCTGTATTGCACAGGCACCCCAACGCGTGCCTCATATGGAAGGTGAACAATTAGATGCTCCATTGAGTCGAAAAAAGGAGGAAATATTTTCTCGACGTTGCACAGGATGAAGGCTATAGTGTCTTCTAATTCTTTTACCTTGGCCACATCTAGTGTGGTTGAGCAAAGGATCTGGAATAGAAGGCTCACTTTCGTCAAGGCCCCCCCATACGTGCTCTGGAAGCATTTCTTAGAAGGCAACCGGAATCAACTTCTGCATGAATACATGACAATCATGGCTCTTCATGCCGTGCATCCTTAACTCCTTCATGTCGACGCAACGGGACAAGTTAGAGGCATACCCATCAGGAAACCTAAGACAACGAATCCACTCATATATCTTCTTCTTTTGATCCTTTGTCAGTATATATACCGCTTTGGGCATCACGTTCGGTCTCCACCTCAAGCTCCAACCGATTACATATGATCTTGAGATCCTTCCGTGCATTCAGATTGTCCTTCGTTTTCCCCTTGATGTCCATCACAATATTGAATATATTATCGAACACTCAATGTGCATGACATCAAGCTTGTGCCGTATCAGATGGCCCCCTAGTATTCAATCTCCCAAAAGATGCTTTTCTTTGTCCACTTATGGTCGACACCGTAGCCTTCCGGTTCACTTAACAGTTGTTCGACTACAACAGTAAACGCATTGACACAGGTTGGGATCTGTTCTCCAGTCAGCCTCAGACGTGCAACCTTCCTCTCCATTTAAGTTTTAGTGAAGGCTTTCTTGTTCCTGCGATAAGGATGAACCGGTGGGAGGAACTACCTGTGGCAGTCAAAATAGCATGCCTTCCGACTGTGCTGTAAATAGAATGCCGGTGTGTCCTCCATACAAACTAGACACCCCATAACACCGGCGGTACTCTATCTAGACGCCATCCCATAAGCGGGAAGGTCGTTCACTGTCCACAACAATACGACCCGCATCATGAATGCCTGGTTTGTCGCAGTGTCGTGCGTACGTACACCCACATGCCATAAATTCTGCAACTCCTTGATCAACGGCTCCAAGTAGACATCGATAAGACATTTAGGATTCGATGGGCCAGGAATCACCATTGTCAGGAATATATACTCAGATTTCATGCACATTCCCGGTGGGAGATTTTACGGTGTAAGTATGATAAAACTTACTCATGTTGGCCCGTGATACGGGGCTCAGCTGCAAAATCAGTATACGTCTGGTAAAAATGCTTCCAAGCCTCTGCATCGGACGGATGACACATGGATCCTTCCTCCGTCTGATCGCTCGCATGTGAAGTTATATGCTCTTCAGTGGCCTCCGATGCATACAACCTTTGCAGCCGAGGGGTAAGTGGTAGATACCTAAGAATGGCATATGGGGACTTCTTGCATTTAGGATTTCTATCCCTGGAGGACTTGTACCTAGCGTCTCCACAAAACTTGCAATATTCCAAATTAAGATCGTCCTTCCAGTACAACATGCAACCGTTTTTGCACGTATCAATCTTCTGAACTGGTAACCCAATTCCCTTATCAATTTCTTTATATTGTAATAATCGGCGGGGAAAGTGTGATCGCGGGGCATTACAGTATCAGCCTACTGGCACAAACGATCATATGTATACTAGAAAAAACCCCCTTCGGCCTTGATATTCACCAAGGAATCAATTGACGCCAGCTGAGAGGTAGTGCAGTCGTTCCACAACGGTTGGTTCGCAACATGAACTACATAAAAAAAAACGGTCTGACAAGCTAGACACATAATCATAGTGCCCCGAATCGTAATATGAACTAGGACCCACATCAGAAAAATAATACCGAGTACCATCATTAATCGGTCCCTCTTGGTTATACGAAGACCAGAAAGAAAGCCCGGCGGCATCGTATACCATCTTTTTGCTCCCAATCCATCTAAGCCGCATCACCCTAATGCGAACTACCTTCCTCCTGAACGAGTGGCGTTTGCTGCTGCTGCACAGGGGTGCTGTCAATGCTTCAAAGTATTCCTGCACCCTCTCCTCACCATGCGAAGTCCAATTATAATACTCCAGCATAAACTTTTTCATACACAAGTCGAAATTTACCTCGTCCGGTGTTTTGAACCGTTCATTTTTGCACTTTCAGTAGGGACACCTAATCTTCTCCCCATCCATATATGCACGCTGAGATTGGGCCTATTCTAGAAATGTTGTAACACCATCCTCAAACTCCAGCGTCACACCCAACACGTCTCGATCATACATCCATCTCCTCAACTGTCTTAACATGATTGGTCCTACGTACACAAGCAATTCACAACAGTAATTAAATGACCAGAACAAATTATATATATATATATAATTAACCATTAAAGAATTTCAACTTCTTATACCTGAGCAAAACACCTTTCAAGATCAATGCAAATTTCATGCAGATAGTTGATATTTTTGATTTTACGTATAAAGAATCAAGAGAGGGAGTTAGAACAAATAAGTTGGAGAGTAATTATAAGAACAATTAAAATGAAGGGGACATTTATAGAAAAATATTGGAACGGGCATTGGAATATTATTTGGCACACTAAACTAGCCGTTGAAATATAGTCGTTGCTCCATCATTAGGAACGGTCTCTGGCACGACATAAGAACGGTAAAGTTCCGCTGTAATGGGCGTTGGCACACATAATCGTTCATGTAAACAGACCGTTGCTAATAGTAGCACATTTGGGAACGACTTTTGGAACAAGCATGGATTTCCTAAATACCCAGAATTTGAAACGGTCATTGCATAACATTGTTCGCTCAAGGCGTAAAAGGGTCTCATTTAGCACTACATGTTGGAACGGTCGAGCAAGCGTTCCAAATAAACCTGAGCTTTGGAACACGTCTAGGAGCGGTCACTTTTCCTGGTCAAATAAACGTTCCAATTTCCACTTATGTGTTCCAAATGGAATACCATAATATATACGGTCCCTTTTTGGAACGGTAATGGATTTATATATTGGCACACAGATGTTAGCACACAAATACGAATGATGAGGCCGTTCCTACAGGTTCTGACTCTGATTAATACGAAAGTGACGTTAGCAACGGGTTACCTTTCCACAACAGTTCCAGTTACCGTTCCTATTTGGAACGGTACTTGGAACGGTCATATTGAACCGTCCGAATGACCGCATTTTTTTGTAGTGGAAAGTGAAAGGCATAATAATTTTTCTTTAAATTATTTGTTATGATTAGAAATAGAGTAAATCTTAAATACTTTCCCTTATTGGTACGAGAAAAAAATATATTAAAAAGAAAAGACAAGTTTTTGAAATTTTACTAGTTAGAAAATAAACAAGTTAATATTATATTAAAATAATTTTAAGTTATTAAAAAATTATTAAAAAAAGTATTTATAAAACAAGAATAAAATATATTTATATGGTTATGTTTTCTCAAAGATCATGTATAGGTGTTATTAGTTGGCATAGGTATATTTTATCATTTTGGCCTTATACATTCACATTTTCGCCTAATTTTAGATGTAAATAAATTCTAACTCTGGAGGAGCATCATATATATCCAATTATATTTCTCCTCTGTCTATTCTTTCTAACCGAACACCAAATCTTTTCTTATACTCCCTTTTTACTTCCACTTTTCTTATACATCCATTCCTCGCCTCAACCAAACTAGCTGTAAATTTGTGTAAGTATAAATATCCAAGAAATAGAAGGGGTGAGTAAAGGTCATGCAATCCTATGGGTTTGGTCCTTACATCCTAAATGTTCATTTTCTTTTTTCAATTTTAGAACAAAAAAGTGCTTTCCGTTAATTGCTAATAGCAGAACTCACGTGACTCGCACGCCTTCGTTAAATTCCATGGGGTGAATTATATTTTTGGTCCCATAAGTGGACTCATTTTCAATTTTGGTCCCATACTGTGGGACCAAAAATTAAATTAAAATAGTTATCGTTGTTGCATTTGTGAAATCTTCTCCTCCATTCTATTCAACCTCCTAAGTAATCCCGGTATGATAGCCTTTGCTCTTGGACATATCATCGGGTCTTCCCATGCAAGTACAAAAACCACATCCACGTCTTTTTTTTTTGAACACCCAGAAACAGGAGCGAAAGGAGGCCCTGTCGAGCCCTAGCGCCCGACAGGGCTTGACCTCGGTGTAGGGTTATTCGTCTATCAAGTTTTAGTTGAAATTTCTCTTCCCATTACAAAAAATATAATCAAAATTCACATTAATTTATTTAAAAAATAATTTTTTCAAGATCCTTACTTTTAGTTTCGCTTTAGTAATTATAACTCATGGTTCCCACTAAGGCAAGAAGAAAAGTTTACTCGATCTTGTAATTTTTTCAACACCAGGTTATAATTTTTTTCAAATTGCTCTTGCTTATATTTTTTCTGCTATTGATTTCAATCTATATATTTTGATTTTCGACCAACTAGTTTTTTTTTGATGTTTTGTAGTTCATTTTTATTTATTAGATATTTTTTTTAATTTTTGTAGATTAATTTTTCGGTTCTTGTAGAAAGAGTGCCCAAAAGAATGTGCAAATTATTCAAAATTTTAAATTATTTGTTCATTATTTTATTTGATTACTTTTTATTTAAATCTATGAGGACAAATAAATAAGCTTAGATCTAAAAATTGATCATGATTTTCTTTTTGTAATTTATAATGATATATAATGTAATTTTAAATTTTTAAGAAATTGATAAATTTGTTATTAAAAGACCGAGAAATTTGTTACTCATAAATTTCAAAACAATCCCTCGTTGTTGGAGTAATAATTATAATTAAGAATTAATCCTACTTATATCACTATATGTATTTAATTTGCAACAATTGTCATAGTAATTTAAAACTTTTATGAATTTAATATTTTTATATACTAAATTAATTAATTAAATTTTCATAGGGCTAAGGCAAATTGCTAGTTTCGCCACTGCCCAAAAACCTTCTACCTAAGTTTTCATCAGTCCACGAGGTTATCAAACTTGTAGCCCTTCCATAGTGGCAAAACACTTCATCCTTTGCAGTCATGTTTAATTTTTAGTTCATACTTAAATGAAAGAACTAAGTTTTTTATAAGAGGAAAAAGAAAGAAGAATGATTTCCCTCCAAAATTTATTGTTGGATGGTACATTTCCCTCCAAATATTGATGCAACATAATTAACGGATTTCCATTGATCTGTTAAGCACTTAACAGAAATTCTATATATGTCCCAAAATTGAAAAATGGACATATATGATGTAATATGTGAATTCTCCACGGTTTGGACCAAAATTAAAAACTGGTGAACTTATAGTACAAAAAATGTAATTTACCCCATACCTAATGTTAGAATAGGTGACCAGAAAGTCAATGATATTGACTGTTCTGAGAACCATTCGTCAATCTGTGAACAAGTAATATTATGTTAATGAATGTAGTAAGGATTCATAGGCATGAGTTTGTTGTACTTACTGCTTGTCACAACAAACGCCCACAAACTGAAATAACATTTCGGGAAATTGGAACTACGCTTGGAGGTAGGTTCATGAAATCAGTTTCGGCGAATACGTCTGAAATACCCTAAGTCAAAGGAATCTCGAGACAGGGCAGAGAATCCATTATAGACTTGCACTAAGCATCTGCAGTCACATTTCATTGACAAGTGAGGAGGCTCGTCCATGCAGTGTTTGTGGGTCAGCCAGCTAGGTGGCTGCTGACTGAGGTGACTCGCGGGAATCGTCATATGGAAGCCACTCGAGCTTGGTCGGTATGACTGGTATTCCCGGTTCCGATAGTACGGGATTAGTTCTCGGACTTGAGGATCACGGTAGTCCCCTACATAGTAAGGCTGTATCTTGGATCTGGTGAAATTTGACCGGTTATCACATGGTCATCATAAGCCTTGTCCAGTGCAGTCGGAGTATGTAAGAACGGTGTATTCCAAGATAGGATCTGTCCCCTGTCAAAGGATATGACAGCAAGATCTCCTATGCGCTCTGAGATGGTTTAGACTCACAAAGTCTATGGCCATAGCACTTGATTGAGTAGGAAAGGATTTCCTACATCGAGTCAACCCTATCTCAAACATTAAGCATAGATGCCTAAGTCAAGGATGGGAACCAGCGTCCAATTCCATGCCCTAGACTAAAGGCCGGGAGACAGGCGACAGTAGGACCGTACCCGTACGTATCGAGCGACAGTAGGACCGTACCTGCATGTAACTCGGAGCCTAAATCTTCACACCACATATTCACCTAGTCTCTAGTATCATGGACCGTTGCTAGATGGCCACCCATGGTAACGGACTACTTTGGTTATGAAATAACAAGAAGTAGGTCCAAGTCTAGCTGAAAGGTGAACCTAACGAGTCACACCCGCTACACCAAATGAAAGGGAATTAATTTGGAATGAATTCCGGGAGAAGGTTTAATTTAATGGAATTAAATTATACTTCTTGGAGATTCAAGCCTCGATGAATTATTTGGAATAATTGGCTTGAGTTCATAAATTAGATTTATGAATTTTATAAAGCATGGGCTTCCCTTTTAATTAGATTAAAAGGATGAAGTAATTAATGGGCTTGGTATATTAAATAGGATTTAATATAAATTTCATGGGACTATTTAATTGGGAATTAAATAAAGTCCATTTCATTAATTAATTAATGGGCTTAGTATATTAAATAGGATTTAATATAAAGTCCATGGAATTATTTAATTTAGAATTAAATAAAGCCCATTCCATAAAGCCCATAAAAATGGATGAACAAGATTTAATAAAAGCGATTGATGAGATGAAGGGCCATGATTAATTTGACTTAATCAAAGCCTAGTTTGACTAGGATTTGACTAGGTCAAAATCCTAGTCAAAGTGTGTCTCTTTAGAAGAGTTTGAGAAGGAATAGGAAATTCCATCTTCTATAACTACTCAAAAACACACACACACACACACACACACACACACACCCCCCTACTAATCTCTACAACTCTCATCTCCCAAAATTCTCTCAAGAATTTTCGTCCACCTCCTCTTCTTCTCTCCAAGATTTCTACTTTGTTCTTCTTGATTTTATTCAAGCTAGAACATAAGAGACATTGACTGCGTTAATTGATAGTGTGTATCGATGTCTCTTCTCCCCAAATAATTTCTTGCTAGCACAAGGATTCTTTGCTTTCCAGTGTAGCGAGTGTTATGATTTAGAGGGTCTCTTTCTTGAGATCTTGGTGCAAAACGGGGAACAATGCATGTAGCCGAACGAAGACAAAACTACAACCGGGTAGGTTCTTTAATTATATTTTTCGATTTCAATTCTATGGCCTCCATGTTGTGTTTCATTGAACATGAGATACACCAAATGCCCGGGAGAATCAAGGGCACACCCCTTGATTCGTTTATGTATGTTATGCATGATTTAAATTCCGTTTAGTTATGCTTTGCAATTTTATTATGCAATCTTTCGTGCTTCCGCTATTTGCGTTTATCTCCCGGGACGATCCACATAACCTTTCAGTGGTATCAGAGCCCGGTTCGTTGTATAGGCCTAGAATTCTATGTGTTATGTGCGTTTAAGTATGATAAACGTGTTTTTATTTACGTTTATAGTATGTTTATCGTAGATCTTTATTGGCGTTTAATTTTGCATGGGATTTTGGATCTTGGTTTTCTTGAATATGTTTTTACATGTTCTTGGGTTGAATTTATCTTGTGGTTCAAAAAATAGCATGAAAAAGTCAAAAAAGAGTAAAAAAAAAAGGGCGAACCGGCAGCAGCAGGACGCTGGCCGTGCGTGCAGTCAGGGGCCTGCGCGTGCCCGGCCAGCGCGCCCAGCGTGCGTGGACAGCGCGCGCTGTGCCGGCCACGCGCGCAGGCAAGGGCGCCTGCGCGCGCACACGGCAGGCGCGGCCGTCTGCGCTGGACACGCGCGCTGTGCGCACAGGCAGAGGAGCATGCGCACGCGCGCGCGCCTGGCCGGCCGGCTGTGCCGATTTTTTGTTTCTCTCCCGTTTTTTGCTCGTTTTTCAAAACTATTTTTTTTGGATTATTTTTATGATATTTTCTGCATTATTCTGAACCCATTGACTTAGAATATTTATTTTTTTGTGAGATTTGGAATTTCTTAAAATAAATGTTGCTTTGTTGATGAGGAATAGGTTTCCTAACAAGATTTAATTCTTGCAATTGTTGCACCAATGATCAAGATTTAAATGTAAAATTTCGCTATAATTTCTGTGTTTTATGATGTTGGACATCATGGTTATTTTATGGCATGAGCATGAGTAGATCTTGACATGTATTAATATGCCTTGTTAATTATGGAAAAGGATTTTCCAACAAAAATCGTTGTGCATAGGTTGCACCATTATCCAATATTTGGTGTGAATATTTTGCATGTAATTTCTGCATTTATTTTATGGTATGGGATATTATGGATATTTGAATAGCATGTTTTACGTGGGATATGTATTTATGCTATTTCTGTTAATTGGATTGACAAAGGATGATCACAAAGCCCCTAGACCGCATGTATGGTTTATTTATGTTTATTTGTTGGGTTGTGGCCTGTGTGCCTCTTTATTTTCCTCTTTGTATCTCTTCTACTTGCCTTGGAATAATAAGGCTTTCTCTCTCCCTCCTAATGTACTCCCCCCAAATGTTTAATTGGGGTTTCTTATTTTATGATGTAATGAGAGTAGAATTAGTGGTAAGGTTTTATGTTTGTAAATAAAAGCTGCAAGAGAAGACAAGCCCAAGGTGTTGGAGGCCCATGGAGGTAGCCATCAGATGGCCCACGGAGGATCCATGGAGAAAGAGCCTGGTGTAGGCCCACGATGGAGAGCCCAAGAAGATAAAGAGGACTTACAAAGCCCATTGCATGTAATAGGTTGTTAAACCTTGTAATAGCATAGGGCCTACCCTTAAATTGACCATAGATCCACTGCGGGCTCAGTGGGTCGCATAGGTTTGGGCTTGTAATCATCCTACAGGGGCGTACTAGGCTTTATTTTGCATGCGATGCGTTTCATATGCTTATGATTATTCTATATGCTTTATGTATGGTTACATTCATGCTTGGAATATTTCTGCTATAACGCATGCAAAATACTTAATATGTGATGAGGTCTCGTTCTATCAAAACTCTCACTTGGTTGAACCAAGTTAAATATAGACCCTTAATAAATGGACTAGGACTCTGGGAGTCTGGCCAAGCCTTCCATCCATGGCAAAAGTGAGGAAGATCTTTTAGGTCGATAGCGTGGTCTCACGAGTCGTGGCACGACTATCGTGCTTAAAAGAAGCTGCACTTTGTCATGAACGAGGAGTAGACTGTTGTTACCTGTCTCATGAGTCGTGGTGGTAGCAGTGGGTCTATGAATCGGTTGATTGGGTCGGGTTTAACGCCCGAATAACGTGATTCGCTTGGAGTCCTCGGGATCACAAGAAAGGGTGAGGCAATTATCTTGGGAATCTCGTGGAACGAGAATGGTATGGAATACCTCCCACGGGTTCTTTTCCCATGCGAATCGTAAAAGTGGGGTATGGGGGAGATCGCTGTGGATCTCGAGCCCACTAGGAAAGGATTTCCCAAAAACAACGTTTAAGAGTGTCGTGTTTTCGTAGAAATAGTGGGAGAGGTTAAGGACTAAAGAGCGAGACTTAACCAAAATATTACTTCATTCTGCTTATTATTTTCTGTATTTGTGAATGTCTAAGTATCCACCAAATACATCACTAAGAGGCTTATTAAAAGGGAACCAATTACACGAATTGACTGCGAAATCTTAAGATGGTCTTAGATTTCCAAAAATTCAATCCACATACCGGATGAGGACGTTCCTCAGCCCTTTCCGGAGGGGTCGACAACTAAGGCAACGCTTGGCGTTCAAAAGTTGAAGGATGACCACCGGCAAGTAGGATATAATGATGTTGGCTCAAACTATACTTCGTTTGCATCATGTCTATATGATCTGGGACCAGCATGAAGGGTAAAATGCAACGGAGGCATTTTTTGAAGCTAAGATGACGGAAGGATGTCTATACGAAGAACATGGAGTGATGATGCAATCCTTAGTGGAGAAGCTCAAAAGATCTCTACATCAGTCTTGAAATAGAGACATACATTGACATGATCCTTCAGTCTCTTCCTTCCTCCTACGAACCATTAATTATCAACATGAACAAGCTTAGAAAAGATCTTCATAGGTTGGTAATTATGTTGGTCTAGTACGAAGCAACGATTGCAAAATTTGCGTTGTCGGTACTAGTAGGAGAGGCTTCAACCTCCATAGCCAAAGGCAAGGATGCCAGACGCCAAAAGAGGAAAAAGGGTAAGGCGACATCAACTATTAAGCACTTCAAGTGCTGTTCCTTTACAACATAAGGTGGAGGTAAAGGAAAGAGCAAAAGGTTCAAGCAGTCAAGTTCATAGATTTCTAAGAATGTAAGCATTCACTATCGTAAAGAGGGCCATTGGAAAGGGGAGTATCCTAAACCTCTCTCCAATGTAGGTAAAATTTGATATTGAGTATTGACATGATCACTTTTTGGTATTTGATACCATTCCTGTCACTAATCTGCGGGTGGTTTGCAGAAAGTGAATAAGAACTTAAAAGCCAAAGAACAGTTCTAGGATTCAATAATGGCAAGGTCCATTGCTGAAAAGGACTGGAGACTTGTTAGGCCCATAATCGTGATCATGTTAGGATAGTATAGGAATTACGTAATCTAGCATGATCAAAAGTATGTCTCTTTGTTGGACAAAGGTTTTATTTCATACATATTTGATCAACAAAATTATTAAATATTTATTCATGTTTGCTAGTGTTTACACGTAAAATCCTAGAATACCATCCCATAAAAGGTTTATGGATACTCAAAATTCAAATTATCTAAATGGATTAAACAAGACTAACTTACAGATTTGGCATCTGCAATAGCTAGGACGTTTCCTCTTATTAAAAGATAAGTAAATTAGAAAGTTCGATGAATCTAGAAATAGATGATTCGAATCGACTAAATTTACAAGTCTTTTATAAAGAAGAAAGTCCCAAAGCTCTTTGTTGGACAAAGTAAGGCTTGCCAAATAGTCTATTGGAAGGGATCCAATAAGACAACTGTAGGTTACTAATACACAAGACCATAAGACGGTTCAAAAGTCTAAAGGTCCCATAGGAGGTTTGGGAATTAGACTTAAGGTGGTGAACCATGAATGGTTGCAAAATTAAACCTGTTTCGATAGGATCGAAAAGGCCGTGTATTTAGTGGGAGCTCTTGAACATCCAGTTGAGAATGGAATTCTCAATGAAACGTTTCCTGTAAAGGCCAAGTATGATGGTCTTTGATAAAGGAACGATCGAGTCTCGTTGGACGAAGATCGATCGAAGTTGCACCAAATTACCTTAGCCCGTGAAGACGTAGACTCAAAAAAAAAAAAATTGCCAACGTAAGGAACGTGGCACTTTGCTAGGAGTCACGCACAAGGAGCCATGGTTTGGCAAGCCTGTGTCCGAAAAAGTCCTTGAGCATGTAGAAGGATCATGCATGCATCAAGGGGCTAGTGGGAGACAAATTAGACTCGGTGTCTGGTTTGTATAGGTTTACGACAGAATAATGCTAAACGTTGCTTAAAATTGCATTTCTTACTTAAATTGATCATATTCCAAGTCCCCTTAAGAACAAACTCTAATGTCGTAAGAGGTACGAGTGATCGGGATATGTTCGGCCAAATTTGGATTGTGATCCGAATGACCTGCGGAACGTGATGTTGGACATCGTAGTAGGATTTATGGAGAGGAGCCATAGAATCCGCTAGGAAATTCAAACAAGGTTTGAAACACCGCATAACTGGAATATTCATTTTGATGAGCTCATACGGAGCATGACTCGGTCTTAAACAACGTAGGTGATTAGTAGGAGTAGAAATGATGTTCCATGTGTTTAAGTGTGTAATATCTTGATTCATGAATTCAAGGCATTAGAAATCACTAAAACAAAAACCGTAACTCATGAAAAATTCTCCATGACATTTTAGGGTTCCCACATACATATCATGAATTGAGCTTTTCAAGGACTCAGTCATGGTAGACCGATGAGAAAAAACTCATATATGTAAAGGGAGAAATTGTTCAAGACTCAGTCATGATAAGACTGATGAGAAAGCTTAGATACTATGAATAAAGCATCAAGTCATTCGAGACTTAGTCACGATGGACTAATGAGAAGGCTCGGATGTTGAGTATCCCCTACGTCTTAACCCTAGGCAAACACATGATATGTTTACTCGGTGCATAGGAACCGATGTTGAGTGGGCTTCTTGCATGACTCAATAGAAATCGGTAATGCAGTGAGGGGTTGAAGACAAAAATCAAGAACGATCCTTAGTACCTGAATAAGGACTAAAGATGTGTTCATGATGCACCGTCTGTTGAGAGTTGCTTTGGAAGGCTAAAGCGATACTAGCTTCCAGTTAGTCTCAAAGGTATGCACAGTCAGGCCCAATGACGAGTGCATCAGATAGTGGTCACTGATGAAGACCGCGTCCATAGGATGGACGTGGTGCCTAGCACGGCCAAGCCATGTTCGCCTATATGACAGGCAACTTGGTTATGGGAGTGCTGGCACGAGATCTCATCACAAGATTCACGCAAATATTCTTAGACAACCACCATCTCTAGGAGGTAATGGTGGATAGAGGTAACACGGTTAGACCGTATTGCTTCGCCAAGGAAATATAAGCAGACTCACAATACCTTAGTCGGTATCGTAGATTACTCATACTCAGAGGATTCTGAACAAAGGGTGTAATTGACTTAATGGTCAAGTGGGAGATTGTTAGAATGGGTGACCAGAAAGTCAATGATATTGGCTGTTCTGAGAACCATTCGTCAATCTGTGAACAAGTAATATTATATTAATGAATGTAGTAAGGATTCATAGGCATGAGTTTGTTGTACTTACTGCTTGTCACAACAAATGCCCACAGACTGAAATAACATTTCGGGAAATTGGAACTACGCTTGGAGGTAGGTTCATGAAATCAGTTTCGCCGAATCGGTCTGAAATACTCCAAGTCAAAGGAATCTCGAGACAGGGCATCGCGAATCCATTTGAGACTTGCACTAAACATCTGCAGTCGCATTTCATTGACAAGTGACGATGCTCATCCATGCAGTGTTAGTGGGTCAGCCAGCTAGGTGGCTGCTGACTGAGGTGACTCGCGGGAATCGTCATATGGAAGCCACTCGGGCTTGATCGGTATGACTGGTATTCCCGGTTCCGATAGTACGGGATTAGTCCTCGGACTTGAGGATCACGACAGTCCCCTAAATACTAAGGTTGTATCTTGGATTTGGTGAAATTTGACCGGTTATCACATGGCCATCATAAGCCTTTTCCAGTGCAGTCGGAGTATGTAAGAACGGTGTATTCCAAGATAGGATCCGTCCCCTGTCAAAGGATATGACAGCAAGATCTTCTATGCGCTTTGAGATGGTTTAAACTCATAAAGTCTATGGTCATAGCACTTCATTGAGTAGGAAAGGATTTCCTACGTCGAGTCAAACCTATCTCAAGCTTTAAGCATAGATGCCTAAGTTAAGGATGGGAACCGGCATCTAATTCATGCCCTAGACTAAAGGCCGGGAGACAGGCGACAGTAGGACCGTACCCGTACGTATCGAGCGACGGTAGGACCGTACCTGCATGTAACTTGGAGCTTAAATGTTCACACCACATATTCACCTAGTTTCTAGTGCCATGGACCGTTGCTAGATGGTCACCCATGGTAACAGACTACTTTGGTTATGAAATAACAAGAAGTAGGTCCAAGTCTAGCTGAAAGGTGAACCTAAAGAGTCACACCCGCTGCACTAAATGAAAGGGAATTAATTTGGAATTAATTCCGGGAGAAGGTTTAATTTAATGGAATTAAATTATACTTCTTGGAGATTCAAGCCTCGATGAATTATTTGGAATAATTGGGCCTGAGTTCATAAATTAGATTTATGAATTTTATAAAGCATGGGCTTCTCTTTTAATTAGATTAAAAGGATTAATTAATTAATGGGCTTGGTGTATTAAATAGGATTTAATATAAAGTTCATGGGACTATTTAATTGGGAATTAAATGAAGTCCATTTCATTAATTAATTAATGAGCTTAGTATATTAAATAGGATTTAATATAAAGTCCATAGAATTATTTAATTTAGAATTAAATAAAGCCCATTCCATAAAGCCCATCAAAATGGATGGACAAGATTTAATCAAAGGGATTGATGAGATGAAGGGCCATGATTAATTTGACTTAATCAAAGCCTAGTTTGATTAGGATTTGACTAGGTCAAAATCCTAGTCAAAGTGTCTCTCTTTAGAAGAGTTTGAGAAGGAATAGGAAATTCCATCTTCTATAAATATTCAAAAACACACACACACACACACACCTACTAATCTCTACAACTCTCATCTCCCAAAATTCTCTCAAGAATTTTCGTCCACCCCCTCTTCTTCTCTCCAAGATTTCTACTTTGTTCTTCTTGATTTTATTCAAGCTAGAACATAAGAGACATTGATTGCGTTAATTGATAGCGTGTATCAATGTCTCTTCTCCCCAAATAATTTCTTGCTAGCACAAGGATTCTTTGCTTTCCAGTGTAGCGAGTGTCATGATTTAGAGGGTCTCTTTCTTGAGATCTTGGTGCAAAACAGGGAACAATGCATGTAGCCGAACGAAGACAAACTACAACCGGGTAGGTTCTTTAATTATGTTTTTTAGTTTCAATTCTATGGCCTCCATGTTGTGTTTCATTGAACATGAGATACACCGAACGCCCGGGAGAATCAAGGGCACACCCCTTGATTTGTTTTATGTATGTTATGCATGATTTAAATTCCGTTTAATTATGCTTTGTAATTTTATTATGCAATCTTTCGCGCTTCCGCTATTAGCGTTCATCTCCCGGGACGATCCACATAACCTTTCACCTAACACTATCTACACACACAATCAATGAAAAGAAATTCGACTCCACTTCCCCGCTGACTGTACCAGCGACATCCACGGCGGCAAAACCCCATCTCCGCTCCCTTGACGACACGATTGAACGTTGTATTGGCCCCAATAGTTAACGTGGAGACAATTTCTACAATCAACAACATTATCATTTGCATGGTTCCTCAAAGCACAACAAACCCTCATCACTATCTTTACCGATGCAGAACCTAAGAGGAATTGTAATAAACACTTCTCGTGCATTACCAGACATTATATATGCCAACTTCCCAGGGATCTTGGACTTGGGATTTAATCCAATATATGGATGTACTCCAGGTTGAGATTTATGATCAGCGCGATTGGACGAGCCACTATCAATACCTATGCCCCTTGTTCATGCAAGTGAATTAATTAGAATAATTCGATTCTTAAGCTTTACTTTAGGGTTTCTATCTGAAAGCTATGCATCTTCATATCCGCACCAGCTTGGGAGCAGAAGTCGTGTCTTGTTACTATGGTTTTTGGTTGTTTCACGTTTATCACGTCCCTCGTACGTGCTTTTATTAGTTGGCATAGTCGCCAATACAGTTTCTTATTTCTCAGCGTTTATCACTGTAGCAGTTAGCCTAGTTAGGTGGTTAGCGGTTCAAAAGTTAGTCAAAGTTAATTTGTTAATTGGACATTAACCATTCATCATTAGCTCTATAAATAGAGCTCTAATCATCCTAGTTGTAATATACTGAAATAATAGAACTTGCTTGCGTACTCTGAAATTCTTTGCTTCTTGCAAACACTTTGATATCCTCCATGACTACGCGGTCTCAAATCTCCGGCTCTAGCTCTTCACATGATATAAGAGCCATCAATTGATGGTTGCTAGTACTTCCTTTTCTTTACTGCTTCTTTCTCAAGAATTAGCCTAACTCAGAAATAGTACTCGTAAGCTAGCAAGATCTGTCCATGGGGAGCCCCACCAAACAAGAAAATAAGGGCTACAAGGTTGACGCGAACCTAAATCCTTGGAGGGTGCAAGCAACTAATAACCCAGGGACTGTTCTGGTCTAAAATCTACTGGATGGTACAAACTTTCTTGCCTGGAGTCGCTCCATCAAGATTGCACTAGGAGCAAAAATGAAAATGGGGTTTATCAATGGCAAAAACCCCCAAACCAGCAGGGGTCATATTAAGAATATGAGCAGTGGAGAAGGGTAGATTGCATGGTCATCTGTTGGATTCTTAATTCCATTTCTAAGGATATTGTGGAATCCTTCTTGTGTTATAGAATTGCTAGAGATCTATGGTTAGAGTTGGAAGCCAGATTTGGGGTTAGCAATGGCCCCACGGTATACCAGCTACACAACGAACCTTGTTCGTCTCAGCTTATTTCAGTAAACTAAAGAAACTTTAGGATGAACTGGAATACTTGGTGTCAGTACCTTGCAATTGTGGTGCCTCCAGAGAAGTGGCAGATCTATACCAGAGGGACCGTCCTACGCAATTCTTGATGAGCTTGGGAGATTACTTTTGATTATGTTTGCAATCGGATATTAATGATGGAGCCCTTGCCCAATGTTACCAAGGCCTACGCCATTGTGCTGTGTGTGGAAAGATAGAGGGAAGTGAGCTCAGTGTATGCCAACACCTTTCCAAGTATGGCCATGCAGGCAAGAGGATTCCCAGGAAATAATTTAAGGAATTAGTGGAAAAAAAAGGGAATATTAGAAAAGAGGGGGCAAGCGTGCACTCATTGTGGGACATCAAGACATCGCAATGAGCAATACTCAGAAGTAAATGGCTACCCAGACTGGTATAAAAGTCATATTGATCAAAGGAAGAAAGAGGGAGCCACTACTAGCAGGGCACCCAGTACTACAAACATCCAAACAACTGACCAAGAGTCAATTCAGAATGCTATGGATGATGAGGCAATATCAGACTTTGTAAGAACTGAAACGAGAAGGTTGTTGGGAGGAATGATGCAGAATCTTACAAATTCAATGTTTGAAAACTCAAAATCTTGGATTAATGATAGTGAAGCCACCCCCATATGTGCAATGACATTACTTTATTTTATAAAATTCAAAAAAATGATCCAGAAAGCTACATTCATTTCGCAGATGGCTACAAACAACATGTTGGTACTACAGGTGATGTCCAGTTGCCAAATAACTTAATTCTGAAAAATATATTGCAAGTGCTCACTTTGAAATTTAACCTATTGTCTATAAGCAAATTATGTGATAGTGCAAGGATTAGCTTTAAGTTCTATCCTCTTATATTGTGTCTTGCAGGACTAGCAAGATCTTCGCACTAGGAAAGCTTATAGGCGAATTATATATCCTGGATGAGTATTCTTTTAAACCACACACCATTCACCATTTGATGCTGACATACTCAAGAAATAGGTCTTATTGTTTGCTCTATTGATGTTAACTTGTGGTACAGAAGGTCAAGCGACACTTCATCACTTGACTTATCCATTTGAGATTCTTGAAAAATAATAGAACTTCTTTAGATTTATGTGAAACCTGGCCATTAGCCAAGCAATATAAAATGAGGTTTCCTATTAGCCAATCAAATGCTACAAATGTGTTTGATTTAGTGCACATATATGTATGGGGACTTTGATTGCAAAAATATATATATGCTACTAGCAAATGCAGTAGCTGCCAAGTAGTATAAAAAGTATCGATCCCACGAAGATTTAACGAGCTAATTACCATAACTATAACTAGCCCCTAATTATTTGGATGACTGGAAGTGTGTGATGATTTACGATAACTACGAGAAATTAATAAAGGCACTACGAAAAATTAACACATTGGTGAAAACACAGATATAGAAGAGGTGCTACGGCTATAGGTCCACCTAATCGATACAATGAATGCAAAATTAACGGATTAATCGAGCAGACGAGTATTTTCATAGACTAAGGTTTTTTCTAATTTAATTCGATATACTCTTTCGAATTATAACAAACCTATTACTATCAAGGAATTAGTGGATTTCTTCTTTCTAAAACTCATGACAATAATGCATTAGGATCTGTGCAAAACCTATGTAACCAGATGGATCATGCCTATGTATGCCTACATATTATTCAATTCACACCATGAATTATTCTATTCACTATCCTAAATTCCCTTTTCGAGTCATCAACACAATTATAAAATCTAAGAGGTGATCAAGCTCTCAAATAATAGCAACAAGCACAACAATTCATGGATATGTAAAAATAACAAAATAGATTAATCCGATAAATACTTAATATTGTACCAATTAGGCTTTCCATAAGCCCTAGCACAAAATAGATTAGTTCATCCTAACCAGAACTAAAGCTAAGGAAAAAGATTGGGGAAAGCTCATGTAGTAGAAGATCGGCGTACTGGTCGTCACTCCAATGCTGGATCCGCTTCTTCACGTGCTCTTCGTCTTCTTCCTATACCGCCAAAATGTGAATTTCTGCGAATTTTCGCTGAAAATTGAATCCTTCATCTTTCCATCTTCTTCTCCTTTTATAATAGGTCCTAATTATCGTAGGATAGGAAAAGGATTCAACCTACCATAAAACTCTTTTCCCTTCCCTAGTCCTCTCCTTACCAAAGTTCTAAGGCTAATTACAAAGGGAGTAAAATTCTTGTCATATTGCTGGAAATCAGAATTAGAGGTAAGCACATATACGATTTTCGGCCAACACATGTCTGTTAACCCGTGGGTCACGGCTAGGTTCTTCGCGCTTCTGTCAATTGAATTTCTGGTAGCCCGTGGCTCATGGGCTAACTTGTACACGTTTCTGCAGAACTCTTAGTTTTTTCTCAACATTTGGGTTATTTGCTTGCATTAGTCTTTTGTCCACAAAAAGCTCCTAAAATGTCACCAATGCAACCAAGAACAAGCATCATATTAAGAGAAAATAAGGACATAAATGTCATATAATTTTCTCTAATCCAATACCCCCACACTTAGACCATGCTTGACCTCAAGCATACAACTTTGTAATTCAATTGCCTTTCATTCAAAATAGAATCCCTTTCATGTCGTTCCACCCTATTTTGACTCATGCCAACATTTCAAAATGAACTTACCATCAAGGTTCAAGAAACAAAAGACTTCATAGTAGAGAGTGACGGTGGAGAGCGGTTGGTGATGGGGCACGGCGACCAGCAATGGAGCGGCGGTGGTGTGGTCCGAAGGTTGTGATGGGGCTATTGCAAAGTGAGAGAGATAGAGTTGCAACGTCCTTTGAAAGGTACAAGGAGCCCTAATTTCGCCCTAGAATTCAATTTGGGAATTTTGTGATATTTTTGGAATTTTTCTTTTTTTGTGTAATTGGGAAAAAACAAAATAAAAATAAAAAAAAAAACGAGGAAAAAAATGAGTGGGCAATAGAGGACTTGGCATCAGGCAGAAACGCTCTGCCAATAGCTCAAGGGTCATGGGTTATCAGAGATCTATTGGCCTGAAACGCTTCTGGCATAGCCTGTGGGTCACAGGTTATCAGAGATCCAGCCTTCTGCACTGAATAAGAACAAATATGAATAAAAAAAAAGAAAAATGCATGGGTTGTCTCCCATGTAGCGTTCGTTTAACGTCACTAGCTTGACGTTTGAATACTTCTCATGTTGTTGCAAATCGAAGAGGGGGCTCAGAATAAACCTTTTGTGGCTCATCAATGTAGCCTTTTGGTCTTAGCCAATCCACTTTAACACGGGGCTAGTCTTTATGATGGCACTCTTTTCACCATCCTTGAATTTTTTCTTTCTTACGTGAGATTCATGTCATGCCTTGGTGCGTTTCTTTGCGGGCATTCTTGTAAGCCTTCTTCATCCACTTTTTCTTTTTAGCTTAAAGTCTATTGTTCTCGCTTGCATATGTCTGATTGGATGATGCTTCATCTGGTGGTTTTGCTTTTTAATTGGAAGTGGATCAAAGCAAAATCTTTCATAGTTTAGACTTGAATTCTTGACCAGTGTTTGCAAATTTTGCAACCTCCACATTCTCTTCTTACATGTCCTATGAATTATTCCAATTAGAATTTTTTATCCAATTTTTTTTGAAATTCTTGCATTGGGCTAAATGAGCATCGTTAGTTCTAGGGGTATTAATGCTATCAATGGAAAATATGTCATGCTAATTCTTATGTAGATATTTCATAAACTTAAACACATTAAAGACTATATGTTATCATTAACTCTAAGAGTGAGTTGACATTTTTGCACATCAATTAACGCTCTACTCGTGGCAAGAAATAGTCTACCTAGAATCAAGATATATTCTTATCATCTTCCATATCTAACACAATGAAATCAATGGGGATGATAACTTTGCCGACTTTGACTAACACATCTTCCAGTATTCCCCTAGGATACTTATTGCATATATATGCTTGTTGCAAAATGATTATAGTGGGAGTAAGCTCATGCATTCTAAGTTTCTCAAAAATAGAATATGGCATCAAATTCACATTAACCCCTAGATGACATAAAGTTTTATCAAAATTGATATTCCCTATAGTGAAAGGGATAGAAAAACTTCCTGGATCCGTGAGCTTGGGTGGTAGCTTGTTGTGGAGGATCGTGAACATTCTTAATTGAGTTTCACCGTTTCTCCTCCTTCCCATTTCCACTTGTTCGAAATCGCCTCCGTCGGAACTTGGCATAGCTTGGCATCTGCAAAAGTGCATCAATTAGAGGAATATTAATATGAATCATTTTAAATATCGAAGTATTTGCCAAACTGTTTATCCAAATTAGCCTTAAAAATTCTTTTGGGATATGGGATATACGGGGGAACCTCATGTAGATTGAGTTTGAGTTTAGGATATTCCCTTTCGTTTCCTCTTGAGGCACCTTCTCGTTTTGAGCTAGTGCGTCCTTCAATTGCTTCTTCGGTGGCTCTTATTCAATAGCTCTTTCGTTCATCACTGTGGTGGCATGAACTTGTTCTCTTGGATTCTTCTCGGTATCACTTGGGAGTTGACCTTCATTCCTACTCGACATCATGCTCATGAGTTGTCCCATTTGAACCTCCAATTTTTGGATTGCCGCACCTTGATTCTGGATCATCATATCTTTATTTTGAAATCGAGTGTTGGTTGTCGTCCTTGTTGGTACCCCGGTGGCTCTTGCTGTTGGTTGTTACTCCATGAAAAATTGGTTGACTATGCCATCCCGGGTTATAAGTGTTGGACTACGGGTTAAGGTTGGACCTGCCACCATGAGAAATAAAATTAGCATCTTCGTAAATAGCATTCGTGTTCCCTACCTTGCAGTCCTGAGTGAAATGACCTATCTGACCACATGAACCACAATGTCCTATCGGTGTCGCGTTCCATATTGTAGCTCAAAGGTTGTTCACTTGTTTTGTTATCGTAGCCAACTGAGCAGATAGTGTAGTCATGGCGTCGACTTGGTGGGCGCTGGCTACTTCTCTATCTTGACCATACAGGTACAAGCTAGATGTTGTCTCGTTAATGATCGTGAACGCTCTGATGGTAGTTTCCTCATGATAGTGCCACCTGCAGCGGCATCAATAGTAACTCGATTAGCCAATGTAACACCGTTGTAAAATGTTTGTACTTGCCGCCATACTGATAGCTCATGATGAAGGCACTTTCTAAGCATGTCCCTAAAACATTCCCATGCATCATATAATGATTCCCTATCTGATTGCACAAAATAAGTAATATCATTCAACAGCTTAGCAGTTTTAGACGGGGAGAGTATTTAGCAAAGAATTTTTGTGTCAATTATGCCCAAGTCGTGATACTACCAGCATGTAATGACTGAAGACAATCTTTGGCCTTATCACATAATGAGAATGGAAAGAGCCTATGTCTAACAGCATCATCACTAGCACCATTAAACTAAAGGTATCACAAATCTCAAGAAAGTTAGAGAGGTGCTTATTAGGATTCTCGTCAAGCAAACCGAAAAACTCCGCACGTGCTTGGATCATTTGAATTATGGCTAGCTTGATCTCAAAATTGTTGGTTTGGACGATGGGTTTGGCAATGCTGGATATCACCACATCAGCTGTCGGGAATGAGTATTCCATTATTGGCCTCTCTACGACCCTTGCGTTTTTCATGACCGGTTCTATAAAAACTAGTTTGTTTTCCGTGTTAGAATTTCCACTGCTTTCGCCTCTCTCGATGGTGTTCTTCTGTTGGTGGAAGGTTCTCCCAATTTCTGGATCAAATTGTGCTAACTGTCCACCACTACTTCATGTCATCAAACTCCGAACCAAAGAAATAGAACAAGTGAGGTAAAATAACAATTAAATAAAAAGAAAATCCAAATTAATTTATACTAACGAATTATGATATTATTTCAAATTAAATCCCCGCCAACAACGCCAAAAACTTGATTGCAAAAATATGTATATGTTACTAGCAAGTGTACTAGCTAACAAGTAGTATAAGAAGTATCGATTTCACGATAATTTAATGAATTAATTACCACAACTATAACTAACTCCTAATTATTTGGATAACCGAATGTGTGATGATTTACGATAACTATGAGAAATTAATAAAGGCACTACGACAGATTAACACGTTGGTGAAAACACAGATATAGAAGAGGTGCTATGGCTATAGGTCCACCTAATTGATACAATAAATGTAATATTAACGGATTAATTGAACATATGAGTATTTTCACATTTGAGGTTTTTCCTAATTTATCCGATATACTCTTTCGAGTTAGACCAAGCCTATTACTATCAAGGAATTAGTAGATCTGTCCTTTCTAAAACTCATGAAAATGATGCATTAGGATCTGTGAAAAATCTACGCAACCAGATGGATTATGCTTATATATCATTCAATCCACACCATGAATTATTCTATCCACTATGCTAAATTCCTTTCGGTTCATCAACACAATTATAAAATCTAAGAAGTGATAAAGCTCTCAAATAATTGCAACAAGCACAACAATTCATGGATATATGAAAATAACAAAACAGATTAATCCAAAACATACTTAAAACACTGTATCAATTAGGCTTTTCATAAGTCCTAGCACAAAAAAGATTAGTTCATCCTAACTAGAACTAAAGCTTAGGAGAAAGATTAGGAAAAACTCATGTAGTAGAAGATCAGCGTGATGGTCATCACTCCAATGTCGGATCCGCTTCTTCATGTGTAAGACTGTGTGGATCATCCCGGGAGAGGGCGCGTGCGGAAGCACGATGTATTAAAATATAAACGTAAATAAAATGTAAATAAAACATGCATTAACGAAAATATAAAGTTGTTCAAGGGGTGTTCCCTTGAATCTCCCGGCCGTTCGGTGTATCTCATGATTAAAGAAAGCATGCATACTATCATGGAGGCCATAGGGTTAGAATGAAAAGGAACACTACGAATGATATATACCCATTGGAGACTTCTTCGTTCGGCTACACGCATTGTTCCACGTTTTGCCATCGAGATCCTAATGTAGGAACCCTCTAAATCGTCAACGCAATTCACCAGATCTTGATTCCCTCGTGCTAGCAAGAAATCAAGAGGAAAAGGGGGGAAACAATCGACCAAACGCTATTAGGTTAACGCGATCGATTGTTAAACATTCCCTCGTATCAAAGACAAGAGAACTAGAAGCTCTCTGAAGTGGGGGAGAGAGAAGTCGGACGAGAGAGGGAGAGGGGGTGGCCGTGTGTGTGTATGTGTGTGAGATGAGACTTGTAGAGCATTAGTATGTGTGTGTGTGTGTGTGTGTATGTGCTATGAGTATTTATAAGGAAGCCTTCTTCCTAATCCTACTCAAACTCTTCAAAAGAAGCACTCCTAACACAACTAGGATTTTGACCTAGTCAAATCCTAGTCAATATAGGATTTGATTAAGTCAGACTTAATCCTAGCCCTTCATCTCAACAAACCCCAAGATTTGATCTCGTCTGTCCATCCCTTGATAGGCTTTGTGGAATGGACTCTTAAATCCTATTTAATTGTCCAATAATTCCTAAAGGGCGTTTAGTAAATATCAAGTAAATACCTTCGCCCAAGATTGATATTTCCATCTTTATTCTCCATAAAGATGGAAATAGCCCTACTCTTATTTCATAAATCTAATTCATGAATCAACCTAAATTAATTCAATTAATGTTTTAAGGCTCGACACTCCAAAAGAGAGCCAATTTAATTCAATTAAATAGTCTGACCTCCCGAAATTAATTCCTAATTAATTACTCCATTTCCAGTGAATTGAATGTGACTCTTTAGGTTCACCTTTAGCTAGACTTGGGCGAATATCCAAATCATCTCATGAGAGGAGTTCGTCTGTTACATGGGTGATCGTCTAGCAACAATTCATGGCACTAGAGACTAGGTGAAATTTTGGTGTGAACGTTTAGGCCCCAAACGTGTATGAGTATTGTCTTTCTGTCTACTATCTCACAGCTATTAGTCTAAGGTATGGATGTTTAGGACGTCGGTACCTATGCTTGACTTAAGCCAATACTCGTCTACTCACTGAAACATCACTAGGATCTTATCCCACTGTTCAATCACTATGGCCATAGATTTTATAGGGAACGAGTCTCAGAGTATAGGTGAGACACTACTATCAATCATTTTACAGGAGACGGATTTTGTCTTGGGACCTACTGTTCACATTACACATCTTGACTGTACTAGATAGGGCTTATAACAACCAAGCATTTTGTCTTGGTAGCCTTTTGCCAAACCTAAGAACAAGTATGATGTGCATGTGACCACAGTAGTCCCTCAAGTCCGAGGACCAATCTCGCACTGTCGGAACCGGAACGCAAGTCATACCGACCAACCTTACTCAAGGTTTCCCATATGACGATTCCCGCGAGTCACCTCAGTCAGTCGGCACTGGGCTGGCTAACCCATTAATATTTCATGGACGATCCTCGTCACTCGTCAATGAAACGCGACTGCAATCATTTAGTGCAAGTCTCAAATGGACCCTCGATACCCAATCTTGGGGTCCTTTGACTTGGAGTATTTCAGACTGATCCACAGAAACTGATTTCATGACTGCCATCCTATGCGCAGCCCAGTTTCTTGGATTATTCTTTCCGGACTGTGGGCTTCTGTTGTGCATTAAACAGTTATAGATATCAAGCAGTAAGTGAACGCAATCAAAGTGTTTATTCAGGATAAACTTTATTTACACCATGAATGTCAGAATTAGGTTACATAAGCCTAACAAGATTGGCTTCACGGTTACCAATTCTAACATCACGTGCTCTTCGTCTTCTTCCTTTATCTCCAAAACGTGAATCGCTGCGAATTTTTGCTGAAAATCGAATCCCCTAATCTTTGTATCTTATTCTCCTTTTAGAATAAGTTCTAAGTGTGGTAGGATAGGAAAAGGATTCCACCTACCATAAAACTCTTTTTCTTACCTAATCATTTCCTTACCAAACTTCTAGCGCTAATTATAAAAGGAATAAAATTCTTCTCATACTGCTAGAAATCAGAATTAGAGGCCAGAATGTCTGCAATTTCTGCCCAACGCATATCTGATAACTCGTGGGTCACGGGCTAGGTTCTTCACGCTTCTGTCAAGTGGATTTCTGATAGCTTGTGGGTCACGGGCTAACTTGTACACGTGTCTGCAGAATTCTTAGATTTTTCTCCTTATTTGACCTATTTGCTTGCATTTGTCTTTTTTCATAAAAAGCTCCTAAAATGTCATAAATGCAATCAAGAACTAGCATCATATCAAGAGAAAATAAAGACATATACCGCAAAATATGTCATATAATCTCCTCTAGTCAGACCCTATAATCAACACTCTCTTTCATAATGCAGTTACATGCTTACTTTGGTTGATGATCATCAGAAGTACATGGACATTCTTGATGAAATATTAATCACAAACTCTATCAAAAGATGGTGCTCACACAATTTGAGGAAAGGATTACGGTTTTTACAAGTGACAATGGCACAGAATTCACTAGTCAAGAGTGTAAAGATTTTATGACTAAGGAGGGAATTGTGCATCAGAAGACATGTATTTACACCCCACAACAAAATGGCATAGTAGAGAGAAAACACAAACATCTCGTCCAAATTGCAAGGGCCTTAATGTTCCAATCCAACTTGCACAACATGTTTTTGTCAGAAGCACTCCTCACAGCCACCTAAGTTATTAACAGGTTACCTACACAGACATTAAACTGGAAAACCCCCTTTAAATCCTTGCACAAAAGGCTCATGAGCACATGAGGGTTTTTGGCACCATTTGCTTTGACACTAACACTCAGCCATTTAAAAGAAGTTTGATGCGAGAGCAGTCAAAGGAGTATTCCTTGGATACGCTTATGGAAAAAAGGGCTATAAGGTGTTTGACTTGAAATCACAAACTCTTCTTATATCTGGGGATGTTGTCTTCCATGAGGAGGTTTTTCCTTATGCTGGCAGACAGTTAAACCCTGTTATATGTCCTTTGCCAATTGAACTCAAGGAGGAATAAAACACTTCCTTGGTGACATGGCATACAAAAAAATACAACTCCTTCTATAGAACAACTCCCTAAGCCTAACACAGACATCCAACCTGCTGATAATCTTAGAAGGTTTACTAGGATAGTTACCAAACCAACTTGGATGCAAGATTTCCACTGTAGTTATTCGACATTGGATCATGCTCCTCCGTATATTACAAGCTTTATTCCTATGCATCCTTGTTTTTTGGCTTCCCTAACTAACTTGCAGGATCTACAAAACTACAATCAAGCTTGTCAGTCTGAAGAGCAGAAGTCAGCTATACGGTTTGAGTTGCCTTGGATAGAAACTGTACTTGGGAGATCAACCCCCTTGCCACAGGACAAGAAACCCATTGGCTGCAAATGGATTTTTAAGTAAAGCTAAATGCAGATGGGACTATGAACAAGCATAAAGCCAAATTGGTAACACAGGGCTATAACCAAGTGGAAGGGATTGACTACATGGATAGTTTCTACCCAGTAATTAAAGCAGTGACAGTTAGAACCCTCTTGGTTGTTGCTGCTTCTCTGAATTGGCACCTATACCATGTAGATGTGAACAATGCCTTTCTTCATGGCTACCTTGAAGAGGAAATCTATATGAAATCACCATAAGGCTACAAAGGTACTTAAGGGGCATGTATGCAAGCTGAGAGATCCCTATATGGGTTAAAGCAAGCTTCAAGGCAATGGAATGCAAAATTCACTTCCAAGATTGAGACTTTTGGGTTTCAGTAGTCAAAGCATGACCACTGCTTGTTTACCAAGCCCACTGCATCAGGTTTGTTGGTCCTTCTTGTATATGTCGATGACATCTTAATTGCAGGTTCCTCGGAAGACTTTATCCAGGAGGTTAAAGCATGTCTTAACAAATTGTTCTTCATTAAAGACCTTAGGAAGGCTAAGTATTTCCTTGGGCTAGAAATAGCCTGAAGCGCAGAAGGTGTTACAGTAACACAGTCCAAGTATATCAAGGATTTGTGAGAGATGATGGCTTGTCACATGCTAAGACTGCCACTACTCCTTTGCCTCAAATTCACTAATAAGGCAGGTAATGCTCTTAACACATCCTGAATGTTATAGAATACTGATTGGGAGAGTGTTATATTTAGGTTTCACGAGGCCAAATGTTTGTTATGTTGTGCAACAACATAGTTAAGTCATGCAAAATCCATGTCATCAACACTGGGATGCTGCGATGCACTACTTAGATAACTCAAAGGTACAACCACCAAAGGCCTGTTTTTTCCAGCAGGTAGAACCATAGACTTGGTGGCTTACTGTGATGCAGATTGGGCTTCATGTGTCGACACTCGAAGATCACTAATAGGCTAATGCACTTTTCTGGGGTCTTCCTTAATCTCCTGGAAAATGAATACAGGTACCTCCTATGAGCTGGTCTAGATTTAGAACCTAGTACTTAATCTGCGAATCGAAATAACCACCCCTATACCATTTTTCTGTGACAACTAGGCAGCCTTGCACATTGTGGCGAATCTAGTGTTCCATGAAAGAACCAAACACCTGAAAATCGATTGCCACCTTGTGCTAGATAATTACAAAGCATGTTTTCTAGCCTATAAACATGTGACTTCAAGGTCTCAGTTGGCAGACATCTTCACGAAAACTCTTACAAGTCCTCTATTCCTATCCATGGTTTCCAAGTTAGGATTGCAACAGGTCTAACTTTAGGAGGGGGTGAAAGCTATGCATCTTCACATCCTCAGCAGCTTGGGACCAGAAGTTCTGTTTTGCTATTACGTTTTTTTTTTGTTGTTTCGCGTTTATCACTTCCCTTGTACGCGCTTTTATTAGTTGGCATAGTCGTCAATACGCTTTCTTATTTCTCAATGTTTATCACTGTAGCAGTTGGGATGGTTAGGTGGTTAGCGGTTAATTAGTTATTAGACGTTACTTTGTTAATTGGATTAACCGCTCATCATTAGCTCGATAAATAGACCTCTAATCATCCCAGCTATAATATACCGAAATAACAAAACTTTCTTGTGTACTTTGAAATTCTTCGCTTCTTGCAAAAACTTTGATATCCACCATGTCTGCGTGCTCTCAAATCTCCAGCTCTAGCTCTTCATACTATCTCTCCGGATTATAGCATTTTTGCTAATTAAGAAGATGTTCATGGAGATTAATCTATCTCCGCATTTGCGTTCCCGCTCAATTCATGAATCTCAAAGATGGCGTTAATTTCATCAAACGGAGAAAACAAGCACTGTGTTTGTTTTCGTTTTTGGCCCATCTCCATCTTCTACATGGGCCAAAACAGAGGGTATGTTTGGGTTGAACTGACTTGGTCTGTTTTGTGTATTTTATATTGTTGAAAATACGAAAAAGGGACTGTTACTTGTTTTTGGGCTATTTTGCCGTCTTTGTCCTAGTTCAGATTTTTCTTTCTTTTTATTTTATTTTGCAGGCCTAACCTTAAATCTTGTCAAGATATCAACTCCCATCCCTACCCTATGTTGGTCGCCGCCCTCCACCGAACGACACACCGCTTCCCAATGACGCTATTCCAGCAAGATATCGCGGCCGCCCACGTATAGACGGTTTCCCAAGGCCACCTCCCACAACTGCGCTGCTCTCCCTCCCGTCAACCCATGTCGTTGTATGCCACCTAAGAACGTGCCGCCTTCTACACAATGCCACACTATGCCCATGTCATACGCTACACAAACACTGATTGTGCAATTTTGCTCCCCTCAAGCCTGTGCCACCGTTCCCCCCCCCCCCCCCCCTCCAAGCCCTTGCCGCTAGTATTTGATGTTGCTATATGTGGCAAATTTGTAGGGGACAAGTTGAGATATAAATGAGTGAGGGTGAGTGCGAGTGTTTAAAGTAGTCAATTGTTTATGCACGAGGCTTGATTTGGACATCTTATATTAGTTTGGATTATGATTTTATTTAATAAAATTTGTTGCATATTACTTAAAAAATATTTATCTACAACAATATATATATATATATTGCAATACGTTTTTTAGAATACTTTTTTACTTGTGTCTTAAAATTATTATATTAGGACACATATTTAATTATGCCTCATCAACTTAGATATGTAATCTAATTTAGATGACAAATAAAATTAGTGAATTTTACCTTTTTTATTTTATTTAATATATGTTCTTTTATTATTTTCTCTTTTTCACTTTACCGCTAAAACACTCCCACCACTTCTCTCCTCTCTCTCTTCTTTCTCCATCCCACTTCAATCGGTTTCTCTCTCCATCGTCTTCTTCCCCTTTCTTTTTTTCTTTTCTCTATTTCCTCTTCCATGTTTTCTCTCCAGGTATTTTCTTCCCCTCTCTTCCTCTTTCTTTTGGTTTAATCTCTTCGTCGTTTTAGTTCATTGGAGTGATTTTCTTTTGAGTTGTTTTAGTTTAATTTATGACTAATTGGAGTGCTTTTCTTTTGGGGTTGTTTTAATTTAATTTGTCAATGGGCTACTGGGTTTTCATTTCTTTACATCATGTGTTGGTGGCTTAGATTTTGATATTGTTTAATTTCAAGTTTGCATTGTTAAATTCTGTCAATTCAATTTCGCATTGTTTTTTATTATGTTAATTTCTGTTAATTTCAATTTCCTATTGGTTTATTTTGAATATGCAAATGGATACTTGTTGATTTGAGAAGCAACTACGAATTCATCATGATGTATCTTTATAATGAATTTGTAATATTCTATCTATGTGAGTTGTCTCTCGCATCAGTGGAAGTGTGGCCTAGGTTTGATCCTTCGCTTGATTAAAACATAAATTTTTGGTATTTTAATTTAATATAATTATTATAATAATATTTAAAATAAATAATAATTTAATTTAGTTATTCATTTATAATTGTATAATTAATTATATTTATACTTATATAAATATCTAAAAAAGTAAATTTTAGTAGATTATTTTTTGTTATGTGATCATTTAATTTAATAACTGAACTTTTAAAATATATTAAAGGTATTTTGATATCTAATTAATATATTTTATAAATAAATATAATTTATTTCCATATATTTAGATTATATAGTAATTTAAATAACTAATAATATTAATTTATAAAAACATATTTAAATGATCAAAGGAAGAGGGCAAAATGGTCATTTGTCCTATAAAATAACCCTAAAAAATGTCAAGAACGAAGCCCAGTCACCCAATAGATGTGTGTAGTGCACTCTCCGTTAGTTTCTAACGATGAGGGGCTTTTTTGCAGGATTTTACAAAATACGGGGTTTTTTTTTGCATATTTTCAAAACACAAGGGAGTTTTTAACAACATTTTGATAACACAAGGGGGAAATATGCAATTTGTCCCTTCTTTTTATGGTGAAATGTTAGGCTTTTCTCTCATTTATCCTTTACCTCAAAGCTTTCTTTCTTGATTTGTGTCTATGCCGTTTTACAATTATTAAGTAATGCTACATGTATCTTCTTAATCTGTTTTAGTATAGTTGCTACGACCACAATGCTCTGTTTAATATTTACTCTTTGTTTATCTTATTATTTTCTGTTTACTACTTGATACCTGTCAGTTTATGAGTATTTTTATTTTTGGGTTAGAATTGAGATTGTAGAATGCATTCATTTTACGGGGTTTATGCTAATAAATTGTACCTGTAGCATTTAAGTTAAAATCATGGTTATCCTATTTTATGGTTTTTGTTACCAGTTTGTTAAAGTAATTGACTAATCACAGATTCACTATGATCGTAAATCATTGTGGTAATACTATGCTCGTATGATCAAAAGTAGAGTTTTTGGGAAAAGTTCTTAAAATTTGGTAATTTTCATGGTTACAACCATGCTCAGCATCACATTGTATACACCTCTGAATAGACGTTCTTAATGTCAACTTCTTTATTCTATTTTGTGGTCCTCTTTTTTGCACCCTCGGTTAGGAAAAACCTCAACTAAATGTATGAAATTCTAAAAAATGGCAATTCTTAATAGCCACAAACATAGTTGAGATATGAAGATTTTGAATTTTACGGATAATTATATTTACACTCCCTGACCTATAGTCTATTTACACAAATTACTCTTGCCTTTTGCATAATTACAAGAACCATCCTTGATAGCCATAAAATAGGGATAGTTTGTGTACTAATGTCGATACTTTTAAGGGGTGTAAGTGTAATTTTCTAAAAAATAGGGGTAGTTTTGTGTAAATGATGCTTACATTTTTAGTGGGTATATGTGCAATTATTTAAAAGACAGAAATAATTTGTATAAATAAACAATAGATTAGGGGATGTGAATGTAATTATTCCTCAATTTTATCCCATTGCGATGTCACTGTATACTGTGGTTGAAGGAAGTTTCGGATGTTTTCTCTATTGTCTTTGAAGCTTTAAACAATAGAAGTTGCTTCCTTGATGATTGGACTGTTGATCTGGTGCCTGAAAGTGGTTTAGGAAAGCATAGATTAGTCAGAGTTGAAGGAACTCTGAGAATATGAAATTAATATTTATTTTTCTTCTTTAGAATTTTCTAAAGGATCTATTGTTTGAAAGGAAAATTAAGTTCATTGATTTTATTATACTTTTTTGTTGGATGATAATAATATTTATGAAATAAACTTTTTTTCTTTTTTTTTTTCTTTTGTTGCATATCTTGTAGGAATTTGCATGTAGCTTATTTTCATTAATGATATTGATGCTTCATAACATGGTGAGTGTTATATGATTTATTACACTTTATTAACTTTTTTGTTGCTTTGCAATTCATAGTTATGTATCAGATATTCATTACTAATTTATCTATTGCTTCATAATTGTTATTTTATGTTTTACTCGATATGCAGATTATGCCGCCTAAAACGAGACCCCATACCAAACACACCATAGTGTATGGAAGGGCACAACCTATTGGAGAACGTGATCGTCCAGATATTCCTGTTATATCTCCGAATAATCACACTCATCTTCATCATCATTACGTCCAATCCACATTCAGGTAAAAAACTTCAAGTTTATTAAACGTGCTGCAGAAAATATGTCGGATATATTTGATTAAGAAATTCATAAGCTATTTATGAAATGTAGGTTCCTTCTTATGTGGTCTTGAAAAGTTTAGGGAATATAAATGATATTGTTGCTAGTGGCTATGTCAGCCAAATGGACTCTATTAGAGTAAATGGTGAAGCGTTGGGGCGTGAGTGGTGCGAAGTAATAGTTGAATATTAGATGAAAAAATATGTACGTTTGCGCAAGACTTTATGGCCACATACAGACTATTGGAGATGCTCCTAGAGCACCAGTTGCTTGGCCATTATTCTTGGTATATGTGACCCCATCACTTTTTATTGTCAGTTGTTATGATTATTTTATCGCTTTAGCTCACTTGTAAATAAAATTTTACTCTATCTCATTTTATCTATAGGTTACATTGGATGAAAATAATGATTGAGGCAATTCTAGAGCCCATTATGGAGCACTTGAATATGTGTTTGGGAGCAGTTGTATACGGGCACCTTTGACAAGTTGAAATATACATCATTTATTGTTTTAGGAACTTTATGACTGTGAACTATTTTGGAGACTTTTTTTTTTTAGTTTAGAGAAAATTAGACATGATTTCTTTGGATTTTCTAGATATATGTTTGGTTGGTTTATCGGATGAACCTTCTGTATATGAATGGATATTGTAACTAATTTTTAATTTGAATGAACGGTATAGGATTGGTTTAATTAATTACTTTTTGGTTTAATGAACGTTTATAAATTATAATTTCAGCAGTACCTTAAGATAAAATATAACAAGATACTAATTAATTATAACAAAATTTGAGGTACTTAATTGTTCTAATTTTACTTTTTAAGAACACAGCTAAATATCCAAAAAAGTTAAATTAGTTTCTTGAAAAAAGTTATAGGACACTTATTTTTGTCTCCAAAATATTTAAGGATATTTATAAGTATCCTAATACATTCTTTTGAAGGCATTTAGTATAACTTAATTTGACACATATATGTGTCCCTTATTAGATTTAAAGACACATAAAAATTTCTCCAAAAATCATATATTGGATATTTTGAAATTTTGTTGGAACACTTAATTTTTATCTCTAAATTAAATATTGACACTTATAAATGTCTTTAAAATACGTTAAACAACACATAAAATTGTCTCCTATATGTTTTCAGGCACAAATAAGTGTCTGAAAAGAGTTTTTTATTTTTATTTTCATTTTGATATAGGGATACTTGTTTGTGCCCTGTAAATCTCTCAATATGACATATATAAGTGTTCCAATAGACTATAATATAGAGATACTTTAAGTGCCTCAAATCTTCTTGCGACACCAATATACGCGACATTTACACTAAGTGCCCCAAAAATTATAAGCGCCCCAATATGTACCATATTGAGGCGCTTTCTTATGCCTCAACAAAGGATTTCTGTTGTAGTATCATCAATCTCAAGGTTTTTTTTTTAAATAATAATTTTATTTATTTATAAAAAACATACATTATTATTTTGTAAAAAAGTGTGAAAAAATAATAAATTAGTTTCCATATAAATAATATTAAAATAATATGCACAACTCAACCAACCACAAACACACATATATATATATATATATGAATATATACAAATCTGAATACATATAAAGGGGACATGATTTGATAATAAACAGTGAATTTTATACCCCAAATAAAATCAAACATACAACACTTATTTTAAACTAATTTATGATATTTCCAAAAAACAATCCAAACATGCACACTATTTCCAATATATATCTATTTATCTCTGTTTCTCTCTCTATCTCCACAAAACAAAATAAAACACTTTAAAAATAAATTCAAACTATGATCTTAGTCCATTGGTGAAGCGAGAAAATTAGTTTAACCCTATTAAAATTTAATTAATTAATTTATTGAATAAAATAGTAAATTCCTGAAAAATTACTACCAAAAAAAAGTGAGTGACACTTTTAATATTGTAACGAATTATAGTGACAATACTTTTTATTTTGTCTCAATATAATGAATTTTATCATTTTAATGGTGACTATTATTTTGTATTGGAAATAATTAGTAAGTTAAAATACAATTTTAGTTCTGTAATATAGAAGGTAACAATTTGTTCTTCACAAATTGAGTTATTAGGACTAAAAGTGCAATTTAATTGGGTTATGTGCAAGTCACATGTAAGTTTCAACTAAAATGGCCAAAAAAAGGACTAAAATTGTCAAAATTTTAAAGTCACATGACTAAATTATGAAAATTAATTCATGCAGGACCAAAAATGCCACCCACTAAGTTACATGACTAAAATTATAATTTTTCGTAATTAATAATAAAAAATTATACATAAAGTTGTCACTAAAAATAATAAAATCCATATATATAATGACTACCTAACGATAGTTATTATATTTTTGTAGTAAGTTTTAAATTAGTACCATAGTAATTGCAAACTAAATGCAATATATAATGATACAAATACAACTAATTTCTACAACAACTATTGCAATAATGAGGAGTGAGATGAAATCTACGAGTATGCATGATGTTAAAATTAAAACCTGCATTGTATATTCAAAAGTTTCACAATTCCTTTTGATACTTTAGAATTATGTCTAAGTTTGTTATTTATATTGAGACTTGAGAGAGAAATTACTTACTAAAATAATGAACAATTAATTTGAAGAAAATCAATTAATTTTAAATAATTTATTTTCAAAATTTACATTAATAATTTATTTCTTAAACATATAATACAAGATAGGAAAAGAGACAGAGACCTTGTAGATATCTAGTGAAAAGTAACCATAGAGAATAAGATAAGGGTGTCCTAGAACATTCTATTAGCCTTGAACTCTTAACAATAAAATACAAAAAAGAATTGTAAAATAAGATGAGGGTTTAGATTTATTTTTTTTATTTTTATTTGGTAAGAATTATGGAAATTGGGATTTTTTTGGGTAATTTATAGAAAATAGGCTTGATTCTGGGACGGATAAATTGCATATTACCCTCCTGTATTTTCAAAAATTAGCTAAAAATCTCCCTATATTTTAAAAATAGGCAAAAACCTCTGTATTTTGTAAAATCCTGCACGCTTGCCCCTCACCGTTAACTAAAGCTAACGACGTTAATTTTTTCGCTAAAAGACCGTTATGCCGTTATATATATTTATAGTATCTATTTTTTAATGGTCGTTGGATCGTTTTTAATTGCATCAAAGCCGTAAGATCTGATCAATTCATTGGATCGTTTTTAATTGCATCAAAGCCGTAAGATCTGATCAATTCATTGGATCGTTTTTAATTGCATCAAAGCCGTAAGATCTGATCAATTCATCTCAATAGCTCGATCTTAAGTTCATAAAAAATCAAGTGTCTAGATTTAATCTATTTTGTTATATATTTTATTTAAAATTATAAATTATAAAATAAATAATTTCTTAAAAAATAAAATATATATGTTAACCACCCCCCTGCCACCAGACCCTCTTTCATCCTCCCCACCCCCAGCCCCGCCGCCAACCCCCCTTTCCCCAACCCCCGGTGCCCGCGGCGGAGGGGGGACACTACAAAAAACATAATTTTATAGTAACGGCTTTTGTAACGGTCAAGTTAATAATTTGGAATAGCTTTAAGCATTTGTACCAGCTTTTGTAACAGACATCAATCCGCAGCTTTTTTATGAGTTACAAAACTTTTGTAACGGCTTAGCTGAATACAGTTATAATTTGTAACGGCTTTTGAACCGGCTTGCAAACGCCGTTACAATGCTTGATCGGATGGAGAAAATGAGTTTGGACCTATTTTTGGAACGATCAATGTAACTTTGTTATGTTTATTTTTGGAACGACCATTGCAACGCACATAGTAATCGGTTGGCTTCCGATTTGGAACAGTTGTTTGCATTCTTTTTGTAATGACTTGTCATTATTTTGTAACGACTTTATTTCAGTATTTGTAATTAGTTTTTTCACAACGTTTCTAATGGCCTTTGTAACACTTTGTTTGAACGTGGTTACTAGTTCTATAACGGCGTTTGTTACTGTTTTCATTTTATTTTTGAACCGATTTTTGGGCCGAGTTTTTAAAAATGGATAAAAATCTTATGCACGGTCTTTGAAATGATTTTGTAATTCTATGATGTGTAGAAGTATTCGAAAAGTCGTTACAAGCATAGACTTTATATTTTATTTTATTTTATTTAGTTTAATATTTTATTTTGATATTAATTTTTTGTCTAAATAAATTATTGAATTATTTATTATATATATGTAGGTTGATTTCTTAAATGTGAGATATTATATAAAAATATATATAAATAATATAGCAAGAAAATAAAAATAATTTAATTAAGAAAACAAAAATATTGTTTAAACATTGTATTTTTTACCAAAAAAAAAATCCTAAACTAAATGAGGCTCCTCGTCAACAGTGTCTTCCTCGTCCTCGTCTTTGGTTTTGCCAGGGGATTAGCTGGAGGCGGTGGAGGAGGCATATAAGTGGGCGCCATCCGCCACATAAACTCCTCTAGAGCCATGACCCGATCATCAAGGTCGGGGCGTGGATGTTGTGGTGGCGAGGGCGAGGGCGATGGAGCAACGGACGAGTTGGGTTGTGATGGTCCAACAATCGTGCGGTGGGACTCGAAGCCAAGACCAAATACTCGGTCCCTCTTCCGGCCTCCCGCTGCTGACATCCACAACTTTTGCTTAGTTCGGGCCACCGAGCCTTGAGAGGATATTGGAGGATCTTGATTACTATTTGGCTAGTTTTGGGGTTCCTGCGGAATCCTCATGACCAGCTCCTGCGAACAGATTAATTGATTATTAATATTTTAAAAATAACTTCAATTGAAAATTTTAATTATGACATACTTACCGCGACCTCCGCTTCCTTTAGGCCGCTCCATTAGCCGTCCTCCTTCTTTTTATAGCACTTCTCAAACAACTCCATTTGTTTGATGGGGCGTTCGAGTTGTGCCTCCTGTTCAAAAACCATTTAAAGAAATGATTAGTAAATACAAAAGTTAAATTAAATCAATACTACAGGTTAAAATACTTACCATCTTACGATTGTGGGCCCCAATGGATGATGACCCCCTGCGGTGGACAGTAGCTACTGCGGTCGGGTTTGTTGCCCGATTGGCCTTATTTTTGGCCGACTGTGACCGCAAATCTGGGCTGGCCCAGTACTCTAATAGCTGGAGCCAGATCTCTTCGGCCAGCCACAGCGGTCGAGCCAACTGGTTTTCTGGCGTCCGTGAACCACTTCCGCAAGAACTTACCCACCTGCGCCTTAACGACCTTGAACATCGACTCATCGTCGCAGTCCCACCAATAAGATAGTTGCAAATTTGACATATTAAAAAAAAAAATAAGTATTTGATAAAAATATATATTCACTTTTCAAAAAAAAATAATTATTATTCTTACCTTTAAATTATTGAACCAGAATAACTGGTGCTCCTATGGAATCTGCGATATGAACCCCCAGCGATGCGGATAATGACAGCGGACCGTAGCATGGATCGCGGTGTGAAAATCTCGATCCAACCGGAAAAAATTGCAGAAATATTATACACAATAAAAAAATAATGGAAGTAAAGTTAAATAATTTAAATTAAATTTTTTACGTCACCTCGCATCCTGGAGGCTAGTGTAGTGGCGGGAAGACTGTGGTGGCAAGGGTGGCACTGGTGGTGCATCCCACAGCCTGGGGGGCCTGTGAACTGCTGGTCCCCGCAAAAGATGACCCTGCTGTCACAGGATCTGCAACTGTGCTCGACGGCAGGGATGCAGGCTCTACTGGTGGGGGTGTTCGGGCTGCATCCGCACCAATGGCGGGAAGAGGACCGGGAGGGTCACCGTCGCGGCCCCGACCACGATGTCAAGGGCCGCCCGCACTCTCGGCACCCTTGATCCAATTTTGGCCACAACTTGTTCCATCCGGCCGACCAACAACTTTTGCCGACAGACGTTGGACTTCCGCATGTCTTAGAGTTTTAGGCACAAGTCTTTTGATGTAAATATGTAAGTTCTCTCATGAGGCGTTGTGTGCCTCATGAGGTGCGATTTTAAGCTTTTATTGTAACTACTGCTATAAATAGGGAATTTTTTTAAGCCTATTATCGAGGAGAATGATCACTCGAAACTTGGTGTAGTCTTGCATTGCTATCCCCCTCACGGCGATCCCCGTAGCTAGCATTGTTGTAATATTCAACGCATTCTGCTATTAATTCAATTGCATTTGCTGCGAATCATGTGACAATTTACTGCTTTCGTTGCACCTTACTTCGTAATTGTTGGAGATCTTTTGTTGTTCTTGTCGATGGCCTGTGCGAGGCATCGGTGGGAATTTCGATTGCTGTTGTTGTCGATTGGCAGAAGTAGTCATTTACTGCGGACTACTAGCCACACGGTGCCCTATCCCCGCATTGCGGAAAGCGCCCCGTGAGAGGTGGTATCAGAGGCTCGGTGCCAGATGGGGCCGAGGAGGGTTTACGGGAAATCAAGCCAGTTCTGCGAGAATGTCGGGCCAAGAACCTGAGAGCCCGAGAAGGGCAGTGTTGCCTCAAGAAGGGACCACGAACCCGAAGGACGAAATCTCCCGGTTGACTGCGGTGGTTGAGAATTTGGAAGAGCATGTTGCTTCACTGGAGCATGAGGTCTCGGAGCTGCGTTCCGAGCTGAAGAAATGCCGGCAGGTGGTCCGAGATGCTTATGACCAGGGTGGCATCGTTGAGATGCAGTGTAAGATGGAGGAGATGTCTATGTAGATAGGAATTCTCCAACGTGCGGTGAGCAACGCTCCTGTTGCCCACGATAATGGTGCTAGGCTTCAGATACCTGAAACCTAAGGCCTACGGTGGTGCTCGAGATGTGAAGGAGGTCGAGAACTTCTTGTTTGATATGGAGCAATACTTCCTCGCGGCAAACGTGGCGGACAAGGAGAGGAAGGTGTCTAGTGCTACCATGTACCTGACTGGTGACGCCAAACTGTGGTGACACATAAAATATGCCAAGATTCAAGCCAACCATCTACGCCTGGATACTTGGGAGCTTCTACGGGAAGCCATTCGTGAGCAATTCTTCCCAGAGAATGGAATACAATGCCATGAGGGCATTACAGAAGCTGGAACACACGGCCTCCGTGCGAGAATATGGAAAAACTTTTTCGGCACTGATGTTGGACATCATGGACGTGTCGGAGAAGGACAAGCTCTTCACCTTCGTGGAGGGCCTGAAATCGTGGGCGCGTCTTGAGCTGCAGCATCAACGGGTGACTGATTTGGGGTCGCTATGGCAGCAGCCGAACGCTTGAATGATTTCAATCCAGAGTCTCGGAGGGACAGACACACGACGTCTAACCTAACATAGAATAAGACGGGACGGTCAAAACCTTTCAAGGGTAACTCCAACAGGAGTGGGGGAGATCAAAAAACCTTACAATCCCACAAGTTCGCAGGGGAGCTCGAGCAGGAGCAAGCCCCAAGACAACAAACAGGGGGCGTTGCAGAAGAGTAGTGGACGCTTTCTGTGTGATGGCCCACATCGATATCGGGACTTCCTGAAGAAACAACTGTTGAATGCGCTGGCGACCTATACTGACAAGGCATCGCCCACAAAGCTAGTTGAGCGACAAGCACATGCGAGTGGCGGGAATGAATCGGAGGAGGATGAGGAAAACTTGCGTGCAATCTCTCAATGGTGCAACGCGTTGTCCCAGGTCGCCGCAAAGAGGACGGTGCCTCCCCGGGTGGGGAAAACTGCCCCCCCCTAACTGGGAGCCAGACTGATGATGAAACATAACCCCGGATTTCTTGGAAGAAAGGGTTGATGTACATGGATGTAAAGATTCATGGCAAGCGCGGTTCATGCCATGATCGATACTGGAGCTACTCATAACTACCTTGCAAGCGCCGAAGTGCTCGAGCTTGTACTGGAGAAGGGAGTTGGGCGAGTGAAGGCGATCAACTCGGCCGCACAACCTATTGCTGGTGTGGCCAAATCTGTGCTTATCAAGGTTGGTCCTTTTGAAGGCAAGACCAATCTTTCTGTCGTGGTGATGGACGATTTCAAGCTGATCCTTGGGCTCACGAACGGCGGTGTTACCCCATTTGAATTCACTGATGATGCTGGGCGCCAAACCTTGCATCATTCCTACCTTGGCCGGGCGAAATGAGAAAAATTTATCGGCCATGCAGTTTGAGAAGGGGCGCAAGCGGAACGAACCATTCTACTTGTGCACTCTTCGTTTTGACGAAATCGAGAAGGCGTTGGGGCCCATCCCCGGTGTAATGAAGAAGTTACTAAAAGAATTTGAGGACCTGATGCCGGATGAATTGCCTCGGAAGCTTCCGCCGAAGAGGGCAGTGGATCACGAGATTGAACTGGTGCCTGGCACGAAGCCTCCTGCCAGGGCACCTTATAGGATGTCACAACCTAAGCTCATGGAGCTCAGGACACAAATGAAGGATATGATAGAGAGCGGCATTATCAAGCCTGCTAAGTCGTTGTATGGTGCACCGGTCCTGTTCCAGAAGAAGGCCTATGCCTCCCTATGATAGGGTGCATTTCATCTCTCATATGCATGCTTAACTCGAATGGTTTTTAAAGGTTTCCTTTACATTTTTTATCGAGTTATGCAGTTTTGAATGAAGGATCGAGATTGACCCGTTGTGAAGAAAAATGAGTTAAAAAGCCCCAAATAAAGACAGAAAGTGATCAAGTACAAAATAGTAATGAGCAGACTTGAACAACCATTAAGGCATGATCACGCCCTATCCAAAACCCGAGTCTGCGAGGGAAGAGAAGAAGAGTTTTGAATGAGCAGATTTTAACAACCACTAAGGCGTGATCACGCCTTAATTGACATCCAGGTCTGCGCGGGTTTAGAAGAGGACTCTGAAGTTGGCACGAAAAGAGGACTCTGAAGTTGGCACGAAAAGAGGACTCTGAAGTTGCGTAGGAAGAGGACTCTCAGTTATAAAAGGGAGACTAGAACGCAGAGAAAAATCATCTTCTCATCATCGTTTTTGTCTCTTCCTCTGAATTCATGCTTTTGTTTAGTAGCTAATTTTCTGTTCCAATTCAAGGGAAACGTTAAACCCTATTGTTATGTTTTGAGGTCTTGAGTTTATCTGATTTCGCCAAGTATTTCTCGTCTTGATTTACTGTTAACGGAATGATTATTATTGATAGATCTGACAATTCGATTCGATATTAATTATTCTATTGCGATCCATGAGTTCAGTGATCCGTAATTGTCATGAATGAGTGGTATGAGTAGCGAGCAAATTTATTATGTGCTTTGCATGATTTATTTGTGGTGACGAGAAAACTAGATTAGATAATTGCAGCTATCTCGGTTATTTGATCTAGATTCAACTGTTTTCATTGATGCAAATGCTATTATTGATGTGATATGGAACGTTATCGTGCACAGTCTTGATATAATAAGTTTGGATTTAGATGCTTGAGTTAAATCCACTACGATAGGAAAATGGAAATTTGTTACGGCTATCTTAATGAATTCCAACGTTGAATGCTTGGTTATGGAATTAACCCTTAGTGATCTATGATAAACATAACAATTGGTGAGACGAACCCTCTTAATTGGACTTTTTAATCTATAATCTCATCTTAGTTATTTACTCTTGCTTTTGTTAATTTAGTTCATTCATAATTAGTACTCAATTCATAGCCCTCTTTTGGTTACTACATCTAGATCGAGAAATTAATCGATAGTTCCCTTGGGATTCGACCTAGTTCCACGACTACTACAGTTTAGAATCAGTTTTTATATTTGACGACTTCGACAACCGATCAAATTTTGGCGCCGTTGCCGGGGAACTATTTTTAGTTTCTTAGTCTAGTTTTGCGCTTTTTCCCTTGCTATTCTTTTTGTTATGCCCGAACCTTTGTGCTTGATATAAACTAACTATTGGTGTTGAATCTATTTTAGGGGAAATTGAAAACGAGATGGCAACAAGACAATGGATCCCTCCCATGGCCGAGAATCATAGACAATATGGATTTCGAAGAGATTGGGATGTTCAACAAGTTAATGAGGTAAACACCAATGATTTGGCAGAAAAACTCTCTGAACTAACTATTTTTGTACACCAAATGGCTGCAGGAAAGATTCAAGGAGCAGTGGGTTATGGGATATTCTTAGGCCATGGACATTCAACCGAAGCATGCCCATCGTTGCAACAAGGAACGTTGCCAGAAATGAATGCCGTAGAGGGATTTCCTGGGCAACCCCAACGGAAATATGATCCTTACTCCAATTTTTACAACCCGGGGTGGAAGACCACCCATACTTCAGTTATAGGAGTCATGGGGAGCAATCAAGGCAACAACCACAATTCTTTAACCGACCTCCGCCGGCACCCTGGCACATCCAATGGGACGGAAGATATTGGCAAGCTCCCGCACAAGCCCCACCTCAAGCATCAATTCAAGTATGAGTTTAGAGGATATTGTCAAATCCCTTGCTATTTCTACTCAACAGTTTCAGGAGAGGATAGAGGCGAGCTTTCAACACTTGGGGAACCAACTTGCGCAGTTAGCGACATCGATCAGTAGGTTGGAAACTCAAACATCCGAGAAGCTACCGTCACAAATAGAGACAAATCCCAGTGCAAATGTTTCGTGCTATAACACTTCAGAGTGGGAAGGAGATCCACCCAATTGAACAAACACCGGTGCAATCCAATGAAGTTGAAAAGGCTCTCAAAGATACCGACGTCCAAAAAGAAAAGGTAAAGTCCGATTTAATTCCACTTTCTTCATCTAATACTTGTGATCTTCCTCCCCTATACAGGATGACGAAATCAAAGGAGGATGAGCGTGAGATGGAGATAATGAATACCTTCACGAAGGCATCCCTACTGAAGCTGAAAGACTTTCCTAACCACCTAAAAGATCTCTATTTGGGTATACGAGAGACATTATCTGCCACGATTTTAAAAGGACTGTTTACAGAGCTGAATGAACGAAAGTTGGATGGAAGAGAAGAATTGAGAAGTTGCAAGGAGAAAACATGGAGATTTCATGATCATATGATTTTAAAGAAGCTATTTGAGGTTGGCACAAAGGTGTTATTCTACAAATCTCGCTTGAAGCTCCCCAGGTAAGTCGAGTTCTTTTTGGTTTGGTCGTTTTGAAAGTATTAATGTTTTTCCTCATGGTGCAGCAAGAATTAAAAGTCTCAACATGAAGAATGACCATCGACCAAAATCATTTCTTGGTGGTGATGAAGTCACAAGCATCATTGGCATTGCATTGGTGTCACTCCAACAGTTAACATTTTGAAAAAAAAAAAAAAGAGGCATTCCGTCGAGCATAACGACAATAAACAATTGCGCTTGCTGGGAGGCAACCCGGCGTTTTATATGCTTTCTTTTGAACTTTTAGTTTAGGATTTTTACTTCTCACCTTCGCAGATTTGACGTTCATATAAGGCGTGGTCATGCCCCGTTTGATGCCAGATGCAACACCGTGTTCATTGGTCCGACAGACTTCACAGCGAGATACGGTGTGATCACGCCTTATCCCACTGTCTCTTCTGTCTGATGCAGACGCCGAGCTCGGCGATTTTTCACTAGACGTACAGACTTGAGGGGTTGTTTAGGCGTGATCATACCTAAAAGTGGGGACAAATCTGAATCCTCTTTGTATTATCTATTTTTATTAATTTTTCTTTCTAGGTTTTTTAGTTTATTTATTTTTTTCTCCCTATTTCAAAACAAATATATATATATATATATGTTTGGAAAGCCCTAATTTTCCTCACTTTCCTCTTGCAAACCTTAATTTTCCACTCTCATTGCAGCTGCCGCCACCCACCACCGCCGCTGCCGCACAACCAAGCCGTCGAATACAGCCGCTGTTGCTCCGCTCGCACTGCTGCGGTCAGCGTCGCACCACCACAGCGCCGTCGCTGTTGCCGCGCTACTGTCCACAGTTGTTTCTCCGTTCGCCGCCTCCGCGCCGCGCCGCCGCTGCTGCTATCCACACCCCACCGCGACCTTCTTCGCAATGGCCTCCACTCGAAGAGGAACCAGCCGCCGTCGAGCTCCACCCCTTGCCCCAATTGCACCACTGTCGCCGCCGGTGAGTCCTCCAACCGAACCACCATGGCCATCTACGCCGGCGACAACCACTACCTTCGCCACGACCCTGCATTGATGCGCCGGAACCGTCCACGGCCGCACACCTCCGCGACATCTACCGAAAACGAGGCAGATTCAGCTCCACCGCCGACATTTTGTCCACAGCCGAGACGGACCTCGCAGGTCACCTCCACTTCACCTCTAGAGAACACAAAAAAAGGTACTCTGTTATTAAAACTCGGCCACTCAACCCCGGTAAGTCTCTACATTTACCGTTGTTAGATGCATTGGGTATCTGTGGTAATTTTTGATGCTTTGCTTTTTAATATGCAATGGCGTGAGTTTGCCAATATCCGTATACCTGTGTTTGTTGAGTTGATTCGTGAATTCTATACTACTTTCGTCTTCAACAAACCAGATCCCTTTACCCTCACTGCACCCAATGTTATTTGTTTTCGATTGCTTGGTAAAGATTAGAATGAGCATAAATAATTTCAATCTGGCTATGGGTTTTGTGCATGATGAATATTTAGCATCATAAGAATACCGTGAGGCTTTGGTTGATTATGGTGTTTTTTACCCCATCTCTGTGTGGCGAGAGTTGTCCAAGGACTCCTGGGTATATCACCCTATTCGGTCCAAGGCACGTCACTTACGCCAATTTGAATGGGTATATATGCAACGTTTCCTTGCTTTTAACTTTTCTGGACATCGGGCCACTGTCGGTACATGTTCTAAGGTTGAATTATTTTTCATCTGGAGCATGATCAATAGGGTCCATGTGAATCTAGGTGCTTGGCTTACTTCTCAATTTCAAACTGTTGCCACTTTGTCTAAGCATGTTTGCCTTGGATCGTTAATTACTCACCTTGCGGTCAATTTAGGTGTCTTGAACCTGTCTAATCATGATTTACATTTGGCTTGCGAGGAGGAGCCGTTGGATGTGGCGACTTTGCACAAAATGCACATTTTTAATCATCACGAGGCCCCGAGTGGCATGAGTTATGCCGACCTTGACCCTAAAGAACGCCCAAACCACCGCTCACAGCCACCGCCTGCCGCCCCATCTCCGGACGCCATTGAAGGCCGTCTAACCCGGCTGGAGCTCTTTGATGCGTGGCTGCACCGCAAGCTCGACGCGGCTTTGACTGCTTTGGGGGTATCTATACCCCCACCAACCCCTGCCTAACCCGCTTTGCCGTCACCACATATTTCAGGGATGCTCTCTATTTCTCTCTCTCTTTTCATTTCCTTGTTATATGTGGTTTTATGTGCATACATTGGGGACAATATACATACTTGGTGTAGGGGAGGTTTGTGCATGATTTGGTATGGTGGTAACTGTGGTTATGGGCCTGATAATTCTTGTGATTCTGTGCTGCTGGTATTGTTGAATATTTGTGTTGGGGATTAATTTTTGTGGATGAAATTTCTGGGTGAAATTGTTGTTTTGGTACTGATTATATGTCATGAACACCGTAATTTGTGCTTGAAATGAGTTGAACTTGAAACGAAATGTGTGGGTTGTCCTGTAACTTGAACTAAATTCCTTGCATGTTGTTTTGTGTTGTCCCTGAAGCCAATAGGAATTTGTGGTTTAAGTTGAGATTAGTAGGCGGAACGAACTCTAGTGGCATAAAAAATATTGCATGTGAAAGATGTCCCATTGATTGCATTAGATGAACAACGTTCAAGAATCAACACTAAAACCCTTTATGTGAGCTTTTGAGCCAAAGCACTTGCATTCAAATAGTGCTCGTATATTTCTTTCAATTGAGGCCATCGGACTTAGTGTGTGCATTGTAGAACTTGCTTGTGTAATACATTTCGAGGTCATATTTTTGCATATTGGTGTATGAAAATGATAAGGGCACTTAGGAATAGCTAATTAACCTTGAAAAGAGCCTACCGGAAACTCAACCTTAGAAAACTCATTTGAGCCTTGGCCTCTATTTTCTTGGTTAAACCGCATCTTCAGCCGATTATCCCTTTCTTGGTTATTGCCTGCAGATATTTTTGAACCCTTTCAAGGGGATGATGTTAATATAGTTGCTTGTAAGTCGATGCGAAAAAGAGCTAGAAAAGTGGTTCAAGGGGCATATAAAAGACATATTGCTAGACCCAAGAAAAAAAAATGCAAAGGGGAGGAACGAAAAAAAAAAAAAGAGAAAGAAAAAAAAAGAAGAAAAAACAAAGAGAAGAAGAAGAAAATGATGAATGAGAAAAAAAAAAGGAAGAAAAGAGGAAAAGGTTCAAAGAGGACAGTGAAACTGGAAATCATGTTCGAAAGTGTGCATGCTTCAAACACTTGGGCGTGGAAGAAAAAAAGGCAATGAGTTGGGGAATACAAGCAACTAAGTTGACATCATCCTTTTTGAATTCATAAGCCACAATTCGACCTTTTTTGACACACCTTGACCCTGGCCCCGTTACAACCATGTTAAGACCCTTTGGTTTATGCACTAATAAGCATTTTGCAGTGGTGGAGATTTGATTCACAAACAAGCCTATGGCAATGACACTCTAATGTCCTGATTTGAGTGAGACAAAAATTCCTTAAACACTTCTTGAGTGATTTGAGAGACATCCTAATGAGGAGTGTTGGGACTTGTTTCGTTCACGTTTGATAAAGTCAATGGGATACGTGCTTGGTTGTATTAATGTCATTAGTGTTTATTCTCAATATTGCTATCTCTTCTTAAACTGTGAAGGCATGTTGATTAAGGGATACACTTGACTAACATAAAGAGAAATTTGGGTATGCCTACTTGGATAATCCATGCTTTTTGAATCAAGAGATGCTTGAGGACAAACATGGTTTTGGTGTGGGGGAATTTGATAGGGTGCATTTCATCTCTCATATGCATGCTTAACTCGAATGGTTTTTAAAGATTTCCTTTACATTTTTTATCGAGTTATGCAGTTTTGAATGAAGGATCGAGATTGACCCGTTGTGAAGAAAAGGAGTTAAAAAGCCCCAAATAAAGACAGAAAGTGATCAAGTACAAAATAGTAATGAGCAGACTTGAACAACCATTAGGGCATGATCACGCCCTATCCGAAACCCGAGTCTGCGAGAGAAGAGAATAAGAGTTTTGAATGAGCAGACTTGAACAACCACTAAGGCGTGATCATGCCTTAACCGACATCCAGGTCTGCGCGGGTTTAGAAGAGGACTCTGAAGTTGGCACGAAAAGAGGACTCTGAAGTTGCGTAGGAAGAGGACTCTCAATTATAAAAGGGAGACTAGAACGCAGAGAAAAATCATCTTCTCATCATCGTTTTTCTCTCTTCCTCTGAATTCATGCTTTTTGTTTAGTAGCTAATTTTCTATTCCAATTCAAGGGAAACGTTAAACCCTATTGCTATGTTTTGAGGTCTTGAATTTATCTGATTTCGCCAAGTATTTCTCGTCTTGATTTACTGTGAACGGAATGATTATTATTGATAGATCTGACAATTCGATTCGATATTAATTAGTCTACTGCTATCCATGAGTTCAGTGATCCATAATTGTCATGAATGAGTGGTAAGAGTAGCGAGCAAATTTATTATGTGCTTTGCATGATTTATTTGTGGGGACGAGAAAACTAGATTAGATAATTGCAGCTATCTCGGTTATTTGATCTAGATTCAACTGTTTTCATTTATGCAAATGCTATTATTGATGTGATATGGAACGCTATCGTGCCCAGTCTTGATATAATAAGTTTGGATTTAGATGCTTGAGTCAAATCCACTATGATAGGAAAACGGGAATTTGTTACAGCTATCCTAATGAATTCCAGAGTTGAATGCTTGGTTATGGAATTAACCCTTAGTGATCTATGATAAACATAACGATTGGTGAGACGAACCCCCTTGAATTGGACTTTTTCATCTATAATCTCATCTTAGTTATTTTACTCTTGCTTTTGTTAATTTAGTTCATTCATAATTAGTACTCAATTCATACCCCCCTTTTGGTTACTACATCTAGATCGAGAAATTAATCGATAGTTTCCTTGGGATTCGACCTAGTTCCACGACTACTACAGTTTAGAATCAGTTTTTATATTTGACGGCTTCGACAACCGATCACCCTACGGATGTGCTCTGACTATCGGGCCCTCAATAAAATTACTATGAAGAACAAGTACCCTATACCGCTCGTGGTGGACTGCTTGTACCGTCGAAGCCAGGCGAAATATTTTACTGAAAACTAATGGATAGCGTGTCGATCGTCCCGGGAGGAGCGCAAATGCGGAAGCACGATATAAAATAAAACATGAATTTAAAACATGCTCGTACATAATTGTAAATAAAACGTTCAAGGGGTGTTCCCTTGAACCTCCCAGGCATTCGGTGTATCTCATGATTAAATAAAACATGCAAATCATGGAGGCCATAGGGTAGAAAAATTGAAGACACAAATAAAGAAACCTACCTGGTTGTAGTTTTGTCATCAAACCCCTACTCGCGTTGTCCCCGTTTTGCACCAAGATCTCGAACAAGAGACCCTCTAAATCGTACATGCAATCCACCCACGTATCTTGATCCTCGTGCTAGCGAAAAAGCAAGTGTATATTTTTAGAGAGGATGGATCGACCAAGTGTTATTAATTAACGTGATCAATCCTCCTTAGAGTTCACTTGTAGGAAACAAGGAACCAAAACCTTTCTTAGAAAAAGGAGATGGGGACCAGAGAGAGAGAGAGTAGCCGTGCTTTGTGTGTGTGTGTGTTTCACTTGATGATCATCATCATCCTTCTAAAGTCTCTACCTAGGAGTATTTATAGAAGGGGAATCCTATTCCTCTTCAAACTTCAACTTTAGAAGTGTGGTTTGACTAGGATTTTGACCTAGTCAAAGTCCTAGTCAAACTAGGCTTGGATTAGTCAAACTAATCTAGGCCCTTGATCTCTCCTCTTTAATTTCATCCATCCATCACTATGATGGATTTAATTATGGGATATTTAAATCCTATTTAAATAAACCATATGGCTTTTTAAATAAATAATAATAATAATAATATTTATTTTAAACCCACTTCATGTATTCCAATAAATCAAATTTATTTATTAGTTAATTCAATTTAATCTAATTAAAGGAACCAACATCCCAAGAAAGAAAAGGGAACCGATTAAATCCAATTTAAATCATTCAACCTCTTTAAATTAATTCTAAATTAAATACCATTATTGCGGGCAAATTGTCTGTGACTCTTTTATATTCACCCTCAGCTAGACTTGGCCGAATTCCCAACCATCTCATGATAGGAATTCATCCGTCACCATGGGTGGCCGTCTAGCAACGGTCCATGGCACTAGAGACTAGGTCAATGTTCATGGTGTGAACATTTAGGCTCTTTAGTATGTTTATCCTTCCATCTACGATCTCACTGCTTAGAGTCTAGGGCAGGGATCTGTAGGTACCCATTCTCGACTTAAGCCTTGCCTCGTCCACACTAAATATTACAGGGATGCTATCCATTGGTTAGTTACTGTGGCCACAGATTTATCAAGTCGAGTCTCAGAGTAAAGAGAGATACTACCATCAGCCTTCTAACAGGAGATGGATCCTCTCTTAGGACCTACTATCACGCTACACATCTTGACTGCACCAGATAGGGCTTATGACAATCGAGTTACTTGACTTGGCAGCCTTTCGCCATACCTAAGATACAGGCACGGTGTGTAGGTGATCTCAGTAGTCCCTCAAGTCCAAGGATCAATTCGTACTGTTGGAACCGGGAATGCAAGCCATACCAAATGACCCTACTCAAGGCCTTCCACGTGATGGTTCCCACGAGTCACCTCAGTCAGCAACCACCTAGCTGGCTGACCCACTAACATTGCATGGACGAGCCTCGTCACTTGTCGATGAAACACGACTGCAAATGCTTAGTGCAAGTCTCACACGGATTCTTGATACCCTATCTTGAGATTCCTTGACTTGGAGTGTTTCAGACCGATCTGGAGAAACTGATTTCATGAACCACCATCTAATATGCAGTTCCAATTTCCCGAAATGTATTTCGGTTTGTGGGCTTTGCTTGTGCAGTGAACAGTTAATGGATCCCAAGAAGGTGCAGGCTATCACGGAATGGCAGCCACTTAGTAATGTACATGAGTTGCGTTCATTTCTCGGCCTGGCCAATTATTATCGACGCTTTGTGAAGGGCTACTCTGAGATAGCAAGACCCATGACGGACTTGACGTAGAAGACGGAGACTTGGAATTGGACACCCGAATGCCAAGTAGCCTTCGATAGCCTGAAAGAGGCGATGATGATAGACCCTATGTTGGCCTTACCAGATATGTCGAAACCTTTTGTGGTGGAGACGGATGCTTCTGACTTCGCATTAGGAGGCGTTCTAATGCAAGACGGCCACCCAGATGCCTTGAGAGCAGGAAGCTTAAAGACGTGGAGTGGCGCTATTTAGTGCACGAGAAGGAGTTACTAGCCGTAGTTCATTACCTTAGACTATAGCGGGCATTATTTGTTGGGTTCTCCCTTCGTGGTCAAGGCGGACAATACTGTTGTGAGTCATTTTATGTCACAACCGAAGTTGACTAGTAGGAAGGCACGTTGGCAGGAGATGCTGTCAGAATTTCATTTTGTGTTGGAGTACCGGGCCGGCTCCAGAAACCATGCGGTAGACACCCTCAGCCGCAGGGCAGATTTGGCTACCTTGGGGTCAGTAGCGGCGCTTTTCCTCGAGTGTTGTTGCCACCTCTGTGAAGGATCAGACGCACGGGCTACTACCGAAAGATCCAGCAGCGCAGGGCCTGGTCCACCTCGAGCAGGGCAAGGCTCGACAATTTTGATTAGAAGATGGATTTTTGATGACCAAGTGAAACCTCTTGTATGTTCCTAACGGCGGGGACCTGAGGAAATCATTAACTTTGGAATGTCATGACACTTTTTGGGCGGGACATCCAAGAGAAGAGCGCACTTATGCGTTAGTGCAGAGGGCCTACTATTGGCTACAAATGCGGGACGAGATAGAGACGTACATCCGCACCTGTTTGATTTGTCAGAAAGATAAGACAGACCATCAGAAGAAGGCTGGTTTGCTGCAACCATTACCCATCCAAAGAGACCGTGGGAAAGTGTTTCCATGTACTACATATCAGGATTGCCCAAGGTGGGAGACTTGGGTAGCATCATCGTCGTGGTAGACCGATTATCAAAATATGCCACATTCATCACAGCCCCAAAACATGTTACAGCAGAAGGGACGACTCAACTCTTCTTTCAAGCATGTTGTCAAATATTGGGGACTGCCGAAAGACATCATCAGTGACGGGACTCCCGTTTCACCAGCGTCTTCTGGACCGAACTGTTCAAAATCTTAAGGTCCAAACTAAGCATGAGCTCGAGCTATCATCCACAATCTAACGGCCAGACGGAGCGCTTCAATTCCATGTTGGAGAAATAGCTTCGCCACTTTGTGCGTGGTACTTAGAAGGATTGGGTGAAGCTTTTGGATGTCGCTCAACTGTGTTCAAATGCCCAAAAGAGCTCTTCCACCAACAAGAGTGCTTTCGAAATTGTTACTGGGTAGCCACCGCTCCTCTCTCACACTATCGACTCTCCACAGAGTGTGAGATCCCCTCTCGCTCGAAGTTTCTCTCAGGAATGGAAGCAAAACGTTGACTTAGCCCGAAGATGCCTGGAGAAAGCACAAAAGCGGATGAAGAAGTATGCCGATCAAAACCGCCGCTTCGTCGAGTTCAACGCAGGAGACCTTGTGATGGTGAAGGTCCCAGACCCACGCTTATCAAAGTCTGCAAGGGGGAGAGACCCTCGCCTGATGCAGAAATATATCGGTCCTGTACCCATCATCAAGAGAGTGGGAATGGTAGCCTAAAAACTAGAGTTGCCGTCCTGGTGGAAGATCCACAATGTCCTCCATGTGAGCCAATTGAAGAAGTATGTTGCAGATAAGGAGGACAACACCGCAATCAGCCTAGCCGCCTACAACTTGAATTAACGAAGATGCAGAAAAGGGTGGTTGAAGCTATTCTGAATCACCGAGTGACGAGCACTGCAAAGCAAGATATCATAGAGTACTTGGTGAAATGGAAGGGATGCAGCAGCGAGGAGAACACTTGGGAACGAGTGATAGATCTCAAGGCGTTCCTACCTCTGATTGAAGCCTATCATGCTTCCCTGGCGCCGGGGACGTCGCCATCTCAAGTGGGGGAGAATGTTAAGGGTCGCCCGCACTCTCGGCACCCTTGACCTAATCTCGGCCACAACTTGTTCCATCTGGCCGACCAATACTTTTGCTGACAGATGCTGGACTTCTGCAAGTCTTAGAGTTTTAGGCATGAATCTTTTGATGTAAATATGTAAGTTTGCTCATGGGGTGCTGTGTGCCTCATGAGGTGCGATTTTCAGCTCTTCTAGTATCTACTGCTTAAATAGGAAATTTCCTTTTAAGTCTATTATAGGAGGGAATGATCACTCAAAGATTGGTGTAGTCTTGCATTGCTAGTATCCCCCTCACGGCGATCCCCGTGGCTAGCATTGTTGTAATATTCAGCGTATTCTGCTATTAATTCAATCGCATTTGCTGCAAATCGTGTGCCAATATACTGCTTTCGTTGCACCTTGCTTCATAATTGTTGGAGATCTATTGTTGTTCTTGTCGGTGGCTTATGCGAGGCATCAGTGGGAATTTCGGTTGCTATTGCTGTCGGTTGGCGGAAGTTATCGTTCACTGCGGACTACTAGCCACACAGTGTCCTTTCCCTGCATTGCGGAAAGCGCCCCGTCAGAGGCGGCCACGACCTCGTCCCGGAGGAGCCGGAGCACCGATAGTCATGGATTTACAATTTTTAAAATCACAATATTTAGATCTATTAATTGTATTTTAATATGTATAAAATTATTGAAAAAAATTTAAATTTTTTACAAATAGCATTAAAGTCCTTATTTTTCAAAAAATTGCATTAAAGTCCCAAATTTCCTAAAAGTTACATTAAATTCCTTAATTATCCGAAACTCCATTATTTTCCTAAATTTGTCACTAAAGTCCTCTATTGTCCTAAAATTTTCATTAAAGTCCCTTATTTCCTAAAAATTGCATTATAGTTCTTTTTTTCCCTAAAATTTGCATAAAGTCCCAATTCCTAAAAAGACTAAAATTACCTAAAAATTACAGAAATATATAGAAAAATACAAAAAAACATTACAGATTTTTTTGTAATAATTACAGAAAATTATTTTCCTAAAATTTACTGAAATACTTACTTATTTTTTTAAAAAAATTACTGAAATTACCTAAAATTACACAAAAAAATTCAAAAAAAATATCAGTTTTTTTTTTTAATAATTACAGAAAAATATTATTCAAAATTATGAAAAACTTACTTACTTATTTTAAAAAATTACAGAAATTACCTAAAATTACAGAAAAATTCAAAAAAATCATATTTTTTCTCTATAATTACAGAAATTATTTTCCAAAATTACAAAAAAACTTACTTATTTTTTTTAAAAAAAAATTACCTAAAATTACAGAAAAATTCAAAAAAATACAAAAAAAATCCAGAATTTTTTTTAATTACAGAAAATTATTTTCTTTAATTACGAAAAACTTACTTATTTTTAAAAAAAAATTACAGAAATGACCTAAAATTATAGAAAAATTCAAAAAAATACAAAAAAAATCAGATTATTCTTTTATAAGTACAGAAAATTATTTTCCAACTCCAACAAATATACCTAACAAATATGCCCAATAATCATCATACATTCCAACACTCCAAAAAATATATCCAATAAAAATAGAAAATATCCAACAAATATACCCAATAAAAACAGAAATATCCAACAAATATATCGAATAAAAACAGAAAACATCCATAAGTTTTTTTCTAAAAATTTACAAAATTTCAGAATTTAACTTTTGAAAAATGACAGAAAATAAATTTGGGAAAAATCTACTTACTTGGAAGAGAGGGACGAGAGAGTGGTGGGGGCGGTGGGGGCGGGCGGTTGGAGAGAGTAGGCGGGGCGGTTGTGGAGCGGCTGCAGGGCTGCGAGGGCGGGCGTGGAAGAGAGTGGAAAGGAGAAAATGGGTGGTGGCGGTTAAGGCAATAAGAGGGGAGAGGGGAAAATGGGAGAAAAAATTACAAGTAACTCTTATATACAAAAATTTTTGGAACGGCCAGGACTGTCCCTAAAGCCGCTGCAAAGCGTGGTACAACAAGAGAAAAGTCATGCCAAACGTATTACAAAAATAAATTTTTGTGTAAAGTCGTTACAAATTGAGAGGCAAACTATGATACTTGATAAAGCCGTCCCTAAAAGTATTCTAAATATTTAATTATTTTTTATTAAAATATCCATTAAATAAAAAAATCCGTACTTAACAATTAATTATTATAGAAAAGTATCCATTATGTGGAATAATGCAATTGAAATACATAAAATTATTTTATACATGATAATGATATATGTTCACAATATGTGACAAATTTGTATATTCATAAATGTTAGTATTACATTGATGAGACTATCATCTTACATTTTTGAACTGCATGAGTTAATCGAGCCATCAAAATTAAGATCAAACTGTTAGATATGATGTAATGGACAAAAATTACACTTGGTAAAGTTTTAAACTTATTGTATACACGGATGTGGAGATATCGTACCCCGAACATAATCATAATCATTGAAGATGGTGTATCGTTCAATCAGGCCATCTGATATGATCTAATTGACATAATCTTGTATATACTTAAATTTGGTATGAATCGGGTGCCTAGATTTCAAGATATCGTACTTCAAAAAATAAGTTTTTGAAAGTGAACACATTTTGTAACGTCTTTTTCCACGGTTTTTAAATATTAATTTCTTAGACAGAGTTTGGTACAGATTTTGGGACGGCCAATTAATTAGAAGGAATCCCCTCAAAAATTTTAAATTTTTCGTCAAAATTTTGTACCAGTATTTCATGCGGCCTTGGAACAGCTTGTCTTATTTTTATATACCGTTACAAAATAATAATGCCGTGCCAAAAACCATATGGAATTAGATAAAGTTGTCTCTAAAAGTATTCCAAATGTTTAATTATTTTTTATTAAAATATCCATTAAATAAAAAATCCGTACTTAACAATTAAATGTTGTAGAAAAGTATTCATTATGTGGAATAATGCAATTGAAATACATAAAAATATTTTATCAATAACAATGACATACGTTCACAATATGCGATAAATTTGTATATTCATAAATATTAGTATTATATTGATGTAACTATCATCTTACATTGTTGAACTGCATGGGTTAATCGGGCCGTCAAAATGATGTATCGTTCAATCAGGCCATCTGATTTTAAATTATATCATCTGATATGATCTAACTGACATATTCTTATATATACTTAAATTTGGTATTAATCGGGTGCCTGGATTTTAAGATATCGTACTTCAAAAAATAAGTTTTTGAAAGTAAATAAATTTTGTAACGGTTTTTTCCACAGTTTTTAAATATTAATTTCTTGAACAGCTTTTGGTACAGATTTTGGGACGACCAATTAATTAGAACGAATCCCCTCAAAATTTATAAATTTTTTACCAAAATTTTGTACCGGTATTTTTATGCGGCCCTTGGAACGACTTGTCTTATTTTTACAAACCGTTACAAAATAATATGGCCGTGCCAAAAACCATATGGAATTAGATAAATCCGTCCCTAAAAGTATTCCAAGTACTTATTTATTTCATTAAAATATCCATTAAATTAAAAAAATCCGTACTTAACAATTAAATATTGTAGAAAAGTATCCATTATGTGGAATAATGCAATTGAAATACATATAAATATTTTATAGATCACGATGATATATGTTCACAATGTGTGATAAATTTGTATATTCATAAATGTTAGTATTACATTGATGTAACTATCATCTTACATTGTTGTGCATGGGTTAATCGGACCGTCAAAATTTAAATCAAACCGTTAGATATGATGTAATGGATAGAAAATTACATTTGCTAAAGTTATAAACTTATTGGGTACATGGATATCGAGATATCGTACCCCGAACATGAACATAATAATTGAAGATGGTGTATCGTTCAATCAGGCCATCTGATTTTAAATCATACCATCTGATATGATCTAATTGACATATTCTTATACATACTTAAATTTGGTATGAATAAGGTGTTCGGATTTTAAGATATCGTACTTCAAAAAATAAGTTTTTGAAAGTGAACAAATTTTGTAACAGTTTTTTCCACGATTTTTAAATATTAATTTCTTGGACATATTTTGATACATATTTTGGGACGACCAATTAATTAGAAGGAATCCTCTCAAATTTTTAAATTTTCGCCAAAATTTTTTACCGATATTTTATGCGGCCCTTGGAACGGCTTGTCTTTACAAACCGTTATAAAATAATAAGGTCGTGCCAAAAACCATATAAAATTAGTAACGGCCGACGTTTTTGGAACGACTTTTGTAATTTTTTTTTTATTTATATATTTGGACGGGTTTACGTACATCCTTTGGACCAGTACACTTGAGGAAAAAATTGAACCGTCCCAATATTCATATGGAATTGCAAAAACCGTTACAAATTGTGACGGCCTGAATTTTTGTACCAGCTTTTGTTATACATGTTATTTGTAACGGCTGTTGTGTCGGTTTGGTCGTTACAAAAAGTTGAATTTTTTTGGATTTTCAAAATGACGTCAAGAAAATTTTTTTGTTACAAAGTGGTGGCAAAAGCCGTGTGTATTGGAACGGTCAAGTGACCGTTCCAAAAAGCAGTTACAAATCCCTTCTTTTATATTAGTGGGCGACGGCGACGTCACCAACATCAGCTCACCCCCAACCTGGCCGACCGCGACGACGGTCGCTCAAATTTGGACGACCGCGGTCATTGTGACTGGGCGACGGCGATTATTGTTGTCGCCCAGATTTTTTAATTTTTATTAATAAATTTAAAAACTTATTTTTTTGGGAAATTGAAGAAACTTATTTTTATTTATATAAAAAATAAAAATTAAATATTATTTAATAGTATAATTTATTTACATATATTTAACAAATTAGTTAATAATATATAATTATTAACATTTAAATCATAAAATTATTTTTATCTAATAGTTTTCTATATTCAAATATTTTGTTGTTTTAATTTAATACAATTTATTAAAATAATATTTTAAGTAAATAATAATTAATTTAGTTATTAATATATAATTGTATAGTTAATATTTGTTAATATTTATATAAATATCTAAAAAATTATTTTAGTATATTATTTTTTGTACTGTGATCATTTAATTTAAAAATTGAACTTTTAAGATATATTAAAAGTTTATATATTTTTAGGTATTTTGATATTTAATTAATATATTTCATAAATAGATATAATTTATTAACATATATTTATATATATATAGTAATTTAAATTAATTATTAATATTAATTTATTAAAATATATTTAAATGATCAAAGGAAGAGGGCAAAAATGGACATTTGTCCTATAAAATAAGCCTAAAAAAGGTAAAAAAAAAAAAAAAATGAAGTCCAGTCGCACAATGGGGGCGTGTTATGCACGCTCTGTTAGTTGCTAACAGAGAGGGGCTTTTTTTGCAAGATTTTACGAAACACGGGAGGTATTTTGCATATTTCCATAACACAGGGGGGGGGGGGGTTAGCAACATTTTGATAACATAGAAGAGAAAAATGCAATTTGCCCTTCTGGGACAAATCCAAGCCCTATAGGGCATGTTTACTTTGCAGAATGTGATTAACATGCCAAATATTAATTTGTGATTATCCTTGGTACTATACTGTTGAGGACTAATGTTTTCACTGTTTAGTTTGCACCATAATATTAAGGACAAAATAAGTTTTATTAAAATCTTATGTTTACTTGTATGCAGAGCAATATGTATTGATTAGTCAATTATATTTTTGCCCACAGAAAAGACAAAAACGTCTAATCATTTCTCTCTCCCCCAACCCTTTGTGCTCCCCATTTCTTCTCCTTTGTGCCAAACTAGTCAAAAATGACCCTGCATTGCATTAATGGTCTGCCATGTTAGGTGGTAATATATCCAAAAAGTAAGGCCAAAACAGTCTAAGAAAATTAAAAAACGAGGGCAAGAAGGTCAAGAAACACCTCTCCCAGAACAACAGTATAATACCATGCTATAATCAGGGCACAATGGCTCATGACTCAAATCAGGCAAGAACAGTGAAAAATCAAGAGCTTTGAATTCAACTCACGGGCTGGTTGTGAAGGAAGTAAACAATCGACTATCCTTGTTAATCAGCCATAGCAAGCATGCCCATAGGACACTAGGGCTTGATAGGACTTGGCTTTACTCTTGTCTAGTTTAGTGGTTAAGGACAAAAGCTCATTAATAATATTGATGTCATAAATTTGGGTATTTATCTCGTTTAATGTAGGTATATTGTAATTTATTTCTTAATTTATTATAATTTGAGTTTATTAATCCAACTGATCTATTTGCCACAAAATTCAAATGATGCTTTAATTTCTTTGGTACAAGAGTTTTATTTTTTTTTTTAAGTTGGAAAAAGGCACAAGATTTAATTTCTTTGGTACAAGAGTTTTTTTTTTTTAAGTTGGAAAAAGGTAGATGACATTATTGTGCTCTATCCATTTTTTTTTTCAATTTTGTCTATTTTTCTCTTTCGTCTGAGAATTTCTTGTATTTTTATCAAATCAATAACCATCAATTACATCATTTCTTTAACCCTTTCATTTGTTTTTACGAATTTTATGTAAATAAGCGATGCGAGTCGTGAAATACAAATAACGATACCTCGAAAAAGAAAAAATAAAAACACATGCACGTGGAAATTGGACCACCCAAAGGGACAAAAACACACGTAAAATAATGGAAATAGTTTCAAGGTTTCCTGGAAACTTTTCGTTCATTTTGCCACATGAAAATGTATATTAAAGTACAAAATACAATAAATAAAAATAAAAATTATTATAAAATAAATAATATCTCCGAGTGCAATCAACAAATATAAATATAGATATTTAACAAATTGAAAAAAGACGACATTATATTTTTAATCTCATAGGATAGGTGATTCAACACATTAGCACTCTGCTTTACTAGATTTTCAAACTAGTTTCAAAATTGGGAAATTCAACATATTTAGTCTCATAAATCCCCTAAAGTGGAAGACTAGATATGTCGAGTTTTCTCAATTTTATGACTATTTTGAAAATTTTGTAAAATAGATGACTCAATGTATCGAGTTTTTTCACTTTTCACCATTTTTTAATTTTTTTGTAAAATAGAGGGCTAATTAAATATTAAATCCATATCTTATGGAACTAAATATGTAGTTTTGTTCTAAAAAATATCTATACTACTTAACAAAAGAAAGGCTTTTTTGTGTTTAGAATGGAAGTTATTTTAGGCATTTTACAAAATTTACCCTTTGCTTTTGCATAATCCATTTTCATATTTCTTTCTAATAAGTGAAATCTATAATTTGTTGTAACACCCTCTATAGCACTATGCTTTGATACCACTAATTATAATACATCCTCCATAATTAAACCCACTTTACAAGAAATTTATATTAGAACCAATAAATCGTGAAATACAAATTTAAATAAAAATCTAATTTCTTTGTAGTTATGTAGCTAGAGATCTCAACTCAAGATGTCACTGCTGACCCATCTAGTAATATTGATACTCGGCTTATGATTCACCCTTCGGCTAGTCATTGTGACTTATTTCCTGAAAATATTTGGCGAGGGATGAGCTGCCTACTCAATAAGTATAGGTAATCAGCCTATATCGTCTAGATACATGCCATGTCACAAACCAACGAATATTCAATATATATATATATAATCACAATAAAGCCATAAAGTAATCAATGCCACGATTATGCATTAATCCACAATACAATACCTGAAGTCACAGTTTTATATTCTTAGGGCCCTGCTTACTCTAATTGAAGTACATCAATCAATGATTCTGCTGGCTATCATCATCTCAATCCATGTCATATCATATACAGCACATGATACCCGTCAAATGTGATATCCACACACTATCTGAGTGTGTAGCAATATCAGCACAGAACATCACAACGAACATGGCATCCCCACACCACCAGAGTGTGTAGCTATCAGCACAGGATATTCCTCGCTACCCGGAATACCCCGGTACCCTACGCGCCATGGTACCTAGCTTATATTCATTTTTCTCATATCACATCATCAATCACATCATCACAAACCATTGACTAGGTTCCCCAACTAGGTAAGTCATCTCTTTATCACAATTTAACAATATACTCATAATTGACTTCTTTGTTCAACTCCATGCAACAATCGAATGTAATATAAGGCTATCATCCGTCAATCTTTATAATACATAAATAATCACAAATAAACACATAACATCATAAAATAACCATGTAATCCAAATAAGCATTTACAAGTACCAATGAGGTTTACAACCAATAAGTACACCCATATAGACTTATATATATATAGACTCAATTAACTATACTTACCTCGATTTCAAAACGATTATGCTAATAGAAGGAGCTGATTATCTTCTACTTTATCCTCGTATCCTATAACTGGTTATAATAGGCATAATCAATATCGTAAATTTCCGAATGAAATTTCTAAATAATATTCGTATATTTAATACCAATCTTTTAATATTTAATTTATATTGAAATTCAACCATCCGTTCATTCCTCGTCTAAACAATTAGACATTATAAGCTTTCCCGATATATATAATTTATCAATTAACTCATAAGAGCCGATTTCATCAAACTCCTCATATTTTTATAACCATTGTTCCCTATAATACTCCTAAATGAAATTATTACAAATATCTCATATTCATTTTTAATAAATACAATATTTCTCAAATATAATTTCCAAATGTTTCTCAAACATAATTTTCTACTATCCCTATTAATTTTCACCAATTCTTCACAATAATAATAATTATTTAAACACTAGTACATACAATTTATGTATTTGATCAATAAATCCGATAAATTTTGAATAATCCAACATAACAACGACTAAATCTAATAGATTAAATATTTTTAATTTATTGGCTAGGATTACCCCGTTCCAATTAAATATATCCTCGATCACTAATTTATATAAATACTCAAATTCAAATTATAATTTATTCCCCAATTTTTAAGTATATATATAATTTAACCACAAACATTTAATAAAACTTCAATTTAATCCTTTCAAGTTTTAATATATTCAAATTTCAATCTATAACTTATAATTTAAATTTATATTTTCTTAATAGTTACTAATTAGCCTCTCAATTAAGTATAAAAATCTATGGACGTCACATTTGTGGAGGGCAAAAATAGAAATCTACACTACTTATAAAAAGAAAGCCTTTTTTTGTGTCCAAAATGGCAGTTATTTTATAAAATTTATCCTTTGCTTTTGCATAATCCATTTCTATATTTCTTTCTACAAAGTGAAATCTATAATTTGTGGAGGGCAAAAATAGAAATTTAACATAATATTGATAGTTCTCGTACCAAAATTTTGAACTACCTAATATGCCCTTTTTATCAACCTTCCTTTTTTTAGAAAAAGAAAAAACCTTCCCGTATCATCTTTATTTTCATATTTATTTTGATTTATTTTATTTTAAAATATAAAATTACTCCTTCTTTTGTAATATAAGATTGTAATATGACATGTGAAATGAAGTATTCACACAAATTCTTTATTTAAAATATTGTTCATGGAAGTTCTCATATATATTTTTTAAATTTTAAATTTATTGATATACATTTAATTTTTATATTAAAACATATTAAATAGGTAATAAATTATATTTATCTACACTAATTACAAAAAGAAAGATTTTTTTTGTATCTAGAATGAAAATTATTTTAGGTATTTTACAAAATTTATCCTTTGCTTTTGGGTAATCCACTTTCATCCAAAAATAAAAATTTAACATAATATTGTTAGTTCTCATGCCAAAATTTTAAACTACTTAGATGCCCTTTTTATCAATCCCCATTTTAAAAAAAGAAAAAAAAAAATCCATGTTCTCATCTTTATTTTCAATTTTGCCCTCCAAAATAAAATTTAATTTTAAATTGAAAAAGTGTATTTATTAGGAATGTCAAGGATACAAATAAAAATAACCCAAATGAGGTAATTCCCATACCAAAATAATATTAATTCGATTTTGCCTTATTATATACCACAAAATATGTAGATTTGTAACTAAATAAAAATTACCACGCACGTAGTACATTAAAAACAACTATATGAAAAATGAAAGGGAAAAATAAAAAAACTCAAGTTCTAGTTTTTTCTTTTTTTTTTGGGGGTGGGGGGTGGGGGGGGGGTTGTAGTTAATTTACTTAAATCTATTAAAAAAATCAAAACTTCTTCATTTTTATCAAACTCCTCCATGTTTATCCTTCACAATCTTAATAAATACACTTTTTCAACTTAAAATTCAATTTTACTTTTTAGGGTAAATATGAAAAAAAAAACTTAAAAATATGAAAGAATCGCTATTTATTAGAGAAAATCAATATTTTCTTTTATAATAGTATAGATAGATTACACTCATTCACAAGTATTTTTCTAAGTTAAGTTTATAAACCATTTACTTAATTCCTTTTTATAATATAATTTTAGATCACATAATTAACAAATTAGTATATAGTTAATGATCGCTAAATTAAGTCGTATATTAAAACTAACCAAAGTACATAATTTAAACATATTAATTAAAGTACATTAATATTTTTATCATATTATTTTTATTTGTTCACATATCGCGTGTGCGTGGACTGTTAATAATAATATAAAAAAAAGGGACGTTGAAATTGGACCACTCAAGGTCACGTGGGACAAAATCTCACGTTGGGTATTCCAAAATTTCTTGAAAAATTTTCATTTGGAATAGTTACATCGAGACCCTGTGTTTTAATGTTTATTTACACAAATCATCTATATTCTTTTATAATTATAAAAACTACTCCTATCAATTAAAAAATAAAAATAATTTGTATTATAATATTAATATTTTTGGAACATATGTATAATTTCTAAAAAGATATGAGTGACTTGTGCATATACTTTTGATAATTTTAAGAAGTAAATGTATAGTTTCTTAAAAGGTATAATTGTAATTATCCCATTTCGTTTTGTGGTTGACATTTATTAAGAGTGACGTTTCTGTCATCTCTCTCGTCTCGTGCATGGCCAACGAATAGGAAAAAAATTCAAAACGTGTCCCGTGTCCGCATACAAGGACCACTCAACAAATTAATTGGAATTAATAAAACTCATCATCCGCAAAATGATGATATACCCCGAAGGACTTATTTAATATTAAGAAAAAAAAATAACAAAAATAAATATAATATAATATATATAATATAAATGGTAAAAGTCGAACTCATGGAGTTTGACTTTACCGAATTTTTATTTTTTATTTTTAGTAAATTCAAAGTCGAACTCACGGAGTTCGACTTCAATCATGTGAAGTCGAACTCCGAGAGTTCAACTTTCACTTTTTTTTTTAAATTTTATTATTATTATTATTATTATTATTATTATTATTATTATTATTATTATTATTATTATTATTATTATTAAGTCTGTTGCGTAAATAAATGTAAAAAAAATAATTACATCCAAAAAATTATATTTAAATTAAAATATAAAGTTTAAAAAATTAATTATAATAATTACAATTCATAAAAATGACCGTCCGTCCCACAAGTGCGTCGATGCCGTTGGCGTCGAGGTCTTCTTATTTCTTCACCCATATTTTGTATTGGTTCATCTTCAACATTATCATCATTATCTGCATTCATATGCAACCGACTTGATGATGATGCAGAACTAGACTCTCCATAATCACGATATGCACCAAATGCTGGAAATGGAATTGGTGAGATGTTATATTCTGGTGCATATATTTGAATCGTGCCAAGGCCAAGGTCAAGATCAACCTGTCTATAATAAGGTTGTTGGCTTAGCATGTATGGAGCTGAATCAAACCAATCACTTTGTTGGGGCGGTTGAGGCACGTAGCAATCTTCATATACATTTAGAGGTGTATGCACTGTGGATGGACCAGCTATATCTGCCCCAATAGTATCATCACCTCTAAGTGAACTTGTAGACATTCTACTACTGCTTCTCCTTTGTCTGTGGGACGTAGATGGAGCATTATCATGTGGCGCTGCTTGTTGTTCGGGCTGATTATCCCTCGGAAAACGAGAAAGCATTTCACGAAGTTCAATCATTCCAATAATAAACCGCTGATGCATTTGCAAAGCCTCTTCGAAATTGGTTGGTGGAGGTTGAATACTTAGATGAAGGGCCTCTGCATATTGCTCCTGCACCAATTTTAAAATAATGAATTTAAATCTGAGAGAAAAATGGGTGTAACATGAATCAAGTTTTATTGCACAACATACCACATGTTGTATTGTTGGTGGTGCATGTCCAGGTTGATAGCCACTCTCCACACGTCTATCAATAGATGATGAGACGAATCGATGAGTTATTCTACCGAACCAATTCCAATATCCATTTTCTGTATCTCTTCCGTTGGAAATGGGTGGTCGGCGCACAATTGTTTCATCTCGTCTACCCCATCTACTAACGTATATCGCGTGATGAGTCTCCCAGTCCGTGCCCCCACGTGCTCTACAGGAAATGTTATGGAGGCTCATTTCCCGACTGTCTGTACCCTGTGGAATGTCTTGCCTCATTCCGAATTGACGAAGTACCCATTCGAGATGATGCCTTTCCACAATGGCATAAAATATTAGGGGACATATTGATGTCCACAACTGGGGGTTGAACTCATCTGAGTGGGCTAGAATGTTCTCCAAATTCATGTCGTAATGCGGGTCTCATCAGAGCAGTGAAAACAATTCCAGATTTTGTGCCACCACAGGGTGTGCACAGATATTGCTTGTGGCACGTATGTTCTAATTTCAACAGTCATCACAAGAATGTGGAACTGAAGGACCTTTGTTGGAGAGCTGGTTCTGAATATCAAATCAGCAAGTTCAATCGAACAATGAATGAGATAAAGGCGAACAAATTAGAAGCATTTGTGTACTTAGAGAATATTGAGAAGGAAAAATGGACAGCTTCTCACGATGGCGGATGGTGGTGCGGAATTCTCACAACTAACATGTCAGAGTGCATCAATGGAGTTCTGAAAGGGGCTCGTCGATTGCCTGTGACTGCAATAGTGGAAATAATATTTGCTCGTTCAGTCCATTATTTTTGTGAGAGGATGGCCAAGAGTGGTGTCATGTTAAGCAACAACTATGGACGGACTTTGCAAACAAATTGTTCCAACGTTGGTTCAAAAAAAGTGTTGAACATGCTGTGACGAGATACAACCAGCACCAACAGTCTGCCTCCGTTGTGACAAAACGTCAGACTGGACATGGATTCAACACTCACGTTGTCAAAATTGCCACGCAAGAATGTTCATGTGGCAAATGGAGTCAATTCGGCATCCCGTGCTCGTATACTCAAAAGGTATGCGCTGCATATAGAATTAGTGCCCCATCAATGGTGAATGACTATTATGATATAATGGCTTACAGGAGAACATATTCTAAGTCTTTTCATCCTTTGATGGCGGAAGATTATTGGGATGTTCCACAATTTGAGTTGGTCCATGACACTACTTTGCGTAGCATCATTCGTCGTGGTAGAAGCCAAACATCACGTATTCCTAACGAGATGGATTGGACACAAACATGAGATAGACAACAATACCAACAAACGGAGGGCCATTTAAGACAAGCTGATGCGTCGGTGAGGGGTCATAGAAGACAATAATAATTTTAAAATTTGTAATTATTATAATTAATTTTTTTAAATTTTATTCTTTGATTTAAATATAATTTTTTTAATGTAATTATATTTTTTGTGTTAATATATATTTTTGTGTTGTACATTTATTTTAGATATATGCAGACTAAATAATAATAATAATAATAATAATAATAATAAAATAAAAAGGAAAAAGTTGAGTATACGCAAACTAAATAATAATAATAATAAAATTAAAAAAAATAAAAAGTCGAAGTCGAACTCATGGAGTTCGATTACATGGTTGAAGTCGAACTCCACGAGTTCGACTTCGAATTTTATAATAAAAAAAAAATTTGGTAAAGTCGAACTCCGTGAGTTCGACTTTAACCATTCATGTTATATATATTATATTATATTTATTTTTGTTATGTTTTTTTCTTAATATTAAATAAATAAATAAGCCTACCCCGAAGATCCACGCATTTTTTATTTTTTTATTTTGGTGAAGTCGTAACATAATATCTACATGTTCAATTGAATGTGAAACTTTTGGGATGGATATAGTCCGTCCATAGTGAATACACCTCAACATTTAAATCAAAATTATTTCATGCCTCAATCACCACAATAAGATGATTTGTTTCAATCAACTTCATACATGTCAAGTCATGTAAAAATTTGTTCTCAACAGGTTGATCTTGAATTTGACATTGACATTAATCAAATATATATACCAGTATATAACAGTTAAATATATGCATGGTCGTAGCCGATAAATAATATTTGTAATAAATGAATGTATTTTTGTTATTAATAAAATTTTAAATTTATTTTTTATTATAATGAGTAAAATATTTAAAATTTTAATTATTAATAATTTAATTAATTCAGATAATAAAATAAAAAATTAAAAAAAAATCCACTTGAACTCGTGGGTGGAGAAGCCGTGGACTGAGTCTATGACTCCACCCCTAATTTTAAAAAAAATAAAAAATAAAAAAAATTGGTTAGTCGTGTGATAGCATGCACAACTTCTCTTAAAATTGTTAATATCTTTAAAATGCTATCATTTTTGTTATTTTTAATTTTATTTTATCTATACTAATATAAGAAGAAACTCAATTATTAATCACAAAGAGCGGTTACTTAACACCGCGACACCAATTTTTTTTATGCCAATAATACCCTTAAGAATGGCATATGGGGACTTCTTACGTTTAGGATTTCTGTCCCTTGTGGGCTTGTACCTAGCGTCTCCACAAAACTTGCAATATTCCAAATCAATATCGTCCTTCCAGTACAACATGTAACCGTTTTTGCAAGCATCAATCTTCTGAACTGGTAAACCCAATTCTCTTATCAATTTCTTCGTATTGTAATAATCGGCAGGAAAAGTGTGATCGTGGGGCATTACAGTATCAACCCACTGGCATAACCGATCATATGTATGCTTGGAAAAACCCCCTTCGGCCTTGATATTCACCAAAGAGGCAATTAACGTCAACTGAGAGATGGTGCAGCCGTTCCACAATGTTGGTCCGCAGCATGAATTACATAAAAGAAACGGTCTGACAAGCCAGACACATAATCATAGGGCCCTGAATCGTAAAATGAACTAGGACCCACATCAGATGGACAATACAGAGTACCATCATCAGCCGGTCCCTCCTGGTTGTACGAAGATCAGAAAGACGGCCCCGCGGCATCGAATACCATCCTCTGTGTCCAATTCATCTGAGTCGCATCACCCCAATGCGAACTACTCTCCTCCTGAATGGGTGGCGTTTGCTGCTGCTGCACAAGGGCCACTGTCAATGCTTCAAAGTATTCCTGCACCCTCTCCTCACCATGCGAAGTCCAATTATAATCTCTGGCATAAACCCTTTCATACACAAATCAAAATTTACCTCGTCTGGTGTTTTGAACTGTTCGTTTTTGCACTTCCGACAGTGACACTTAATCTTCTCCCCGTTCATATATGCACGCTGAGACTGGGCTTATTCTAAAAATATTGTAACACCGTACTCAAACTTCGGCATCACACCCAGGACGTCTCGATCATACATCCATTTCCTCAACTGTCTTAACATGATTGGTCCTACGTAATTCACAACAGTACATAATTAAATGACGAGAATATTATATATATATATATATAACTAACAATTATAGAATTTAAACTTCTTACCTGAGGAAAACACCTATCAATATTATGTAAAATTCACGCAAGTAATTGATATGGTAGATTTTTCGTATAAAGAATCAATAGGGGGAGTTACAACAAAATGAGTTGGAGAGTAATTATAAGAACAATGAGAAAGAAGGGGGACATATATATAGAAAAATATTGGAACGAGCATTGAAATATTATTTGGAACACAAAACTAGCCGTTGAAATATAGTCGTTGTTCCAGCTTTAGGAACGGTCTCAGGAACGGCAATAGAAATGGTAATCTTACCGTTGTAATAGCCGTTATGACATCTTAGGAACGCTATTAGTCACACATAATATGACCATTCCTAATTGGAGCACAATTGGGAATGGTACTTGTAACAACACTGTATTTCCTATATACCCCAATTTGGAACGGTCATTGCATTATATTTTTGCTCATGGCATAAAAGGGTCTCATTCAGCACTACAAATTGGAACGGTCAAACAACCGGTCCAAATAGACCCAGGGTTTGTAACACATATAGGAACGGTCTGTGTTCCCGGTCGAGTAGCCGTTTCAACTTTCACACATGTGTTCGAAATGAAATACCAAAATATATTCGATCCTTTTTAGGAACGGTAATAGGTTTACATATTGGTACACATATGTTGGCACATAAATAGGAACAGTCGGGCCGCTCCTATTCGTTTGTACTACAATTAACTCGAAAGTGACGTCATCAATGGTTTTCCGCTTCCACAACAGTTCCACTTACCGTTCCTATTTGGAACGGTTTATGGAACGGTCGACTCTATCCGTTCCAATTCTCGCATTTTTTTGTAGTGTTATTTCTTGTTTCTTTATTTCTGTATTTCTTCTTTTTTTTTTTTTCTTTTTTTGAAATGTGTTGTGTTAGTTTATATATATACTAGCCGTCGTGGCACGCCGTTCTTGCGTGCATATAATAAATAATTTTTTACACTTCAAAATATATTATAGTAAAATATATAAACTAACACATCACATTAATAAAAAAAAGAAAAGAAAGAAAAAAATTAATTAATCAATTAATATAAAATTTGAAAAGTTGAATAAATTAGTTATCTTATCAGTTGAGGGTTATTTTTGACATTACAAAAAAATGTGCGGCGGTGTCATTAACTGCCATTTGTAAGTAAAAAAAGAATTTTCTTTATATAATAGTATATATATATATATGTTTATAATATATTTTAAACGCGAAATACTATTTATTATATGCATGTAGGGACAACGTGCCACATTTACTAATTTATTAAATAAATAAGCCTTTGAGGCATGGACGTGATTGTTTGAGTATCGAAAGGCGCTTTAATTTATCAGAAACAAGTTCATAGCTTTCGTTTAAAAAAAATTCTTCTTTAATTTCAATGTCCTCTCTCTCACACACACACATATATATAGAGCAAAACGATGGTTGATCAAATTGAGTGAATTTTGACCAACTATCTTTTTTTAGTTTTTTAAAATTTTTTAATTACGAAGAAAAAATCTCATTAATTAGAAACATTATTTATTTTTAATATATTATTTATTTTGTATTTATCCAGAATCTTATCTCCAAGATTATAATAAAAATAATTGTCAAGAAAAAATCTTATTGGTTAGAAACATCATCTATTTTAATATATTAAATATTTATGTTGTATTTATCCAAAATCTTATATACAAAATTATAATTGAATTTTTAAATATCAAGAAAAAATCTAATTGGTTGGAAATATTTTCTTTTAATATATTAAATATTATTTTATATTTATCCAAATCACATCTCCAAAATTATGATACTATTTCAATTTGTATTATCTTAAATCGCTGCATAATGACCGTGGTCTCCATCAATGTTTTTAAACTCGAACCGGCCGGTTCGACCGGTCCGACCGAGAACCGGACCTATGACCGATTGGGGTAGGTGCATTAAAACCGGGATAGTCAAATCCGGTGTGAACCGGTCAAAACTCGTCACACCGGTGAAAACCGACCAATCTCGAACCGGCCAACTCGTATAAATATAAAAAACAGAAAAAAAGAAGAAGAAATGAAATGAAGGGCCTCTGTTGACGAACGAGACGCGAGAACTTGAGGGGTTTGCTGGTGAAGGGTGGGAGAGTGCGAGCAGACCATCGACGGGAATAGGGACATGGAAGAAAAGGGTTTTCTGTGAGGAGAGTTGTTGGGGAAGAAGAAAAGAAAAGAGGATAAGGAAGAGAAGGAAACTAACGTGTGGTGGGAATTGGGAGATGAAAGAAAGGGGTTAGGTGGGGATGGTCCCATGGAAAAGATGAAAAGGTGTTTTTAATTTTTTAATTATTATTTTAAAATTTAGCATTGCCAAATACTTTTATAATCAAATTTAATTCTTTCGCAAAATTAAATTTTAATTTATTCTTTTCATAAATTATAATAAATAAATTATACCATTATATATGTTGTTGTGATAAATTTTATTTACTTTATAAATTGTGAAATTTATTTTTGTGTTTTTTTTTAAAATTTTGTTAAGAATTATTATTGTTGTCAATTGATTGAATATACTCCAAAAATTTTCTAAACTTTCTTATTTAAATATATTTTGTCTTTTATCTTAATTAATTAATATATTATGTATATTAATATGTTACATATATGAAATATTAGTATGGTCCAAGTCAATCGGTTTTCTCAATCCGGTTGAATCGGTCGAACCAGTGACCCAGTAACTTGTTCGGTTCGATTTTCGGTCCAATTTTCAAAGCATTGGTCTCCATCATATTTGTATTTAAGTACTCTACATCTCCCATTCACTGATTTCAAAATTGAACACTCTATATACTTAATTCTTCTCAGTGCTTTTTTTATGGCTGCAGTGACATCTTACACTTTTCTGTGATATTAATTTATTTGTTTTCCTCCATGATCTTTCAGTTATGTTAATCTTCACTCCTTACTCATATACTAATGTTTATTAAAATTCAATATTTATTTATAATTTATACTCATCTCATGTGGCTGAACTGATGTTTTACTCTTCATCATGATGTCGTTTTATTTTTTTATATGTTACTTTTCATTATACTTCAAATATTGAAATAATAATCTATACCATTTTCTTATGAGTTTTGTATTAAATAATAATTTAATATTTATTCCTCTTATGGTGTTAATTTTCATATTTCTATATATGATGATTGCTTGATTTGTTTTTCTACAAGAAGGAAAAGATTTGTTTGGTGTAACGATAAATATTATTTTTTAATATTTATTTGTATTATTCTACTTAATTTATCATTTAGTTTGTATTTTTGTTTAAATATTTACTCTTTTCTATCTTTTGTACACCAGTATTTTGTTTCTATATATTATGGTTTCATCCATGAATTTTATTTTATAGTTTAACTTTCCTTGTCCTTTTTCATAGTTTTTTTTTTTTTTTGGTTTTTGTTTTTCTACAAGAATGAACAGATTAATTAGTGTTAATGGGTATTATATTTCATTTTATATTTATGTGTGTGATTCTATTTAATCTGCCATTTAATCTTTATTTTTGTTGAAATACCTATCCTTTCTTTATTTTATGCACTAATTTTACATATTTATATATATATATATAATATATGTATAACTTTTAAACTTTTTATATATATAAATATATGTATAACTTTTAAACTTTTTATTCTACAGTTTAATTTTGTTGTTCTATTCCGAATTTTATTTTTTATAAGAAGGAACACATTTATTTAGTGCTTTTTGGTACATATTGAAATAATAATCTCTACCATTTTCTTGTGTTTTCTTCATTAAATAATAATTTCAATATTTATTCCTCTTATGGTGTTAAATTTTTAAATTTCTATGGTAATTGCTTGATTTTGTTTTTCTACAAAGAGGAAAAGATTTATTTGGTGTTAATGATAATATTTTATTTTAACATTATTTGAATTATTCTACTTAATTTGTCATTTAGTTTTTTGTGTAGGTTTAAATATTTACTCTTTTATATCTTTTATACACCAGTTTTTTTGTTTCTATGGTAATTGCTTGATTTTGTTTTTCTACAAAAAGGAAAAGATTTATTTGGTGTTAATGATAATATTTTGTTTTAACGTTGAGATATTAAATCTTTTTAGTTTATTGTACTAAACAATTAAAATTATCAGTACTAATATATTAAATCTTTGAGATATTTTTTTGTACATTTTGGAATATTCAAATAAATATCATTTTTTGATATTTTAATTTTATAAATGAGAGATCATCAAATTCAACTAACTTGCACTTTTTTTTGAGAAAAATAACTCTTTGAATTTTTGAAAAATAAATTATATCATTATAAACACTTTTTACTTTTGTAATTGGTCGAACGAAACAAAAAAATTAAATAAATAAAAACCTCAAAGTTCACTAAGTTTGTAAAAGTTTTGCAACATATATATAAATATGGTGAAAAAGAAAACTTATTTTTTTAGTTAAATAATAATAAATAAAAGAATTTATAAATAAAAAATACCAATGTTTTTTTATTGTTCAAAAATAAGACAAGCATTAATAGTTGAAAATGAAAATTTGATGAATGAATTTTTTTAATTTAAGAATAATTAAATAAGTTTTTGAAATAAAACAATATATCGTAAGGGATTGTAGTAATTTCTTAATTCTTAACTTGATTTTAGCGCATTCTTTTGATAAATGAAAGAAAATCTTATGTTGTGATTCACTTTTTTAAAAATAGAAAGAATTAATATAATCTATCGGGTAAAATATTTTTTTTAGTCCACTAATTTGGTTCTTGTTCAATTTTAGTCCATTAAGTTTTCTAATTTTTGATTTAGTCTGATAACTTTTAAAATTGCGTAAATTTGGTCCCCTGGCTGAATTTTGAACAATTTTACCCCTTTACAGCTTTTCTTGAGCAATTTTAGTCTTCAGGTATGGTTTTGTATAAAAAAATCCCATGTTCACCTGAATGGTATTAGAGCCTAGGTTTATTGAAAAAATATTTGTTTTTATTACATATTGATATTTTATCCCTAACGGAGGTGATCTTTATAAGTATGGAACCGAACAAGAGTTCGAGTTACAATGAAAACAGGGAATATTTTTAGATACTGAAAATATAGAAAAAGAATTTTCTTATGGAGATTCTTAGAAAAATTGACAACAGTTTGAGAAGAATTGACTTGAATCTTCTTACTAAAGAAGAAAGAGATGAATGGTTGAGAAATTACCATGTCCGATAGGCGCTACCCGAAAATGCGGTGAGACGTCTACATGTAACTAAGATCCATGGTAGAATCCCAGCCAGGAGAAATGGAACAGGTAAATTTATGAATCAATACAGTTCTAAAAACAATGACTAAAGTAACTGATTGGAAGGAACTCGAGCCGGACACCTAAAAAATCTCGCAAGATCTAAGAGAGGTCCAAAAGACAGTTCAAGATTATGGACATAGGTTAATCTATATTCCTATGAAAATAGACCTCTTGAGCCAAAAGATGGATGAGATCCTAACGGTCATTCCATATCTACGCAAGGATCTTACAGATCTGAAAGCCGAGGTCATAAATCTGAAGAGAAATCAAAAGAATACCCTTTAGACATCCAGATCTTACCAGGAACGCATCAGGCACGCCTTTGGACCGGTAGCTCTTCTCCATCAGAAGAGAAAGGTACGGACATCTCGACTCCAAAAACGCAAGAAGATCTAATCCTTGAAATCATCAAATCCATAAAGTAATGGAGATATCAAGGGTGAATCTATCAGATCTGCAGGAGTTAGCTGAATCCTTTTCCCAACTTGGGATTGTGGATCTAGTCAACGTCTAAACTAATGAGATCACTCCAGCTCTACCACTGCTGGAGGGAAGTACATGTTCAAATGATCCTTCACAAGATCATCCGATGAGAGAAGGTGATGATTTTCACACCAACACCACCTACACTTTCATAGGAACAAGATTGAGGGAGAATCCAGGAAGGAATCCACGACGGGTGCCTGAGAATACACCATGGGCAAGGACCATGCTTCAACCCTTACATCCATATGGCACTATACTTAACATGGATATCATTGACTTTCGAAACATTGAAAAGTTGATAGATGAATAAGTTGCAGCTATGAAGATCGCGGCAACAACATTGGAACTGTTAGAATAGGTGACCGAAAAGCCAATAGGTTTGGCATTTTGTAACCTATTTGACAACTTGATGTAATGTAATATTATGTAAAGAATAAAATGAGTGCTCATTACTATTGGTATTGTCTTTGTTGTGCTCATTTTTCATATGTTAAATGTTGTTTTACGTATTTCATAATAAAGCCCACAAAACCACGATCAACAACTCATGCAGTTCAGCAACGCATTGGATGGTGGTTATGAGACCAACTGATAAATGGTTGGGTCTGAAATGTTCCAAGTCGTGAACCTTGAGATAGGGCATCGAGAGTCCTATAGAGACTTACACCAAGAGTCGTATTCATTGGATGAGTGATGTGTTTCATCAGCGACAGGTGTGGGACGCCTATACGATCTTGGTGAGTCGGTCGACTGGGGTTTATTCGACTTAGCTGACTCGCGGGGATCATCATATGGAAGCCTTGCAGGCTTGGTCGATATGATGAATTTCCCCGATTCTGATTGTACGGGGGTAGTCCTCAGACTTGAGGAACCATGGTACTCACGTGCACACACTGGGTGTATCTTGGATATGGCGACAGGTGATCATTCTGTAAGATGATCATTATAAACCTTGTTCAGTGCGGTCAGAATGTGTAGCAAGGACGGTGGATTTCAAAAAGAGGATCCGTCCTCTGTCAATATGTGACAGAGGTATCTCCTACCCACTCGGAGACACGTTCATGCTGCTAAAAACTGTGGCCACAGTGGTTGATCGAGCAGGAAATGGATTCCTATGTTGATGCAATGAGGCATGCGTAGTCTCGAATATTAAGCATAGATGCCTAGTCAAGGATGGCAACCGACACCCAATTCCATACCCTAGACTACGGTCGGGTGACGATAGGCGTAAGGATCGTACCCGTATGAAATCGGCACCTAATGTTCACGCCAACATTCACCTAGTCTCTAGTGCCATCAACCGTTGCTAGACGGCCACCCATTGTAACGGGCTCCTGTTGGACACGAGCCCGAGTCTAGCTGAGGGTGAACCTAAAGGGTCACACACAAATCACTGAGGAGGTGAAGAAATTGACTTGGAGTCGATTTCAGAGGATGATAAGTAATTGGATTACTTAAGGGACTGTCCATTGAATGGACGGGCCGATATTGTATCGGGCCCTCATTTTAATCGGTAAATGGGATTTATCGATTAAGTAGACAGTCGAAACTTAGATCTTTTAATTAGATTAAAAGATCAATGGGAGTTATTTAAATGGACCATGAATTAAATAGGATTTAATTCTTGGGCTTGTTGTAATTGAATTACAATAAAACTAGATCCATTAAATCTTGGCCCAAGATATGTGTTAATTCCACTTTTGAAAGTACAAGAAGTTGGACTTTTTCCGAAAAGAGGATGGCCGAAAATTGCTTCTTTTAGAAGCTTTAAAAATCAGCCACACATGGCCTTTGATGAGTGTTGACTTGAGTCTTTTGCAAAGAGACAAATCAACTCCAATCAAGCCTATTTCATTTGGTATGATTAAATCATACCTTATGAAATGGTAGGCTTGATTGATGATTAGTGGGATTGATTGGAATGTATCTAGACATCCTTGGATGAACCTAGACACATTTCAATAATCACATTAATGAAGTCTATATATATATATATGTGTATATACTATCATCAAAGTAAGAGAAACATTATTCATCTTTTCTAGGAACAAGAAGAAAACACACACTCTCCAAGTTTTCAGCCCCCCTCTCTCTCTACATACGATCCCCTTTGTTCCTTCATTGATCTAGGATCATTTGAAGAACAAAGCAAGATCAAGAAGGAACACTAACTTAATAATGTGGTATCTTCTTCGATCTTCTCCTTTAGATCCATTTTTCTCTAGCAAGAAAAATGAGATCTCTCCCGGTGTGGTGTGAACTTCGTCAGAGAGTTCATATTTTTGAACTTGGTGAACGTTTCCGGCCATGGAACAACGCTCGTAGTTGTATACAAAGAAAGCTAGAAAGGTGACATTTGAGTTTACTTTTGTAGTTTGTTTCATGATAAATCGATGCTCTATATGATATGTTGTTTTTTCTATCATATTCTACATCGAACGCCCGGTTAAGGACCTAAGGGTACACCCCTTGGGATCTTTTGATATGTATTATTTTAAATAATGGATCTCTCGCTTTCTCTCATGCTCCCTGACGGATTCGTTTGTCCTTCAAGTGGTATCAGAGCTCGGTTCAATATAAGGAGCATAGATCTATGTGCTTAGCATGTTCTATTTGCGTTTACGGCTTTATGAGCATGTTTATATGTGTGAATATGTAGATTAATGAACTCGTTCATATGTTTATATTTGATAGACGTCATGTATGCAATTTTATGGATTCGATCTTAAAAAAACTGCATATTTATTTTCAGTTGTTTTTATACATAAATATGGTGAAATGAGAACGAAAAGTCATGAAACAAAGACAAACGAAACAGCAGCGGCAGCGACTGGTTGCCGCCCCTGCTGGCCAGCCACAGGATGACGGGTGCGCGGTCGGGCACGTGCGGGCTCACGCCTGCGGGCAGCCTGGCCGGCCTGCCTGCCAGCGTGCGTGCTGGCAGGGGCGGCCGTGCAGACCATTCTGTGCGTAGGTGAGCGCCTGCGCACACGCTGTGCGCAGACTGCTGGCCGGGCCAGCGCACCACATGGGGCGCGCGCGTGCGTGCTTCTGCGGGTAGCGGCCTGTGGGCACGACAGATGGGCGGTTCTTTGCCGGTTTTCGATGTTTTTCTGAATATTTGATTTTCGGGTAATGTCTGCATATTTTCTTAAAATGAATTAATTTTGCATATTTGATTTTGGAATTATTGGATTTTTTCTTAGATCATTTTTGCTTAATTAATTTGGGAATTTCAACATGCATTAGATGCATTGTGTATGATGTCTATTAAATTTAAAAATTTAAAGCTTGTACATTATTCTATATATTTATATCGTGTGATGTTGGACATCACTTGGATATTTTGAATATCTATGTTAACATGATTATTTGGTATAATTGTGCACTATGTGTTGATGGAATCAACATGAGATGATCACAAGAGCCATAGACCTTATGTATGAATGAATGGCATTTATTTATATTTTTGTCAGGTGGGGCCTGCGTGCCTCTTATGTTGGGACTATCATCTCCCATTTTTCACCTCATGATATTAAGGCTTGCTTATTTCCTCTTTTCCATGTATTACTATTCCAATGTAATGAGAATAGTTAGAATATTTTGGTGAGGTTTTATTTTGTAATGATAACAAGCCCACGGAGTTGGAGGCCCAAGGTGATACATCAAGGCGTAAAACAAGAACAACCACAAGGCCCATTGGAATGACAATGGGTTAATTACTTTGTAATAGTATAGGACCACCCTAGATAGACCATGGACTCACTTCGGGCTCAGTGGGTCACATAGGTTGGACTTGTGATCATCCTAACAGGGGTTATGCTATGTTTATTGCATGCGGCGTATTTATTTATCGCTTTTATGAATATTGAATATTTATGCATGCAAAGACACTTAATATGATGAGGTCTCAATCGTTATAAAAGAAACTCCCATTTGCTTGGACCAAATAAAATATTAGGCCCAAAATGGACATGGATCAAAATTGTTTTGATCCGTCCAATCCTCCCATCCACAGAAATGGGTGAGAAAGCTACCACTACCCAAGTGTGGTCTCACGAGTCGTGACACACTTGGACTAGGCGAAAGCTCCACCATTGTTGTGAACAAAGAGATTACACTCGTTGTTTCCCTGTCTCACAAGTCAAGGGGGGCGACAGTTGAAGTATGATTTGATTGATGGGTCGGGCCCAACACCGAGTAATATGGTTCGCTTGGAGTCCTCAAAACCATGCGAAGAGGTGAGGCAAAACATCTTGGGAATCTCATTGGATGAGAATGATATTGGATATCTCCCATAAGGTTTTCTTCATATGAATCGTAAAAGCGGGGCATGGAGATCACGCTTATGGATCCTAAGCCCACTAGAAAATGGTTTTTTCGAAACTCCACTTGAGAGTGGTGGACTTTCGTAGAAATAGTGGGAGGGTTAAAGACTAAAAGACCATGTCTTCAACTTGAACTGTAATATTACTATCATTTGCTAATTTCTACTTTACATTTTTTATAAATGTAGATATATCTAAGAATTCCTTAACCATGGTACTAAAGACCATTAATTCAATGGCATGAACTATTCAGACTAGCTAAGAAACCTAAGGATTGCCCTCGGTTTCGAGAACTAATGCTACGTCTTGGATGAGCCACCGCAGGGTGACTTGCCAGAGGAGTCCATGCCGGAAGAACGTTTAATGTTCGAAAAATGGGATGAGGACAACCGAAAAGTACGCAGTATCATATTGGCTTCCATCTCTAACGACATCCAGAAGCAATATGATAGACTGGACAATGTCTCTGCCATAATGCTCCGCATGAACGAGGTTTATGCGGTTCCGGACAGGCATATTTGATATGCCGCTACAAAAGTATTCTTTGGTACCAAGCTAGTTGAAGGATCCTCTGTACAAAGTCATGGGGTCAAGATGCTATCCCTAGTGGAGAAGCTCGAGGACCTAAAAGCTGGGCTTAACAATGACACATACATCGACATGATCCTTCAGTCGCTTCCTCCGTCTTATGATCCGTTTGTTGTCAACTACAACATGAATGGACTTGAGAAGTCCATTCATGAGTTGATCAACATCCTGGTCCAATACGAGACAACGACCCACAAGTTTGCGTCGTCGGTATTGATAGGAGAGACTCGACCTGCAAGGCGAATGGCAAGAGGGCCGGACGCTGGAAGAGGAAGAAGGGAAAGCGAAAGGCAGTTGCAGCCACTGCTCGCACTCTTAGCACCCCTGTTGTCCCAGTGGGAATGGGCAAAAAGAAAGGGAAGGCCAGGTTTCTCAGCGGTCTAAGGCAAGTGATGCATTTGCCAAGGAAAAGGGTATTGGAAGACAGAGTGCCCATAACTCCTCTCTAATCCAGGTATATTTGTGGTTGAAGTAACCATTATAACTAATTCTGTTTCATGGCTATTGGATACTGGATGTGATGCTCACATCTGCAATGATTTGCAGGTGTTGCAAAGAAGCAGAAGGCTAACCAAGGATGATATGATCCTGAGGCTAGGCTATGGCTAGGTCGTTGCTCCGGAAGCCGTAGAATCAGTAAAGTTAGCCATTAGTAATTATGTTAGGGTAGTACTAAACGATTGTTTCTATGTACCTAGAATGATTAAGAATATTATATCAATACCCATCCTGGACAAAGAGGATTATTATTTCACCATCAATAAAAGTGGCTTTTATATAATCGATGGTGGTGTGTCTCATCTGCTTGGCACATTAGTAAATGGTCTGTACATACTTCAACAGTCTAATTGGATTATGATTGTAGAACACAAACGTAAACACGATAATCAAGATAATGCACAGATATGGCATGCAAGGTTAGGTCATATCTCTAAAGATAGGATAAGGAGGTTGGTGGACTCAAAGAGTCTAGAAATAGACGATTTGGACAACCTACCAACTTGTGAGTCCTATCTAAAGGGAAAGAAGATCAAGAAACCCTTTGTTGGACAAAGTAAGCAAGGCAACGGTCTTTTGGATTTGATCCATGCAGACGTCTGTGGACCATTAAATACTCAAGCCAGAGGTGGGTACTCATACTTCATAACCTTTATCGATGATCACTCACGGTATGGTTATATTTACCTGATGAGGTACAAGTTTGAAGCCTTTGAAAGGTTTAAGGAATACAGACTTGAAATAGAGAATCAAACCGGTCGTAAAATCAAAGCCCTTCGGTTGGACCGAGGTGGAGGATATTTAAGTGGTGAATTCATTCATTATCTAAAAGAGAATGGAATTCTCTTTCGGTGGACTCCTCTTGGAACACCACAATTGAATGGTGTGTCCGAAATGAGGAATCGGACCTTATTGGACATGGTCCGATCCATGATGAATTTTACCAAACTCCCCTTGTCCTTCTGGGGATATGCTCTTTAGACAGCGGCCAAACTTTTGAACATGACACCATTTCCAGACGCCATATGAGATATGGCATGGCAAGCCTGTCTCCTACAAATACTTGAAAGTGTATGGTAGCCACGCCTATGTCAAGATATTAGTGGGAGATAAATTGGACTCCAGGTCTAGTTTATGCAGGTTCGTTTGATATCCGAAAGAACTGCGGGGTATTATTTCTATGATCCCTCCAATCAAAAGATTTTTATCTCGTAGAATGTAGTGTTCTTGGAAAAGGGTTTTCCATCGAATACGCGACGCGATGAGGTACTCCTTGAGGAATCAAGTGAAGTGTCCCATGAGACAACAACAACATCTGAGCCTATAGTTTCCACTAATAATGTTCCAGTTCTTCGTAGGTCAGCCAGAGTATCCCAACCACCTGATAGGTACGAATTTCTGGGCCTAATTGATCAATTGGATAATGATCCAAAGACGTACGGAGAAGCGATGTTGGACATCGACTCGGATAAGTGGCTTGAGGCCATGAAATCCGAAATGGACTCGATGGGTACAAACCAAGTTTGGACCCTAGTGGACCTACCCAAACGAGTAAAACCCGTAGGGTGTAAATGGGTCTACAAACGTAAGCTTGGATTTGAAGGGGATGTTACTACTTTCAAAGCTAGGCTTGGGGTGAAGGGTTACACTCAACGACCCGGGGTCGACTTTGAGGAAAGCTACTCACCCGTAGTAATGGCTAAAGTCCATTTGGATACTGCTTGCCATAGCAGCATGGTATGACTATGAAATATGGCAGATGGACGTGAAACCGCCTTCCTCAACGGTTTCGTAGAGGAAGATATTTATATGGATCAACTGGAAGGTTTCACATCTATTGGAGAAGAGCAGAAGGTATGTCGTCTCCATAGGTCCATCTATGGCCTCAAACAGGCTTCCCGAAGCTGGAACATACATTTTGATGAAGTCATACGGAGATATGATTTCATAAAAAATAAGTCTGATCCTTGTGTATGCAAGAAGATCAGTAGGAGCTCAGTTGCATTCCTAGTGCTTTACGTAGATGACATTTTGCTAATTAGGAATGATGCTAAGATGTTGGGAAACACAAAAGCTTAGTTGTCAACACAAATTTTCATGAAGGATATGGGCGAGGCATCCTACATCCTTGGCATCAAGATCTATAGGGATAGATCTAGAACGATGTTAGGAATGGCCCAGTCCTTGTATATTGAGAAGGTCTTGAAGAGATTCGAGATGGAGAACTCAAAACGAGAATTCTTTCGTATGAGGCATCGATAATTCGATGTCCAATAAGCAGTCTCCTAAGACTGATTAGGAACTTAAGTGGATGTTGGATATCCCCTATGCTTCAGCCATAAGCAGCATTCAATATGATGTCTAGTGCACTATACCTAATGTGACTTTTCCTTTGAGCGTGACAAGTCGATATCAGACATGTGTCGGAGAGGCACACTGGAGTGTGGTCAAGACTATCCTTAAGTATCTAAAAAGGACTAAGGACATGTTCTTATTCTACGGTGGTGGAGAATTGATACTGGAAGGCTACAACGTCGCTAGCTTCCAGTCAAACGACGACGATGCCAAGTCTTAGTCTAGTTTCGTGTTCAGACTAAATGGGGGCACGGTTGATTGGAAGAGTTCCAAGCGAGCAACCATGGCGGACTCCACCATAGAGTTTGCATACATAGCACCTTCAGAAGTTGCTAAGGAGGTGGTTTGGATGAAGAACTACATCCAAGAGTTGGGTGTAGTGCCTAGAATTGCTGAGCGAGTGGTTATCTTCTGCGATAACAATGGGGTGATAGCGCAAGAAAAGGAACTGAGATCTCATCACCGATCCAAGCATATTCTTAGACACTACCATCTCCTCAGAGAGATGGTTAGCAGAGGTGACGTTCGGATAGTCCGAGTCAGCTCGGCAGAAAACATAGCAGATCCACTTACCAAGCCAGTGTCTCAAATTACCCATACTCAGCATCTGGATAAGATTGGTTTGAGGTCAATGATTGATTGGCTTCAGGTCAACTGCGAGATTGTTTGATTAGGTGACCAGAAAGCCAATAGGTTTGGCATTTTGTAACCTATTTGAAAACTTGATGTAATGTATTAGTATGAAATGAAAAAAAATGAGTGTTCATTACCATTGGTACTATCTTTGTTGTGCTCATTTTCCATATGTTAAATGTTGTTTTACATATATCACAACAAAGTCCATATACCACGATCAACAACTTATGCAGTTGGGCCACACATTGGATGGTGGTTAGGAAATCAACTGATAAAGGGTTGGGTCTGAAACGTTCCAAGTCGAGGACCTCGGATAGGGCATCGGTGAGTGCCGTGGTTCATCGGCGACAGGGTGGGACGCCTATACAATCTTGGTGGCTTAGTCGACTGGGGTCGAGCCGACTGAGCTGACTCGCGGGGATCATCATATGGAAGCCTTGGAGGTGATCATTCTGTAAGATGGTCATTATAAGCGTTGTCAAGTGCGGTCAGAATGTGTAGCGAGGACGGTGGGTTTCAAGAAGAGGATCCGTCCCCTGTCAGTATGTGACAGAGGTATCTCCTATGCACTCGGAGACACATTCATGCTACTTAAAAATGTGGCCATAGTGGTTGATCGAGCAGGAAATGATTTCCTGTGTCGATGCAATGAGACATGCATAGTCTCAAGTATTAAGCATATACGCCTAGTCAAGGATGGGAACCGACGCCCAATTTCATACCCTAGACTAAGGCCGGGAGACGGTAGACGGAAGGACCGTACCCGTATGGAATCAGCGCCTAAATGTTCACGCCAACATTCACCTAGTCTCTAGTGTCATGGACCGTTTGCTAGACAACTACCCTGGTAACGGGCTCTTGTTAGACACGAGCCAAAGTCCAGCTGAGGGTGAACCTAAAGGGTCACACACAAATCACCTAGGAGGTGAAGAAATTGACTTGGAGTCGATTTTAGAGGATGATAAGGAATTGAATTACTTAAGGGATTGTCTATTGGATGGACGGATCGATATTGTATCGGGCCCTCGTTTTAATCGGTAAATGGGATTTATCGATTAAGTATAGAATCAAACCTTGGATCTTTTAATTGGATTAAAAGATTAATGGGAGTTATTAAATGGACCATGAATTAAATATAATTTATTTCTTGGGATTGTTGTAATTGGGTTACAATAAAACCTGGTCCATTAAGTATTGGCCCAAGAGATGTGTTAGTTCCACTTTTGGAATTAGAAGAAGTTGGACTTCTTCCCAAAAGAGGATGATCGGAAATTGCTTTTTTAGAAGCTTAAAAATTGGCCATACATGGCCTTTAATGAGTGTTGACTTGCCTCTTTTGGAAAGAGACAAATCAACTCCAATCAAGCCTCTTTCATTTAGTGTAATTAAATCATACCTTATGAAAAGGTAGGCGTGAATGATTAGTGGGAATGATTGGAATGTATCTAGACGTCCTTGGATGAACCTAGACACATTTCAATAATCATATTAATGAAGTATATATGTGTATATACTATCATCAAAGTAAGAGAATCATTATTCATCTTTTCTAGGAAAAAGAAGAGCACACAAACACTCTCCCTACACTCTCCAAGTTTTCGGCCCCCCTCTCTCTCTCTACATACTATCTCTTTTGTTCCTTTATTGATCTAGGATCATTTTAAGAACAAAGCAAGATCAAGAAGGAACACTAACTTAATAATGTGGTCTCTTCTTCGGTGTTCTCCTTTAGATTCGTTTTTCTCTAGCAAGAAAAACGAGATCTCTCCCCGTGTGATGTGGACTTCGTTAGAGAGTTCACATTGTTGAACTTGGTGAACGTTTCCGGTCGTGGAACACCGCTTGTAGCTTTCTTTGTTTCCGGCCATGGAACAATGCTCGTAGCCGTATACAAAGAAACAAAGTTAACATTTGAGTTTACACTTTTGTAGTTTGTTCATGATAAATCTATGCTCTATATGATATGTGTTTTTCTATCATATTCTACATCAAATGCCCAGTTGAGCACCCAAGGGTACACACCTTGGGATCTTTTGATACGTATTGTTTTAAATAACGTCTCTCTCGCTTCCACTCGCGCTCCTAGAGAATCCGCTTGTCATTTAGGAACTCGACAACGATAACTTCATAAGGTTATTGGAGTTAAGCTTGGAAGGTTCTGTGAAGGTTCGATGGGATAATACACCAGAAGATACCAAAGTAAGTATTATAGCCGTAGAGACTAAAGTGCGATCGTGGAAAGACTCGGAAGGTCGATCAAAATACACTTCATCGAAGATGGATACTTTGAGGGAAGCAGAGCTGAAAAGGCTAGAGAATACTCACAAGCTCTCTTTGGCCCTTGAATTAAGAAATATGTGTGCAGTAGATGAATATATCTATTTGTTCCACAAATATTTCTTTCAGAGCGGGGTAACAACCGAAATAGCTGCTCCGATGTTCTTTGTAAAGGTCTGCAACCCATGGAGGGAAATGTTGATACAATCATACAAAGTACCTGCAGGACAACTAGATTCAGTACCAAGGAGGATGTCTTTCCTCAAAGACAAATTGAAAGATTGGTGTTACCAAGCACCCGTCCAGAAGAACATGAAGAAACTGAGAGATAAAATCAAACGAACCCCTCTCTATTGTGATAACAATGATTTTCCAGCTATTATAGGAGAATCAGGTGAGCAAAGGAAGAGGAGAAAGAAGAGTAGTGACACCTACTCAGGGAGTTCCAGAAAATACTCTTTTAGAAGAAGATCATGGTGGTCCAAATCAAAGGCCAGACCATATAAATCTGGACAAAAAACAGGACCAAGAAGGGCTTCATCCCAAAGATCTAGACGAATAGAGGCGAAGTCCACAAGAAAAACCCATACGAGAAGAACTTTTAGACGAGCCCACACTTAGCCAATGAAAGTCTTCAAAAGATTGTAACTGCTAGACGTGCGGTGCAAAAGGACATATATCTCCAGATTGCCTGCATAAACATGGTGAATTATGACTGTTTGAAGCCACGAATGACATCCTTGATGCAGTTTACTACAGCGACTTGGTACCAATATACCAATTCGAAGATCTTCTCTCAGATGAAAGCATCTACGAGGAAGAAATAGAAAGTGATTCTGATGGATCTTAAACCGAGTCAGAATAATTACAACGAAGGAGATAGGCTTCAAACCTCAAAGAACCTATCATCATTCTCTTCAAGGATGACGGTGTCAAACAAAACCATGGAATCATGAGACAAGACTCTAATCTTAGCCTATACGATGGTTTTAGGATTGGAGGGATCGGTAGAGTCCTCAACCAGATAGGACTCAACCAGAGGAAGCATCATATAATCTACAAAAGTTAAGTTCAGGTGAGTTTACAATTCCTATGGCACTTACTGGTAATGTGATGGAAATGCAGCTTATTCCTAAAGAAGTCTTGAAGAATTAAGTAAACTCAGGGAAGAAGTAGCGGTTACTATGAAATGGGATCCACATAGGAGTTATTGAAGTAGTAATAAAAGCAACTTTTAAGGAAGGAATTGATTAAGAAATACATTTATCAATAATGGGATAGAAAAATCAATAACTTAAGAGATGGTTGTCTTGGGACAATGATAGGAAATTTGTAATGCAGGAAAACTGATGTTTGACATTCACCCCTAGGATAACATATAACCCCAAGTAGACCAAGATTTGAGTCGAGTCTTAACCTTCATCAGGATTTTAAAAGAAAAGATCTTATGAAAGATGAGAGTAGACCATATTCTATAACATATAGAATAACTTATGCCCTTTCCAACACTCACCATTCGGACCTGTTGCTTAGGAAAAAGTATATTGAGATTCCTAGAATTTTCAAGGAATTCGCTGAGGTAATGACACCAAATGCTATTTGAATACCTAGAATAGGTGGTGTTGATATCTTGATAAAAGATCACCAAGTTTTAGATGAAACCATTAGTTCTTGAACTGATTTTAATAGTGGGATGTCATTTTCAGAAGATAGGATTACTGCCTACAAAGAAAAAGAGCAAGAGCTATTAAAAGCTGTACCCCTCGGGCTATTAGGGTTGATAATGTGAAGCTTAGGTGCCCTGAAGAATGGAAACAAATTCAAGTTATGTTTGACATTATGAAAAAGAAAACTATTTTCCTTGTGAATGACTTATATTATTTTGCAGCAACCTGTTGTAGGAAAATACGACGGTATGCTAGAAACAGCAGGCCATGAGATACTTGTTGCAAGAATTGCAAGATGAGAAAATGGGATAATGATTTTGGGGTTAAGTTTTTTCGAAGATCACGAACTATAGGGAAGAAAAGGAAATCATATGGAATTCAGTTTAGATGGTTATACCATTAGAATTGAATGACTATCCCCTTTTCTATATACATATCTATCAATATGTTGTATGAACAATATAAGTTAGAATATTTTGCAGCTTATATTGATTCAGGATCAGGGATTTGTACGGGAAAACCTGGTGTTTTCCTAGTGAAGCTATGGAATCCTTACCTATTATTGTGGGAAGGGATTTTTCACAGAAAATTCTAGCACTCAATAAGGGTATACAAGAAGCCAAAATCATGATTGGAGAAGCATTTGGAACACCTTGGTTCAAGGTAAAGACGCCTGCTATTTACTTTCATGATATAGGAATGGATATTTTGCTAGGTAATAATTTCATTTAGACATTTGCAAAATATATCCAAGATAACCACAAGAATACGTTGATTTTTACTACTAACTTTGATAGTGAGATACATGTTTTGCAAAGAGAAAAGGCATTTAATAGTATAATGCCCATAAATTTTCGCAGCGGATGTGGTGATGATGCCAAATTGACTCATCCAAAAATGTAGGATAGAAGAAAATACGGTAAAGGCCCTTTTGTTTTTCAGGCAACAGGGGTCCGGTGATGCTTCTAAAGAAGATTTTAGGATCTTGAAGGAAGCTATACAAGAGTGTAGGTCATTGGACATGGACGAAGAAAGTAAGCTTTCTCTCGAGAGTGTCAAGAGGCTTATCCAGAGGATTTTCAGTGAAAATCCTTTGGCATGGTGGGATAGAAACAATATCGAGGCTACTCTAAAGGTCAAAGAGGAATGCAAGTACGAGTATGGAGGATAAGAAAAATATGCAGGAGATCATCAAAGAGCATATTAATCATGAACTCATCGAGCCTGGGGTCTCTGCCTATAGTAGCCCTGGTTTTCTGGTAAGAAACCATGGTGAGATAAAAAGAGATAAACCCAGGTTAGTTATTAACTATCAAGGCATTAATAGAATATTAAAATTTTATGGTTATTACATCCTAAGTAAAGAACACTTGATTGATTGCATTTAAAGGTGCTAGAGTGTTTTAAGTTCCGATTGCAATCTGGGTTTTATCAAATTAAGATGAAAAATGATTTAAAGAAATACACTACATTTTCCACACCACAAGGACAATATGTTTGGAATGTACTTCCTCTGGGACTTGCCAATGCACTCCAGATATTTCAAAGAAAAATGGTTAATCTTTTCAAAGACTATCTAGAGTTTATGTTTGTCAACATAGACGACATTTTGATTGCATCCAAAAATATACAGGATCATATCAGAAAATCTTGAAATATTTTCTGATGCATGCCCATAAAGAGGGTTTTAGTGCTTTCTGAAAGAAAGCTATTATAGCTGTCAAATAAAATTGAATTTTCTAGGTATTCTTATTGAGGAAACAGGTATTGAGTTGTAGGAACACATTGTAGAAAAAATTTGTAATTTTCCGGACATTCTTAAAGACAAGAAACAACTTCAAAGCTTCTTGAAAGTTGTCAATTTTGAAGGAATCGTCATTAAGGATCTTGCAAAATATAGAAAGGATTTCCGAACACTTTTGAAAGAAACAGAAAATTCAAAGTGGAAATGGGAGGAAATTCATGCGCAAAGGGTTCATGAGTTGAAATAGATTTGCAAATAAATTGCCGAAGCTCGCAATCCCACAAGACGAAGATGAATTTGGTAGTCTATAACAGACGCCAATGATTACAGATGGGCAACAGTGCTCATGAGAAAGACAACTACTAGTGAAGAACCATGTAGATATATAGGAGGGTTGTTCACTGAGCAACAAGCCAAACTATGGTATATCAACAAGAAAGAATTCTTTGCAGTTTGGAAGGCTTTCAAGAAGTGGCCTTTATTTTTACTGACTAAAGAATTTACATTGAAAGTTGATCATACGAATGTTAAAGTTTTCTTAAAAATAAACTTGAACCAAAAATTGAAAAAGCACGTATTATTAAATGGCAAGCAGAATGCCGATATTATTGTAATAATATTGTCATCATCAAATCTCATGAAAATGTTCTTGCAGATTACTTGACAAGAATGGAGGCATCTAAAGCGTACTCCGCCATGATAAGACTCAGGCACCTCAGGGAGAACTTTGAGGAGATTGACAAGAGATTTGGACAATTGACGGTTAAAGCCCAAATAGCTGGCCAGGTCCAACAAGCTGATCTCGACACTATCCAGATCGCCATCAGGAGTACCAAACTTGCTGCAAGCTCGTTATAGAATGATTTAGTGGAACTGATTCGAAAGGCATTATCTTCGGTGATAGCCCGAGAATTAAGAGAGCAAGGCTCTAAACCTGCAATTAGAGAACAGGGCTCTAAACTTGTAGCAGCAGATTCAAGTACTGCTTGCACTAGGCCATCGCCAGACTCTGGTGAGAAGGCAAAAGTTGAGTTACAGGAAGTGCAAACTCCTAATAGTTCAAGTCAAGCCAACACCTTTGGGGTAAACCTAGGCCGATGACAGGCATTTCTAAGGTTAATGCTAATGAACCTTTATCTTCTGTTTCTGCTTGGCAGGGTTATCAGAGATGATGGGAAAACCTTATTTTTGGAAAACACATTAATCCAAGCAAGACCATTGTAGATACATCCGGGAAATATAATAGGACCTGGATGCTCGAAGAGTCTAACCAGAAGAAGTACGAGAATGGTATGACTTTGGAGACCTCGCTTCATTTCATACTATGTCACTTAGATTTCTGGAAATCTCAAAACTTTCAGAATAGATTAGTGGAGCGGTTTATGATGCATGGCGGAACAATCCCCACCTCAAACGAGGAGACATTTTGGAGCTTAAGTTCATTTCAATAGCTCCAGAAATCACAGGAAAATGATTCATCCAGCATTTCATTTTATCGAGTTGCAGAGACCTGACATGGGTAGCATTAACAGAGTCAAGGCTACCACAGGAGAAGCTCCCTGTTATCTTCCCTCAGTGCGGATGACATATCTACCAGAAGAGCTTGGGGATTTTGGGTCTGTCTCACTGAGATGGACAAAGTCAAGTATCCATTTAAAATATTTTTGAATAAATTAAATGGATCATTCTTGTTAAATTCCATGACAAGAAAAAGCAGCGAGTTTGAAGAGAGCTTATTCGAGAAGAAAAGAATGCTCATGTGAGAAAATAAGCTGCCTGCAACGGAGGCCACATGAAAGAAGGCGTGCAACATGAGGCATGTTGGACAATGGCATAACGACATATGCCCTTGCTGTGAGAAACAGGAAAAGCCCTTATTCGGGATCAAGATTCGGGTAACCCAAAATAAACCTGAACCAAAATCAGAGAAAGGTAAAAGAAAGGATTTTTACAGAATGAGGTAAAACCCTAAAAATGTAAAACATAAAAAAGAAGATTGTCGGCAGAAGAGACAAAAGCGCAAACAGTCAGAAAAGCAAAGGACATCAGCTGGCAAGCACATGACCGACAAGCCATAAAGACCACATCTGGAAAGTTGAGAGCCAAATTAAGTGACGAACATAGTGACATCATTTAAGAATAAGGTTGAAGTCCACAGACCATTATAAATTGAGAGATAGGAAGCAGATGGAGGATATCAGAAATCTTCTCCAACTATTCTGAAAAATAAGATTGTACCTTTAAATTTTCTAGGTATTAGGATATCCAGTGTATGCGGAGATCCCCAACAAGACAAGTCATCTCCTACATGAGAGCTAAATAGTTTTCTCCTCTGATAGAGGAATAAAATATCTATGTAATATTTCAAGTATTTTTTCAATAAATTACAGGCTTCTGTTCAATTTGTTATTATGTCTCTATTATTGGAATACTTTTTCGCCCTAAGGTAGGAAATGAAATAGGGTTGTGTTGTTTGCTGTTGAAGGAGCTAAGGATCTGTGAACCATCTGTTGTGGTAGTGTGGTTGGAAGAAGTCCGTAAAATCGAAGACTTGAAATACCCGACAGCAAGGCGGTCAAACAAGGTATGAATTTGTAGAGGCTTAATTTCATTTCGAAAGCATGTTGGGTCAATATGAGAGCATGAAGAAGGACTAGTTGTGATTTTATCATCAAAAGGGCAAACTGATCATAAATAGGACCAATGTACCGAATCCCAACAAAATTGAAAGATAATGAACCAAAAATAATCTGGGACAAAGTTAGTGTATGAAACTTTTCTTTTCCCCTTAATCTACCTATTAGTAAGTTATCACATTTAAACTTTTTAATTAATTGATTACTTGAGTTGTTATATGGAGATAAAATTTCATATTTTATCCTTCAAAAGTCACTATAAGACATACTATCCGCCGTTTATACTTTATAGTGTTATATTGCTTCCAAAAATTCCAAAAATTGAATAGGGAGTAGTATGGTTTGCCAATTGCTCGAACGCTATAGCATATTAATACGGCCCATCTGTTATTTTTTTTGATAAAACTTAGTAGTTATAATTGCCTACTTATACATTTTAATTTATTTTGTATTTTAAATTTTGGCATATTTTATCTTTTATTATTATAGTTTTCTTTTCCTCTCGCTAACCTTTTTTATTAATGTATTCAGGCTTTATAGAAAAAATGTATGACAAATATTTGTTGTTTTTAACTGTTGATTATTTGTGTTCAACTCATTCTTTTGTTGTCAGATTAATCTTTCATCTCTTAGGATTTCTTTACGCCGATGAATGTGTTTTTATTCTCAGGGTCGGTGATATTAATGTTGCTATATTTTGGATTTAATTGAATTTAGTCATTTATATTTTATTTGTTCTTATTTTATTTTGTCATTTGTGATGATTAATTTACTCCTTATCTTTTTCGTTCAGAATGATGAAATGATGTTGGAATTTTTAAAATTATTTTAAATTAATTTTTCTTTTTATCGTCCATATTTTGTTTTCTTTTTCTTTGTACCATTTTAGTTATCTTTTTTATAACTCATTAAAAGTAAGTTTCTATTTTTTCTTTATAATTATTTTTTAATATGGAAGATCATTTTAGGTTATGTATTTTAATATGATGTTTGAAGGAAGATGAACTATATAATACGAACAATATATTTAACTAATTTTTTATTTTTTATATTTTTATAAAAGGTTGAATATATGTACAAAGTATATATATATGTATATATATTTAATAGAGAGAAAATTACAAGTTTGGTCCCAAAGTATACAGTGGTTTGTAATATTAGTCCCATATTTTCTGGAATAACCAATATTAGTCCCAAATTTTAGGAAAATATTGTAAAGTTAGTCCCACCATGAAAAAATTACAACTTTTGGGATTAACTTTGCAATATTTCGGACAAACTTTGGACTAATTTTGCAATATTTTGCTAAAATGTGGGACTAATTTTGCAATACTTTTCTAAAGTGTGGGACTAATATTGCTACGGTGGGACTAACTTTGCAACGTTTTCCTAAAGTATGGGACTACTATTGGCTATTTCAAAAAGTATGGGACTAATATTGCAAACCATCCTACATTTTGGGATCAAAATTACAATTTTCCTATTTAATAGAATGTCGTAACTGTTTGAGAGTAATCCTCATATAATACAAAATTTAGTACGTAAGTAGAAATATATTGTATATGTAGGAAAATATATTTGTCAATAATAATCAAAAATAGATTAAAAAAATTCAAAACTACTATATTTTAGCTATTAAAAAGAAAAATTTTTATTTTATGTGAAAGATCTTTATAGCATATTATATTATAAAAATATTATTTAATTAAAAAAGAAAGAATATGTAATCGTGCATAGCACGGGGTCTATACTAGTACGTATATGTTCTTTCTCATTTCTAACAATTTTGACTAATCCAATCGAATGAAAAAAAGGATTGAAATCGCGAAAATTAAAAAATGCAAGATTAAATAGTACCCTAAAAAGTTAAAAGATAAAAAATATCAAATTGACCTAAGTTATAAGACCAAAAATACATTTATTTCTAAAAAGAATAAAATTATATAAACCCTGGAAAAAAATTATTAGTAACAAGTAGAATAAATAAATAAAATAGTATCAATCTTTCAAATTACAAATAGTAATGAAATAACAAATTATTGCAAATTCATACAAATTAAAATAGATATTCACGCGTCTAAATTTTATATTCATTTAATTGTAGACCTCAAATTTAAGCACCAAATGAGAATCTCATTGATTTTCATGAACATAGTAAACATTTCGTAAAAGTGGAGCGTGCGAACCCAAAGAAGAACGACGTAACACGTAATAACGCAAAATTGTGAACGTTTGTTTACACGTTTTTGTTTCGATGCAATAATTGAAAGTCGTGATTACTCCGAACTTGGACCATTTCAATTTCCCTATTGTGTATTCCGACCATTATACATTTGCAGTACGTACTCAACATTGTAGTATATGTTTTTACCTGATTAATCTGCAATACTTTATTTAAGGGTTAAATGCAATTTACCCCTGTGTTAAAAAAAAATGAGCAATTTAACCCTTGTAAAAAGTAAAGCAGTAATTTATTTTTTTATGTTATAAGAAATAGAGCAAAATACCCCTTGATGCGGTTCGTGAATTAATAACACACGCTGTTTTTTTTTTCTTTTTAAGTTATCATTCAAAATAAAAATTATGTCTTTATTTAAGAGCCGTTGGATCTTGATCAATCTAAGGTCCGAATTTAACAGTAAAATCAACGGTGTAGATTTCATCTAATTCGCATCACTGGTTTAAATTTAAATTAAATGATAAAATTATATATTGTATATAATTAAATTTGAATAAATAATAAAACTTGTATGATTTATTTGTTATATATATATATATCTATATATATATATATATAGAGAGAGAGAGAGAGAGAGAACTGCCAGCAGGGAGAGGCAGAGGCAACGGTGGATCGGCCACAACAGGGATATGAGGTGGCAACGGGCGTGGGAAGGGGGGAGGTGGATCTGGGCAGAGGGGCGGGTGGGAGATGGCGTGGCGACGGGCAATAGGCGAAGGGAGGCAAGAGGCGAGATCTAGGCCGGAGGGGCCGGATCTACGCGGGAGGAGGTGGCGGCCAGAGGAGGGAGGAAGGTGTGCAAGGTGGCGACTGGGAAGACGAGGGAAGGGGATGGGTAGTGGCTGGGCGAGGCGAAGGGGCTGGGGGAGGGAGATGGGGGCGACGGGGAACCAGTGGCGACGGCGGTCTGACGATGAAGAACGAGATGGAGAAGGAAGAAAAAAAATTATATATATACATTATTTATAACTAACATATAATATTTAATATATTAAGTATTATTTTATAAATATATATGTATAATATAATATATATATATATATATAAAATAATATTTATTGATTAAAAATTATCCACACAAGCAGAAAGGGTGCGTGTAGTGCACCACTGTACCGAGGGGGATATTTTGCTATCTTTTTTATAACACAGAAGGGGGGAAGGGGGGTAAATTGCTACTTAATTTTTCATAGGGGGTAAATGCTCATTTCTCCTAACACAAGGGGTAAATTACATTTTTCCCCTTTATTTGAAAGTAAAAGATCATGCTCTACTTATAACTATATGTACAAATGAATATTACAACAATTGCAGCCATAAAATTATAATTGCGCTTAATTTATGTATAATTTTTAGTTCCCGTCCCATACAAAAATTTTAGAACGATTCCAGTTCAGAAAATTCGAGCGACAAATATTAAATTGTTTTTTATGGAAAAAAATGTTGTTATAAATTCAACTTGATAATAACATCCATTTTTGTTATATTACAATGAGGGTGGGGTAGAGGTCTAAAACGTGCTTTTTGAACCCACTATCTCTCTTTTTATTGAGAAGATGTGATGCCAACTCAACTAAACGATAATGCAATAATAACCTCTTAATTGACCTAGATAATTCTGTACACATACTTAGGATGAAATTCATCGATGTTTAACGAGCGAATAATTAATTATACGTCCAGAAAAATTAGTTTTATTCAAGTTGAGCATAATTAATATATACTAATAATTTGTTCCACACCTTATGTGTATGCAAATTCTGTAATACTATTTCAAATAAAATGTTTATACTTTAACAAAATATATATGTATAATAATAAGTTAATATTAAATTTTTAAGAATATAGTGACAACAAAAAATGCATGAAAATTAAAACAAAAAGAAATAACTGTAAAAAAAATAGCAGGGAGTGGGAAATTAGATCATGAACAGAAAATAAATAAATAAATTATTAAAAAAATAGACCAAAAAAAGATAGACAAAAAAAACAAAAATGCTCTCACGTAGTATATAGTAAGATAGATATATATAGTAAGACTCATGAATTGATAATATCATCGCGTCCTGCAACTTGTGTTGATTCTTCAAGGGTTGGAGCATGTGGGAAATTATGCAATCCATGATTTTTCCCTCTCCCATTTCAACTAATTTATAGAAATAAATAAAAAATGACTGAACTGGAGCATACTTTCACAAACTGACGGAAAAGAGTGGGGTCTAAATTTTCACAGGGTTTGCACTATAAATAGAGTCTCATGCATGCTCCTGTTGCATCCCATACTCTTACATACATCAAGAAACTAGCTATGTCTTCTTCTTTACCTTGTTCATGGGCAACCCCCATTCTTCCCTCCTCCTCCTCGTACTCTTCTTCTCAGGTTCTATACTCTAACCCAACTGCACGGAGAACGCCAAATCTAAACGGCGGTTTTCGTGCAACACAAAAAACTGACAACCAAAATATGAAAAGTAGTCATGATTCCCAAGGGTCGAACAAGTTTGATAGAAGAGATATGCTGATAGGATTAGGGGGACTTTACGGTGCAGCGAGTTCTATCAACCCACTCAATGCATCGGCTGCCCCGATACCACCCCCTGACCTTAACGCATGCCGCACTGCAACAAACATAAACAATGGCCAGCCTGTGCCGTATAGTTGTTGCCCTCCAGTTAACAATAGGATTGTCGATTTCCGGCTTCCTGCTAGGCCTACTATACGCACTAGGCCCGCTGCTCATCTCGTCAACGCTCAGTATATAAGCAGATTCAACTTGGCGATGCAGCGCATGATAAACCTTCCGGCTTCCGACCCGCGCAGCTTTATGCAGCAAGCAAACGTGCATTGCGCTTACTGCAATGGCGCGTATACCTATCCAAGTGCAACAGGGTCGCAAAGGCTGGAGATTCAAGTCCACAATTGCTGGCTCTTTTTCCCTTTTCACAGGTGGTACCTATACTTCTTTGAGAGAATCTTGGGATCTCTAATCAACGACCCGACATTTGCAATGCCGTATTGGAACTGGGATAGCCCCGCCGGTATGTATACTCCTAATATGTATCTGAATCAAAGACAATACCCTGCCTTATTCAACACAAGGCGTAATCAGCGGAATATGACTTTACCGGCGGATTTGGGCTACTCCGGCACCAATAACAACCTGAATCCAACACAAACGGCCGCGAACAACTGCGCCATAATGCACAATGAAATTATCCGAAATGCTAACACGCTTCAGAATTTCATGGGGAGGATATATCGTCGAGGGGACGCGATCAACCCCGGGGCTGGAACACACGAAGCAGGTTCACACACAGCCATACACATTTGGGGTGGGGACCCCAGGCAACCCAGTGGAGAGGATTTGGGCAACTTCTACTCAGCGGGTCGAGACCCTTTGTTCTACGCCCACCACGCCAACGTCGACAGGATGTGGACCCTATGGCGAAACCGAAGAGGCAACCAGCCCAGAGATTTTACGGATCCAGACTATTTAAATGCGCAGTTCTTGTTTTATGATGAAAACAGGCAACTTGTGCGTGTCAGAGCTGGTGATTGCTCGGACAACTTAAGAATGGGTATGATTTTCAGACTCAAGGGTCAATGTCCCGTGGATCCAGTGCCCCCCACAACCCCGTGTGAAGGGAACAAGAGTGGGGAAAATGGTGGAGGCCCCGAAACTTGAAACCGTAGAGTTCCCATTGAAACTAGACAAGATCGTCAAAATTTTGGTCCCCAGGCCTAAGAAATCGAGGTCGAAGGAAGAGAAGGATAAAGAACAGGAGGTGTTGTTGATCTCAGACATCGAAGTGGACACCGAGAAGGTTGTAAAATTTGATGTTTTCGTGGACGAGGAAGAGAATGATTATGTGAACTTGGCTAAGGCTGAGTACACGGGGACATTTGCGCAGGTGCCCCATAAACACGAGACTCCGTTGCAGGTAAAAACATCGAGATACCTAGAACTGACCCAGCAGCTGGAGGACTTGGGCGTTGAGGATGATGATGAGATATTGGTCACTTTGGTACCAAGAGCAGGAGATATCACCATTGGTAGTATCAAGATCATCTATGATCCTTCGGACTGATCCAACGACTACAGTGTTACCTTATAATGAAATAAAATTGTATTTCCAGGACTACATTATTAATGTATGTCTCAATGTACTAGCTTGAGTATTATGAAATAAATGTGCAAGTTTATGAATATTTTTCTGTATTATGTTTAATTTGCTCTTGTTGGAGACAGAAGTAGCTAGGCCAATTATTTATTTTATTTTCCTCTTTCTTCATTTAGTTAATAAATTATATTAAACATTTAATTATTCACAACCATGGAATGTGGTTCGTCACCAACTATATAAAACGTGCTAAAGAAATACAATGGTTGTGCAAATAAAAGAATTTCTTTCGATCTTATCAAGTATTAAGTCATATGTGTTTGTGTTTTCTCTCTAGGGCGTCCGATACTCCTTTTCTTTCTTTGACTTTCAAAAATTATTTGTAGGACATGAGGAGTGATCCGACTCTGTGAGATAAAATTAGAGCTTTCACACATCGAATAATAAAAATAAAAATGTGTGTAGATATTGGAGCAACTAATGAGACAAAACCACACGTAAAATAATGGAAATAATTCCAAATTCCCTCGAATTCGTTCTTTGATTTTCATTCACAGAAACTTCTTATAATTTCTCTGTGTCGTGCATTATCGCCATATTAAAATATTAGACTAGTTAACTACATTAATAATTTAATATAGAAAGAAATATTAGAATACAATGAATAGTAAATAAAAATAAATAAATATCTCAGAACACGATGGACATATATTACAAAAATAGATATTTAATCCATTACAAAAATATAAAATATAAACAAAAATGGCACGAGGATATTGGACCACCTAAGGGGCCGGGACAAAATCGCACGTGAAACAATTATGTAAATAGTTTCAAAATTTCTGGAAAATTTTCGGTTTGTGATTTTCTTTCAAGTGACGTTTCTGTCATCTCACTTCTCTTGCATGCATAGCCAATGGATGATCTATACTTTATTATTAGAAAAGAGTATCAATTTAGCGTCTTCCAATTTTTTATAGTTATTTTATATGATTTTCATGCATCTTTTTCACTATATAATATTACATTATTATTATTTTATATATTATTAAAAAATAATTATTTTATTTTAAATAATTTTAAAAAAAATTATGCTCACACATAGCATGTGCAGGAAATGACTAGTATGTATTTTATTCAAGGATATTTTAGGATCCTACAAGCACATGATAAAACTCTCAATTCAGATACCTCTACGAGAAAGGCTCCGGGCGGACCCCTATTAGGGGCTTCTAAGTTTAAGGACAACCCAAGAAAAACACTGATAAATTTGAGTCCGGAGGTATCATAAAGACCTTCGTACTTTGCGAATAGGACAACCGTCCTTGACTGTTACTGTATCGGCTACCTTTTGACAGTGGTGCAGCTTTTGTTTGCCTGTACCACTGCCTGTCACTATTATTGCATATATGTGCGGCTCATTAGACACCATTGATCTCATATCTAATCTACGGTGCACATGCAATCGTAAAATCCACCATCATCTGTAAATATAGGCACTCCACCAACAAGTATAACTTTTGTCTCCCCAACTATTGCTCTTAGCTCTCCAGATACCTTCATATACTAACTTGATGGTTGGAGTGTCTACGCCAGAGACCTCGGCTTGGACCTAACGCGGTCTTGTTTTGCAGGCTTCACCTGATCATTTGAGCACTTTCTAGAGCATTGGGAGCAGACTGAATATCTTTATCTTCATTATAAAATCCTAAAATACCTACCTACAATTCTGTGGTACAACATTTGGCATCGTCTGTGGGAATATGGATGAGACTCCGGCAACCCTACGGGTGAGAAAGACAAACAAGTTATAGCTGGGCTATCGAGCACACACACCGCTAACCTACCGACAACAAGAGCTTATGTCCATATCGTCCAACGATCTGCAAAAATTGTTTGAGGAATGGGCTATGGAGAGATGTACGATCCTTCAACCTCGTCCACGTCCGGCTTGTCATGAGGAGATGGGGGAGCGGGAGGGTTCGGTGGAGCCGTACATACTAGAATCGGTTCGAAAAAATCCACGACTGCGAAGAAAACTTTTCCCTCCAAGGGAGGAATGCGCACAACCCCAACCGAGACGAAGGGGCAAAGAAAGGGAGCGTAGAGCTCCTTTGGAAAAAGTGAATAGTAGGGTTATCTCTTAGCCCGAAGAAGAAGAACAAATGAGAATAGATGAAATATGTGAGCTAAGTAATCAGGTTGATCGCTTGAGTCGCCGAATTGAAGATTTACGACAGTATGTTATGGAGCCACCCCTGAGAATGTGGCTCCCGAGAATGCAATAAGAGATATAGCAGAAACCTTGGCCCCCAACGTGAAAATCCCTGATCTACTGAAGTATGATGGTGATAAAGATTCTAAAGAGCACTTGACAGTCTTTGACAATGTGATGTAGTTATATGGACTGTCAGACGCTCTTTATTATCGTATTTTTATCAAGATGTTGTACGGCAAAGCCTAGGAATGGTTATGTTCTTTGTCCGCCGCCACTGTTGTGAACTACGAGCAGTTGGCTAGGAAGTTTCTATACCACTTTGCAAGTAAAGAGAAGGCAAAAAAAAATTTGCAACACATCTTTTTACTATCAGACAGAAGGATGATGAGACTTTGAGAAGTTTTTTATTGATAGATTCAACACTGAGGTGTTGGACGTGCTAGATCTAAGAGTGGACATGATAACGTCCATCCCGACTCATGGATTAGAAAAGGGATCTCTGGCTTATGCTTTAGACCGAGACTCTCCTGTTGATGTTGAAGAACTCCATCTGATTTTGAAAAAGTTTATTCAAGAAAAAGAGATGAATATTTTAAAAGAAAATGGGTGGAAAGTCCAACCTGGCAAAGAAGATGATCAGAAAAAAAGTAAGGAAGTAGAAGGAAAAGCAAAAGTCCAAGTTTGAAAAAGACCCGACTCTCAAATACAAAAGATTTCATGAATACACTCCAGTAAAGGTCCCGAAGGCTGAGACGTTAATGCACATTGAGAGCAAGTTGTTGCAGTGGCTACCGAAAACACAGCCCACGCCATCAAAGAAGAATTCTACGCTCTATTGCAAGTTCCATAAGGATAGAGGTCATGATACGGAAGACTACTTCTAGCTTAAAGATGAAATCGAGAGGTTGGTGAGGGAGGGATATCTTAAGGAGTTCATAGCTAAAATTGAGGCTAAAGATAAAGGTCGGCGTGAAGAGCACAACATCCGTAGAGACAAATGAAGGTCTCGAACCCCCAAACAAAGCTATCCCGCGTGAGCAAGGGAGAGCCCACCTAGGCAGAGGCCTCTGACTAGGCCACAATCAACCCAAAAGAGGTGTCATGAATATAATCATTGCGGGCCCGTGTGTGGAGATTCCGCTAGCTAGAGGAGAAGGCATGCTAGAGCTGCGCATAATTCTTATGAAATTAGGCCCAACTCGAATGTGTTGTCCATAAAAATTCACTCTGGAGGAATAGTTTTTTACAATAAAGACCTTGAGGGACTCATATTTTCCCATGATGACCCAGTGGTTATCACAATAGATGTTGGTAGACAATGGGAGTTTCGTCGCCGTCATGTTTTTTAGTATGCTGAAAATAAGGGATTTTCATGTTGAAGATGTTAAATAGGTCAATACACCTTTGATTGGTTACGTGGAAGGATCCCTTACTCCTCTATGGACAATAGATCCACCAACGTCCCTTGAAACAGACCCATGTCGACGCACTATGATGATCAAATACCTAGTTGTTGACACACCTTTCACATACAACATGATTTTAGGGCGTCGTGCCCTAAACCAATTTCAGGTTAATAGTGTCAACATATCATTTCAAGGTGAAAATCCCTACCAAGACTGGTGTACGGGAGGGGAAAGGTGACCAAAAGATAGCTAGAGAATGTTATCACACCGCGGTGAAAGTGGGAGTGATAAAAACCAGAGAGGATGGCAGAAAGAGTGAAAAAGTAGAGGCTGATTGTGAGTTTGGTCATGAAGAAAAAGAAATGAAGGTAGAAAGAATAGAGCCCTCAGAGCACAAAACTGTCGAGCTCGTCCTGGGCAACCCTTAAAAAGTGACAAAAATTGAGAGTTAGCTCCCGTTAGAAATGGAACTAATCTTGATAGATTTTTTGTGAAAGAATGTGGATATGTTCGTTTGGACAACGTCTAATTACAAAGGGATTAGCCCAGACGTTATTGAGCATCATCTGAATGTTGAGCTGAATGTAAAATCAGTTGGACAAAAGAAGAGAAACTTTGCGTCAAAGAGAAACTAAATCACTGAAAACAAAGTAAACAAACTGCTGGCGGCAAGATATGTTATAGAAGTTCAGCACACTCAATGGGTAGCTAATGTGGTTGTTGTGCCGAAAGCAGGGGAAAAATGGAGAACATTCACTGACTTTACAGACCTTAACAAGGCATACCAAGGGATCTATACCCCCTACTTCGGGTTGATCAACTGGTAGACTACACAGTAGAATGCGCTTTATTGAGCATGATGGACACTTTTCAAGGGTACCATCAAATTTTTATGGTGGAAGAGGACCGCATCAAAACATCTTTTATAACAGAGAATGGAATATATTGTTATGTAGTAATGCCTTACGGTCTCATGAATGTTGGGGCCACCTACCAGATGCTTATGAACCGAATGTTCAAGGAGCAAATTGCCAAGACCATGAAAGTTTATATGGACGATATACTAGTCAAGAGCTTGAAAGAATCTGAACACTTGGCTCATCAAGATGATTCACTCAAAGTCATGAGAGTACGGGATGAAGTTAAATCCTTAGAAATGCACGTTTGGGGTCCATAACGTTAGGTTTTTCGAATATTTGGTCACGGAGAAAGGAATCAAAGCCAACGCCAAGAAGATCGAAGCTATTTTGCAAAATGCCTACACCAAGGTTAGTCAAGGACATTTGGAGGTTGGTTGGAAGTATGGCGTCACTCACCAGGTTCATCTCTAAGGCTGCAGATAAAGGTTTACCTTTCTTTAAGATTTTGCATGATGTGAAGACCTTTTACTGGTCTGAGGAATGCGAGAGAGGATTTAATATTTGTCTTCCTCTCCCCTATTGGCAAAACCTATGTATCGGGGAACCCCTTTACTTGTACTTGGTTGTTTCTGAGTAAGCTGTAAGCTCTGTATTAGTAAAATGCCTGGATTGTGAGCACGCGACCAGTTTATTATATGAGTCGTGCAACCTGCAAGGTGTAGAAAAGAATTATGTAATGATTGACAAGTATGTTTTGGCACTTATGATCACACCAAGGAAGTTGAGACCTTACTTCCAGTCTCATGTTATCATTATACTAATTGACCAACCTTTGAAACAAGTCCTCTCAAAACCAGACGCTTTAGGGAGATTGGTGAAATGGGCAGTAGAATTAGGCAAATACCATGTTGAGTCCAACCAAGGACAACAATCAAGGCACAAGTTCTCGCTAATTTCTTGGTTGAAATGAACAACAAAAATGAAGAGATGAATCAAGGGAAATGGCTGCTGGATGGATCGTCAACTTCTTGTCAAGGAGGGGCTAGGATCGTATTAAGAGATCCGAAAGGTGTGGAGTCAGAAGTTACCATGAAATTGAACTTCACAGTAATGAATAATGAAGCAGAGTATGAAGCGCTCCTCGCGGGGATGAGGCTAGCCGTCCAGTTGGGAGCAAACCATTTGACAGCATACACAAATTCCAAAGTGGTGGTTTTCCATGGAACCTATGGAGCCAAAGAAGCAAACATGATCAGATACCTTGAAAAGGTACGCAAACTTCAACTTAACTTTTCAAATTTTGAATTATATCAAGACCTAGAGAAGAGAATGAACGGTTGATGCCCTCTTTAAGTTTTGAAGTGCAATGTCAGGGATAAAATCCCAAAAAAATACCTTGTTGGTATGTGAAAAATCAGAAATAAAATAGTCTGAAAAGACCTTCAAATGTCTGGAACAATTGGAGACCTTCAGGATGATGGATTTGGAAAAGATCCTTGTTTGTATAGCATCCAAGTCTCTAGTAATAGTGAATGGAAAGAAGCATTGATCAAATATCTCTGAGGGGAGGGATTTGAGAATGAAAATCATAATCGAAAGATAAGAATTAGATCATCGAGATTTGTGATAATAGAAGGTTAAAAAAGATCATACTCAGGAATACTCTTAAGGTGTTTGAACCCAAGTGAAGTTACCTATGTGATGATAGAAATACATGAGGGCAGTTGTGGAAACCACTCGAGGGGAAGGGCTCTATAGCATATAAAATATTACGCCAAGAATACTTTTTTCCAACATTGGTAAAGGATGCCTTGGACTTCTCTAAGCGATGTAAAAGCTATCAATTTCATTCTAACATTGCTCATGATCCTCCCAGGGAATTGGTCAGTATTCAGGTTGCATACCCCTTCAATTAGTGGGGAATTGACATTTTGAGACCTGTCCCTTTAGAAATAGGGCAAATGAATTTGTTATCGTGGCAGTTGAGCACTTCACCAAATAGGTGGAGGCAGAAGTTGTAGCTAGGATAAGTGAAAATAAGGTAGTGAAGTTCCTATGGAAGAACATAATTTGTCATTTTGGAATCCGAGGATTCTAATCTCTAATAACAGAACCTAGCTCCTTGAGACGTCGCGCTTTATCTTATTCGAGCTCCTTTTTCTCAACGACAGCAACCTTGAGATGTTCTTGAGTCTCAGCACGAAGAGCGTTGTAATCACTTTGCAGTTGGCATCTTTTCAAAGAGGCAGTCCTAGCCCGATCTTCTGAAAACTCAAACTTTGCGGTCAGGTTGGCAACCCAAAGAGCCAAATCATGAACCAATTGCGCCAGCTAGCAAAAAAGGTGAATTTAGAATATGGAAAAATACGAGGCAAGGGGTAAGAGGTGCGTATAAGGTAACTCCTACCTATGCTAAATGATTGGCAGTGAAAGCCTCCATCTTCAACATTGGAAAATCCAACAGATTCTCCTGGTCCAAAGGGAGAATAATACCCTTATACAGTTTTAATGAAGGGCCCCCCACACTGAAGCCCAGAACAAAGCAATTCTTAGTAACTTTCTAATGTGGTTGAAGCACAGGGCCGGAACCCAAGGGCTCCATTCTAGAAACCACATATTGAGCCCACTTCTCCATCATCTCTTTCAAGGTCTCCTCATACGTTTTCAAGCTTCTTCTCGCGGAAGAACTGCGAGAAGTGGGAATAGAGGGGAAGCCTTCCTCGGCAGCAGGTGCCTTGTCTACCTTCCTTTTATTCTCATCAATTTTCACTGTTGGAGCTTTGTGGAGCTCTCCGCGGGGACTTGTACCCACATCAAGAACAATTTCATCACCTTTGGTGGAGTCTTCAAAAATAAGTAATCTTCTTCTCATTAAAGTGGAGATAGGAAACGGGGAGTCTCCTTGATTATTGTAAGAACCATCAAGGGGGAGAGTGCAGGTAGCTGGCAAATTGGTAGACTTGGAGTCAGAAGAATTAAGTTGGGTAGCCCTCCTAGTACGGCTCGCAGGGCCTTGAGACCTGATGGAAGTCTTGGCAGGGGGCTGGCAAGTCAAACTTTGACAGGCACCGCGAGTCGAAGAAGTCGAAGTAGGGGGAGAGCTAGAATCCCCCCTTGAAGGATACAAATTAGCCATGCAAACACTTCATGAAGACATGACGCTCCTAACTAGATATAAGTTCAAGTATATAAGTATATGAGAATATTAGTAAAGCATACGCATGAATATGTGTAGTTAACGCTACAATGTACCAAGATAGGAAGAATCAAGACTGGACATAAACCAACTAGAGAGAAATTCTCTTCGGTCATGATCATCTTATACTCATATTCATACTGGAGTACCACATCACTAACAAAATCGTCACCCCATGTAACAGGATCTGGAGATGATAATCAAGCTCTAGGAAAATACAATTTTAGGGGACTATTCAAGGACATGCCTACAAGAGGCTTCACAAAGAGAATGTTTTCCTTCCAAAACGAGTACGATTTATTCTTCACTAGTTTACAAGTTCTTTGGATGGTCAGATAGAAAAAACCCTCGCTCCCTATGCTTGAGTTAACTTGGTGGAGCCGACAGAAGTTGCTAAAAGATGTGGGAACCCGAAAATAGTGCTGCAATGGTCCTGAAAGACCCAGGGGTTAATTGAAAAATACAGAAACTCGAATTGCATAGTATCTCCTCAATGAGGGGATGTAGGGGAAATCTTAACCCCGCCTCAAAGTCAGCAAGGAATTGAGTCTTGCATCCTACAGGGTGAAGAAAGATCATGTCTGAAGGAGAATGAAGGATAAGTAGAAAATCGTCAGGGAAAAAAAAGTTCAATTTGAGGGAGGCTAGTTTGGAAGCCGTAAATGTAGATGACATACCAAGAATTGGAGAGTCACCACCAGGGATAAACGAAATTTCGCTCATATCAGAGTAGTCGAGAGCACTTGATGGAAGAAAAAATAAGGTGAGAGGAACTGTGGCTTGACTGCTAACATGAGCAGCCATAGCTTGAAGAATGTCATCAAGGGTTTCGTCGTTGGATGAGCCTCTAAAACGCATTTAGACAGTAAAAACAAAGCAACAAATTACCAAGAATAGAGAAAGAAATCACAAACCTGTTCCAGACTCAACTTGGAGAGGATGAGTTGAGGGAAATTTCAGCAAAAGGAGAACAAAGTGCGGAAAGGAGGTCAAAACTCGCTATGTATTAAGAATAGGGCATTTAAGTGTCCGAGTGTGCACAGGAATCAAGATGTCCGCTTTGAAGGCTGAATTCTATTAGGTGCAATCTTGCCACAAGCGTCAAACATTGACACCCTATGGATGTGACCAGTGGAGTGCAAGAATCGCTTAGTGACATGGAAAATTTTGAAAACGCTTATAATGTTGACATCGGTTTATGTGCAAGACCAGATTTCGACTAAGTAACAAGGTCCTGAGAGACCTTTAAGAATGACTAAGCGCTGAAATAACTTGAAGGTCGCTTTGACTCCACTAACAAAGCCTTGACCCCAAACTTTGATAAGTGGGGGACTTCTGATTCTGGGATATTCTAGGAATACTCAAGATACCTTCAAACACATGATAAAACTCTAATTCAGAGACCTCCATGAGAAAGGCTCCAAGCGCACCCCCATTAGGGGCTCTTCAGTTTAAGGAAAACCCAGGATTAATACTGAGAATTCAGAGACCTTCATACTTGGCGAATATGACAACCATCCTTGACTGGTAGTCTACCGACTACCTTTTGACAATGGTGCAACTTTTGTCTGCCTAGACCACTGTCTCTTACTGTTATTATAGATATGTATGGCCCATTGCACACTATTGATCTCATATCTGATTTAGGGTGCACATGTAACCGTACAATCCACCATCATCTGTATATATAGGCATGACCAACATGTATAACTTTGCCTCCCCAACTATTGCTCTTATCTCTTCAAATACCTTCATATACTGAATTGAGCGTCAGTGTCCCTACGCTGGAGACCCCTTCGGCTTGGCCCTAACGCTGTCTTGTTTTGTAGGCTTCACCTGATCATTTGAGCATTTGCTAAAGCATTGGGAGCTGACAGAATACCTTTATCTTCAATATAAAACCCTAAGATACCTATCTACATTTCTGTGGTGCAATAGTATTAAAAAATGTGTCCGCATACATGGACCACTCAGCACTTCATCTATCCCCTCTGAGTAATATATATTCTTTCATATTTCTAATAATTTTGACTAATCCATTTATCATGTATTCCTGAAAATAATTTTTTTCTTTATTCAAGAAAGTTTGAACAATTTTTGTTTTAAGGAGAAAGTATGAACATACATATAAGTACCTTATGTGGCTCTAGAAAAATATAAGTTATATCGACTGAATCTGATTTGGGTCCGAATTAGATTAACTACACAAGGTCTTCCAAATTTAAAATTAGGTCCAAAAGTTTTCAAAATGTCCTATATGCAACACAAAGCTTAGTAAGAATAACGGGACAGCCTCAGTTATAGCCCTATGAAATTTAAGTCCGTGAGGTCATGTTCAACAGAAGATAGCTAAGACATCTAAAAATTGTACTTGGTGAATGTATATATAAATATGATCGAGTTGGACGATTTCATGTCAATCAATAATACAATTATGCTCAGGCGATTGTAATGATTCTGTGCTTAACAGGTAATTTAGATCAGATCAAGTTCAATCGAGTTGATATGACACGAATAATGTACGCCGATCCAAAGCCTTTTAAATGTACCTTTAGGTTGCATTTGAATGGAAATTTTTTAAAGGATAAATGCTACATTTGGTCCCTTAAGTTTTCGTTTAGAATCACTTTAGTCTCTCAAGTTCATTTCTTGACTTTAGCATCGCCAAATTTAGTTTTTATTTCAATTTGATCCCTCGGACAATTTTTTGGTGAAAATGTGATTGGATTTTGACTTTTTGGAAGGTAAAATAGTCAATCTAAGTTTGATTTTCACTTTAGTCCCTTAAGTTTGTAAAATTGTCAAATTAGTCATTTTCTTAAGCAAAAAAACAGCTCTTTTGAATTTTTGTATGTTGAATATTTTGTTATAATCTTATGTGAATAATGAAAACTTTGAACTCTTGTGAACATAATAAGAACATATAATAAGCAGTCTCTCTCTCTCTCTCTCTCTCTCTCTCTCTCTCTCTCTCATTTTCAGTAGTTAAGACAATCAAAATTATGAATTAATTTTATAAAATTTATTATCTGAAAATATATAAAAAAAATCTCTAAGTCAGTAATTTTTTTTATCTTAAGTGTTAGAGATAAGTCTAAAAACAATTAAACTGTAATAATATTGATTAAATGTTAGGAGTTTCAAATAGAAAGTTGGTGGAATATACTTTTAAACTAAATTTTTTGATGGATTTCATATATATATATATATATATATATTTTATTTTAAGAGTTTTTTTTTAAAAATATATAGTTCCGCTTTATAGAATAAGTTCTATAACATCTCTTAAAATGAATATATATATATATATGTGTGTGTGTGTGTAAAATTTACCAAATAATCTAGTTAAAAGTACTTTCCATCAACTTTTACTCTAAACCCTAGTAGTTAAATTTAGTAAACATTGTTAAAATTTAATTTTATTAGATTTATATTTAACTGCTAAGATTAAAAATTACGTACTGACTTAAATATTTTATTATATTTTCACATTGGACAAGTTTCATAAAATTTATTCATAATTTTAAATTTTTAACTTCTGTAATGAAAAAAAAAGACAATCTTATATTAAGATGCAATATGTTGTTATTATGTTTACAAGAGTTCAAAATTTTTATTATTCACACAAGAATTACTTCATCACTACAGAAAGGGTAAATTACATCTACCTCCCCTGAGGTTTGGCATAATTACAAATACCCACACGTTGTTTGAAAAATTACAAATACCTCCCTGAGGTTTGTAAATTTTAACCAAATACCTGAAATTGATCATTTTGCCCCTGAATTTTTTATTAAAATTGTAGAAAAATCGGCCAAGGAAAATTGCATTATTGCTCCTCTATGTAAAAAACTTAAGAAGCCTCTCCCTGCACGTTGTAGTCCAAAAAAATTATAAAATTAAATAAAAATAATTCATTGAATAAGGGTATTTTGGTCAGTTCACCCACAAAAATTGATAAAAAATTGGTTATTTGTTAGACGGTTACAAACCTCAGGGGGGGTATTTGTAATTTTTCAAACAACAAGGGGTATTGTAATTATGCCAAACCTCAGGGGAGGTAGATGTAATTTACCCCTACAAAAAAAGGTCTGTAGCAACTGATTTTTACAATGGACATCATACAAAATTTGTTGCAAAATAGATTTGCCACGGACGTTTGCAACGGAATATTTTCGTTGCTATAGGTATCACTGCTATATAGCGACGATTTTTTTTGTCCGATGCAAAATATTGCTACAGTTTTTATCTGTTGCAAAATTCATTATTTAAAAAGTTCACTTTTCATATTTTGCAACGACTTTGCGATGGTATATTCATGGCAAAGTTTATGGCAATTTATTGCGAAATCGTGTTTTTTTTTTTTGCAACTACATTTGCAATAGAAAGTTGTTGCAATATTGCAACGGAATGTTTGCAACGTCATTCGCTTGCAAATTTTACAACGAAATATTCAACAACAATCCGTTGCAAAATTATTTTATTTGCAACGGTATTTGCAATGGAAGTCATTGCAATATTGCAATAATTTTTTGCAACGACATTCCGTTGCGAAATTTGCAACAACATAATTTACTATAATTCATTGCAAAATAATTTTCGTTTACAACGACAATTGCAACGACAATCCTTTACAAATTTTACCACAATAATTGCAACGACAATCTATTGTCACATTATTTTCGTTCACAACGACAATTGCAATGACAATTTCACAATAAAAATATATTTAATTTAACGCTAACAATTTATAAATTCAAATATGACAATATATTTAAGCAAAAAATACTTATAACAAAGACAATTCACTACAAAAAAAATATAGCAATTGGGACGGTTTAGAAGGACCGTTCCAAAATCCCGGTCCAAATAGGAATGGTAATGGAACTGTTGTGGAACGGTAACCCGGATGTCACTTTCGTATTACTCGGAGTCAGAATGTCTAGGAACGGCGAGGCTGTTCCTGATTGTGTGCCAATATGTAAACCTATTACCGTTCCAAAAAGGGAGCGGACATATTTTGGCATTCCATTTGGAACGCATATATGGAAATTGGAACGATTATTTGATCAGAAAAAGATTCTGTTCCTACCGTGTTCCACAACCCGGGACGATTTGGAACGCATGATTGACCGTTCCAACATGTAGTGCTAAATGAGACCTTTGTACGCCTTGTGTAAACAATGTAATGGAATGACTTTTCCAAATTGTGGGTCTTGTGAAAATGAAGTTTAGTTCCAACTACCGCTCCAACATGTGTTACTATTAGGAATGGTGCGTATACATTATAGATTATGTATTCTGACTACCGTTCCAAATATGATCCAATGGCTATATTAAAACGGTTACTTAGCGTTCGTATGCCCGTTCTAGAGACCGTTCCTAATGATGAAGCAACGGCTATATTTCAACGACTAGTTTATTGTTCCAAATAATATTTCAATGCCTGTTCCAATATTTTTCTATATATATGTCCCCATTCATTTTAATTGTTCTTATTACTCTATCTCTCCAACTCATTTGTTCTAACTCCCTCTCTTGATTCTTTATACATAAAATCGAAAATATCAACAATCTCCGCTAAATTTGCATTGATCTTTAAAGATGTTTTGTTCAAGTAACAAGTTGAAATTCTTTAATGGTTAATTATATATATATATATATATATAATTTGTTCTGGTCATTTAATTACTGTTGTGAATTGCTTGTATACGTAGGACTAATCATGTTAAGACAGTTCAGGAGATGGATGTATGATCGAGACCTGCTGGGTGTGACACCGGAGTTTGAGGATGGTGTTACAGCATTTCTAGAATGGGCTCAATCTCAGCGTCCATATATGAACAGGGAGAAAATTAAGTGTCCCTGTCGAAAGTGCAAAAACAAACGGTTCAAAACACCGGATGAGGTAAATTTTAACTTGTGTATGAAAGGGTTTATGCCAGAGTATTATAATTGGACTTCGCATGGTGAGGAGAGGGTGCAGGAATACTTTGATGCATTGACCGTGCCCCCTATGCAGCAACAACAAACGTCACCTGTTTAGGAAGAGGGTAGTTCGAATTGGTGTGATGTGGCTAAGATGGATTGATCGCAGAGGATGGTATTCGATGTCGTCGGACTGTCTTTCTGGTCTTCTTATAACCAGGAGGGACCGATTGTTGATGGTACTCAGTATTGTCCTTCTGATGTGGGTCCTAGTTCATATTACGGTGAGGGACCCTATGATTATGTGTTTGGGTTGTTAGACCATCTTTTTATGTAGTTTATGCTCCCGACCAACCGTTGTGGAACGACTGCACTCAATCTCAGTTGGCGTCAATTGCTACTTTTGTGAACATCAAGGCCGAAGGGGGTTTTTTCCGAGCATACATATGATCGCTTATGCTAGTGGGCTGATATTTATAATGCCCCGTAATCACGCTTTCCCCATTGATTATTACAGTACGAAGAATTGATAAGAGAATTGGGTTTATCAGTTCAGAAAATTGATGCGTGCAAAAACGATTGCATGTTGTACTGGAAGGACGATATCGATCTAGAATATTGCAAGTTTTATGTAGACGCTAGGTACAAGCCCACCAGGGATAGAAATCCTAGACGCAAGAAGTCCCCGTATGCCATTGTTAGGCATCTGCCACTTACCCTTGGCTGCAGAGGTTGTATGCGTCGGAGGCCACTGCAAGGCATATGGCTTGGCATGCCAGCCATCAGATGGAGGAGGGATCCATGTGTCATCCATCTGATGAGGCTTGGAAGCATTTTGACTGGACGTATCTTGATTTTGCAGCTGAGTCCCATAATGTTGGACTAGGGTTGTGCACAGATGGGTTTGCACCGCACAGTCAGTATGGTAAAACTTACTCATGTTTGCCCGTGATACTTACACCGTACAATGTTCCACCGGAATGTGCATGAAGTCTGAGTATATGTTCTTAATAATGGTGATCCCTAGCCCTGGAGCCGTTGATCAAGTTGTTGCAAAATTTATGGCATGTGGGTGTACGTACGCATGACATTGCGACAAACCATGCATTTCATGATGTGGGCCGCATTGATGTGGACAGTGAACGATCTTCCCGTCTATGGGACGGCATCTGGATGGAGTACCGCCGGTGTTATGGGATGTCCAGTTTGTATGGAGGACACACGGGCATTCTATTTACAGCACGGTCGGAAGGCATGCTATTTTGGCTGCCACAGGTAGTTCCCACCGGATCATCCTTATCGCAGGAACAAGAAAGCCTTCATAAAAAATTGAATGGAGAGGAAGGTTGCACGCCCAAGGCTGACTGGAGAACAGATCAGAACCCGTGTCAATGCATTTAGTGTTGCAGTTGAACAACCATTGAGTGAACCGGAAGGCTACGGTATCGACCATAAGTGGACGAAGAAAAACATCTTTTGGGAGCTTGAATACTGGGGGGGCGCATCTAATACGACACAATCTTGATGTCATGCACATTGAAAAGAATGTGTTTGACAATATATTCAATATTCTGATGGACATAAAGGGCAAAACGAAGGACAATCTGAATGCACGGAAGGATCTAAAGATCATATGTAATCGACCGGAGCTTGAGGTGGATGAAAGGAGACCGAACGTGATGCCAAAGCGGTATATACACTGACGAAGGATCAAAAGAAGAGGATATATGAGTAGATTCATTGTTTTAGGTTTCCTGATGGGTATGCATCTGACTTGTCCCGTTGCGTTGACATAAATGAGCTAAGAATGCATGGCATGAAGAGCCATAATTGTCATGTATTCATGTAGAAGTTGATTCCGATTGCCTTCCGTGAAATGACTCCGAGCGTGGGGGGGGGGGGGAGGGTGGGCGGCCTTGAAGGAGGTGAGCCTTCTATTCCAGATCCTATGCTCAACAACACTATATGTGAACAAGGTAAAAGAATTGGAAGATAATGTAGCCGTCATCCTGTACAACCTCGACAAAATATTTTCTCCTTGTTTTTTCGACTTAATGGAGCACCTAATTGTTCACCTTCCATATGAGGCGTGCGTTGGGGGGCCGTGCAATACAGGTGGATGTACCCATTTGAGAGGTAATTAACTACACTAGAAATTTACTGTTAAATATATATATATATATATTATTTTTCTGTGGCAATTAGCATTTTAATAAATACTCGTACGAATAGATTCCTACGCGATTTGAAGAAGGAGGTGAAAAACAAAGCACAAGTCGAGGCGTTAATTGTAGAGGTTTATATTGTCGAAGAAATTGGGCTTTTCTCTTCTCACTACTTCGAACCACACATCTCTGCAAGCGAAGCAGACCCGGTCAAAATGATGATCTCACGAGCAACGATGATCGAATGGTACAGTCCATTATTAATCACCCGGGCCGAGCAAGTGGGGCCTAAAAAAAAGATGACTAAGTGGTGAGGAACTTCATATTATGAAGACGTACGTGTTGTGTAATTGTGAAGTAGTTGCGCCGTACTACGAGTAAGTTTTTGATATAAATATAACTCTCTCTTCGATCATTTCATTTTGAACATGTATATTTATAATTATCACTGTTCCTGATACAAGTCATTCTTGAATGAACTGTACGAGCAACACCATTCGGAGGACCCAATAATTGATAAACTAGTGGCAACTCAATTCAAGGATTAGTTCAAGCGTCGTGTAAGTGTCACTTTCTTATAAATTACGACTATCTGCTCAATTTCTTATAAATTAGGTGCAATTGATATATGATGAATTGTAGGTGAAACCCAAATCGAATCACACAGACGACGAATTGTTGAAGTTGAATTATTGGGGCCCTAGAGTAGAAGTGACGACATACCCGTCTTACTTCGTGAATAGCTTCAATTTCAACACTAAACGTCACAATATCGGGAAGTCAACAATAAATTGTGGTGTTTGTCTCAAAAACTCATCATATACATACATGGATTCTGACTTCTATGGAATACTGGAAGAGATAATTTAGTTAGATTACCCACTTATACCAGACATGCACATTTTACTGTTCAATTGTCGTTGGGTCGATCCGGTTAGAGGCATGAAGGTACATCCTCGTTATCACATCGTTGACGTCAAAAAGCTCTACCCAAAGAATGAACCATTTCATACTAGCGCAACAAGTAGTACAAGTGTACTACGCGGATTACCAGAACATGAAAAGAGACAAAGTTGACTGAAAGTTGTTTGCGAAATCATGGCTCGAAGAGTAATCGATGACTCGCGATGGACCGAGGTCGCCTATCAGATGGCTGAAGTCGTACCTACTCTAGATGTTGGTACAGACAACCAAACGTATGAACTTCAGGACCAGCGGGAATACAGTTGGTCGTTGATCTGTCCACATCACAACATGGAGCAGGTACATCGCGCTCGCCAAATGGTGAATCCGATGATCAAGATGACGAAGATAGCTTTGACGTGGCTGAGATCGAGGAAGAGACGTATTGAGTGTTCAGTACATAGTTACCTTTTAAACATTCTATTCATTATAATTTTTTTATACAAGGATATAACTTTGGAACGGTGTATTAATTTTTTATATACCTTAGTTTAAACAGTGTTTTAAATTATTTATATTTTAATAAAACAGATTAAATTTTAAAAATTAGAACGGTCATTATACATCACGATCGTTCCTGTTATAGGTACAATTTTTTCATATAGACGCCAGATGGAAAAATATGTGGGAATTTTGAAACTCCGAACGGTCACAACCTTCCCACGACCGTTCCCATTGAAGGTACAATTTTTCAATTAGGCGCAAAATGAAAAAATATGTGGAAAATTCAAAACTAGGAACGGTCACAATATTCTCATGATCGTTCCTATTAGAGATGGCAATTTCAACCCGGACCCGCCCCAACGAGACACCATTATTCAGGGCCAAGGCGGATTTGGGGCATCAAAAACCTGCCCCAGCCAGGCCCGAGGCAGGGTATGGGTCATTTCCCCACCCCACTCCGACCCGACCCCCCTCTTTTTTATTATATATTATTAATATATATTATAAATAAAAAATTATAGTATTCTATATAAATCCTAAATAATTTTATATGTACCCAACTCTATATAACAAATAAAAAAAATAAAAATTAGTTGATAAAATTTAATGATTTAGATGAACATATTTTTTGTCATATCCAATTTATTTTAGATTGAAATTTATATTAAGGTATTTACATTTAAACTGATATTATTTATTTAAAAAGATATTAATTTAATATTTTTTTGTATAATAATTTAGATTAATATTACTTGTAAAATGATATTACTCGAAGAAAAGATTAATAATTTAAATAAACGTATTGTTTGTCTTATACAAATTATTTTAAATTGAAAACTATATAGTGTATATTAAGTTATTTAAATCTAAATTGATATTATTTAATAAAAAATAAAATATTAGTTAATGTATTCTTTGTAAAATATAATTCATTGTAAATTGTAAAATGATATTACTTGAAAAGATGATTAATAATTTAGATAAACATATTCTTTGTCTTATACAATTCATTTTAGATATATATATTATTAAATAATGAGATCAAAAAGTTTAATTAACAATTACAATATCTTAAAATTCAGCCACCCGATTCATGTCAAATTTTAAATATATATATATATATATATATATGTATAAGTCTGTGTCCATTAGATCATATTAGACAGTACGATTTAAAATCAAACGGCCTGATTCAACGATACACCGTCTTAAATGATTATTCTTTTGTTCCGAGTACGATATCTCAACATCCGTATACCCAATAAGTCTAAAACTTTACCAAATATATTTTTCTACAAATTTGATCATATCTAACGGTTTGATCTGAATTTTAACGGTCCGATTAACCTATGTTGTTCAATAATATAAGATGATAGTTACATCAATGTAATACTAACATTTATAAATATACAAACTTATTGCATATTGTGAACATATATCAATCTCAACTATAAATATTTTTATGTATTTCAATTGCATTATTCCATAAAATGGATATTTTCTACAATATTAAATCGTTCAGTATGATTTTCTTTTTATTTTTTAGTATATTTTACTAATTATATTACTACTAAACTAATTAGTAGTTTATATTTACAACAATAAACTAAAATATTATATTATATATGTAATATTTTGATAATAATATAATAATATTTAATATTAAAAAATTTAATATATTCACTTTATTAAAATTAATATTAAAAGATTTAATATATTTACTTTAATGATAAAATTTAATATTAAAAAATTTTATGACTATTATTGACTATCTCTTTCTTCTCTTTCTTTCACATTACCCGATTCTTTCTTTCTCTTTCTTTCTCTTTCACTTTACCATTTTTTCTCCCCAAATCTCTAAATCATTAAACCTTAGCCCCAAACCAACTAATCTATTGCAAGCGCCAATCCATCTCCAGCTACGACATAAGGAAGACAACTGTTGTTGTCGGCACTCGATATTCGCGCGGCCAAGCAAGAACACAAACGGGTTTGCTATTTCGCTTATTTGTTGTAATTTATTGTACTTTGAATTTTATTTTCCAAAAATTCGTGATATCAAAGTGAAATTACATGAACGGGTGAAGAGTCCAAATACTTTGATTCAAGATATGGCTTTAAGGATGTTGGGGAAATATGATAAATATTGGGATGTTTGTCATATCTTGATGGGGGTTGCTGTTGTTTTAGATCCTCGATACAAGATGAGCTTGGTTGAGTTTTTCTTTCGCAAAATTTATCATGAAAGTGCAATGTTTAAGATTGATGAAGTTCGACAGAATTGTTATGATTTGTTGCTTGACTATCAATCTAGATGTTATACTTTGCACAAAAGTAGGTCAAGCACTGGCGGTCTGGAAAATACAATGTCGTCTGTTGTTGACAGTAATGTTAATTTGGATCAAAGTCCTGATGAGTTTGAAGAATTTATGGTTTCAAAAATAACTTCTACTACTAATGTGCATGTGACTTCGGATTTGGACATATATTTAGAAGAAAGTCTCTGGCCAAGAACTCGTGATTTTGATATCTTGAACTGGTGGAAGACAATGGAGTTAAGTTTCCTACTTTGCAGAAGATGGCTAGAGATATTTTAGCTATACCTGTTTCTACCGTTGCATCCAAGTCTACATTTAGTAGTAGCGGGAAGTTGATTAATCCTCACCGTAATAGGCTCTTTCACACTACTGTGGAGGTATTGATGTGTTCTCGTCGTTGGTTGTGGAACCAAGTGAATGGTAAGAAAAATTAATTAACATTTTTTATTATATTAAACTATAACAATTACTATACTTATTTTATTCTCTCTTTTCTTTTCTTTTTTTTCTGTTAGAGACTTGTTCGACAAGTGATGATATACAAATTTGTCCTTCAATGCTTGATGAAGAAGATGACCAAGATGATCATGACAACGAGTAACAAGCATAATCGATGTATCACGGAGCATCAATATGTGTTTAACTATGTGGATTTCAAACTTGTTATTTTTTATGTCCTTCTGAATTTTAGTATTGATGGGTTATGTTTTATTATGATGGATTTTTTATTTTTATTTGTCTGTAATAATCTAGGGATGTTATGCATGAAAGTATGTTTTAATTTCTTGTGTTTAAGAAATGAAAAAATGAGCACAAAAAGTATTGATAATTCGTTGTGGGGCGGGTTAGGGCTGGGTGAGACGGGGCCCGGGTGGCAGGGCAGGGTATGGGTTTTGTATAATTTAACCGGGGTGGGTCTCGGGTCGGGGCGGACCCGTACCAGACCCGCCCTGTTGCCATCTCTAGTTCCTATTACAGGTACAATTTTTCAATAAGGCGCCTATTGAAAAATAGGTGGAAAAATTGAATTAGGAATGGTCGGAATAATTGAGTGACCGTTCCAGATGTAACTCCAAATTTTTGTTTTGACGCCGAATGGAAAAATGGTGAGAAAATCAAATTTTGGAGAGGTTATTTTTTATCAAACCATTCCTAATATAAATTGGTCGATACCGTTCCTATGTATAACAACAAACCGTTCCAAATTGTGTTACTATATTGTATATTTTACCTAATTGTGATGATATCTCAACATCTGTGAGCCGAATCAACACCATTTTTAAACACATACAAGATTATGAATAATATTTCATATGTATCAGTCTCATTTTCAATCAGATGGCCAGATTGAAGGATGCAATGGTTCTTATGATGACGAATACCGATCGGAAACAATATCTCAATATCCGCACACCGAAATTTTACAAAACTACATATAATGTATTCTTTCATGTGCTGCAACATATCTAATGGTCTGATTGGAATTTTGACGATCTGATTAGGCGATGCAGTACAATAATAGAATATGCTAGTTACATCTATGAAATACTAACAAAATTAAATATACAAATATACTTCATATTGTGAGCATGTGTCTAAACTTTGAAAAATATTTTATGTTTTTCAATTCTTTAAACGACACATTGGATACCTTTCTTTGCTCGTACACGTGATCGGAATATATTTTTCTTAATTTTTATTTATTTTCTAGGTAAATGAAATTTTATTTGCAATACATATAGGAACGGTCGGTCAACATTATAGGAACGGTTATTACATATAGTTCTTCAAAACAACGTCTTTTCACATAATAGGAACATTACTGGGAACGATTAAGCTATTAAATGACAGTTCCTATGAGTTCTTTTATAAATACTAATTATTTGGAATTGGGATAGGAACGGTTACATGTAATACAGGAACGGTCAGTAGTGGGAATGGTACTGGGAACAGTTAAACTATTAAATGACCATTCCTATCAGTTCCAATATCAGTAGAAGATATTAAAATGACATCATATTAAGCCGGAAACGATGTCGTTTTTTATCGTTGGGCCGGATTGGAACGTCGCCAGCCTCCACCTCCAAGTAGGGTTTACAAAAACCCTTTTTTTTTTTTTTTTTCTATTTTCGCCATTTTCTATCACATGCATGTTAGGGCATTTTCGGGAATAATGTATAATGTTAGGGCATTATCTGTTATTGTATGTATTTATTGGGATTTTTGTGTAATTGTTTGTATTTGTTGGGATTTTTCTGTAATTTCTATATTGTTAGGGCTGTAATCATAATTTTTGTAATTATAATTTTGTGCATTTTCTGTAATATCTGGAAATGTAGGCCCATACATGTAATCTGTAATTTTCTCAAATTTTTGGGAATTTTCTAATTATTTTCTGTTACATATGCGAACTTTCTGCAATTTTCTACATTTTCTGTAATTTATGGGAATGTAGGGACTTAGATGTAATGTGAAACTTTTATGGATTTTCTTGGGAATTTTCTGATTATTTTTTGCAATTTTTATGCATTTTATATAATTTTTGTGATTTTTTATGTTGAAATCATAATTTGATGTCAATAATTAGAGTAATATAGGATATTTTCAATAATTAGAAATTTAAGATAATTATAAGGACTGAAAATAATTTTCTGTAATAATCTATTTTTTTAACAAAATTTTCAGTTAATTTTTTAAAAAATTGCAATTTTGAAAATATTTTTTGTTATTTTTAAAATTATTTTGTAATATTGTTTTAAAAATTCTGTTACAATATTTTTAAAATTATGTTATTTTTAAGAAAAATTGGTTATTTATAAAATTTTTATTTTATTTATAAGAAAATTATGTTATCTATAAAAAAATATGTTATTTTTAAAATTTCTAAGTTTCTGCAATTTCTAAGTTTTTTTGAAAATTTTCAGTAATTTCTTGAAAAAAAATCCTGTAAATTAAATAATGTTTTCTGGAAAAAAATTCTTTAATTTCTATAATTAAATTTTCTGTCATTTTTATGTATTTTTTGAAAATTTTCTGTAATTTTCTGATAAAAGAAATCTGTAAATTCTGAAATTATATATAATATCTTCTCAGGATATAGGAAAATATATGTTCTAATTATTATAATATAAATCATATTTTTGCAAAGAATTTTGGAATTTAGTATAAGGATATAGAAAAATTGAAGATTTAGTAATCCATTTATTAGATTAAGTTTGGGACTTTGTATACAATTTTAGGATTTAGTTTACGTAATTATTTTAAAAATTAAAAAATTATCATTATTCAAAATAAATTCATGCTTACATTTTTTTTAAAATTCATACTACTAATATTCCGAAAAAACATTGTAGACGATGTCTGGTTGGGATTTGCCTCTTCGAGGAGGTGGACGTGCTCGCGGCCGTGGTCGTGGCTCGGCGATTCGCCACTGGCAGGTGCTGCTTCCCAGGCTGGGGAAGCAGCAATCCGACCACCCCCACCACCACCACCACCACCACCACCGGCAGAGCAGTCAGCTACCGCACCGGTGCAGGATCGGGAGCGCAATCCATCTACTCCTGTACGTGTCCCAAAGGATGCCGGACCATCTAATCCCGCACCGACGGCAGATCCGACCCGTCCATGGGTTGCACCAGCCGCACCACCCAACCTGCCCCACCAATCTCCCTACCACCGCGCCCCAGTATATAATCCTCGCCGACGCCAAGTATATTTTTTTAAAATATTTCTGTAATTTAAAATATTATTTTTCTGTCACAATAATTATTATATAATTTCAGGGTTGAGCGCAAGATACACAAGCGCATGTACGCAGTGGTGCGAGGACATTATCCCCACCCTTGGGTTGTTTGCGTCAGGTGCCGCCAAAGCACCAACATTTCTGGTTCGAGAGCCTGAAGGTAACGTACTTTAATTTCAATTTAATGGTATGAATTGATTTTTTTATTAAATATTTTAACAATTTCTTTTTTTTTCTTTTCTTTTTTTTTTTTTTTTTTTGCAGATGACGTACTGGTGGGACTGTTACAATGAGCCCATGTTCAAAGTCTTCCACATGTTTGCGGAGAAGTTCATCCGCAATAAGTTCGTTCTCGCCAGACAGTCTCTGGTGAAGCCTCTCTGGCTGGCGAACGAAGTCTGGCGGTAGCTCCTGTTGTACTAGGATAGCGACGAGTTCAAAGAGGAGTGTGCCAAGAACAAGGCCAATGGTTCGCCAACCCAGCAGCATCCTCTACTGTCTACCGTGGGGGTTCTGCCTCTGTCGGCATGCACAAGAGAAAGATGGTAAGAAATTTTATTTTTTTAAAGTATTCATCATTATTAAATTAAAACTGTAATAATTGTTCCTTTTTTTTTTACAGGAGACGCAGCTCGGTCTGCCAGTCAAGCAGATGGAGTTATTCTCCAAATGCTACAAGAAGAAGGTCGACGGTGGCAGGAGTGGTCCGAGGGCAGCAGAGGTGGTGGTAAGCATTGTATTACATTTCAAATTTATTTCCTTTTAATTTTTGGAAATAATAATAATAATTTACTATTTGTGCAGGAGACGTTTCAGAAGTTGCTGGAGGATCACCAGTCTCAGGCCACGGTCGATCCTGGGGATCGTCCGGCCGAACCGGAGGTCTCGGTGGCGCAGACTTAGCAAGATTTGTGGTTGGCTACAGTGGGGGGGCAAGAACAAGGGTCGGGTATTCGGTCTTGGTTCTGAAGCCCACGACCTTAGCCAGACCTTTACCTCGCCATCACCACCACAACCGTTAAACTTGGAGGATCACATGGTCTGGCTGGATGAGATGATGGTCGACATGATGGGCGTGATAAAGACTTTGTAGACCAACAACTCCATTGCCGGCCCGTCACAACCTCCGACAGACCCCCTTGCTCCAGACGATGACGATATGGACCAGGACGAGGGGGATGAGGTGTAGATTTTAGATTTTTTTTTAAAAAAAAAAATTGTAATTAAATTGTATTTAAATAATAATTATTTAACCAAATTCAAAAAAAAATATTAATAATTTAAATTTCATTTAATAATAATAATTATTATTATATAAAGTAAAAAAATTTAATTATTCATTTATTTAGGAACGGTCTTTTCCTCGGTCACGGATTTCATAAAAATCAACGTAACCGTTCCAACAGAGGACTGGTTTAATGAGACAACCGTTCCTAATACCGTACAAAACAAGCATTCCAAATAAGGGGTCAAGCGTTCCTAAATTTAGTCCAAATTCAATGACTTGGTGGTACCGTTAGTGTTCCAAACCGAATACCTAAAATCGGTCCAAAGACGTATTCCAAATAAAGATTAAAAAATCGTTCCTAAGTTTCTTAGCAAAGTAGGTCTAGGGGTGTTCCACCTACCATTCCAACATCTATCCCCAAATAAATAGTATACCATTCCAATTTGTATTCCAGCGTCAGTGGAAAAATGCATCTCCATTATATTTAGTGCGATGCAAACGGAGTTCCTACGACCGTTCCAAATTATGTGCATGACATAACATGTGACCGTTCCAAATATTAACCATGTGTTCCAAATACACAAATTATATATTCATATACATAAAGATAGTTAGGAACGGTTTTTTTATCTTGTACGCCAAAAACAGTTCCAAAATAGGAACAGTTTAGGTCACACTGTTCCTAAATATTACGAGCGCCTCCAGTTTCAACGGAACACTAACCGTTCCATAACTGTTCCTAATTATGGTCCAAGTTCATCCAGTGATCTTTTGACCGTTCCAAAAGGGAAAAAAAAAAAAAAAAAACCGGTTCCTAGTACCATTTCAATTCCCGCATTTTTTTTTTTTTGTAGTGATTCAACATTCCAATCCACAAATAAAAGTATTCAATTTTAAAACATACATATTTACAAAGGAGGATCATATCCATTTTCAAAATCTTGTGAAGGTGGATGGTAAGGTGGGAATGACAAATTATTATCACGGGACTATCTTCAGACTCGCTCATATCGTCTTCAAGCTCAATACCAATTTATCGGACATGAAACTCATTATTTTCTCCATCTTTTTAGTGTTGCACTCTATTTGTTGTTTCATGATCTCGTTTTCATGAAAAAACTTCTGTGCCAACTCTGATTCATGGTGTTCCGATACTGGAGTGAGATTGGTTGTTCTAGTCAAGATAGAACAAGTATAAGTCCTTGCCTCTGAGCCTATGCCCCAAACTCGACCCTTCTTTGGTCCTCCAATTGCTTCCAATCATAGTTGTTGATTGTTAACCGATATGCTCGAAGATGACTCTGGTAGACTTTAAGAACCAATATTATGACCATCACTCAACTTTTGAAAATTTTCCTATACAATTAAGAATTTTTTCTCCAGTTGCTTCCAACCATAGTCGTTGAGTTTTTAACTTGTGAGTTTAATTGAAGATTTTATATTGAAAGTTAACTACGTTAAATTAGTTTAGTTGAAGTTTTAACTTGTGAGTTAACTAAATTAAATTAGTTTAGTTAAAGATTTTAAATTGAAAGTTAACAACACTACATTTGTTTAGTTGAGTTTTTAACTTATGAGTTAACTAAGTTACATTAGTTTAGTTGAAGATTTTTAAGTTGAAAGTTGACAAAATTACGTTAGTTTAGTTGACATTTTAACTTGTGGATTAACTAAGTTAAATTAGTTTAGTTAAAGATTTTAAGTTGAAAGTTAACAAAATTACATTAGTTTAGTTGAGTTTTTAACTTGCGAGTTAACTAAGTTACATTAGTTTATTTGAAGATTTTAAGTTGAAAGTTAAATAAATTTCATTAGCTTAGTTGAGTTTTTAACTTGTGAGTTAACTAAGTTAATTAGTTTAGTTAAAGATTTTAAAATGAAAGTTAACAAAATTACATTAATTTAGTTGAGTTTTTAACTTATGAGTTAACTAAGTTACATTAATTTAGTGGAAGATTTTAAGTTAAAAGTTAGAGAAATTTCATTAGTTTATTTAAGTTTTTAATTTGTTGGTTAACTATGTTAAATTAGTTTATTTGAAAATTCTAAGTTGAGAGTTAACAAACTACATTAGTTTAGCTTAATTTTTAACTTGTGACTTAACTAAGTTACATTAGTTTAGGTTAAGATTTTAAGTTGAAAGTTAAAAAAATTACGTTACTTTAGTTGAGTTTTTAACTTGTGGGTTAACTAAGTTAAATTAGTTTAGGTGAAGATTTTATGTTGAAAGTTAACAAAATTATATAGTTTAGTTGAGTTTTTAACTTGTGGGTTAACTAAGTTAAATTAGTTTAGTTAAAGATTTTAAATTAAAAGTTAACAAAATAATATTAGTTAGTTGAGTTTTTAACTTGTGAGTTAACTAAGTTACATTAGTTTATTTAAAGATTTTAAGTTGAAAGTTAAATAAATTACATTAGTTTAGTTGAGTTTTTAACTTGTGGGTTAACTAAGTTAAATTAGTCTAGGTAAAGATTTTAAGTTGAAAGTTAACAAAATAACATTAGTTTAGTTGAGTTTTTAACTTATGAGTTAACTAAGTTACATTAGTTTAGTTTAAAGGTTTTAAGTTGAAAGTTATTAGATCCAGGCCATTGGATCGAAGGCAGTTGAGGGACGATATTGTACTTTTCATCCCATGTAATTTACTATAAATAGGAGGAGAAATCCTTTTGTAAAGATGTGTGACATTCATTTATAGAAACCTTTCTTTCTACTTTTGAAGGAATTAGAGTGCCTCGTGACATTATTTCGAGTTACGTGCTTAGACTAACTATCTCCCGAATCCAACTCCATCAGCTGTGCGGCACTAATCTTCCCAAAGACTACTAAGCCTTGCCTTGCACACACTACCTCTCGTGTATGAAGTTTTGTAGAAAGTTAGGACGAATTAAACCAGCCAAGCATACATAAAGCGAAGGGAAATAATTAACTTCAGCAACACCAAGTTTACGGCCGAGGCCAACCTTATATTTTATTGCCTTTCAATCAAAATACAAGGAATCCTTATCTAGTATCAAATGGAACTCGTCCAGCATTCACTCTCCCATTATACACAATTTCGGCTAAGCTATTTATACAAAGCAATGTAGTTGACAGCCCCAACTGCTAGGCAAAACTTCTACGTAACCGCTCAACAATTGCCATGCATGATCTTGAGTGGTCTAGCCCACATTTGCCCACTTGCCTGGCGGTTTTCTTGGCCACAACCGCCAGTCATCTGCATCCCACATGCTTCTTCACTTAGCTAACAACGTCAGTCCACCAAGCCCTGACTTCGTCCAGCAGTCGCCCGTTTGCCGGTCGCGTGCGCGCGCTGCCAGCCTATTGCGCGCACTGTCTGCCGAGGCTGGCCGAGACCTGCTTGGTTGGTCTGGCCAGTCTGCTGAGTCTGGCCGAGGCTTTCCGCAACGCCTCGCCCATCCGTCCGAGGAATCCTGCCACTGAGTAATATCCATCCGCACCATCCGCCCAGCCTGCCGAGAGCTGCCAAGATCTGCCGAGAGCTGCCTTGCGCCCGTGCGCACTGCCTGCTGACCATCTCCGCACCTGGGCACCATCCTCGCCCGTATCTGCGCGTATGTGTGTGCGTTGTCTGCCATCCGACCAACGTGTCTTCGGCCACTTACCCACATCTACCAACACTTGCTGCTGACGCCAAGCCTGCTCGCCCGTCTGGCCGTGTAGCCTTGCTATACCGTTTACTCAATGTTTCCTCATCCGGCCACCGTCTGTGCCATGTGCCAACTCTTGGCCCCGTCTCATAGCATCATAACACCCATCATGTTCCTATTTTCTTTGTACCGACCCCGCCTGGCACACCTGGTCGAGTTTATCGATCAGCACCCGAAAAGGGGGTTACAAACCACCCACACCACCTGAGTTCGACGCCCTCGTCGAAGTGTCTTTGTTGTCCTTCTTTTCTGAAGTTCCCCGCAACAATGTTAGCTTATACTTAGCAACATCATCGGACTGTTTACCCTAGCAATCCCTCTTTCCTTTTGGCAAATTTTCACTTGCCGTTTTAGTTGGCTCAACCAACAATTTCCCCTGTGCCTTAGTCCACCTTTGGTCCATCTCATCCTGCATTCGTTCAACACAACAAAACCTAACAACATGAGAAGGATGTTCCCCATTCAATGAACTGCAACTAGATGGTCCTGTCTACGCCGTCTTGGACTTCTTTACTGCATGAGTTTCCCCACTGCCATACAACCCTTTCACAAGCCTAGAATGCTTGCAACGTGCAATAAACATGCCATCCAGCCACGGATGTATAGTAACCTATGAAGCAACAAAGAAATCATTACCCAAGATTACATCAAAGTCATCCAGTACAACAAAAACAAAATCACGTATTCCACGCCACGGTCCAACAGTCAATCCTATTGTTGTAATCCCTCGCCCTGAAACTTCTTTGGTGTTGACAGCCTTCACCACAACACTGTCACATTGTTTCACATCCAGCCTCAACTTCTGGACAACACGATCCGAAATCAAGGTATGAGTGGCTCCCGTGTCTACTAATGACATCTGTTCCTTACCGTTAATTAGGACTTTCACCATCATCAGCCCTTTGTTACATGACTTCCCACATGCACGAGATTTCACTCGCATAGCCACAACCTGCAACAGATTCACCCTTGCAGACTCAGGTTCGCCTTCGTCAGCCTGTTCAGCCACCAACGCGCTCAACTTACTGCGTTTGGGGCAATCCCGCATCCGGTGTTCGGTACTGCCATAGAGAAAGCAACCAGCCTTGGGTCTGTCAGCCTTGTTTCTTTCTTGTCCCGCCCGTGGCTCGGTCACCACTTCCTTCAACTTCTCCTTCTTCATGAACATCTTATCAGTTGTGGTCTTGCCTTTCCCACCATCATCACTGCCATGATCTGAGTCATTGATAGGTTTGTAATCCATCAACCGATCTGCCGCAATAATAGTCGTCTGCACATCCTTGACACCTTGCCGTCTCAGTTCAGCTTGTGCCTAAGGCTGCAAGCCTGCAATAAAATTGAACAGTTTGTCCTCTTCTGACATATCTTTCACGTCTAGCATAAGAGAGCTAAAATCCTTAACGAACTCACGAACAGTCCCTATTTGCCTCAATTTTCGCAGGGATTCCCTTGCAACCCAACTCGTATTGACAGGCAAGAATTGATCCTTCAATTCTTTCTTTAGCACCTCCCAAGTCTCAATCTTGCCTCGGTTAGCCCTAGCATCATCTGACAAACGAGAACGCCACCACAACTTGGCATCCCCGGTGAGATACATACTTGTTATCGAGACCTTGTTCGCATCCGGCACCCTAGCAGCTTGGAAAAATCTCTCCATGTCCTACAAGAAATTCTCTAGTTCTTTTGCACTCCTCTTACCATCAAAAGGTTTAGGATCCCGAACGTTAGAAACCGTGGTGCCACCATCTGCACTAATGCCCGCAATAGCCCACTTCACAACATTCAATTCTGTCATCACAGCTTTAATTTTCAGGTCTGTAGACGTAACTCGAAATAATGTTCCAAGACACTCTAATTCCTTCAAAAAGTAGAAAGAAAGGTTTCTATAAATGAATGCCACACATCTTTACAAAAGGATTTCTCCTCCTATTTATAGTAAATTACATGGGATGAAAGTATAATATCGTCCCCAACTGCCTTCGATCCAACGACCTGGATCTAATTGCTAAGGGTGCCTTGGTAATTTGGCGTCCCCCACTACTTTTGTAACCATCCGTCAACTTCCATTAATGGCCTTCTTGTGAATTCCTTGACAGCTTGAGGGCATTTTAGTAATTTGGATTTCCTAGCACTATCAATAGCCCCCTAACTTCCAAATGTTTTCGGAAATTTTGGAAGTTCTATTGGATAATTCGATTATGTTTCCTCTTTCTGATAGTAGTCCTTTTTTATGTAGAGTTTTTCTCCATCTGGGACTCCTCTTCAGCATGACTCCTTCTTCTACTGTGGTTTTCTTTTTTCTTTTTGCCCTATTCCTTCCTTTGCCAGGATTTTCTGCTTTCTATATAAACTTGTTGAGACACTTTAAATTCTTCATCTGGTTCCATCTTCCCTTTTTATCTCTCCCATCTTCAAGAAAATGTCAAAGCGTGTCGGCTCAGGTATTTTAGCTTTTCATCTTTTTTCCTGCAGTATTTCCTTGTTTCCGTCTCCACAAACAAAATGATCCTTTGTGAAAATACCAACAGAAAAAAGTTTCGTTATTCCGAAAAGAAGTCTTTAGGATATGCCGAACCATCCCCTTTTTCAAGCGAGAAGTAAATGTGAGGGGCAATCCCCTTCTTTCAAGCAAAGTTTGTGAATATGAGGGGCAATCCCCCTCTTTCAAGCGTGGGGACAATCCCCTTTTTTCAAGAAGTGTTTCAAAAATATGAGGGGTAATCCCCCTCTTTCCTAGAGAATGATTGGAGGGGCAAACAATCCCCCTCTTCACAACACAAGCACAAATGCAAATAACAAAACAGTAACGTAAATATGGGGCCATCCCCCTCCTTAGACAACAAAAGGCGGTATTAAATGACAAAACTCCTCGTTGAAAAACAAAATAACGACATTTTATTACCATAAGTGAAGGTTACAGAGGTGCTGAAACTAAAAAATATATACAACTTTTCACACAACTTCTTAGACAAAGTATTTTTCAAATTAATCACGTTCCAAGTGCGCGGAACTTCCTTCTCATCCATCTTTTGCAGGCGGTAAGTCCCTTTCCCTGAAACCTCAACTATTTGATAAGGTCCTACCTATTTAGCATCGAGCTTTCCAATGTTCCCCATCACATCAGCTCTTCTTAGCACGAGGTCGCCTACTTGAAAACCCCGATGTCGCACTCTATTATTGTAAGCTCTTGCCATCAGCGTCTTGTAAGCTTTTGTCCTGACGTTCGCACTGCTCCTTAGCTCTTCTAGGAAATCTAGGTCCACCCGCCGCTCACTATCATTGCTAGTCGGCTCATATTGCCTTACCCTGAGTGTTTCCTCTCCTATCTCTACCGGGATGACAACCTTTATCCCGTAAACCAGACTAAACGGGGTTTCACCCGTACCTCGTTGTGGGGTGGTCCGATATGCCCATAGTACTCCTGGAAGCTCTTCCACCCAATTGCCTTTGGCTTCTTCCAACCTGGTCTTCAAATTCTGGAGGATTATCCTGTTGGTTACCTCTGTTTGCCCATTTGACTGGGGGGTTGCTACCGAGGCGTAATACTGTCTTATCTTCAGCTCCTGACACTACTGGCGAAATTTGGTCCCCTGGAACTGCGTAGCATTGTCCATAACAAAAGCTCTGGGAATGCCAAAGCGACAGATTATGTTTTTCCACACAAATTTGATGATCTCTTTTTCTGTGATTCTGCTTAATGCCTCTGCTTCTACCCACTTCGAGAAATAGTCCACGGCTACAAGAAAGTATTCTCGTTGGCCTATTGCTCGGGGGATTTTCCCTACTATATCCATCCCCCACTGATCGAACGGGCAAGGGCTGTGCAATGGCTGCATATCCGCCGCTGGGATGCAGGTGAAATTCGCGTGTTCTTGGCACTTCGCATTTCTTCACTAAGTCTCCGGCGTCCGCCTGCATGGTTGGCCAAAAGTATCCTTGTCGCAAGGCCTTGCGCGCCTATGCCCTTCCTCCGGAGTGGTTGCCACAACTCCCTTCGTGAATTTCTCTCTAGACATCTTATGCACTTGAGATATGACTGCGAAAATCCTCTCTTGTATAATTCCCCATCTATTAAGGTGAACCTGGCTTCCCTTGTGCGAATCACCCTTGCTTCCTTAGGATCTTGGGGCACCACTCCAGATTTCAGATACGCTTCTAACTCCTCCTTCCATCCTGATGAGGTACTTTTACCGTCAAGACTTCATCCCCATCCACGTTTATGTCAGGTCGCTCCTGGTTCAACAGGGTTATCCTCCTGCTTTTCAGGGGAGCCAATGAGCTGGCTAGCTTAGCAAGTTGATCTGCCTCCTCATTCTCCGCCCGCGGGATCTGTTCCAAAGTGAACGCGTCGAACTTTTTTCTCACTGTTTGAATACTTGCCAGGTACTTGGCCATTTGCTCTTTTTTGGCCTCAAAGTCCTCGTTCACCTGCCTAACCACTAGCTGGGAATCACTATACACCTTCACGCGCTTTGCCCCGGCCGCAAAGGCCAACTTCCCCCCTGCAATGAGGGCTTCGTACTCCACTTCATTATTTGAGGCAGCGAAACCAAGCCAGATGGCATAACGCAGCATGTCCCCCTGCGGGCTCTCAATTACTATTCCCCCACCACTGCCTTGAGACGTGGATGAGCTGTCCACGAACATCCTCCAACATTTCTTTTCTTCCATGCCCTCCTCTTCCATCAACTCGAAAATAAAGTCTGGCAACACCTGCGCCTTGATGGCAGGCCTAGGTTGGTATTCGATTCCATGTTCACTTAGCTCCACTAACCACTTTACCATTCTTCTAGATGTGTTGGGATCCGCTAGAACCCTCTTGAGGGGTTAGTTCGTCAATACTACCACGGGATGTGATTGAAAATAGGGACGCAGCTTCCTAGCTGTTGTTATCAAGGCCAAGGCCACCTTCTCTATCTGGGCGTATCTTTCTTCCGTCCCCTGGAGGGCCTTACTCGCATAGTATACTGGCCGGTGTTCGCACCCCTCTTCTCTCACAAGAACCGAACTGACTGCCCCTTCTAAAATGGATAAATACACGAACAGGGTCTCCCCGGGCTCCGACTTTGTCAACAGAGGTGGTGAAGTAAGATACCTCTTCAGGTCCTCAAAAACGGCCTGACACTGCTCCATCCAAGAAAATCCTTCCACCTTTCTCAATACCTTGAAGAATGGAAGACCCCGTTCTGAAGACTTTGAGATGAAACGATTAAGTGCTGCCATCCGTCCCTTCAATTTCTGGACTTCCTTTATAGTCTTGGGAGGTTGCATTTTCATGATAGCCTCAATTTTTTTCTGGATTAGCCTCTATCCCTCTCTGAGAGACCATGAATCCCAAGAACTTCCCTCCCTAAACTCCGAAAGTGCATTTCGCAGGATTCAGCTCCATCCCATATGTCTTCAAAGTGCAAAGATTCCGTGAGGTCTTTCGCATGGTCTTCCCTCCTACGACTCTTGACCAGCATATCATTTATATATACTTCCATATTCCTTTCTATCTGCTCCCGGAACATGCCATTTACCAATCTATGACGCACTCCACCTGCGCGTTTAGCAACGATCCAACTTTCAATGATTTTCTCGGATCCCTTAGGAGCTCCACCATTTTGATCTCCTCGAAGGTCTCCATTCTTTCCTCCTCAACTTTCCTCTTTTTGGCTTCTCTCCGGGCCTCCTCTCTTTGCCTTCTTGGGAACTTCCTTTGTTTGGCTCACCAAGGTACCCCTGAGGGGACTCTCTCGCTGCAACCAAACTTCTACTGCCCACAACTTTCCCCTCGGGGACCTCTATTGGCTTCTTCAATATACTTGCATCACATTCTCTTGCTTCTTCCTGTCCTCTACCATTTCTCCTACGCCTTCAGGTGTTGAGAATTTTACCTTCATGCGGTAGGTAGATATCACAGCCTGGAAGAGATTCAAACTCGGTCTCCAAGGATCGCGTTGTAAGCAGAAGTTGCATCTACCACCGGAAGCTTGACAAACTTTGTTACTCGCCTGAGGTACGTCCTTATTGATATTGGCAGCATGACCTCCCCCAATGGTGCAACTGCATCTCCGCTGAAACTGGTCAAGGGGGTATTGACGGGCGTGAACTGTACATTATCGATCCTCATCTGAGAGAAGGCTCGTGAAAAAGAATATATGCTGAACTCCCACTATCTATTAGGATCTTCCTCACCCAGAAATTAGATATTGAGGCCGCCACAACTATCGCATCATTACAGGTGGGAGGCTCCCCTTCAGGTCTTTGTCATTAAAAATTATCTCTCCTGTAGGGTGTGTTTGTGGCATCCCCGTGACCTCACTGTAGGCAACTTGGTTGGTGACGTACCCTGCTGCTCTCACGGCAACTTTTCTAGCTCGCCCCAAATCTCCTCCCGCTAGCCCTCCGGAAATGACTCCAATCACTCCAGCGGTCGGAAGGTTATCTTTTCTCTCTTGCTCTGCTTCCACATTGACCCCCATCTCGAGACGGGGTGTCATTTGCTGAGTCTTACGAGTGGCCTCCTGGGGCCCTTGCTTCATTTTTCCCACAAATTCCTTCAAGTATCCCCTCCTGATGAGCTTCTCAATTTCATTCCTCAAATGATGGCACTCCTCAGTGTTGTGGCCTCGATCTTTATGAAAGTGACAATACTTGCCAGATTTCATTCTCTGAGGATTGTCCTTCATCGGACAGGGCCATCTCACTAACCCTTGCTGTTCGGCCACGGCGAGGACTTGAGCTCGCAGAGCATTTAAAGGAGTATACCGCACCAAATCTCCAGGCTGCGGTGGCTTGCGCTCTCGTCTGCCCCTTCTATCTGGGGGAAAACCTCTTCTCTTCCTCATTAGCCTTCCGCTTGAGGGGATTCGTGGGATGCACTCCTACTGTTTTTCTATCCTGATGTATTTCTCTGCTCTTAGCAGCAATTCTTCCTTAGTCGTGGGAGGTTTTCCCACAATCGACTCCTTAAACCGTCTTCTTCTCAAATTCTGTTGCATCATGCTTGCCAACAACTCAGGATTCACGTGCAGGACTTCTAGCATGCTTCTGAGAAGCACTGCACATATTCCCTAAACTCTCATTCTCCCGCTGGACTATTGTGAACAAGTACGAAGCGGTCTTGGGATACTGCCGGTTTATCAAAAAATGGTGCAGGAAGCGCTGCGAGAGTTATTCAAACGACTCAATAGTCACTGGAGGTAGCTGTTTGAACCACGCCATTGCCTTCCCTGAGAGGGTAGTACAAAATAACCTGCAATATGTTGCGTCACTGATGTCCAGCAGATCCGCCCTAGCCATGAAGCGGTCAAAATGATCTTGAGGATCCCCTAGTCCGTTATACTCATTCAAACTCGGGATCTTGACCCCAGGGTGGGTTGCCTCTACTAATATGTGGGGGGCAAAGGGGCTCCGCCGCGGGGGCGCCACTACCAAAGGACTTGCCGGGTACCTTGGAGGCCCCAAAGGATTGGGGAATACTTGCGGGGGAGGGACTCCCATCTCGTGATACCCTCCTCCTTGCTTCGGTGGCTCCTCCCCCTCGCGAGGAAGTGCAAAGTAGTTGTCTTCGTGACCCCATGTGGTGGAGGTGGGAAGTAATCTCTTTCTCCCACGTCCCCTGCGAGGAGGCGAGGGGTAAAAGTGGTCCTCTGGCTGCGTAGCCCTACTATTGACTTCCTCCTTGTAGTCCATGCCTTCAATGGCGTCCCCGGGCCTCGGCTCGCCTAAAGGAGCGTCTTAGCCCCTGCTAGGATGGCGTGGGGGACGCGAGGGCAATGCACTCGGCTATGTACTGGGCCACGGCCCTCTCTGCGGCTCGGGCGGATGCATCCTCCACCAACTGGAGAAGAGCCTCCGGGGTTATCTGAATAATCGGGGTTGGAGGTGGAGCCTCGACCCCTTCTTGCCTCTTCTCCTCCTGGCAGTGCGCTGGTGGATTCTCCAAGGCGTGGCTTTGCTCCTGCCCTTCCCTTCCACTCTCGAGCTCCTCTTGCCCCACGTTCGTACTCCTTGCTCTCGAACGAGTATTCATCTTCAATGCCGAGACTAGTTTCCCACAGACGGCTCCAAGCTGATGGAGTTGGATTCGGGAGATAGTTAGTCTAAGCACGTAACTCGAAATAATGTCGCGAGGAACTCTAATTCCTTCAAAAAGTAGAAAGAAAGGTTTCTATAAATGAATGTCACATATCTTTACAAAAGGATTTCTCCTCCTATTTATAATAAATCACATGGGATGAAAGTACAATATCGTCCCGCAACTGCCTTCGATCCAACGACTTGGATCTAATTGCTAAGGGTGCCTTGGTAATTTGGCGTCCCCCACTACTTCTGAAACCACCGTCGAGTAACCGCCGTCAACTTCCATTATTGGCCTTGTGAATTCCTTGACAGCTTGAGGGCATTTTAGTAATTCGGATTTCCTAGCACTATCAGAACTTATTAATTTCATATAATTTCATTTATCCTTTTGTTAGTATTTGCAATTTTAATCTCCATACACACTCTCACAAATCCTGACTATTGACACGCCATCAGACATAATAAATGTGAATACATTATAGAAAAGATACTATCATATGAACGGACTTCTCCTAGAAAGAAAATATAAATGTTAATAAATTGTCCCTTTCGCAATCAAGTTTCTAAAAGAAAAAAATTATAGCATCACTTTTGATTTTCTTCATAAAAAAAATAATTCGTCTATCAAGTAATCAAATTACTTTTTAATGAATAATTCGACTATCAAGTTGAATTTTCTACCATGAATTTTTAAATTAGGAAATAAATAGATAGTAACAATTATGAAATAAAAATAACAGATACCTAAGACTGGGGAATTAATATGAAAGTACATATAAACATCACTAAATACTAAAATGGATGAAGGAAATTTGATGGAGAAAATATCACAAATACTTTTAGTCTATAAATATCATTAAATAAGAGTTTTAAATAAATAAGTATGAAATTTAATGAACAAAACTTGAAAAATTGGAGAATTTGAATACAAATAAAAGCATATAAACTATATCTCTATCTCTAGAAAAGAGGGCAAGAAATGCAAATTTTAGTTAAACTTTTTCTAATTGAAATTGAAAAAGAGAGATGTTGTTGAAATATTATTAGATAAAATATGTGTTCATTTATTGTTCAAGAAGAGAAATCATGACCAATTGATTGAAAAGAATTACAAAATTAAAAAGAAAATAATTTGAACGGACTATTGTACCTAAATGTAAATATTTAAATAGAAAAATCATTAATTAATGAAACAAACATAGAATGAAATGGGACATGGTGAAAAAAGAAAGATAATTCAAAAATAAAGTTTAAGAAAATAATAACAAATTAATAATAAGAGCAAATAAATAAATAATAACATTACAAAACTTTTGGGAAGTAAATATCAAGAATACTCCATGGAAGGTTCTCTACTAAAAAAAGTAAAAATATATTTAGAAGATTCAAAAAAGAAGAAGATTAACCAAAGCACAAAAAGAAAAATGCATAAGCGAGGTGAAATTCGATATCAAATAGCAAAAGAAAAAATCATTTGAAAATGCATCAGAAAAAGAAGCTAATACTGCTCTATCAGGTTGCTTTTTACATTAATTAATATTATGTTATCATGTTATACATGGAGAAACCTTTTTATTTTCTAAAAAAAATTATAAACAAAATTTAAAATTGAAAAATTGATATATTTATTAAGTATGACCGTCATTTTGTATTGCAATAAATTCGAACTGATGAAACTTACAATATATTTGATGTTAAAATTTTGATAGAGCAACATTCAAAAAAATTACTAAGGAAAAAAATATTTATGTGGCAGAGGATGACATAATGTATTTTGTAACATAATTTTTTAAACAAATCAAGCATTGGCCTATGTTTTTTAAACTTAAATAAAAATGGAATACTAAAAATCAAATCCAATTAGAAAAAATTGAGAAAAAGAAAAAAAATATTAATTTGAATGAAATTAAAACTAAATTTATCAATATCAATGAACTAATAAAAAATCAGAAAAAGAGATATGTTAATGAAACATATAAATTGTAAAAGATAATGATATTACCTGATTAATTAAATTGAGAATTTACTAAATGAGATATACTAATAGATTGATATAAGTTTAGTGACTACAAGTATACTATTAAAATAAAAATAGTTGATTAATGATAAGATAAATATGTTTTTATATCAATTGTTTAAATTAAATACAAATTCAATTAGTATTCCGATTTTGATGGTATAATCTAGTATAGATAAACACTAATCTTGAATATAGAATTTTTTAGATTATTACAAATTTAAGTTTTATTATTATATGTATGAGATTTCAACCAATGAGATCTTCTCTTAACAATTTAAAAATTCAAAATTATCAAAAATTAGTATTTGGTCAAAATTGACTTAATTATGCTCAACTTTCATTTTGCTAGCTATATATGTATATATATATATAGTAAAACGATGGTTGACCAAATTGGTTCAATTTCAGTCCTTAGGTATGGTTTTGCATAAAAGTTTCCCATGCTCACCCGAATGGTATCAGAGCATAGGTTTATTGAAGAAATGTTTGTTTTTATTACATATTGATATTTTATCCCTAACGGAGGAGATCTTTATAACTAGGGAATCAATCGAGAGTTTGAGTTACAATAAAAACAGGGAATAATTTCAGATTCAGAAAATATAGAAAAAGAATTTCCTTATGGAGATTCTTAGAAAAATTGACAACAATCCGAGAAGAAGTGACTTGAATCTTCTTACTAAAGAAGAAAGATAGGAATGCTTGAGAAATTATCATGTCCGACAAACGCTACTAGGAAATACGGTGAGACGTCTACATGCAACTGAGATCCATGGTAGAATCCTAGCTAGGAGAAATGGAACGGGTGAATTCTGAATCAATACAGTTCTAAAAACAATGACTAAAGAAAGTGATTAGAAAGTACTCAAGCTGGAAACCTAAAAAATCTGTCAAGATCTAAGAGAGGTCCAGAAGACAGTTCAAGACTATGGACATAGGTTAATCCATATACCTATGAAAATAGACCTCTTGAGCCAAAAGATGATGGGATCCTAAAGATCATTCCATATCTACCCCTCAGAAAGCCAAGGTCACAGATCTGAAGAGAAATCAAAAGAATACCCCTAAGACATCTAGATCTTACCAGGAATGCATCAGGGACGCCTTTGGACCGGTAGCTCTTCTACATCGGAAGAGAAAGGCGACGGAGATCTCGAAGCCAAAAACGCAAGAAGATTTAGTCCTTGAAATAATCAAATCCATAAAGTAATGGAGATATCAAGGGTGGATCTATTATATCTGCACGTGTTAGCTGTATCATTTTCCCAACATGGGATTATGGATCTAGTATATATATATATATATTCTAGCATAAAATTCGTGCTATGCATGAAAATTTACAAATTTTATAGTATTATCATAATTTTTTTAATTATATAAAGGTATAGCATATCCTGATAACCATTTACTACATATAATAGTATAAAGTTATATATTTATACAAAATTCAATATTAAGATCTTTACTAGTTAGTTTAATTGCAGAACATTTTGAAAATAATCATAGAATATTATCATTATTTAGATATTGAGAAATAATGTTTTATAAGTTTCAAATACACATATATTTTTAGTAAAATAAAAAATATAATATTTGATATAAACGGATATCTCTTAAAAGAGCACAATCTGCAATAAATTATCCCTTTTCTATATCGAGTTTCTCCCAGGGAAAAAGAGGGAAAAAGAAAAAAAACATTACTATCACCTTTTGAGTTTCTTTACAGAAAATAAATTTTATAATATTTGAAATTAATAAAAAAAAGTAAAGAAAAGTATGTATATATATATATATGCCTAAATTATATGCTAAGAAAACATGTATTCAATAAGAAATTTGAAATGGTCCGAACATATATAACAAGTAAGAGGAATAATACACATAAGAAAAAATTCTAGTATTCGTGACCTTTACTGATATCATAAGTACGGTAAGATAATCAAATTACTTTCTAATGAATAATTCTGTCTATAGAATTTTCTACCCTAAAGTACTGATTTCTTTTAACTTTTTATTGGCTCATTAACTGTCTTTAATTTTATTTTATCTTATTGCCGGCTCCAATTACATTTGAAGTTTCAAAGAATAAAAAAAAATCTATTCATAAATTTTAATCTCCATGCCAACACTATCATGTACAAATCTTGATTTTTAACACCTGATCAAACATAATAAACGTAAATAACCATATGATTCTAAAAAATAAAAATTATTAAGATGTAAAATTATAAACTAAGAGTAACAAATTAGTAAAAATTAATACACGCGTTGAAAAATACAATTATTAATTTAGTGAAAGAGAAGCCATACCTAAAATCCAACTGAAAAACACAGACCTTTAATCCAATGCAAAATTTTCCTAAAATATTATATATTTTAATTCTAATACTAAATAAGATTAAGTCTTGTGTTTCATGAATGAACCGGAGAGTAAGTGAACCTTTTTCAAGTAAATATTTTTAATTAATAAAGCATTTAGAAATTGAAAATGCAAAATTAATGGTAAGATTAAAATGTTAAATATAATCGAATAATTCTAAGCACGAAAAAATTAAATGAGGACAAATGAATCAACTCTCTTTTGTCAAATAAAAGTAAAATTATCCAAATAATAAGTAGCTTATGATGAAACGAAATCGAATTGGAGAAAATTTGAGAAAATTATATAAAGTATAATCAACAGAACTTCGAAATTATGAAAATAATAAGGTGACAATATAAATGTATGTATGTGATGAAAAAAAATAAATTAAAGGATATCTAGCAAAAAGAGGGCAAGAAATGCAAGATTCAATCAACCTTCTTTTTTTTTATTGAAATTGAAAAATAAAGACATTGGTGACCTATAATTAGAAATATATATATATTCTCATTTAATGATCAAGTAAAAAATATTTGATTGAAAAAATTATGAAATTAAACAAAAAATAATAATACAAATGAATTATTGTAGCTAAAGGTAAATATTCAAATTGAAAAATCATTAATTAATGAGACAAATAAAATCAATCTACAAAGTTGAAAAATAATTTTAAATTCAAGTAAGTATTAAGATCAAATACAAATATTATAAAATCACAAAACCTTTAAGAAGTAAAGAAGAGATTTTCATATGGGAGATTGTTCCAAAAAAAATATAAAACACTAATACTTAAAATATGAAAAAAAAAAGAATGATTAACGATAAAAATAAAGATGAAAAAATAGAATAGACATAAAATTGGGCATAAAAAAAGAATTAAGGAACCGTTAGGTAATTAATGAAAGATATTACATAAATTATGAAAAAAAATATTAATATGTGGCAACAAAAGATATTTAGAAAGAGAAAAAAAAAGAAAAGGTTAAAAAAATTCTAAAGAAGAACTAAAAGAAATTTGAAGACTGTCTTCCTATATGTTTAGATAGATATGCATATTGATGGTGTAAAATTCGGAAGGTTGTTGATCTAAGCACAGTGATTCGAAACGACATCGCGAGGCAAATAACTCTTATAAACTCTTCCAAAAGTAGGAAAAAAGTAACTTCGATCAAAATGAATATGAGATGATTACCACAAGACTTCACATGGGGTGAAAGTACGACATCGCCCCTCAACTACCTTCAATCCAACGACCTGGATCTAATTGATAAGGGTGCCTTGGTAATTTGACATCCCCCACTACTTCTGTAACTACCCTCTAATAACCGCCGTTAACTTCCACTAATGGCATTCTTGTGAATTCCCTGACAGCTTGAGGGTACTTTAGTAATTCTAATTTCCTAGCACTATCAGTAGCCCCCCAACTTCCAAATGCTTCTGAAAAATTTGGAAGTTCTAACAGATAATTTGATTCTAATTCATCTTCCTCTTCTTGATGATGTTCCTTTCTAATGTAGAGTCTTTCTCTTCTGGGATTCCTCTTGACACAAATCCCTCTTCTACTGGGACTCTTTTTTCTTCTTGTTCCTTCTTCTACTTCTGCCACGGGTTTCTTCCTTCTTGGGACCCTTCTTCATACAGGCTCTTTCTCTTTTGAGACTATTCTTGATTCAACTCCTTCCCTTGTTGGGATTCCTTGTCTTCTATGTATAAACTTGGTGGGATATTCTGACTTTCTTTCTCTTGCTTTGTTAGGTCTGTCTTCTTGGTCTTAGTCACATTCTAGAAAAAATGTCAAAATGAGTTGGTTCGAGTATATGGCTCTTCATCTCTTTTCTTGCAATAGTTTAGGCATGCCTCGGCCAGAGTCTGGCCGTGGCCCTCCCCCTCCCCCCCCCCCCGGTCGGATTTCGGCCGAGGGTGTCTTTGTTGCCCCTCCTTCTTCCTCTCTTGCTTGCTGAAGTGGTCAATTTTGATCACGAAGTGATTTTGGTTTACACCAAGAACGTTCATCTGATCTGCTAGATTTTCCAGAAATTAAAGCTAGGAAAAAGTTGGAAACTCCTCGATTTCCTTCGATAGCGCAAGCCCCCGGTTTTAGACCTCGATGTCGCACGTCAGCCACTTTGCTCCTAATTCTTTCGCGTACTTTGAAGAGTTTCTTCCGGTGTTGCGGGATCTTGGTGCCACTTCCTCTCTTGAGGCTTTTCTATATTTTGTTTATCCTTGGGAGAGTTGTTAAGGACTTGTTCTTCTAACTCTTCATCTCCACAGTTGTAAAAGTTTTCTAGAGGCTTAGTGTGTACCTTTCGTCAAGGAAGGGAGATAAGGTTGCTCCCTCCCTCATCCTCTACAACCTCGTATGCCGCCATGGAGGCGAGGGGGACCTTGCCCCTTTGATGACTATTTGTGATTGCGTTGCGTAGCGTCGCATTTGTATCACCTCGCGTCGCGACACGTCATGTTGAATTTGTGTCGCACCATATATCGCGTTGCGTCAAGTTGCGCCGCGGGGCGTCCCGTTGGGCTTTTCGGAAGCTCTGTAGAAGTTCCTTTGGTTGGAACACTCTTGGACCTTTGTGGGAGGTCTTTGCCATTTTTGGGGAACTTCTTCAGGGTTCATTTTTATATGTTATCAAACTTGGTTCCTCCATTGCTCATTATATTAAGTTGTTTCTTCTCGAACTAAATTTCAAATGTAAGGGGCAATCCCCCTCTTATAAGCAAAATATTAAACTAAATATCTTATAAGCAAAGTGTTGAACTAAATATCAAGGTGAAAGGCAACCCCCCTCTTTTTGGATCAAATGTCAGCGTGAGGGGCAATCCCCCTCTTTCAAAAGAGATATTAAGGTGAGGGGTCATCCCCTTCTTTTAGGTAAAATATTAACATGAGAGGTCATCCCCCTCTTTTAGATGAAATATTACTGTGAGGGGCAGTCCCCCTCTTACAAAAAAGATGTTAAGGTGAGGGGTCATCCCTCCCTTTTAGGTGAAATATTAACGTGAAGGGTCATCCCCCTCATTTAAATAAAGTGTCAATGTGAGAGGCAATCCCCCTCTTATAAACAAGATGTTAAGGTGAGGGGTCATCCCCCTCTTTTAGGTGAAATATTAACGTGGGGGTCATCCCCCTCTTTTAAATAAAGTGTCAATGTGAGGGGCAATCACCCTCTTTTAGATAAAATATTAATATGAGGGGCAATCCCTCTCTTTTCAATGTGAGGGGCCATCCCCCTCTTTTGCTAAATGAAGTGTTAAATGTATCAATGCAATAAAGTTTAGATAGTGAATCTGCAACAAGTAGATAGAAGGTGGACATTTCATTACCATAATTCTGGATTACAAAGCGGTTGAAAAGAGGGATACAAAGCATTAAATAAAACATTTCTTGAGGTTTAGCAATATTCCTCGTGTGTGGACATTTCCTTCTTGTTCATTTTCTCCGACTTGATATAGTCATGCTTATATGGCGTATACTTTGGCCATGTTCTCTGTCTCATTGATTAGATTGAATGGGTGCTCTCCCGTGCCTCGTCACGGGGTTGCCCGATACTCCCTTAGGACTCCCGGGTGTCCTTCCACCCAACTTCCTTTAGCTACCTCCAGCCTCGTCCTCAAATTTTGGAAGACTACCCAGCTGGTTACTTCCGCCTGTCCGTCAGAACAGGGTGTCGTAAAGGTCCATACTCTCCGTTGGGCGTGAATGACGTCGGCATGTTCCTGGCATCCTCGAAGTTCTTCACCAAGCTCCATGCATACTTACGCCCTGTAGGCCAGAGGTGTCCTCGCTGCGGGGCATGGCCTGCTAACACTGTACCTCCGGGGTGATCACGCAGCCTCCCTCATCATGCTCTACTTAGTCCCCGCCGACGTATCCAAGATGTGGTTTGTAAGAAAAACCCCTCCTATGCAACTTATTTCCAATTATCATGAGATTTGCTGACCTAACTTGAATTACCCTTGCTTTCTTGGGGTTCCTTGGAGTCTTGAGATAAAATCCCAAATTCTCAATCTTCTTCCAGACCTTCTTTCCAGCTTGGTGGAACGCCCTTCACGGTCAAGGCTTCTTCCCACACCACGTCCCCTTCGTGTCGCTGTTGACTTAGTAGGGTTATTCTCTCGCTCTCCGAAAGAGCCAATGAGCTGGCTGACATAACGAGTCAATTCATCTCTTCCTTGTATGACCGCGGGATTTGTTCTAGGGTGAACTCATCGAGCTTCCTTCTTAATGCTTGGATGTTTGATAAGTACTTGGTCATCTGCTCCCCTAGCTCAGCGCATCACACTCCAACTCATTCTTGGATCCACTGGTGACTCTGCTGCAATCTTCACAAAAGATGACACAGTTGGCATTGCGCCCTATTGCTCTCACCGCGACTCCTTCAGCTTGCCTTGCTCTTTCTGGGACTCTTTCAACTTACTTCAAGTCTCTTCCTCTTGGGCCTCCCGAGGTAACCTTTATAACACCAGCAGCTGGGAGGTTGTCCGTGCTAACTCGTTCTGCTTCCTGATTTATTCCCACATGTCGTGTGTCTGCCTCTAAAGGCAGTTTGTTGGAGCTCTTGTTTCCTTCGCTCCACGAATTTTTGCAAGCAACCTCTTCAGATCAACTCCTCGACCTCATTCTTCCAGTGGCGGCATTTCTCCGTGCTTTGGCCTTGATCCCAACCCTTGGCGTTTGGCAGCATCGAGTGTTTGATTCCGTGAGGTGTTCCGAGGAGTGTACTGAGCCAAATTCCCCTGGAGCTCATGTCTGTGTTCACGCTTACTTCTTTCAGTCCTAAGGGGAACCCCTCTCTCTCCTCTATGGCCCTCCGCTTCAATGGATCTGTTGGTCGTGACACTGCTAACTCCTCGATTCCTATATACTTCTCGGCTCTTAGCAATAACTCCTCTTGTGAGGAAGGGGGCTTTCCAGCAATCGACTTCTTGAATCGGCTTCTCCTTGGATTCTGCTGCATGATGCTTACCAAAAGCTCTGGGTTTACGTGGGGGACTTCCAAAACAGCCTCCAAGAAGCATCGCACATGCTCCCTCAAGCTCTCGTTCTCCCGCTGGACTATTGTAAACAAATACGAAGTGGTCTTGGGACACCGCCTATTTATCGCAAAACCATACAAAAAACGCTGAGAGAGTTGCTCGAATGATTCAATAGTCCTTGGAGGTAGCTGGTTGAACCACACCATTGCATTCCCCGAGAGGGTAGTCCGAAAAAATTTACAATATGCTGCGTCGCTAATGTCCAGCAGATCGGCCCTAGCCATGAAGCGATCAAAGTGATCCTGAGGATCCCCTACTCCGTTGTACTCATCCAGACTCGGGATCCTGACCCTTGGATGGATGGCTTCTGCTAGTATATGGGGGGCGAAATGACTCCACCGCGGAGGTGCCATTGCCAAAGGTCGCTCTGGGTATCTTGGAGGACCAAAGGATTCGGGAAAACATGTGGGGGAGGGACTCCCATCTCGTGGTATCCTCCTTCTCGTGCTGCCGGCATTTCCTCTTGGCAAAGAGGTGGAAAGTAGTTGCCTTCGCGTATCGCCTATTCAGGATGTGGGAAGTAACCTTCTTCACCCGCGCCCTTCGATGAGGCAAGGGGTAGAAGTCGTCCTCTGGCTGCGTGGCCCTTCTGCTAACTTTCTCCTCGTAGTCTACGCCTCCAAAGGCATCCTCGGTCCTCTGCTCGCCGTCCTCAGGAGCCAAGGGAGCGTTCGGGCCTCTGCGAGCATTGTGAGGGGGTCGTGGAGGTAGCGCGCATCCAGCTACATACTGGGCCAGGGCTCTCTCTGTTGCTTGGGCGGATGCATCCTCCACCAACTGGCAAAGAGCCTCGGGAGTTATCTAAATAACTGAGGGTGGAGGTGGAGCCTCAGCCTCGCCGGTGGATTCTCCAAGGCGTGGCCTTGCCTCTCCTTCCACTGGTTGTGTGCTGATGGACTCTCCAAGGCGTGGTCTTGGCCTTGCCTCTCCTTCCACTGGTTGTGCGCTGGTGGACTCTCCAAGGCGTGGCCTTGGCCTTGCCTCTCCTCCTGCTGGCCGTGCACTGGTGGATTCTCAAGGCGTGGCCCTGCCTCTCCTCCCGCTGGCCGTGCGCTGGTGCATTCTCCAAGGCGTGACCTTGCCTCTCCTTCTGTTGGCCGTGCGCTGGTGGAGTCTCCAAGGGTCTTGCTCGTGCTCTTCCCTTCCTCTCTCGGGTTCCTCTTGCCCCACGTTCGCACTCCTCGCCCTCGAACGAGTATCCATCTTCAATGCCTAGACCAGGTTTTCCACAGACGGTGCCAAGCTGATAGTGTATGATTCGGGAGGTTGTTGATCTAAGTACGGTGACTCGAAACGACGTCGCGAGGCAAATAACTCTTATAAACTCTTCCCAAAGTAGGAAAAGTAACTTGGATCAAAATGAATATGCGATGATTACAACAAGACTTCACCTCCTATTTATAGCAAATTACATGGGGTGAAAGTACGACATCGCAACTCAACTACCTTCAATCCAACGACCTGGATCTAATTGTTAAGGGTGCCTTGGTAATTTGACATCCCCCACTACTTATATAACTACTCTCTAATAACCGCCGTTAACTTCCACTAATGGCATTCTTGTGAATTCTCTGACAGCTTGAGGGTACTTTAATAATTCTAATTTCCTAGGACTATCACATATAATGTAGAAAATGAAATTAAAATGGATACTTGAGCAAAAATTAAATAAAAACCAAAATCATTTCGAACCATCAAAATATTTAAAGCTTAGATGGTGGGTGATCTTTGACTTTTTGATTAACATATATATATATATACCATACTCATTTGATTTCTAAAACATAATGAAGAAAAACAGAATACATGTGTGTTTTTAAATTAATTTATTCTATCTATGAGGATAGATTCTTTTAGAAAATTAAGTCACAATGATTAAATTTTCAAATTAGGCGAATTAACACTCGATCAACAAAACTTTGCAGTGCATATTTGTAATATATTAATTGTTAATATGATTATAGAATAACTATTACTATATTACTCAAAGAGTTACGGATTATATGAACATAATTAGTGCGCAAATAATTATATTGAATCACTTAACAATCAACTTCACAGGGGTTTTTGTATCTCGCATGAGAAGTTTTGTATCTCCCATGAGGGGAGTGATTTTATTTCTGAGAGTTTGTGAGAATTTGTTGGGTAGATCACCCGTTGATCTCTCCTTCTTTGTGCTTGAGTTGGTTTCGTCCCTTGTGTCTTCTTTGCTTTGTTTCTGTTGTTGTCTGTGCAGGGTTTCCTCAGTTCCAGTTGGTGGGTCAGCAAGGACGGGGGCTTCTTTGAGGAAGCTACCCGTTGTGTGGAAGTTAGCACCTTATTTTATTGATGGCCTCGATGGAATTCGGCATGGAACGGTTAGGTAGTTCGCTAGTACTGACGGAGGATGAGGAGGGAGGTCTGGTTTTGCCGGAGACTGAATAGTTTGGAAGCTCGGAGGCGGTGGGTTTTTTTCTTGTCGGTAGGTTGTTGACGCCACGTCCTTTTCGGTTGGATGCTCTTCGATTAATGTTGAATAATCTTTTTAGACCTATCATAGGTATGTCAGTGCAAATGTTGGAGGATGAGAGGTTTCTACTCGTTTTTAATCATAGTGTGGATAGAGAAAGGGCGTTGAACGGACGTCCGTGGACATTTGATAAAAACCTCATAATCTTAAACCATGTGAGTACGGCTGAGAATCCAATGGATGTTGACTTAAACTGGTGCCCTTTCTTTGTCTTCATTCATGGTTTTCCTATACGAATGATGAATCGAAATGCTGCAGAGGCTGTTGGGAATCGAATTGGTCGGTTTATAGACTCTGATCATGCGTCATCTCAATTTGCATGGGGCTCAAAGTTACGTATTCGTGTCTCGTTGGACACACGGCTTCCACTAAAAAGATGTTTGAAGATGCACTCCCTTGCAGGTGAGGAAATTCTAGTGAAATTCACGTACGACCGACTTTAAAATTTCTGCTACGATTGTGGTTTGTTGGGACATATTATGAGAGATTGTAGTCGGGGAATTGACAGAGAGGTGACCGAGGACGGTGAAAGGGATGTTAGGGTAGTCGGTCAGGCTCCGGGACAGGATTATCGGTCGGGGGTTGGGGGGCCGGAAGGGTGGCTGGTCAGCCGTTTGGAAGGAGGTTACATAGGGGTCCTCGTAGAGGTGCTGCAATATTTGATTGTCGAGGAGGGAGTTCGAGAGGAGGGCCTCATGACGGTACGAACGATGACCGACGGGAAGGGAGGTGTTTGGGCATGACGGAACGGTGGCGAGGTAAAGCTCCGGTGGCTGAGGACGGTGGAGTGAGTTCGTGGGGGAGGGATATGCGGAGAGAGGGGCAGGAACATGGGGCTGAGGACTTCGGTTTGGGGTGTAGGCTAGGGTTGGGCTTGGATAGTGTTGGGCCTGGTATTGGGCTCAAGGGTTCGGGATTGGGAAAGGGAAGGGATGTGGGCTGTTCTTCTAAAGGGCTCTCATTGACAGGCGAAAATTTAATAAAAGGGAAGAATTGGGCTGGCACAAACTCGGTCCAATAGAAAGGGGGTTCTGAATATGCTTTATGTAATAAGGTTACAGGGAGCCCAAATTATGGTGGAGAGAATTCTAATAACTTTGTGACCCAAATTCAGCTGATTTCTTTATTGAAACCAGTGGCGGAATTTTCAAAGATTAATCAACTGGGTGATTGTTCTTTAGACACAATTGAGTCAAGCCATTCTCTTGAAGATATGGTGAGTGATCAAAAGGGAGTGCAAAAGGAATCTGCGGTCTCGGCGTCGCAGGAACAGGAAGAATCCATGGCAGAATTGGAATCGTGAGAACTAGCGGTTGAGTTGAGCTAAATTATTCCTTCTACAACAGAAATGGTGCAACCACAGAGGGCTTTTGAACTCCCTTCAATCCAAGTGCCAGGACGCGGGATCTTTCAGATGGGTTTGGGTTCCGCAAGGGAGGAAACGTTGGTGATTGTTCCCATGGTGTTCATGGCGGCACGTGGATCGGGGATGCGTGGCAGGCGTCGTGGACTTGGTGGGGTGTGGGGAGCTGGTGGGGGAAAAAGAAACCGAGGCCTGATGTTGGGAGATAGGCCCTTGAAGCGATGTTTGGTTGATGAGGAGACATCTACTATATTTACGGCTGAGGCTGCGGTGTAGCCCCACCAATCACCATGAGTACCATTTCTTGGAACTGTCGAGGTCTGGGGGGTGCTTCGACAGTTCGTAAACTCGGTGATATGGTCCGAGAGGTACGTCCCCTGTTAGTTTTCTTATCTGATACTAAATGTAGTCAGTATCGTATACAGTGTATTCGGGATAGATTAGATATGTTTGAAGTCTGTGTTCCTGCTGTGGATCGTTCCGGTGGATTAGCGTTATTTTAGAGGAAGGATGTGGTGGTACAACTTAGATCATTCTCACATAATCATATAGATGTGGATGTTTTGGCTGAACCAAACTGTGCAAATTGGCGATTCACTGGTTGTTATGGGGAACTGGAAGTGGCTAATCGGAAGGCTTTTTGGGATAGATTGATATACATGAGTACCCAGTCTGATGCTCCCTGGCTCTGTACGGAGATTTTCACGAAATAGTGCCCCAACACGAGAAAATTGGCGTAGAAAGACCACAGTGGCAGATTGACGACTTTCATAGGGCTCTAGCTGAGGCGGATCTGTGTGATTTGGGGTACAGAGGTCCTAAGTTCACGTGGTGTAATCGGTGTTGTAATCCGGATACAGTTTGGGCTAGACTGGACAGAGCCTGCGGGAATTCAGGTTAGTGTTCTAAATTTCCTAATACAAAAGTTACCCACTTGCGAAGCCCGTTTTCTGATCATGCTGCACTTATCGTTGAGCGGGATCCGGGTGGAGATTCTACTAAGATAAGAAGGTCGAAACAGTTTCGTTTCGAAGCTCAATGGCTGCAAGATGATGATTGTGGGAGGGTAGTAGCAGAAGCTTGGAATGTTCAGACCAGTGCTGATCCGAAAACTTGAATGTTTAAGAAGATTCAGGAATGTAGAATTCGGTTGCTTCAATGGAATAAAGAGGCCTTTCAGAAAGAAAACCGGGATGTGAAGGCTTTTGGGACAAGGTTTTCGGCATTAGAAGGTGGGAATATATGGCAGGAGGCTCATAAGGAAATGGAGCAGATACGTAAACAGATTGAGGACCTTCAGTGTCGAGAGATGTTGAAGTGGCAGTAGAGGAGTAAGACACATTGGCTGAGAGATAGTGATGGTAATACAAAGTTTTTCCATGCTCAGGCCTCGTCCCGTAAATAGTATAATACTATTACACGATTGAGAGATGAGTAGGGGGAGTGGAAAGATAGTGAGGCTGATATGCAGGATATTTTATTGAGATACTTTCGGAATATCTTCCGTTCAACCCAGCCGTCGAATAAGTCAATAAATGAGGTGCTAACTCCATACAACCGAAGGTGACTTCAGAAATGAACCAGACCTTGGTTGAACCATTCACTGCCGCTGAGGTTAAACGAGTTGCTTTCGGTATGTATCCCTTCATATCCCCTGGACCTGATGGCTTACCTCCGTTATTCTTTCAGAAATTTTGGCCTATTGTGGGTAATGATGTTACTGTTGCTGTACTCCGTATGTTGAATGATCATGTTCTATTACGTAAGTTTAATTTTACCTGTGTTGTCCTTATCCCTAAGTGTGATTCTCCAGAGTCAGTGTCTCATTTGCGTCCGATTAGCCTCTATAATGTTGTCATAAAAATTGCCTTGAAATGTGTTGCTAATCGGATTCGGAACTTTCTTGACTCTATTGTGTCCCCTACTCAATCGGCTTTTATTCCGGGTCGTTTAATTATTGATAATGTTTTGTTGGCTTTCGAAGTTAATCATCATATCAAAACACTTTCTCGGTCGGAAAAAGCATGTGTGGCATTAAAATTGGACATGAGCAAGGCGTATGATAGGGTTGAGTGGCCTTTTCTTGGGGGGTATTGATTAGGTTGGGATTCCATCATAGATTTGTTGATCTTATTAAGTTGTTGGTAACCACTGTGTCATATTCTCTCGTGTTTAATGCTGAGCATTTTGGCTATTTTGTACCGGAGAGAGGCATCCGACAGGGTGATCCTCTTTCCCCGTATTTGGTTATTTTTTGTACTGAGGCTCTGTCTAGTTTGCTTCAGACAGCGGAGAGGGAGGAGCGGATTAGGGGGGTTTCTATAGCTCCACAAGCACCATCCGTATCTCATCTATTATTTGCAGATGACACCTTGGTGTTTTGTGGGGCTGAGAGGGGTCAGTTGAGGGAGATTTGGAGGGTTATGGATGTGTATGCTAGGGCCTCGGGACAAACTATCAATTTTCAAAAGTCGAGTATGGTGGTGAGCGGGGGGTTGAGGGAAGGTGAAAAACGGAGTTTAGCGGATTTGTTGGGTGTTAGATTAGTAGACAGCCAGGATAGGTATTTAGGCCTGCCGGCGGTGGGAGGGAAGTCTCGGGGTGCTTTATTTAATTATATTAAGGATCGGGTGTGGAGTAGGACGGGTGGGTGGAATTCGAAAGTATTGTCTCAAGCAGGTAAGGGGGTTTTAATTAAGTCGGTCCTATAATCATTACCAACCTATGTTATGTCGTGTTTCCTTCTCCCGTATAAGCTTATACATGAGTTGGAAGCAGCGGCATTTGACTTTTGGTGGCATAATAGGGGAGAGAGAAGGGTTCATTGGGTAGGGTGGTATAAGTTGTGTCGTCCGCCGGCTAAGGGGGGTTTGGGTTTTTGTTCATTGCGGGAATTTAATTTGGCTCTCTTGGCTAAGCAGGATTGGAGGATTCTAACACGTCCCAATTCGCTTTTGAGTTGTGTGCTGAAAGCAAAATATTTCCAATAATGTTCCTTTTGGGAGGCGACATTGGGGCGTAGGCCATCATGGAGTTGGCGGAGTATGCTTGCAGCCAGAAATTTGTTGGAGGAAGGCTGTATCAGACTGAGCAGCCAGAATGGGGTAAATAATGTGAGTTGGGGCTGGAAGATGCACAAATCGGGGCAGTTTATAGTGAAGAGCGCATACAAGCTGGCGGTGGAAAAAAAGGAACGAAACTTAGCATCTACTTCAGGTTTTGAGGGTTGTTTGCAGGAGGATGGAAGGATAGTGTGGTGTGAGATTTGGAGCTCTAAAGTGCCTCCTAGAATTCGGGTCTTTATGTGGCGTTTGTGTAAGGAGGCGGTTCCGACGTTGGAGAATCTTGCCCGACGGAAGACACGAATTGATACGGTGTGTGCACTACAAAAAAATGCGGGAATAGGAACGGTAAGGTATGACCGTTCCAGTTACCGTTCCACGTAGGAATGGTTGTAGGAACTGTTGTGGAACGGTAAACCATTGATGACGTCACAGTCGTGCTAATTGTAATAGAAATTAATAGGAACGGTCGGACCGTTCCTATTAGAGTGCCAAAAATGGCGAGCCAATTTGTACACCTATAACCGTTCCTAAAGGGGACCCAATATATTTTGGACCTCAATTTGGAACACATGTGTGAGATTTGGAATGGTAGGTCGATCGGGAACACTGACCGTTACTGTATGTGTTCCAAAGACCGTGTCAATTTGGACCGGTTGGTTGACCATTCCAACATGTAGTCCTACAGGAGGCCCTTTTACGCCATGGGGAAAAATGTGATGCAATTACCGTTCCAAATTATGGGTATATAGTAAGTGAAATTGTGTTACAAGTACCGGTCCAAATTACCGTTCCTAATATGCGCTAACGGCTATATTACAACGGTAACTTTACCGTTCCTGCTACCTCTCCTGAGACCGTTCCTAAAGCTGGAACAACGGCTATATTTCAACGGCTAGTTTTGTGTTCCAAATAGTATTCCAATGCGTTCCAATGTTTTCTATATATATGTCCCCCTTCTTTGTCATTGTTCTTATACGTACTTTCCAACTCATTTTGTATTTGTAACTCCCCCCTTGATTCTTTATACGGAAAATCGACATATCAATTACCGAGCGCGAATTTTGCATTGATATTGATAGGTGTTTTGCTCAGGTAAGTATGTAAACTTCTGTTATTTTTGCATATATATGTATATATAATTTACTCTCGTCATTTAATTGTTGTTGTGAATTATACGTAGGACCAATCATGTTAAGACAGTTGAGGAAATGGATGTATGATCGAGATGTCCTTGGTGTGACGCTGGAGTTGAGGATGGTGTTACAATATTTTTATAATGGGCCCAGTCTCAGCGTGTATATATGGGCAGGGACAAGATTAAGTGTTCCTGCCGGAAGTGCAAAAACGAACGGTTCAAAACACCAGACGAGGTAATTTTGATTTGTGTATGAAAGGGTTTATGACAGAGTATTACAATTGGACTTCGCATGGTGAGGAGAGGGTACAGGAATACTTTGAAGCATTGACAGTGCCCCCTCTGCAGCAGCAGCAAACGCCACCTGTTCAAGAGGAGGGTAGTTCGCATTAGGGTGATGCGGCTCAGATGGATTGGGCGCAGAGGATGGTATTCGATGCCGCCGGGCCGTCATTCTGGTCTTCGTACAACCAGGAGGGACCGACTGATGATGGTACTCAGTATTGTCCATCTGATGTGGGTCCTAGTTCATATTACGATTCGTGGCCCTACGATTATGTGTCTGGCTTGTCAGACCATTTTTTTGATGTAGTTCATGCTGCGGACCAACCTTTTTGGAATGGCTGCACCACCTCTCAGTTGGCATCAATTGCCTCTTTGGTGAATATCAAGGTCGAAGGGGGTTTTTCCGAGCATACATATGATCGGTTATGCCAGTGGGCTGATACTGTAATGCCCCGCGATCATACTTTCCCCATCGATTATTACAATACGAAGAAATTAATAAGAGAATTGAGTTTACCAGTTCAGAAGATTGATGCTTGCAAAAACGGTTGCATGTTGTACTGGAATGACGATATTGATTTGGAATATTGCAAGGTCTGTGGAGACGCTAGGTACAAGCCCACCAGGGACAGAAATCCTAAATGCAAGAAGTCCCCATATGCCATTCTTAGGTATCTACCGATTACCCCTCGGCTGCAGAGGTTGTATACGTCGGAGGTCACAGTAGAGCATATGACTTGGCATGTGAGCCATCAGACAGAGGAAGGATCCATGTGTCATCCGTCCGATGCAGAGGCTTGGAAGCATTTTGACTGGACGTATTCTGATTTTGCAACTGAACCGAAGAATGTTAGACTTGGATTGTGCACGGATGGGTTTGCATCGCACGGTCAGTATGGTAAAAACTTACTCATGTTGGCCCGTGATACTTACACCGTACAATCTCCCACCGGGAATGTGCATGAAGTCTGAGTATATGTTCCTAACGATGGTGATCCCTGGCCCATCGAATCCCAAACATCTTATCGATGTCTACTTGGAGCCGTTGATCGAGGAGTTGCAGAATTTATGGCATGTAGGTGTACGTACGCACGATACTGTGACAAACCAGGCATTCATGATGCATGCCGCATTGATGTGGACAGTGAACGACCTTCCTGCTTATGGTATGGCATTTGGATGGAGTACCACCGGTGTTATGGGGTGTCCAGTTTGTATGGAGGACACACGAGCATTCTATTTACAGCACGGTCGGAAGGCATGCTATTTTGACTGCCACAGGCAATTCCTACCACCGGGTCATCCTTATCGCAGGAACAAGAAAGCCTTCACTAAAAACCGAACGGAGAGAAAGGTTGCACGTCCGAGGCTGACTGGAGAACAGATCCGAACCCATGTCGATGCATTTAGTATTGTTTTCGAACAACCGTTGAGTGAACCAGAAGGCTACGGTGTCGACCATAAGTGGACGAAGAAAAGCATATTCTGGGAGCTTGAATACTGGGGAGCGCATCTGATACGACACAATCTTGATGTCATGCATATTGAGAAGAATGTGTTCAATAATATATTCAATACTGTGATGCACACCAAGGAAAAAATGAAGGACAATCTGAATGCACAGAAGGATCTGAAGATCATATGTAATGAGCCGGAGCTTGAGGTGGACGAAAGGAGACCGAACGTGATGCCCAAGGCGGTATATACACTGACCAAGGAGCAAAAGAAAAAGATATATGAGTGGATTTGTTGTCTTAGGTTTCCTGATGGGTATGCCTCTAACTTGGCCCGTTGTGTCGACCTGAAGGAGTTGAGGATGCACGTCATGAAGAGCCATGATTGTCATGTTTTCATGCAGAAATTGATTCCGGTTGCTTTCCGTTAAATGCTTCCAGATCACGTGTGGGGGGCCTTGATGGAAGTCAGCCTTCCATTCCAGATCTTATGCTCAACAACACTAAATGTGGCCAAGGTAAAAGAATTGGAAGATAGTGTAGCCGTCATCATGTGCAACCTCGAGAAAATTTTTCCTTCTTCCTTTTTCGACTCAATGGAGCATCTAATTGTTCACCTTCCATATGAGGCGCACGTTGGGGGCCCCGTGCAATATAGTTCCTATTTGAGGTACAATATTTCAAATATAGCGGCTAATTAAAAAAAATGAGGGAAATTTGAATTAGGAATGGTAAAAATTTATCAGGACCGTTCCTATTTGAGGTACAATATTTCAAATATGACAGCTAATTAAAAGAAATGAGGGAAATTTGAATTAGGAACGGTACAAATTTATCAGGACCGTTCCTATTTGAGGTACAATATTTCAAATATGGCGGCTAATTAAAAAAAATATGGGAAATTTGAATTAGGAACGGTAGGTGAAAACCTACGACCGTTCCAAACTGTAGCCCAATATTTTGTTTTGGCGCCCAATGAAAAATTGGTGGAAAATTCAACTATTGGAACGGTAAGTTTACACATGACCGTTCCAGATTATAATAGGAAAGGTAACTACGTGAGTGCATTAAAACGACATCGTTCTTTATAATAGGAACGGTATTGGGAACACTGTGTCATTAGGTAACCGTTCCTAGTATTACAACTCCAACCAATTTGTCCGATATCTCAACATCCGTCAGCTGGATCGACACCATTTTTTAACACGTACAAGGTTATGGATTTGAATTGATGTCCAACGGTCGGATTTCCAATCAGTAACCCGGATTTAAGGATGCATCTGTTTTTGTTACGATGAATACTGACCGGATACGATAACTCGAGATGCGCACACCGAAACATTTCAAAACGACATATAATGTATTCTTTTGTGTGTTATATCATATCTAACGGTCTGATTGGAATTTTGATGGTCTGATTATGCCGTGCAGTACAACAATATAGGATGCTAGTTACATCTGTGAAATACTAACAAATAAATGTTTACAAATATACTTCATATTGTTAACGTGTGTCTATTTTTTGGAAATTATTATAGATTTTTATAATCTTTAAACATCCAATTGTATACATTTATTTAATAAAATAAGTGTTCAGAACGTGTTTTTTCTTAATTTATATTTATTATCTAAGAAGATAAAAAAAACAATTGTAATACATATAGGAACGGTAATGTATGAAAATAGGACCGGTAACTAAATGCATGTCTAAAAACGACGTCATTTCTTTAGTTAGGAACGGGTTGGGAACACTTGTTGTATTATGTGACCGTTCCTATTAGTAAAATTCCAAGTACTAAGTATTTGGAATTGATATGGGAACGGTAATTTTTTTATTTAGGAACGGTCGTTATTGGAAATGGTTATGGGAATGACTGTACATCTAAGTGACTGTTCCTATTTAGGTCAACATCATCAAAACGACATCGTAGTATGGCTAATACGACGTCGTTTTCTTTAGTTGGACCGGTAATTGGAACTGTCAGGGAAAAAATGACCGTTCCAAAAACTTATATAAATTAAACTCTTGGCTGAATTTTTCTCACTTTCTCCTCTCTCACTCTCTCTCTCTCAGAATCTCTCTCTCTGCCCCTTCGCCTCTCTCAATCTCTCTCTCTCTCAGTACTCCGCCTCCGTAGCCGCCGTCGCCTCACATCCGCCTTCGTCGCTGCCGCCTCACATTTGCCTCCATCGTCGTCGCCTCACATCCGCCTCCGTCGTCGCCACCGTACATCCGCTCTTTGTCTCTCACCACCCCAACCCCACCAGCACTCGCGGCCAGCCACCACCCCACTCAGGTTCTTCACTCCATTTTCAGAAATTTTGTGTAATTTCAGGCCATTTATGTAATTTCATAAATTTTTTGGTTATTTTGTATAGCTTATGTAAATTTTAGGATAACTTCTGTAATTTCTGTAGATTTTAGGTAATTTTCTGTAATGATATGTACATTTTAGGAATTTCTATTAATTTCTACAATTTATGTTGTAATTTCTGTTAAGTTATTTAAATGTTGGTTAATTTTTGTAATTTGTGTTGTAATTTTACAAATTTATGTAAATATTGGTAATTTCAGAAAATTGGTGTAATTATGTAATGTTAGGGGTATGCAATTTTTGTGCATTGTGAATTTTCTGTTTTTTTTTTTTTTGAATTTTCTGTAATTATTTCTGGAATTTTCTGTTTTTATTTGTGAATTTTCTGTAATTATTAGAAAATTCAGAAAATAATTAGAAATTTAATATAATTATTAGAAAATAATGTTATGAAAAATTATTAGAAAAATCGGAAAATAATGTATAGAAAAATTCTATACGAAACTGTTTTAAAAAAATTGTATGTAATTTTTTGTAAATTTTAAAAAAAAATTGGGTAATTTTCTATGATATATGAAATTTCTGAAATTTGTTAATCTAGAAATTTGATTTTTTGGGGAATTTTTAATTTTTTAAAAATCTGGAAATTTGAATTTTTTAAAAATCTGGAATTTTGAGATTTTTAAAAATCTGGAATTTTGAACTTTTTAAAAATCTGGAATTTTTAATTTTTTAAAAATCTGAAAATTTGAATTATTTAAAATCTGGAAATTTGAATTTTTTAAAAATACGGAATTTTTAATTTTTTAAAAAATCTGAAAATTTGAATTTTTTAAAATCTGGAATTTTGAATTTTTAAAAAATCTGGAATTTGAATTTTTTAAAATCTGGAATTTTGAATTTTTTAAAATCTGGAATTTTTAATTTTTAAAAATCTAGAATTTTTAATTTTTTAAAAATCTGGAATTTTTAATTTTTCAAAAAATTCAATAATTAAAAATATGATAATTTGAAGGAATCAGTGCAATTTTAAGGTAAAATTATGGTATTTAGTATAAGTATGTACAGTTGTAGAATTTAGTTTGCATATATATTAAATAAATTAGAAAATCTTCATTATTGAAATAAATTGATACTTACATGTATTTTTTAGATAATGTCTGGTCGGGATTTTCCACCTCGAGGAGGTGGACGTGGTCGTGGTCGTGGTGAACTGGCTATACCGCCGGCTGGTGTTGCTTCCCAGGATGGGGAAGCAGTGTTCCGACCACCACCACCACCACCGGCAGAGCAGGCACCTGCGCCGGATCAGCAGCCCGGTGCGTCTACCGCTGCGCCGGATCAACAGCCCGGACCATCCACTACTACACCGGCGGTCAATCCGGCCCGTCCATAGGCTGCCGGAACAAGGCGAATCGGAACGCCAACCCAGCCGCATCCACTACTGTGTACCGCGGGGGATCTGTCTTCATCGGTATGCACAAGCGGAAAATGATAAGATATCTAATGTTATTTCAATTATTTATTACTATTAAATTAAAATTGTAATAACTGTTTCACATTTCTTTTTACAGGAGGAGCAGCTCGGCCGGCCAGTGAAGCAGATGGAGTTATTCTCCAAATGCTACAAGAAGAAGGACGACGGCGGCTGGAGCGGGTCGAGGGCAGCGGAGGTGGCGGTAAGTTGTAATTAATACATTCTAATTTATTTTTTTAAATATTTGAAAATTTTTCTAATTTATTGTAATTATTTTTGCAGGAGATGTTCCAGAAGATGATGGAGGATCATTAGTCTTAAGCCCCGTGCAACCCCGAGGATCCTGCTTCCGAATCAGAAGGCTCGGTGGCACAGACCGAGCAGCAAATGTGGCTCACTTGCGTCGGGGGCAAGAACAAGGGTCGGGTATTTGATCTTGGTTCTGAGGCCTTGGGGCTCAGCCAAACCGTTACCTCGCCATCACCACCGCCACCGCCTTCGTCAAATGTGGAGGGTCGGTTGGGCCGCCTCGAGAAGATGATGGCGGACCTGATGGGCATGGTGAAGGACATGCGGACCAGTCGCTCCGGCGCCAGCCCGTCAGGGCCTCCTAGAGACCCCACCCGTCCAGACATTGACAAGATGGACGAGGCCGATGGGGACGAAGAGTAAATTATGTATTTTTTATTTTTTTTGTAATCAAATTGGATAATATTCGTATTTAATATAATTTTTATTTCTAAATTATGCATTTTTTCATATTTAAATATTAATTATATAATCAAAATATTATTATTAATTTAATTTATATTTAAATGATAAAACCTATTAATATAAAAAAAAAAATAATTCATTATTCAGGAACGGTACTTTGGACGGTTCTTAAGCGCAACTTACCGTTCCTATATTTGACTTTTTCAAAGACTTACCGTTCTCAATGCCGATGAAATAACCATTCCAACTATATACGTCAACCGTTCCTAAAGACGGAACCTACCGTGCCTAATTGTATTCCAAAATCAATCCTTTCGTGGTTAGGCTTTCGTTCTAAAAATAATACCAAAAAATCGGTCCAAAATGGTATTCCAAAGTTAGAGTGCAAACACCGTTCCTAAACATCGCAACAAAATATATTCCAGTTACCGGTCCTAATCTCTACAACTAACCATTCCTATATGTATTCCAGACACCATGCTAAATTTTATCTACAACATAAGCGGACTATTCGAAAAAAAGTTCTAACGACCGTTCTTAATTGCGCGATTTAGTTTCGATGCTACCGTTCCTAATGTTTATAAAGTGTTCCAAATGCAAAAAAATTAAAATTATACGTACAAAGGTAATTAGGAACGGTAGAACCAGATGGTGCCAAACACCGTTCCCAAATAGGAGCGGTAATCTCGGTACCGTTCCTAATAATTAGGATCGCCTCTTATTACCACGGATAGCCTCCCGTTCCTCAACCGTTCCTAATTGCAGTCCAAAAGGTTCAAGTGAAGTATTTTACCGTTCCAAAATAATAAAAAAACCATTCCTGTTACCTTCTCAATTCCCGCTTTTTTTTGTAGTGATGGTAGTTGTGGAGCTCAAGTGGAATCCTGCCGACACGTGCTGTTTGAATGCTCAGTGGCGAGACAATTGTGGGCACTATCTTCGATTCCTTGGAGGTATGTTTTCTCACTGGACAAGAGAGGTCCTTGATTGGGTTAAATATGTTATTAATTACAGTAGTGTTGCAGAAAAATAGCTGTATTTTCTTATGTGCTGGACAATCTGGAAATTGAGGTGTAAATGAGTAATGGAAGGGAAACATCAAGATATTCTGTCTACTTGGAGGCAATCGGTGGTGCTTTTACACAGCTATCAGAATCTTCGTTCCCAGCTGAGTACTGGTGGTGTTTAGTTAGTCTTTATTGTGGTAGTGCTTGTAGTATTTCTTGTTTCCTTTTGCTCTGTTAGTGTTTGTAGGGATTGAGACCTTGTTTCTTGTCTTTCTGTTAAACTCTGTTTGTACTATTTTTTATCACAGTTTATTTATAAAGTCATCGTGTTTATTTCAACAAAAAAAAATAATTATATTAAATCAACAACATATATATTACTAATAAATTATAAAAATGGTTAAATCAAAATCAACATTACATGTTCATTGAGAGCAATGTACCATGGTTAAGTACGAATTCATAAAAGAAGTTAAAAATTTTGGATATGAAATGATACTTTCTAATAAATTTTGTATATATATAGATTGATTGAATACATACCTTTAAGAGTTGAACATCAGAAATGCATTGGCCTATCCTTGAAGGCTGGAGACATCTTTCGTGATCCAGTAGCTATGTTCTAGTCTTTCTTGATAAAGGTTTCTATGAATTTTTCTTTGTATGTCAGAAAAATAAAATTTCAACAAAAAATACAAAAAATTATTAAGGAATGAAACAGATTAATAAGCTAAATCAAATAATAGTTTAATAACTGAATGTAGAAAGGAGGAAGAATAAAATACACCTGATTAGAGAGCTTGCGAAAGCAACAAACTGTAATGGACATTGGCCGCAAAGAAGAAACTATTAGTTTGATCGATATACATAGCAAAAAGAAAAGCAAAATCAAACCATTCAAAATAAAAAAAACTTATAACTAACGAAAATTTGAAAAGGCTACTATGAAGATTGTGGGGTCGAATAGATAAGAATTTAGATTATTTTTTTGAAATTATAATCTTATATGTAGGCTTAAATTTAGGGATATCTGACATTTATAATATCACTTAGAATATATGCCAGATTTTCCTTAAAGCCAACAAATCAGTTTTTGTATTTAATACAAAATGCAAAACTATCAAAATTTGTAATTCGGCTCAAAATTTTTATATCTATTGTAGTCGAAAGACGGTTTTAGATATGTATCCTAATTAATCTTTTGAAGATAAGATTTTAGATAAATATAGAGAAAGTTCAATTAGTTTAAACCAATTAAAAAATTTGCTAATAATTAAAAGATAAATTATAATCCTTAAATTTGAATTTTTTTAAGATAAGTATAAACTATTAGTATCAATATCTTGAAGATAAGATTTTGGATAGGTGAATTTGTTTAGATAATTAAAAAGAATTTTTAATTAATTTAAATTAGATGAAGTCTCTAACCAATGAGATTTTTTATTTATAAATAAAAAAAATTCAAAAACAATAGAAAAAAAGTAGTATTTGGTCAAAATTGAATCAATTTAGTCAAAGAACGTTTTTCTATATATATATACTAGCGTACAACTCGTGCTATGCACGGTTATATATATAATCTTTTTTAAATATTAAATAATTTTTTTTATAATATATTGCTTAATAAAGATATATTTTTCATAAAATAAAAACTTTTTATTTTTAATAGGTAAAATATAGTAATTTTGAATTTTTAATCTTTTTTATATTTTCTTACACATACAATATATTTTACTAACCAAAATTTGTATTTTTATGAGGATTATTTCAAATAACTATGACATTCTATTGAATATATAGATCACTATTTATTTTTTTTTACAAATATCCAACTCTAAGAAAAATATAAAAAGTAAAGAATTAGTTAAATGTATTTTCTGTTATAATTTATCTTCTATTAAAATCTATATTAAAGTAAGTAAATCTAAAATGATCTTATATTGTAAAAAATAAAATAAAATATAAAGCAATAATAAAAACTTACTTTTAATATGTTATAAGAAAGATAACTTCAAGAAAAAAAGATAGATGATAAAATAAAATAATTTTAAATTCTTAATATCATTTCATCAATTAATTTGAATAAGAACAAAACATAAGGAGTAAGTTGTCATGAAATGAGAAAATAAAATGAGTACAAATAAAACTAAAATAGCTACATTCAATTAAATCATAAATGTAGCAACATTATCGTTGGTATGAAAGAAGAAGAAGACTTTCGCCGGTATAAAGATAAGATTTTCTCGAATATATTTTGTTAAAAAGTGCTCGAATTACACACACATGAAAATACATATATTTACATGTAAAGGTAAAAAATTACAACGCATATAATCTTAGATTTAGGTTAATCATATTTAAATAGGTTGAGAAATAAATTATATGTAAATTAAATCTGGTGATTCCTTCCATCTTGTCAATTTTAATTTAATATTAATGAATAATTGAAATAACATTAGATATCTTACCAATTTTCGCTTGTGCATACCGACGGAGACAGATCCCCCGCGGTACATAGTAGCGGATGCGGCTGGGTTAGCGTTCCTGTTCGCCTTGTTCTTCTCGCACTCCTGCTTGAACTCTGGGGACTCCCAATACAGAAGGAGCTGCCGCCACACCTCGTTCGCCAGCCATAGCGGCTTCTGCAGGGACTGTCTGGCGAGGACGAACTTCTTCATGAGGAACTTCCCCACCCAAACGTGGAAGATCTTGAACATCGACTCGTCATCGACGTCCAACCAGTACGTCATCTGTATTAAAAAATATATATATACATATATCATTACAGTAGATTGTTAAAATATTTAAAAACAAAAAAATAATTGTCGTTACCTTCAAACTCTCAAACCAGAAAAGTTGGTGCTCTGGCGGCACCTTGCGCAAACTGCCCCAAGGATGGGGATAGTGTCCTCGCACGACCGCGTACATGCACTCATGGATCTTCCGATCAGAATTGAAATTATAAAATAATTAGTATGACATTAAAATATTAATTTAAATTACAAAAAAAAATTTAAAAATATAAATATACCTCGCATCGGCGAGTGTGATGTACTGGCGCGCAGATGGTGGTGGGAGTGGTGGGGCCGGTAGGGGTGGTGGGAGTGGTGGGGCCACCCATGGACGGGCCGGATCGACCGCCGGTGCAATAGTGGATGGTCCGGGCTGCTGATCCGACGCAGGTGGTGCGGGTGCCTGCTCTGCCGGTGGTGGTGGTGGTGGTCGGAACACTGCTTCCCCATCCTGGGAAGCAACACCGGCCGGCGGTATAGCCGGTTCGCCGCGACCGCGGCCACGACCACGACCACGACCGCGGCCACGTCTACCTCCTCGAGGTGGAAAATCCTGACCAGACATGATCTAGAATTTTTTTTAAAAATATTGGTGGTATGAAGTTAAAAAATACATGTAAGTATCAATTTAATTGAATAATGATAATTTTTCTAATTTTTAAATAATTATGCAAACTAAATCCTAAAATTATCTAACAAATGGATAATGAATTCCAATTTTGTTATTGAAAATTTTCCTACAATGTTTACTAAATCCTAAAATTATTTCTTAAAATATATACCTAAAACCCAAAATTGACGCTTAATTACACTAAATCCTTCTATTTTTCATTTATATTTATACTAAATCCCAAAATTTTTTCCTACAATTGCACTAAATCCTTCTATTTTTCTATATATTTATACTAAATACCATATTTTATCCTAAATTTGCACTAAATCCTTCTATTTTCCTATATATTTATACTAAATACCAATATTTTCAGAATTTGAAAATATTAAAATTGACAGATTTTTAAAACAGAAAAAATTAAAATTCTGAAATTACATAATTTTTAAAAATTACATAAAATTCTGAAAATATTTTAAATTTATAGAAAATGACAAAAAAAAATTTAAAAATTCAGAAAATTATCAGAAAAATTTTAAAATTACAAAAAATGACATAAAATTGTAAGAAAAAATTCAGATTTTCAGATTCTGGAATTTTTTCAAATTTTCAGACTTTCAGATTTTGAAATTTTAAATAATACAAATTTTCTGATTTTTAAGACAGAATTTTTTTTGAAAATTTTACAAAAAATTAACCACAAAACTAATATTTACAAACTTAACCACAAATTTAATATTTACATGCATTTTCAGAATTACACAAAACAGAAAATACAACATAATTACAATAATTACAGAAAATACAACATAATTACAAAAATTAATAGGAATTACAGAAAATTCACATAAGATACAAAAAATACAGAATATTTCACATAATTACCATTCCTAATTTTCAGAATATTATAGAAAATTTCCATAATATACAAAAATTACAAATAAATCCCCTAGCTACGTTAAAATTACAAATAAATCTCCTAACTATACAAAAATTACAGAAAATCCCAATCATTAAATACAAAAAATCTCAATCATTACATACAAAAATTACAAAAAAATCTCAATCATTACATACAAAAATTATACTAAAATCCGAAATGTACATGAAAAAGGGGGTTTTGGGAATCCCTACTTGGTATATCAGACGGTGGGCGTCGGTGGCGAGGGATGGAGGCGGCAGACGGCAGACGGCGAGAGAGAGAGGCGGACGGCGAGAGAGAGAGAGGCGGACGACGAGAGAGAGAGAGAGAGAGAGAGGTGGACGGGGACAGAGAGAGAGAGGCGGACGAGAGAGAGAGAGAGAGAGAGAGAGAGAGAGAGAGAGAGAGAGAGAGAGAGAGAGAGAGAGAGCGCAGACTTTAGAGATAGGGAGGGGGAGAGGAAAAAGTGAGAAAAAATCAGAAATGGGCCAATTTATATAACTTTTTGGAACGGTCATTATTTTGTGTGACCGTTCCTATGACCGGTCCAACTTAAGAAAACGACGTCGTTTTCGCTTTAATACGACATGGTTTTAATATCTTGTACTGATGTTGACCTAATTAGGAATGGTCATTTAATAGTATTACAGTTCCACTGACCGTTCCTATATGTATTGCAATTATTTTTTAATCTTCATAGATAATAAATATAAATTAAGAAAAATACGTTCCGAACACTTATCTGATTGAATAATAGTATACGATTGGATGTTTAAAGAAATTGAAAATATATAGTAATTTCCAAAAAATAGACACACGTTCACAATATGAATTATATTTGTAAATTTATGTTTGTTAGTATTTCACAGATGTAACCAGCATCCTATATTGTTGTACTGCACGACATAATCAGACCGTCAAAATTCCAATCAGACCGTTAGATATGATATTACACACAAAAAAATACATTATATGTCGTTTTGAAATATTTCGGTGTGCGGATCTCGAGGTATCGTATCCGGTCAGTATTCAACTATACAAAAATAGATGCATTATTAAATCCGGGATGCTGATTGAAAATCAGACCGTTGGACATCAATTCATATCCATAACCTTGTATGTGTTAAAAAATGGTGTTGATCCGGCTGACAGATGTTGAGATATCGGACAAATTTGTTGGAATTGTAATACTAGAAACGATCACCTAATAGACAAGGTGTTCCCAATACCGTTCCTAATGGAAATGACGATGTCGTTTTAGTGCACGCACGTATATACCGTTCCTATTAACATTTGGAACGGTCGTGTATAAAATGCCCGTTCCAATAGTTGAATTTCCCATCAATTTTTCATTGGACGCCAAAACGAAATATTGGACTTCAGTTTGAAACGGCTGTTAGTTTTCACTTACCGTTCCTAATTCAAATTTCCCTCATTTTTTTTGATTGGCCGCCATATTTGAAATATTGTAACTCAGATAGGAAGGGGACCGATAAAATTAGACCGTTCCTAATTCAAATTTCCCTCATTTTTTTTTAATTAGCCGCCATATTTGAAATATTGTACCCCAAATAGGAACTATCCTGTTAAAGTTTGACCGTTCCTAATTCAAATTTCCCTCAATTTTTGTTTGCACTTATTCAAATAGTTGTACCTGTATTAGGAACAGTGGTTAGAATAAAATATCCGTTTCTATTTTTAAAATTTATTCTGATTTCTTAGAATAATCAAAATACATCTATCGAATACAATTTTTACAATAACTGTAATAAAAAAATTACAGAAATTTTTTGGAAAGTTCAATAAGTCTCTTCATCGGACTCAGCCTCATCAAAGCTATCTTCAAAACAAAGTATCGGCTTATTAGAGTGGTTAAACCCATCTTTAAAACACAAATATGGATCAAGCTTGCCAAAACAAAGTATAGACTCATTAAAAACAAACATACTGAATTTCGCAATGAATACAACAGAATTGAGGAAGGAGATTATGTTGTATGAATACGTTGGACATATAATTTTTAGTATAAATAGTTGATAGTGAGATGATGTGATCTCTACTAGTCAAAAACAAGTAATAGGTAAAGTGTGCACTCTTGTAATTTTCTCAAATAAGTATAATTCATAAAATATACAAATACTACATAGTTGGATGGAAACAACGTTCGGGATTATAAGTGTAATTTTTTTAAATTATAAAGATCTATATGTGATTATAACAAATTTTAGGGAAGGATTCCAACTTGTCAACTTACACCATCAAATAAGAGAGGGAGAGATTATGCATCTATACCAAATTGCATTTATACCTCTCACAAGAATTACCCGTTTACAATTATACTCTTTCCGTTAGAGTTTAGATGAAAAATATTGATGTTAGTCAAAAAACTGATGAAACATTTCGTATAAATTATTGACAAAAATGTTCAAATAATATTTTTATACGTATAATGGATACATATAATATGTAAAAAGTCAAAAGGGTTAATGTAATAAAATATTATTTTCAAATTTTAACCATTAAATAAAGGTACTAAGTGATGAATCAAAAAATGAGCCCTTTTTCGGTGTTTTATTTTAGTTTATATATATATAAATAAGATGAGGTTTATATCGTTGTTTCATTTATTTTTAAAATGACTTATTCAATAATTCACGTTACGAAAAAATGCGGGAATTGAAACGGATAAACGACAGTTCCAATGAGCGTTCCAAATGGGAACGGTAAGTGGAACTATTGTGGAACGGAAAACCGTTGATGACGTCACTTTCGAGTTAATGGTAGTACAAATGTATAGGAACGGCACGATCGTTCCTATTTTTGTGCCAACATATGTGTGCCAATATGTAAACCCATTACCGTTCCTAAAAGGGACCGGATATATTTTGGTATTCCATTTGGAACACATGTGTCAAAGTTGGAACGGCTACTCAACCGCGAACACGTATCGTTCCTATATGTGTTCCAAATCCCGGCTCTATTTGGAAAGGTTGCGTGACTGTTCCAATATGTAGTGCTAAATGAGACCCTTTTACGCCATGAGCAAAAATGTAATGCAATGACTGTTCCAAATTGTGGGTATATATAAAATGCAACATTGTTACAATAACCGTTCCCAACTGTGATCCAATTAGGAACGGTCACGTTGTGTATGACTACAAACGTTCCTAATGCCATAACGGCTACATTACAACGGTTAAGATTATCGTTTCTACAACCATGCCTGAGACCGTTTCTAAAGCTGGATCAACGTCTATATTTCAACGGCTAGTTTTGTATTTCAAATAATATTCCAATGCCCGTTCCAAAATTTTTCTATATATATGTCCCCCTTCAAGGGAAAAATGAAGGATAATCTGAATGCACGTAAGGATCTCAAGATCATATGTAATCAGCCGGAGCTTGAGGTGGACGAAAGGTGACCAAACGTGATGCCCAAAGCAGTATATACACTGACGAACGAGCAAAAGAAGAAAATATATGAGTGGATTCGTTGTCTTAGGTTTCCTGATGAGTATGCCTCTAACTTGGCCCGTTGCGTCGACATGAAAGAGTTAAGGATGCACGGAATGAAGAGCCATAATTGTCATGTATTCATGCAGAAGTTGATTACGGTTGCCTTCCGTGAAATGCTTCCAGAGCACGTGTGGGGGGCCTTGACTGAAGTGAGCCTTTGTATTCCGGTACCTATTCTCAACAACACTAGATGTGGCCAAGGTAAAAGAATTGGAAGATAGTGTAGTCATCATCCTATGCAACCTCGAGAAAATATTTCCTCCTTTTTTCGACTCAATAGAGCATCTAATTGTTCACCTTCCATATAAGGCGCGCTTTGGGGGGCCCGTGCAATACAGGTGGATGTACCAATTTGACAGGTAATTAAGTGTTGTCAAATATATTATTTTTAAGTAGCAATTAACTTGCATTTTAATAAATACTCGTATGAATAGATTCCTACGGTATTTGAAGAAAAAGGTGAAAAACAAAGCAGACGTCGAGGCGTCAATTGTAGAGGCTTATATTGTCGAAGAAATCGGGCTTTTCTCCTCTCACTACTTCAAACTGCATATTCTCTGCAAGCGAAGCAGACCCGGTCAGAACGATGATCTCACGAACAACGACGATCGAATAGTACCGTCCATTTTCAATTACCCAGGCCGAGCAAGTGGAGCCTCATAGAAAAGATGGCTGAACGGTGAGGAATTTCATGTTATCGAGACATACATCTTGTGTAATTGTGAAGTAGTTGCACCGTACTACGAGTAAGTGTCTTATACAAACGTAATTATCTCAAGCCTTCATTTCAATTTCAATTACATGTATATTTATAACTATCAGTTTTACTGTAACAGGTCATTCTTGAATGAATTGTTCGAGCAACAACAATTCAGAGGACCCGATAATTGATCAACTAGTAGTAACACGATTCAAGGATTGGTTCAAGCGTCGTGTAAGTGTCACTTTCTTGTAAATGCGATCTGGTCATTAATTTGTAATCAATTATTTCAATTGCTATATGATGAATTGCAGGTGAAACCCGAATTGAATCACACAAACGATGAATTATTGAAATTGCATTATTGGGGCCCTGGAGCAGAAGTGATGACATACCCGTCTTACTTCGTTAATGGCTTCAATTCCCACACTGAACGTCACAATGTCGGGAAGTCAACAATGAATTGTGGTGTTTGTGTGAAAAGCTCATCATATACAGACACGGATTCTGACGACTACGAAATTTTGGAAGAGATAATTCAGCTAGATTACCCACTAATTCCAAACATGCAAATTGTACTGTTTAATTGTCGTTGGGTCGATCCGATCAGAGGTATGAAAATACACCCTCGTTATCACATCGTTGATGTCAACTTCAAAAAGCTCTACCAAAAGAATGAACCATTCATACTGGCTCAACAAGCAATACAAGTCTACTACGCGGATTACCCGAGCATGAAGAGAGACAAAGTCAACTGGAAACCTGTTTGCAAAATCAAGGCTCGAAGAGTAATCGATGACTCACGATGGCCCGAGGTCGCCTATGAGATGGATGAAGTCGTACCTAATCCAGATGTTGGTACAGATTAACAAACGTTTGAACTACATGACCCAACGGGAATACAATTGGTCATTGATCATAGCAGGGACATTGCGCTCGCCAGACAGTGAATCCGAAGATGAAGATAGCTTTGACGAGGCTGAGTCCAATGAAGAGACTTATTCAATTTTCTAAAATTTTTCTGTAATATTTTTATAAACCTTATTGTAAAAATCGTATTAGATATATGTATTTTTATTATTTTAAGAAATCAGAATAAATTTTAAAGATTGGAACGGATATTATATACTACGACCGTTCCTAATACAGGTACAACTTTTTGAATAGGCGCCAAACAAAAAAAATTAGGGAAATTTGAATTAGGAACGGTCCGAACTTCCTACATTCCTATTTCAGGTACAATTTTTTGAATATGGCGCCTACTTAAAAAAAAAATGAGGAAAATTCAAATTAGGAACGGTCAGTGAAAACCTAAGACCGTTCCTAATCTAGGTACAATATATCAATTGGCGCCTGCTGAAAAAATTGGCTCCAAGCTTGAATTAGGAACGGTCATACCAATTGGTAAACCGTTCCTACGTGAGATCCAATATTTTGTTTTGGCGCCCAATAAAAAATTAGTGGGAAAATCAATTTTTGGAGCGGTCCTTTTATAGCCGACCGTTCCTAGAGAAAATTGTTAAATTTCCGTTCCTAAGGCAATTACGACCATTCCAAATTTAGGTACTATAATGTCTATTTTGGATGATATCTCAATATCCGTGAGCCAGATTGACACCATTTTGAAACACATATAAGATTATGAATATGAATTGATATCCAACGGTCTGATTTTTTTGTAAAATTTTGTAATTTAGGATTGTATTTGTAATTTTTATGCTATAATTGTAATTTTTGTAAATGTAGGAGTGTAATTGTAATTTATGAAAATTTTCTAATTATTTTGTGTTATTTTTGTGAATTTTCTGCAATTTTGTAATTATTGTTGGGAATTTTCTTATTATCTTCTGCAATTTTTATAATTTCTGTGATTTTTTATGTTCAATTCATAATTTTATGTCAATAATTAGAATAATGTAGGTAATTTGTGTAATTTTCTAATATTATTAAAATTTAAAAAAATCCGTTTTAAAAATTTAGAAATTTTAATTTTTTTAAAATTATGAAAATTCGGAAAATTTCGGTAAATTTTATGTCATTTTCTGTAAATTTAAAAAAAATTTCAGAATTTTTCTGTAAATTTCCGAAATTATAAAAATTCAGAAAATTTTCTGTAATTTTAAATTTTTTGGTGAATTTTCTGAAATTTTAAAATTTTTTATGTCATTTTCTATAAATTTAAAATATTTTCAGAATTTTCTGTAATTTTTAAAAATTATGTAGTTTTGACAAAATTTCTGAAAATTCTTTATATTTTTTGTAATTTTAAAAAATATTTATGTCATTTATATTTTTTTATTTTTTTAAAATTTTCTAGTAAAATAAAATTTACTCATAATATATGAAATTTGTTAATTTTCTAAAATTTATGAAAATTCGGGTAATTTTCTATAATATTTTATAGGGATATAGGAAAATATTGGTATTTAGTATAAATATAGAGTATAAATAGAAAGGTTTAGTGCAATTTTAGGGTAAAATTATGGTATTTACTATAAATATATAGTATAAATAGAAGGATCTAGTGCAATTTTAGAGAAAAATTTTGGGATGTAGTATAAATATATAGGAAAAATAGAAGGATTTAGTGTAATTAAACATCAATTTTGGGTTTTAGTAAATATTTTTGGAAATAATATTAGGATTTAGTAAACATTGTAGGAAAAAATTCAAAAACGAAATTAGGATTCATTATCCATTTATTAGATTAATTGGGACTTAGTATACAATTTTAGGATTTAGTTTGCATAATTATTTTAAAAAATTAGAAAAATTATCATTATTCAAATAAATTGATACTTACATTTATTTTTTAAATTCATACCACTAATATTTTTTCAAAAAAAATCTAGATCATGTTTGGTAGGGATTTCCCACCTCGAGGAGGTGGACGTAGCCGTGGCCGTGGTCGTGGTCGCGGTTGCGGCTCACCGGCCATACCGCCGGCTGGTGTTGCTTCCTAGGATGGGGAAGCAGTATTCCGACCACCACCACCACCACCACCGGCAGAGCAGGCACTTGCAGCACCTGTGCCGGATCAACAGCCCGGTCCGTCTACTACTGCACTCGTCGAGGAGGGTGGCGGACCATCCACTCCCACACCGCAGTAGATCCGGCCAGTTATGGCTGCCCTACCACCACCACCCCCACCTGCCCCACCACTCCCGCCACCATCCGCGCTCTAGTATATCACACTTGTCGACGGGATGTATATGTATATATTTTAATTTTTTTGTAATTTAAATTATTATTTTTATGTAACACTAATTATTATATAATTTCAGGATGGATCGGAAGATACACGAGCGCATCAACGCGGTGGTGCGAGGACATTATCCCCACCCTTGGGGCTGTTTACGCTAGGTGCCGCCAAAGCACCAGCATTTTTAGTTCGAAAGCTTGAAGGTAACGTTAATTTCAGTTATCAATTAAATTTTTATTTTAAATATTTTAATAATCTGAGTATATATATTTTCTTTTTAATGCAGATGACGTACTGGTGGGACTACGACGACGAGTCCATGTTCAAGATCTTCTACATCTGGGCAGGGAAGTTCCTCTACAAGAAGTTCGTTCTTGCCAAACAGTCTCTAGTGAAGCCTCTTTGGCTGGCGAACAAAGTCTGGCGGCAGCTCCTGCTGTACTAGGACAGCTCGGAGTTCAAGGAAGAGTGCGTCAAGAACAAGGTGAACCGGTCCGCCAACCCAGCCGCATCCGCTACTGTGTATTGCGGGAGTTCTGCCTCCGTCGATATGCACAAGCAGAATATGGTAAGATATTTAATCCTATTTAAAGTATTTATCTTTATTAAATTAAAAATGTAATAACTGTTTCCCATTTCTTTTTACAGGAGGAGCAGCTCGGCCAGCCAGTGAAACAGATGGAGTTATTCTCCAAATGCTACAAGAAGAAGGCCCACGGCGGCTGGAGCGGGCCGAGGCAGCGGAGGTGGTGGTAAGTTGAAAATTAAATTTTTTAATTTATTTTTTTAATGTTCGAAAATAACAATAATAATAATTTACTACTTTTGCAGGAGACGTTCCAGAAGTTGCTGGAGGATCACCAGTCTCAGACCACGGCCAATCCTTGGGATCATCCGGCCGAATGGTCTCAGTCCAGGGCAAGAACAAGGACCGGGTATTCGGTTTTGGTTGTGGGGCCCATGGTCTCAGTCAGACCGTTACCTCGCCATCACCATCGCCACAGCCAGCGTCAAACTTGGAGGATCGGATGGTCTGGCTGGAGGAGATGATGGTGGATATGATCAGCATGATGAAGACCCTGCAGACGAATAACTCCGTTGCCGGCCCGTCACGGCCTCCTAGAGACCCCCCTCCAGACGTTGACGATATTGATCAGGACGAGGGGGACGGGGAGTAGATTTAGGACTTTTTTTATTTTATTTTTATAATTAAATTGGATAATATTTTTATTTAATATAATTTTAATTTTTAAATTATGCATTTTTTCATATTTAAATAATAATTATAAAACCAAATTCAAAAATATTATTAATAATTTAATATATATTTTAATGATAATAATTATTACTATAAAAAAATTAATAATTCATTATTTAGGAACGATACTTTAGACGGTCAGGGAGCGCATATTAACCGTTCCAATATTTGTCCGTTTTAATGAAGTGACCGTTCCTATTACCGGATAAAAAACCATTACAAATTAGGTGACAATCATTCATAAAAGAGAATAAAAATGAATTCCAAATTAGGGACAGACCGTTCCTAAATGTATTCTAAATTTAATGATTTTGTGGTATGGTTTTAGTTCTAAATACGATACCAAAAACCGCTCCAATATCGTTTTCCAAATTACAAGTACAAAATCCGTTCCCAGTGACCGTGTCTAATGGTATTCCAATCACCGTTTCTAACTATTATAGTTGACCGTTCCAAGACGTATTCCAAAACCAGTGCAAAAATATATCTGCAACTTATACTGACAATTCCAAACTGTATTCTAACTACCGTTCCAAATTGAGCGATTTACTTTTCATGTGACCGTTCAAACATTAATAAGGTGTTCCAAAAACAAAAAGTATAAATTCATACATACAAAAGTAATTAGGAACGGTAAAACCTTTGTATGCCAAAAACTGTTCCGAAATTGGAATGGTCGTCGTATGTCTGTTCCTAATTATTAGGAACGCCTCTCCTTTCAACAGATAGCCTCCCGTTCCTCCACCGTTCCAAAGCCCAGCCCAAATGAATCCAATGATCTATTTATTGTTCCAAAAGTTAAAACAATCGTTCCTATTTCCATTGCAATTCCCACATTTTTTTATAGTGTCATCTAGTGTTGTTGAATTATAATGTCTTTTTTTTTTTTTTTCAGTCAATTAACAAGTACAACAAACTTTTATTATTATTATTATTATTATTATTATTATTATTATTATTATTATTATTATTATTATTATTATTATTATTCCTCCCTTGAGGTTTAGTATAATTATAAATATCCCTTTGTTGTTTGAAAAATTACAAATACCCCCCTGAGGTTTGTAATTTGCCGAAAATTGACCATTTTGCCCTTAAACTTTTTATTAAAATTATAGAAAAATCACTCGAGGGAAATTGCATTATTCCTCCTCTGTGGAAAAAACTTAAGAAACCTCTCCCTACGTATTGTAGTCCAAAAAGTTTTAAAAATTAAATAAAAAATAATTCAGTGCATAAGGGCATTTTCGTCAGTTTACCCATAAAAATGGATGGTAATGGATTATTTGTTAGATAGTTACAAACCTCAGGGGGGTATTTGTAATTTCTCAAACAACGAGGAAGTATTTATAATTATGTCAATTTTCAGGGGAGGTAGATGTAATTTATCCTTATTATTATTATTATTATTATTGTTATTAATTATAAAAGCTTTCATAGGAAGTTCTGCCAACCCCAATTCCTCCTATAATTAAGATCAATCTGTAATTTCAGAAAGAGTCCGTCAAATCAATTTAAGAAAAGTCAATATGCAAATGCCATATGGGGATCTCAAATCAATTCAAGAAAAGTAGTTTAGACTTTTTTTTATATATATATATATATAATTGAAAGCGATGAATTTTATTAATTGAAATAAAATGATTACAATCAATACTGTCAGTATCAATATTGGACAGAGACAAATACAATAGTTATATCGATCATATCACAAATTAACATCTTGCTATTACAGTAACACATAAACCTACTATACAGTAGAAACAATATCACAAATAAACTTACTATTCAGTAGAAATAAATCATCGCACGCAGGGGATTCGAACTCATGACCTCTATGATTATGGGGCCTCAATTTCAGCAACTGAGCTAGGCCTCATTGACTAGACTTTACAAGCATTTTTATGAGATTCCTCACCTGGTATTAATTAGCCGCAGTCTTAGAAACAGATGAGCTGACAAATTATACTACATCATAAAGACTAAAAATAAACCTTTATTAACATTGGTACTAAGAAACGTTACACAACAAACTTTTATTAAAAGTTCCTGTTATTAAATGTGAAAGACTATAGAACCTGCAGAAACACATCTTGTCTACAGAGTGCAAACATAAAAAAGATTGACTTTATGCAATAAAAGCATTCTAGAAACTTAATTACGTATGAACACAATTGATTTTGCTCCTGATTTGGAATTTACTGCTAATCTCATCAAATTTCTGCAAAAAATTGAAGTTTACGGCGAGAGGAAGGGCGTGTTGTTTAGCGCGGGGTAGGGATGTAGAGGAAGAAAGGAGTCGGAAGACAGGGCTTGTTTAGTCGCTCGAGAGAAAGAAAGAGGAAGAAGAAATGAGTTCTTAGTTTTTAGTATTTTTTAGGATAAATTATAGTGACATTTCTTGAGATTAGGCTCAATTACACAAACACCCCCTGTCTTTTGCGCAATTACAACTATACCTCCGAGGTTGTAATTATATTATAACTACACCCCTATTCAAAGACAAAGCTTACACTAATACCCCCTGAAAAATATTACACTAACACCCCTCAGGGAGTGTAGCTGTAATTTCGCAAAAGACAGGGGGTAATTGTGTAAATGGGCCTAACCTCAGGGGGTGTCAATGTAATTTACCCTATTTTTTATTACAATGAAAATATTTTTAATAAAAGATTTTTTCAGTTTTATTGTAATTAATTGAAATTAAAACATTCAAAATATTATATTTAAATAAAAATTAATTTATCATGTCATAGAAATTTGTCCAACTTAATTAATAATTTAATGTATAAAAAATTGCTTATTGTTGTTTTTTAACATTTAAAAATGTTATAATTTTTTAAATTTATTTTTTCAAGCAAGTTAAAAATATATTTATAAGAATTTATGTTTCTAGTTTGATATAATTAATTAATTGAAACTAAAATATATAGAATATTATAATAATAAAAACATAATTTATAATGTAATAATACTTTTTTAATTCAATTAATAATTCAATAAAAAAAATTTCTTATTTTTGTATGTTCTTAATTTAATTAATATATAATTGAATCAAAATAAAAAACAAAAATAAATCAACTTTAGAGACAGAATTTCCGTTTCTAAATTAAAAATAAATCAGCTGCCGACATACAAACAGAATTGATAAAAAAAAGATTAAATTTAAGGCCATCCGGATATGTAACACTACCATTTTATAGTATCAGAGACGACAGATGGACTTGTATTATTTTTGTGGAAGAATATTTCCGTCTCTAACTCGATCTTAATTTGTTATAAAATTTTTTAAAACCTTATTAAAAAGAACAGTTTCTGGCTCTAAATTCGTCTACTGGAGGCGGATTTATGTCCGTCTCTATTTCTCATCTCTGAAACCCTATTTTCATGCCGTGTCAATATTTTTATTTTAATAAAAAGTTATTAACTCAATAAGAAAATATATCTAATATTTTCTTCCCATTGTCTAAAAATATGATAATAATCTATGGGTATTTTCAAAATGTTCACTAAATAAACTTAATAAACATTCAATATTGAATTTTGTATACAAAAGTTCAAATACTATTATATATCATGAAAAAGACATTAAAATATGACATCTTTATATAATTCAAAATTTGAAAAAATACCATAAAATTTGTATGCTTTCGCGCGTAGTACGAATTTTATGCTAGTTAGTATAGACATACCTAAACGAGAGGAACTATGACTCCTGAAAGAAAATTAGAGATTTGACAAGTGAAAAAGGAAAAAGCGAAAACTACACAGATATTGGAGCAACTAAAGGGAAAAAAACACACGTGCAGTACTGGAAATAGTTTCAAATTTTCTTGGAATTCTTCGTTCTCTGAATTTCATTGACATAAATGTTTTTGTCATTTTTCGTTGTCGTGCATAATCATCATATTAAAATATTAGACTAGGTCAGTATACTAATAATATTAAAAATAAAAGATATTTTTAAAATAAATAAATACCTCAAAATACAAAAATAAAATAAAATAAAATAAAAAAACGCACTAAGAAATTGGACCACCCCAGGGGCGGTGACAAAATCGCACGTGAACAATTACGTATATAGTTTAAAAATTTCTGGAAAATTTTCTCTGTGATTTTCATTTAAGTGACGTTTCTGTCATCTCTCTTTCTCGTGCATGTTAAGAAGAAATTCAAAAACGTGTCCGCATGCGTGGATCCCTCACCACTTATTCAAAAACATTTTATTTTCTATTTCTAATGATTTGAGGGTGAAATTTCACTTTTAAACCCATAGGAGAGGGTGTTAAAAGTGGACTTACCACTTGACGGAAGTACAGTATACAAAATAAATAGTTACAGCGGGGGGAATGGGTGTTATCACCCTTATAATTACAGATCCGGGGATATATATATCTTAAAGACAGTATAAAGGACAAAAATTGTAAGAGATACAAACTAAGCAATATAATCCAAAGTAAAAAGTTAAGATTCGAAAACTGTAAGAGGAACAGATCCTCCTTTAGGCTCAGAGAGCCACGAACCAGTGAGTTGTCACGACTACAGAAAAGTCGGCACTCAACCAAAGAACCCGGTTGCACCACAGGCCAATAAACCGCCGGAAAACCCAAATACCGACCACTCAAGTCACCACACAATATCCCACAGAGGGTATCAAGGATTTCACAAAGAGAAGGCTTAAGATTTCACTTAGAAGGCAAAAACGTATTCCGGTAATTTTAGGGATCAAGGAATCGGTCTTTTATAGCCATCTCCCATCCATACTTCGATGGGATCCTTTGGCTCCATTTTAGGCAAGAGCTCGATCTAGGGAAAGAGATCGTCTCCATACCAAACGTAGATGGGGAATGAAGAAGGAAGGTGAGAGAGAGGAGAGGAGTAACACAAGCAGCGGTGTTGTGGAGTGAGAGGAAAGCTGAAAATTAGATTAGGTTTAGGGTTTGTGGGTTTAAGTAAGGGCTTACTCGGTTCGGGTCGGGTTTACATAGTGGGTCACCGGGTTTATGGCCTGTTAGGCCATCCTTGGTCTCGTTGGGCCTTTTCTTGTGTGAGGTCATGGGCCAACTTCATCATTCTCTACCTTGGACCAGGACCCACAATAAAGGGAACGACTGATCCAAAGAAAACACTGGTTCGGGCATGTCATCACTGCCTTTAGTCTTCTCCTTCTGTTGGTACCTGCAGAAACCACAAAGAATTATGTCAGTCTTAAGATATCTAAACAATGGTGGAACTTTTCAGTGGGTAGACTTTTGGTCCCCATATCAGACGGATTCGATTCCGTATCAATCTTTTCAAGATTAATAAGTCCTTTACCCACGATGTCCCTGTTGAAATGATAACGGACATCAATATGTTTAGTTCTATCATGAAAGACAGGATTTTTATACAGCTGGATGGCAGATTGACTGTCGAAATATACTGTTACCTTTTTATTTGAAATACCTATCTCTTTAGTCAAACCTTCTAACCATAAGGCTTCTTTGAATGCTTCTGTTGTAGTGATGTACTCGGCCTCTGTGGTTGACAGGGCCACAATCTGTTGTAGCTGGGATTTCCAACTTATACAAGACCCACATAAGGTAAACACATAGGAAGTAGTTGACTTACGACTATCCCTATCATTGGCATAATTAGAATCAACATATCCAATCAACTCAACATCATTCATGCATTTAGAAAAATTAATACCACGATTTGCGGATGCCTTTAAATATCTCAAAAGCCATTTAAGGGCTTCCCAGTGAGGGGGCCCAGCATTAGACATGTACCTGTTGAGACAACTGATTGCATAAGCTATATCTGGCCTAGTGCATACCATAAGAAACATGATAGAACCTATAGCATTAGAGTAAGGAACCTTTTCCATTTTTTCTTTTTCTTTTTCCGTTTTTGGAATTTGTTCCTTACTAAGTTGAAAGTGTGAAGACAAAGGAACAGAACATGGTTTTGAATCAGACATAGAGAATTTAGCAAGCATGGATGTAATGTATGAACTCTGATTCAAGAAGATAGTGAAATCTTTCCTTTTTCTTTCAATAGTCATGCCTAGTATTTTCTTGGCGTCACCCAGATCCTTCATATCAAAAGTCTTACACAAATTGTTCTGGAGGGTTTTAACATGTTGTAGGCTTGGACTAGCAATTAACATATCATCTACGTATAAAACCAAGAAAACAGGAATTTTATTGTCATACTTGAAATAAAGGCAATGATCATAGTTGCTCCTACTAAAGTTAAGAGAATGCATAAACATATCAAATTTCTTGTTCCACTGTCTCGGTGATTTTTTTAAACCATAAAGAGACTTCTTTAATAAGCATACTTGATCAGGCTTGGTTTTATCAATGAATCCAACAGGTTGATGCATGTAAATGTGTTCATCCAAATCACCATGCAAGAAGGCAGTTTTAACATCCATTTGTTTGAGTTCCCAATCAAAATGAGCATATAAAACAAGTAAGATGCGAACAGTAGTGTATTTAACCACAGGGGAAAAAACTTCGGTGTAATCTATCCCTTCTTTCTGTGTAAAGCCTTTAGCAACTAACCTAGCTTTAAAACGTGTGGAGTGTTCTTCCTGTTTTATCTTGTATACCCATTTGCAACCTATTATGGAACATTTTGCAGGTTTGGGAACTAGTACCCAAGTTTTGTTATTCTTAAGAGACTCCATTTCCTCGTTCGTGGCACTAACCCAATTTTTTGACTTATCAGATTTTAGAGCTTCTTCGAAAGTGCTGGTTTCACTAGGTTCAGTATGAAGGGCAATGTGATAGTCCTTAAGCCGGGTAGGGATCCTAGGTTCTCGCCTGCATCTATCTTTGGCTAGATGGTAATCTTCTAAAACTATTTCAGGACCACTATTCCGAGTTCCCCTCTACCTGATTGAAGTAAGGCTCTAAGTCTAATTGTTGGTATAATGGATTATTCAAAATTCATCGGTTTTATCAACCAAATACATAATTGTATATATTATTGTGTAAATAATTATTATAATTGTGAAGAACTGGCGAAAATTAATAGAAATAGTAGGGAATTATATTTGAGAAATGTTAGAAAATTATATTTGAGAAATATGGTATTTATTAAAAAGAAATATGGAATATTTGTAATAATTTCATTTAGGGATGTTATTGAGAACGATAGTTATAAAAACATGAGGGGTTTGATAGAATAAGCTTTTATGAGTTTATAGATAAATTAGATATATACCGGGGGAGTTTATAGCGTCTAATATTTAGACGAAAAAGGAATGGAGGATTGAATTTCTATATAAATGAAATATTAATTAGTGATTATATTCAGAATTTACAATAGTTTTAATATATTAATAATATATATTATATCATACTATAGGACGTGAAGATAGAGTAGAGGGCTGAGCAGTTTCTCCTATTAACGAGATCTTTGAGTTGGAGGTAAGTATAGTTAATTGAATTTATATATATATATATGTTTATATATATGGAAATATATTCTTGTGTTTTGTATACGAAAGTATGACTTGTTGGCAATTTGTCTGGATTACTTGTTATACTGCGAAGTTGTCATTAAGTGATTATATGTGATTATGGTACACGGAAGTTAGATGGGTAATTGTATGTACTATATGTGATTCTTAAATGAAATTGAATGTTGAAGTTACCGATGGGATTTGATTGTTGAATGATAATGAGTGAGGAGAATATTGTGAACTGAGATAAGTAATGGCTTACCTAACTGGGGGCATACTGCAAAGGCTTATGGTGATATGATTTATGACGAGTTGTGTGCTGTCATTGATCGAGGGAGATGATGTAACATATCATACGAGCTGTGTGCTGTGTGATATGATGAATGATGGGATATCATACGAGCTGTGTGCTGTGTGGTATCAGTGATGATGGGGTATTATATGAGCTGTGTGCTGTGTGGTACCGAGAAAAAAAGAGATATTATGATTGAGGAGATGATAGCCGGCATAGACCATTGAGTGATGCACTCCAGCAGGGGTAAGCAGGGCCCTAAGGAAATAAACAATAAAGTCGAGTATTATTTGTAATTTGATATATGATTTGGTATATGTTATTTCTTATATTTGCCGTATGGTATGATATTCGTTGTATTATGTATGTGCGTGTATATGTATAAGTTAGTTAGCTATACTTATTGAGTAGGCAGCTCATCCCTTGCCAATATTTTTCAGGAGATAGATCACGGTGACTAGCTACATTAAATTTGAAGTCGTGAAATGGATCTGAATAGGTGGGTCAGCCGTGACATCTGAAGCCAAGGGTTTTGTCTATATGATTATTAAACATCTAGTCTTTTGTCGGGTTTGCATTTTAGATTTTGTTATAGCCTGAAACTTTCATCTTCTGGAGTTGTACATGAGTATACATATGACGTAGTAGATATAAACTTTTGACAACATCTATCATCATTATGTGTATATATATATGTTATATGTTTAATAAGATCGACTATATTCATTTTAAATGAAATCTCTTATAAGGCAGGTTATAATTAAAAAGGCGTATAATTAGTGATAATACAGTGTAGTTACGTAGGGGGTGTCACACTAAGGGTATGGATTCATTTTCTTTCAAATGTTCAGATAAGCATGGCATTTCTTCCTCATTGAAAACCACATTCCTACTGATTAATACTTTAAAATCGGGTTGACTTCTAACCCACAACCTATATCCCTTAACCCCTTCAGGGTACCGAATGAAAACACATTTCAGAGATCTGGGTTCCAATTTATCACAATGTTGATGCACAAAAGCAGAACAACCAAATACACAAAGATAAGAAATATCAATGCTCTTATTAAGCCAGATAGATTCGGGTATTTTTCCAAGTAAAGGAACAGATGGTGATCTATTGATCACATGCACAGCAGTTAATACGGCTTCACCCCAAAACGACTTAGACAGGCCTGAACTTACAAGCATGCATCTGACTTTATCTAAAATCGTTCTATTCATGCGTTCAGCAACACCATTTTGCTGGGGGGTATAGGGATTTGTTTTGTGCCGTTTGATACCACTTTGATCACATAGATCAGAAACATTTTGATTGCAGAATTCAAGGCCATTATCAGTTCGCAAAGCTTTCAATTTCATGCCTGTTTGGTTTTCAACAAACATTTTCCAATTTTTGAAAGCATCAAAAACATTAGATTTGTTTTTTAACAAGAAAACAAACACTTTTCTGGAGAAATTATCAGTTATAGACAAAAAATATCTATTCCCACCATGAGTGGGTACATTGGACGGACCCCAAATATCAGCATGTACATAGTCCAGAATACATGTAGAGGATGAGGGGGAAGGGTAAGGTGAAACAGGAAAATGCACTCTATGTTGTTTACCCATAACACAATCATCACAGAATTTCAATTTTTCACCCTTATCATGCAAAATACCTTCTTTACTAAGAAGTTCTAATCCCTTAAGACTTACATGCCCAACTCTTTTACGCCATAGAAAGGTTTTATCAGATGAAATGACAGGTGCAGCAAGATCATCATAGGATACATGACATATATAAAGATTCCTCAATTTTTTAGCTTTAAAAACAGTTAGAGATCCTTTCATGATTTTCATAATGCCCTTTCCCCATCTACCCTCAAAACCTTCTTCTTCCAAAACCGCACATGAAATCAGATTATGACTCAAATCAGGTATAAACTGTACGTTTTTCAAAATAAGCTTATAGCCGTTATCAAAGGTTAAGCATATGTCACCAAGACCTTGGATTTCACATTTTTTCTCATTTGCCATAGACACAAAACCGAAATTTCCAGATTGGAAGTTTGAGAAAATATTTTTGAATGGACTCATATGAAAAGTACAACCAGAATCAATCAACCATTTATGCATGCTCATATCATTCACATTGTTTATATCACATACCATAAACACATCTTCAGAACTGTCAGTGCTAACAGAATTGGCATTTTCCTTGTTGTGATAATTATTATAGTTATCCCTGTTTTCCTTCTTGGGTTTCCTACAATCCTTAATTTAGTGACCTTTTGTTCCACAATTATAACACTTCCTTTCCTTTTTAACATTATCTGAATTATTATCTCTGGTCCGGGATTTATTCCTACTTCTACTCCTTCCTAGGTTGTTCTTTCTAAACTTGTGATCTGAGTTACGATTACTGGTTCTTCCTCTTACCGCATTAACTTCATTACTAGGTTGATTAGCCTTATTGGTCCTAATGTCCATTTCCTTGCTTTTTAGTCCGTTTATAACTGTGTCGAGGTTAACGTTATCTCTACCGTATTTTATAGCTGCTTTTACATCACTATAGGTGTCAGGAATAGCGTTTAACAAAACTATTGGAGTGTAATCATCTATGTTTTTATCTCCGATGAGTTTTATATCCTAGACTAGTTTGGTGAAGTCATCTATGTTCTCATCTATGTTCTTGGATATGTCTAACTTATATCTAAAGAATTTTTTCTAGAAGGAAAAGTTTACTGGGAAGTGAGGTCTCGGTGTATAGCTCTTCTAACCTATCCCATAATTCTTTAGCCGTTTCTTGTTTACCTACTTTTCCAATTACGGAATCAGATAGGTTCAGTATTATGGAGGAATAGGCGAATTCATCGTCTTCTAGTTTCTTATCCTTAGTGACGGTTTCCGGGTATCTACCATCTATAGCCTTAAAAACCTTTTGTTGTATAAGAATACCTTTCATCTGTTGTTGCCATATAGAAAAGTCCGATTTACCATCGAAAGGAAGCAAATTATAACTAGCCATAGATATCACACAGATTCACAATAAAATAGAGTATCTCAGATAACAGTCTTTCGAACACAGAAGTTTAACCAGTAACAATTATATATCGAAAAACTAAGGGGAGCAGTAAACAATAACAGTTAATGATCGAAATAATGATAATCTCAGAATTAATCAACTCTGAACCTCAACTAGATACCCGACGGTCTCACGGGACCCGGCCAAGTGAGGGATCAGAGGAACATAACCGGTGCACTGAGCAGAGTTATAACAATACTTAACCGAATAATAAATAGAGCACTAAGCAGTATATGTTATAACAGTATCAACCCAAAACAGAGCACAAAGCTGTGTAAGAGGTAAATGCGCGAAAGCAGTAGAACCAACAGTAACTACGAGTAGAGAGAATTTTACCGAACTACGAAACTCACCCAGAACCGGTTAATACCGGCTCTGATACCACTGTTAAAAGTGGACTTACCACTTGGCGGAAGCACAGTATACAAAATAAATAGTTACAGCGGGGGAAATGGGTGTTATCACCCTTATAATTACAGATCCAGGGATATATATATCTTAAAGACAGTATAAAGGACAAAAATTGTAAGAGATACAAACTAAGCAATATAATCCAAAGTAAAAAGTTAAGATCCGAAAACTGTAAGAAGAACATATCCTCCTTTAGGCTCAGAGAGCCACGAACCAGTGAGTTGTCACGACTACAGAAAAGTCGGCACTCAACCAAAGAACCCGGTTGCACCACAGGCCAATAAACCGCCGGGAAAATCCAAATACCGACCACTCAAGTCACCACACAATATCCACAGAGGTATCAAGGATTTCACAAAGAGAAGGCTTAAGATTTCACATAGAAGGCAGAAACGTATTCCGGTAATTTTAGGGAGCAAGGAATCGGTCTTTTATAGCCATCTCTCATCCATACTTGGATGGGATCCTTTGGCTCCATTTTAGGCAAGAGCTCGATCTAGGGAAGGAGATCGTCTCCATACCAAACGTAGATGGGGAATGAAGAAGGAAGGTGAGAGAGAGGAGAGCAGTAACACAAGCAGCGGCGCTGTCAGAAGGGAGAGTGAGAGGAAGGCTGAAAATTAGATTAGGTTTAGGGTTTGTGGGTTTAAGTAAGGGCTTACTCGGTTCGGGTCGGGTTTACATAGTGGGTCACCGGGTTTATGGCCTGTTGGGCCATCCTTGGTCTCGTTGGGCCTTTTCTTATGTGAGGTCATGGGCCAACTTCATCATTCTCTTGGACCAGGACCCACATAAAGGGAACGACTGATCCAAAGAAAACACTGGTTCGGGCATGTCATCACTACCTTTAGTCTTCTCCTTCTGTTGGTACCTGCAGAAGCCACAAAGAATTATGTCAGTCTTAAGATATCTAAACAATGGTGGAACTTTTCAATGGGTAGACTTTTGGTCCCCATATCAGACGGATTCGATTCCGTATCATTCTTTTCAAGAGTAATAAGTCCTTTACCCACGATGTCCCTGTTGAAATGATAGCGGACATCAATATGTTTTAGTTTCTATCATGAAAGACAGGATTTTTATACAGCTGGGATGGCGGATTGACTGTCGGAAATATACTATTACCTTTTTATTGATATACCTATCTCTTTAGTCAAACCTTCTAACCATAAGGCTTATTTGAATGCTTCTGTTGTAGTGATGTACTCGGCCTCTGTGGTTGACAGGGCCGCAATCTGTTGTAGCTGGGATTTCCAACTTATACAAGACCCACATAAGGTAAACACATAGGAAGTAGTTGACTTACGACTATCCTATCATTGGCATAATTAGAATCAACATATCCAATCAACTCAACATCATTCATGCATTTAGAAAAATTAATACCACGATTTGCGGATGCCTTTAAATATCTCAAAAGCCATTTAAGGGCTTCCCAGTGAGGGGGCCCAGCATTAGACATGTACCTGTTGAGACAACTGATTGCATAAGCTATATCTGCCTAGTGCATACCATAAGAAAACATGATAGAAACCTATAGCATTAGAGTAAGGAACCTTTTCCATTTTTTCTTTTTCTTTTTTCCGTTTTTTGGAATTTGTTCCTTACTAAGTTGAAAGTGTGAAGACAAAGGAACAGAACATGGTTTTTGAATCAGACATAGAGAATTTAGCAAGCATGGATGTAATGTATGAACTCTGATTCAAGAAGATAGTGAAATCTTTCCTTTTTCTTTCAATAGTCATGCCTAGTATTTTCTTGGCGTCACCCAGATCCTTCATATCAAAAGTCTTACACAAATTGTTCTGGAGGGTTTTAACATGTTGTAGGCTTGGACTAGCAATTAACATATCATCTACGTATAAAACCAAGAAAACAGGAATTTTATTGTCATACTTGAAATAAAGGCAATGATCATAGTTGCTCCTACTAAAGTTAAGAGAATGCATAAACATATTCAAATTTCTTGTTCCACTGTCTCGGTGATTTTTTTAAACCATAAAGAGACTTCTTTAATAAGCATACTTGATCAGGCTTGGTTTTATCAATGAATCCAACAGGTTGATGCATGTAAATGTGTTCATCCAAATCACCATGCAAGAAGGCAGTTTTTAACATCCATTTGTTTGAGTTCCCAATCAAAATGAGCACATAAAACAAGTAAGATGCGAACAGTAGTGTATTTAACCACAGGGGAAAAAACTTCGGTGTAATCTATCCCTTCTTTCTGTGTAAAGCCTTTAGCAACTAATCTAGCTTTAAAACGTGTGGAGTGCTCTTCCTGTTTTATCTTGTATACCCATTTGCAACCTATTATGGAACATTTTGCAGGTTTGGGAACTAGTACCCAAGTTTTGTTATTCTTAAGAGACTCCATTTCCTCGTTCGTGGCACTAACCCAATTTTTTGACTTATCAGATTTTAGAGCTTCTTCGAAAGTGCTGGTTTCACTAGGTTCAGTATGAAGGGCAATGTGATAGTCCTTAAGCCGGGTAGGGATCCTAGGTTCTCGCCTGCATCTATCTTTGGCTAGATGGTAATCTTCTAAAACTATTTCAGGACCACTATTCTCAGGTGGAATTTCTACAGGATCCTCCTCTACCTGTTTGTTTTCTTTTGAGTCCCCTCTACCTGATTGAAGTAAGGCTCTAAGGGTATGGATTCATTTTCTTTCAAATGTTCAGATAAGCATGGCATTTCTTCCTCATTGAAAACCACGTTCCTACTGATTAATACTTTTCAAACCGGGTTAACTTCTAACCCACAACCTATATCCCTTTACCCCTTCAGGGTACCCAATGAAAACACATTTCAGAGATCTAGGTTCCAATTTATCAGAATGTTGATGCACAAAAACAGAACAACCAAATACACGAAGATAATAAATATCAATGCTCTTATTAAGCCAGATAGATTTGGGTATTTTTCCAAGTAAAGGAACAGATGGTGATCTATTGATCACATGCACAACAGTTAATACGGCTTCACTCCAAAACGACTTAGACAGGCCTGAACTTACAAGCATGCATCTGACTTTATCTAAAATCGTTCTATTCATGCGTTCAGCAACACCATTTTGCTGGGGGGTATAGGGATTTGTTTTGTGCCGTTTGATACCACTTTGATCACAAAGATCAGAAAAATTTTGATTGCAGAATTCAAGGCTATTATCAGTTCGCAAAGCTTTCAATTTCATGCCTGTTTGGTTTTCAACAAATATTTTCCAATTTTTTAAAGCATAAAAAACATCAGATTTATTTTTTAACAAGAAAACAAACACTTTTCTGGAGAAATTATCAATTATAGACAAAAAAAATATCTATTCCCACCATGAGTGGGTATATTAGACGGACCCCAAACATCAGCATGTACATAGTCCAGAATGCATGTAGAGGATGAGGGGGAAGGGTAAGGTGAAACAGGAAAATGCACTCGGGTTTGAAATAGATTGGTAATAAGACCCGCACATAATTTCACTTTAATTATATAAGGTATGGAGTTCAACACTTTCGTTTATTTACTACGCGAGATTTTTAAAATGATCCCCAAAATTAGAAAAACCCAGCATATTTAGTTCTAATGGTTTCAAAATTAGAAAAAACCGACACGTTAAGTCTCATTAATCCCAAAAATAATAGACTAAACGTGTCGAGATTTCTTAATTTTAAGACCATTTTAAAAATTTCGTAAAACAAAGACTAAATATGTTGAATTTCTCTATCGTGTAGGACTAAAAATATAATTTTATCTTTTTAACATTTACCATTACATTATGGTTAAATATAGTATGAGGAGATCTTATTGCAGTGGAATTTATCTTCCTCTTATGTCTTTATTCTGTGCATGGTCCTGACATTTTTCTGACAATATATTGTTACTAGCATGAACTCCGTGCTATGCACGGAAGATTTTAAATTCTATAATATTTTTATAAATTCTAAATTTTATAATTGTGTGTCATATTTTAATAACCCTCTTACTATATAAGAACAAAATTATTTATATAAATTCAATATTAAATTCTTTATAATTTTATTAATATTTCGATAATAACAATAGATATTATAATATGTTTACACATTGATGGACAAATATTTTATAAGATTCAAATACCACATATATATATAATTTCTTATTCAATTAATATACTTTTAGTAAAATAAAAATATTAGTATTAAATACATTATTTTAAATTATTGTCATATTACCCTATGATATAAACTCCCCTAAAAGAATACGATTCGAATTAAATGATCTTTATAAAATTTCTCGAAACAATCATAAGAAAACATTAGTAACACTGGAAAAAAAATTACAATATCGTAAACTAATAAAAAAGCAAAGATAATATATATATATATATATATATATTTACTTCTCTAAATTATATGCTAACAGTAAAAATATACAATAAGAAAATTTGGAAGGCACAAACATAATAGATACAAATTAAAATTTCTAGTAGTTGGGTTCATGCCCATTTATTATAGATACTATCAGATCATCGAGTTACTTATTAATGAATAATTCCTTTTATCATGATGAATTCTAACTTCAACTCATTATTTTTCACTTGATATTGAACTTGTTAATTGCGTATGATTTTATTTATCTTTTTGTTGGTTTCATTTTCTTTTGAAAGACCAAATAATAAAAATTAAATAATTTACTCATAAATTTTAATTTCTATACATAATCTCACAAATCTTAATTTTTGGCATGCCATTAAACATAAAAGTATGTCATATTCTAATGACTCCTTACTATGTATAATAGTTCAAACTTATTTATACAAAACTCAATATTGAATTTTTACTAAGTTTATTTAAAAAGATAAATTACACTTTGACATCCGGAATTATGCTCGTCTTTATACTTTGTCATTTAAATTTTTTTATGTCAACTTACCATCTCAACTTTGCAAATTTTGCACTTTAAATATATGACCATTTTCTAGTCGATGTTTCTATCGTAAAAATATCACATGCAGTGCACATGTGATATTTAAGGGCAATATAGTGTTGTTTTTTCAACATGTGCAATGCATGTAATGATTTTTCGGTAGAAAATTTGACCCAAAAATGACTATATATGACAAAGTGCAAATTTTACAAAGTTGAAATGGTAAGTTGACAAAGAATAAAAAAACGGACATAGTTTTGAATCACAAAAATGCAATTTTACCTTTTGAAAAATAACCATAGCATATTATCGTATTTTAGATATTGAAGAAAAACTTGTTTTATAAGTTTCAAATATTATGTATATTTTAAGTAAAATAAAAAAATATTGATATTTAAAAAAATGTTTTATAAGTTACTATCATATTTGTCCTATGAAATAAACAAATTTCTCTTAAAAAAATAATATTCACAATAATTTTTCTCTTTTGTAATCCAATTTCTTAAAGGAAAAAAAAAAGATTAATATCAAATTATTTTTTAATTTCTTCAAAAAATAATTTTAACAACATTTAAAACTAATAAAAAGTAAAGATATTTATATGTCTATAAATTTTATGCTAAGATAATACATATATACAATAAGAAGTTTAAAAGGCTACAAATGTAAGATATAGAAAAAATTGCAATTTTAGTCCCAAAATGTAGGGTAGTTTGCAATATTAGTCCATACTTTTTGAAATAGCCAACATTAGTCCATACTTTAGGAAAACATCGCAAAGTTAGTCAACCGTAGTGATATTAGTCCCACACTTTAATTAGGAAAATATTGCGAAATTAGTCCATATCTTAGCAAAATATTGCAAAATTAGTTCCAAAATTTGTCCGAAAATGTTGCAAAGTTAGTCCCAAAAGTAGCAATTTTTTTTTTACGGTGGGACTAACTTTGCGATGTTTTCCTAAAGTGTGGAACTAATATTGGCCTATTTAAGAAAGTATGGGACTAATATTGCAAACCACCATATATTTTGGGATCAAAATTATAATTTTCTTGTAAGATATAATAGTAATATATACCTAATAAAGAATTTTTAGTAGTTGGGTATGTGCCCATTAATTATGATAGATTATTGTAAATGATTGAATTATTTTTTAATGAATAATTGATGTGTTAGGTAGAATTTCTTACCATGAACTTCTAAATTAGAAAATAAGTAGACAGAGACAATATAAATGTATATATACGTACTTTATGAAAAGAAGATGATTGATACCTCATTAAAAATGAAAAAAATAATATGAAACTATACAAAAATATCACCGAATACAAAATAATGGATGAAGAAATTCAGTGGAGGATATCACAAAAAAAAAAAAATAGTCTATACATATAATTCAATAAGAGTTTTAAATAAATAAACATCAAAGTTAATGAACAGGATTTAAAAAATTGGAGAACTTTTAATACAACTAAAAATATATAAACTAATTTAAGAAAAATATTCATGACTATATCTCCACCTAAATAAAGAGGGCAGTAAATGCAAACTTTTTGGTTTACTTATTCTAATTGAAATTGAAAAAGAAAGATGTTGATGAACTTGAAAAAGAAAATTACATAAGCGATGTGAAATTGGACATAAAAAAACAAAAACAAAAAATGGTAATGCATTAGGGAAAGAAGCTAGTTGTTGTATCAGGTTGCCCTTTTACACTAATGAAAAATATACTATCATGTTAGAAATTGAGAAGCATTTTTATTTTCTAAAAATAATTATAAACAAAATTTGAAATTAAAAAATTTATATATTTTATCAAGTATGGTCGCCCTTTTGTATTGCAATAAATTCAAACCTATGAAGCGTGCAATATATTTAATGTTAAAATTTTGATATAGCAACATTCAAAAAATTATTTCATTGAGGAAAAAATGTTCATATGGGAGAAGATGGCAAAATATATTTTGCGACATAAGTTCTTAAATTGTGCCGGGGCTTATGGTTTTTCAAACATGAATAACAAATAAATACTAAAAATAAAATTTAATCAAAAAAATATTAAGAAAAAGGAAAAAATATTAATTTGAATAAAATTAATAAGTTACTTTATCAGTAGTAATGAACCAAAAAATTATTAAAGAAATATGTCAATGGAATATATAAATTGTAAAAATTATTGATTTACTTGATTAATTAAATTAAGAATTTATTCAATGAGATATACTAAGAGATTGCTGATAAGTTTAGTGACTAAAAACTATATGGCTAAAACGATAAGTTACTTTATGCACGCGCTTTGACTGTGCTTGGGCATGTAAAATGTGCGTTTTTTGGACAACTTTGCCCTTCTCTCCTCTCTCCTTATATTACATATAATATATAATATATATAATCAACAAATGATAAAATAATAAAAATATATATTAATAATATAATATTATTTTATATAAATATATAATTATATTAATATTTTTAATATAATATTTTTTTAATATTAAAAAAGTAATTTAAAAGAGAGAGAGAGAGGGGGTGAGGCGGCTTCACCGCACCTCCTCACTACTGGGCGACAACGGTCGCCCAGATGGGGGCAACGGCGACGGCCTACTGGGGGGTGGGGGGAAAGAGGAAGGGGAGAGGGTGGGGGGAGGCGATCGTGGGGTGGGGGGGGTGGTTTTTTTTTAAATAATAATTTTTATTTTATAAAGTATAAAATTTAATTTTATATAGGGTAAATTGCATAAAATTCCCCTGTGTTTTAAAATTTTTGCTAGAAACTCCCTTGTGTTAAAAAAATAGACGAAAAACCCCCTATATTTTTTAAAATGTTGCATACTTTCCTCCTTCCGTTAAATAAGCTTAACGGCATTAAAATTTATGTTGAATTGCCCGTTATACCTTCTTATAATAGCCAACGATCTTTAAATTTTAAAAATAAATGGTTCAAGTCTTAGATAAATTTTAAATTATATTTTTTTATTATATATAAACCATGTATATACTATTTTTAAAAATATATATATATATATATGTTAATGAGCGGCGACGGCCGCCGCCTATGTGAGCGGCGAAGCCGTCGCCGCCCATACTGAGCGACGGCTACGTCGCCGTCGCCCACGCACAAAGGTGGCGACGACAACGTCGCCGTTGCCCGCACACAAAGGGGCGACAGCGTGCCCCCATAAAAGGGGAAACGCGAGGTCGCCCCATTTAGTCGCCGCCCCTGCTGGGGCGGCGTCTCGATCTGGGCGTGGTCGCCCAGATCCAGGGCGACCGCGCCCCTGGCTACCGTCGCCCCATTCAGCAGCCGCCCCAACAGGGGCGGCGGGTATCTGCAGAGCAGTCGCCCTGGATCTGGGCGATCGTGCCCCCGTCGCCTAGGCCCGACGATGACATGGAGTGGCCGGCGACAAGCTGCTGACAGCGAGGCGGCCATAGGAGTAGAAGACATATTTTTTTTTAAGGGTAAACATCATTTTTTTGGTCCTCAACTATGCCACTTATCCCACTTTTGGTCCCTCATGTATCCTACTCATCAGTTTTGGTCCCTTAACTTTAATAATTTCATCAGATTTGGTCCATCTGACGACGACATGGAGTGGCCGGCGACAAGCGGCTGACAGCGAGGCAGCCATAGGAGTAGAAGACATATTTTTTTTTTAAGGGTAAACATCATTTTTGGTCCCTCAACTATGCCACTTATCCACTTTTGATCCCTCATGTATCCTACTCATCAGTTTTGGTCCTTTAACTTTAATAATTTCATCAGATTTGGTCCATCCGTTAACTTTCTGTTAAAACTAACGGACCTTGTGAAAAAAAAAACCCGAATTCGTGACCAATAGGGTTTGAACTTGGGTCACATTTTTTATAAAACCAACCTACTACCACTGGGGCAAGTCTGTGGTTAAGAAAGCTTGGGGCTGCTACAGACAAGGAAGTAAGTAATTTTCGGGTTAATAAATGTTTAAACCGTAGACTTGGCCCAGTGATAGTAGTTGGGTTTTGTTAAAAATGTGACCCAAGTTCAAACCCTGATGGTCACAATTTTGGTTTTTTTTTTTTTAAAAAGTCTGTTAGTTTTAACAGAAAAGTTAACGGAGGGACTAAATTTGATGAAATTATTAAAGTTGAGGAACCAAAAACTGATGAGTAGGATACATGAAGAACCAAAAGTGAATAAGTGGCATAGTTTAGGGACCAAAAATGATGTTTACCCTTTTTTTTAATCTTTTAACAAATTAAATTATTTTTACTAGTAATTTAAAAAACAAAAAAATTAAAAATTATTAAATTTTTAGTATTCATACATATATTGGTAGTTTTTATAATATTTTATAGTAAATAATATAACTTAAAAAAATGATATTTTTTTTGGTAGTTTGATTTGTATATTTAATAAAATATAATTTATTAAAATATATATCTAATTTATTTAATAACATATAATTATTATAAGTGACTTTTATTTATATTCATATAATTTTTTTATTTGAAAAGTGAATTTTAGTTTATTAATTTTTTGTTATTGTGGTTTGTTAATTTAAAATTTTAATTTTAAAAAAACTTTATATACAATTTTAGGTATCTTATATTTAGTTAATATAATTTAAAAATAAATCCAATTAATTAAAATATATTAAAATCAATTAATAAATTAATAATCAATAATATATAATTAATTAAAATATATCCAAACTAAAATATGCTCTTATATGTCATAGATAGGGGTAAAATAGATTTTTTGAAATATGTAATAATGTCAAAAGGTGTTAAAAAAGAAACTCACTCACACTTTAGGCGAGTGGCATGCACTCTCCGTTAATTTTCAAGAGAGGGGGTATTTTGTTGTCTTTTTCGTAACACAAGGGGTTTTTTGCCTATAAAAATATCATAGGGGAATTCCGCGCAATTTCACCATAACACAGGGGGGTGTTATGCAATTTACCCTTTTATATATTGTAGATATATTATAATTTATAAAATATATTTTAATTAAATTTATATAATATATTATATAAATATACAATTTTTAAATGTGAGGGGGCATTTTAGTTATTGCTCCTAAAAATATACTTTTAGGTTGATTAGGAGGCGGTGTGATTTATTGTTCGTAACATAGTGATGATTTTTTATATTAAAATTTTCACAGGAGAATTTTCGATATTTTTTCATATCACATGGGATCAAAATGAATTTAAACCGTAAATAATGGAAAAAAATAGATAACATTCAAAACAAAACATGAAAACCGGTCGCACAATTGTGCCACTGAAACACATCACAAAGGAGAAGGTTAAATACTTCTTTTTTAAAATGTTAATATAAATGACTACACATTTAAATAAAGTGAAGACAGGTACTCACACGTCTAATAAAATTAAAGTTCATAACTTTATCTATACTTATAAAAAAGAAAGACTTCCTATTCACAAACATCGATTAATGATTCTGGTCCACCACTTTTTAAAAATGATAATTATACACCTAATTAGATAATTTTAAAAATTAATTGTAATTACTCTTTTTTCTGTCTACAAAAGTGACTCCACGTCATTTAACATCACTACACTAATTCTTCTGTTGTCTCGATAATACTTTAAGGCCCCGTTTACTTTGAGGACGGAATTAAACGAGTGATAGGATTATCTTGAACTAAATGAAAGACAAAAAAGCCCTGTATACATGTAAGGTGTTTACTTACATGTAGTACTAAATTTTTGATAAAATATGTGAAGTGTTTACTTTGTTGTATTTACTTGTATTGGATTAAAAAATTATCCATTAGCCCTTCATGGACTTTACCTCTTGTCTTAATCGAGGGTAACATGGACTTTTGTCACCTGCATTTATTGTTGTACAAATCACATATAACTTATACCACCACCTTTGGTGGTATAAGTTAGTGCAAGTGTTAATAGTACAAGGCCCTATAATTGTACAGGCCCCATACATGAAAGTGAACAATATATTATCTTATTACTATTTTTCTTATTCAGGCTAATACCTCAAAGTAAACGGGTCCACCGATGATCTCTTGCCCGAGTGGTGAGGTTGAGGTCCCACAACCAAGAGGTCGTGTGTTCGAGTCCAATGAATGTTGGGTGTTATTTAGTTTATAGGATATTTGTATTATTCCTTTGATTGCTTTAATGTTGATGTTGGTAGATCTAGAGATGTTATTACAGTATTACTATAGACTAAATATTGTAATAGCAGTTGATTGTTGTAAAAATATTGTTGTATTTTTAAGTTTGTTTTATTTGTTTTTTCTTTTTTTAAAAAATTTAATTTATTGATTTATGTATTATCTTATTTGTAATATATTTTAAAACATAAAATATTATTTATTATATGCACACAAGAATCGACGTGCCACGATGACTATTTTTTTTTATGGTTATTAATTATTTATGGTAACTCAGTTTTAGCCATCAAATTGGAATCTCATCTACTTTCATGAAGATATTAACTATTTCCTAAAAGGTTAAATGCAATTTATCCCCATAGAAAAAATAGCAATTTACCCTCCTGTATTTCTTAAAATGAATCAGAAAAACCTCCCTCACGCGATTGTCTGAGTTTCATGCATTTTCTTTATTTTTTTTTAATATATTTTTTTATAAAATAATTTTTATTTTATTTAACAATCCTTGGATCTGATTTGAATTTAAGGTCCAAATTTGATTGGCAAATCAATGACCTAGATTTTACTTAATTCCAATCAATAGTATAGAGTTAATTGTATATTTATACTCTATATATTTATATAAAATTTAATAAAAATATATGTGTAAGATACTTATATATAATTAAAATTATATATTTAATTATATATGTATAGAGAGAGAGAGAAGGGCTAAAGGGAAGGGGAGGACAACGACGACGATAGCGATGGAGACGGGCGTTGGAGGGTATGGCAGCTACGGGAAGTGGGGGAATGGAGGGTCGTGGCGATGGAGATTGGAAAGGGGTGGTCTCAGAAGGGGATTGGGGTTGGGTCGGCGACAGGAACTAGAGAAAGGGGTGGCGATAAGGATGAAAATGAGTGGGGCGACAATGGTGACCAGTGAAAGGGAATTGGTGACGAGAAAAAGGGAATTGGGGGGGCGGCGGCAATGAGGATTGGGCGAACAGAGGAAGGGTTGTGGCGGGCGGCGAGGGGGAAGGGCTGGGAAGGAGAGTGGGAAAAGGTGCTGCCGCCCGGGAGGAGGTATGGATTTGAATTTCTTTTTTTTAGTAAAAATATATATTTTTAATAAATATTTATATATACTATCAAATAAAATATACTATATGTATTATATCTATATATATAATATCAAAACGATGGTTGACCAGAATCAAATTAATTTGACCAAATACTTTTTCTAGCTAGTTTTGAATTTTTTAATTACAAAGAACATTTGTGATTGGTTAGAAAACCTCATTTATTTAAATTAAGAGTTTAACTTGAATTTATCACAAAATCATCTATAATGTATTTTTATTGTTGAAGTCAAAACTTATCCATACAAATTCTATATTTAAAAATCAAATTACTAAATCAATTGTATTTATCTTAAATAAAGTCAAATTTTAGAGGATTATGTATCATCCATTCAGAATATTATTTATCCTATCATTGTCAAATTATATTTAATTTAACCAGATACTTTTTAATCTGTCATTCATTATTCGAAACTTGCACCATTCCTTTTGTATATATCATAAATTAAGTTTTTAATTTTATTCCTAAAAACAAAGTAAGTTTTTTACAATATAAATCTTCATTAATTTCTTTTTCTTTTTTTTCCTTCCAGTTTTTTGGTAGTTTTGAATATTTTAATAAAACACAAAAAAATATAATTGGATATATATTTGTTATGAGTTTTGAATTTTCAACTAATAAAATCAAATCTCTCAATTCATATCTTGAAATCAAGAGAACCTAAAATTTAAAATGAGCTAATCTTAATGAATCGTGTTCCACATTTTAGCAAAAACTTTTATCACATCACACAAATAGAAGTTTTCAATGTTCAAAAACCGGGAGGCTCAAACCAGTTTATAGTGTCAGCAAACTGTGGATTTGGAGTTGTAGTTGTCCAGGAGAATTACAAATGTTTGGGATTAAAGGAGTTTTGCTTTTTTGTGGGTGTATTTAGGATAAATACGTTTATATTTAGATATGGTCATTTAGGGTGTAGGAGGGTGAGAATGCTTGATTGAATCTTGTGGTTGAAACATGTGTGAGTGTAATTTTCCTATGAAAATTCACCGCTTTAGGTTTAAAATAAAAAAATACAACCTTTACTTCATTTATCAAATTAAAGGTTTAAGGTTAGAGATATGAGTATTTATATTACTTGTTTTTTTTAAATAGGTCGGGCTACTTTTTGTCGATCATTGTATGTTGTGGTCATTTTGTTCAAACCTGTCATTTATTATTATTTTATTTTATTTTTACCATTTGACTTTATTTCATTGTTACAATTTCTACAAATAATCTCCAGACCTCTATTCTATTTCTATGTTTTGCTTATATTTTTTTATTTTTGTAATCTCTACTTTCTCTCATTTGATTTCCTTAATTTACACATTTTTTATTTGATCATTTTGTCTGAACCTATGATTTTTTTTCTTTTTTCCGTATTCACGTGCTTTTTTCTATTTATTATTTTTACTTTTTGTCAATTCATGATTTTATTAACTTGAATTTTGATTTTTTATTTATGATTTCTATTTGTTTTAGTTTTAGTTTATTTTTGATTGTTTTATTTTTTCAATAATGAGTCATGATTTTTCTTGATTAATCTTTTATTTAAATATATTCAACTATAATAATCTGTTCGCATTATTTTCTTTTTAATTTCTTAAACTTTTAATCAAATAATAGTGATTTCTCTTGGTATATCTCATGCAATAAGCTTTTAATTTTAACGGGCAAAATAAATTTTTTTCACAATTTTTATATTTCATTCACATACTTTTTTCCCATTCTTTTATTGACTCACTAATACCAATACATTAAGTTTTTAATTTCAAGCAATTTCACGGGTTTTCTTTTTCTTAGTTTTTCTAATTGAATTTTTTGTTTAATATTTCATTGTTATTTAGGTGGTAAGATTGAATGCCACTGCTTTGTTTAAAAATTGATGTGCTATCTTTCAAACTTTTTTAATTTGGTTTCTTCAACCATGCAAAATCCAAAATAATTTTGACATCTTCTCTCATGGAAATATTCTTTTTCTTAATGAAATGATTTTATTATGTTAAAATTTTAGTATAAAATATATTCTGGGCTTCATAAGTTTATATCTTACATTACAAAAAGATTTTTATACTTGATAAATATATGATTTTTTATTTTCAATTGTTGTTTAAGTTTTTTTTTTTTTTTTCTAAAAGAACAAAGCTTCGGATTGTATGTCTGAAAAAATTTTATGTTACTTGAAAATAATTATTTTAAAATTTAAGTTACAATTTTCAATTGTTTTCTTTAAATTGAGTTACATAAAAAATTAGTTTTTCCTTATAATTGTTTTAACACTTTCTTTTCTTTCACCTCTTACAAATCTTTTGCTATTACGTCAAAAGTATATTTTTCACTAATGTAAAGAGCAACTTAATAGAATTGTACATACTAACTTCTTTTCTTTTAATGTTCAATTTCATGTCTGTTCTGCCATTCCCTCTCTATTTATTTGTTAATCTTCTTTTATTCATCTTTCAGATATTATTTTGTTGTGTGTGTGTGGTGAATCTACTATGAAGTGTTCTTCTTTGAAATTTATCGTTTTATAATTTATGTATTTGCTCTTATTATTAATTTCCTGAATATTTAGTAACAACGTTGTTTTTCATATACCGTAAATTATGAATCTTCTCAATTGTTGTAAAGTCAAGAAAATTTATTGCTTAATAATTTGTTCCCAAAAAACATATTTTGCATAATAAGTTTACCTAAAAAGTAAGTTGCTATAATTATTTTGCTTTCAATAATTAAAATCATACATCTAATAATCAACACATATTTAATTATTTTACGAATATATATTTCACTATTCTCTATGTGGCCTAAATAATTAAGCTTATACAAATAAAATATATAAATATTTTTTACTTTATTTTTTATTTTTTATTTAAAATTTAATATAATCTTAGCCCGTGTATAGCACGAAGATTATGCTAGTATTTATATATAATAATAATAATTATATTTTATTTATAAAAATCATCTATAAAATAGTAAGGGATGAGCGTGTATTACACCATCCTCTTTTAAGGTATTTTGCTTATACTGAAAAATACATAAAAAAAAAATTTGTTTTCTATTTTTTTATTTTTTTGATAGAGAAATATTATGCAGGTATCATATATCACATGGTGGTAAATGGACTTTTCCCCTGTCCTAAAAGACGTGGAATACGCCAACCCGAAAAAGAAAAGAAAGAGAGAAACACGCAATAACGGAAAATTGAAAACGTTTTCTTTTCACGTTTTTGTTTCCCTGCAATAATTGAAAGTCGTGATTGCTCTTCCTGCCGGGCCACACACATACGTGGCATCTTTGGGCAAAACTTGGACCATTTCCCTAAAGTAATGAGTGTGACAGTGCCAACAATCATACGTTGGCAGTACTCACATTGTTGTATTTTTCTACCTATTATCCAGATAAAAAAAAAATAAAAAATTCTACCTATTATAATAAAATTTAAACATATTTATATTGTTCTCCCCTTACATCTATATAAGTTAATGCATGTGAGTAGGTATAATCTCACTCTTATAAAAGTAGTTTAATTAGAAAATTTACCCTTCAATAAATTAGTAATAATCAATCGAGGTAAATGTGGATTTCATTCAATTTTATTATTATTTTTTTTTAAAAAAAAAGGTAATTTTCATAGAATGAAAGAAGTTACAGAAATACAATCAGGGCATTCTCTATCGAGACTACCATCCACTCCCAAGGATTATCTCAAATATTCAGCACTAAGGCCAAGCTATTCGCCATATTTTGAAAACTAAGATCATAGCTATAGACGTAGGGTCGTAATGTTGAATGAGCTTCTGCCCGATTTGTTCCAAAACCAACTTTTGTCACAATTTTTGGGTTGCATAACTTCTGTTGGAATTTTCGAAGATTGCATTTCTGCCAAAGGTGATAGACTACGAAAGCCAGATGCGCCCTGTTTGCAGCATTCACCTCATGCCTGCCGCGTCATCTCATTGCTGCCCAAGCAACTCCGATTTGCCACTGACGACGAGGCCATCTCCACCGGATTTTCCGCTGAATATGTGCAAGGCAAACGGGAATTTATTTGTTAAGATCAACAAATTTGATGAATTTTGACTAACGGGAATCCTTAGTTAAACACAAAAAATTCAAGGGTACTAAATGTAATTTTTTAAACTACAGGCAATTTACGTGTAATTACGCCAAACCTAAAAAAAGAATAGTGCAATTATCCCTAATGTTTGTCACTGGTAATAATTTGTTAATTATTGATTATTTAGCAAAGATTGATCACATACATCATATATATATATATATTACAACAATTGAGACCATAAAATTATAATTTTGGGATAACATATATTCCCCCGATATTATACGAAATTAACTAAAAAAGTGAGAAGAAAACACCCATATTCGTACAATGGATCTTGTAATGCACTATCCATCTGTTATTGACAGAAATGAGTTTTTTGGTAAAATTACACTTTTGGTTCCATAGGATTGAGGGATCAACACTTTTGGTCCCGTGATTCCTGAAATGACCAATTTAGTTCTAAAATTAGGAATTTTCGACACTTTTGGTCCTGCGCTTTCTGAAATGACTAATTTAGTCCCAAAATTGAGAATTTTAGACATATTTGATCCCACTAACGGCAAGACGTTTGCCATTAATATTTTTGACGGAAATCGTCTAATGGGACCAAATGTGTCGAAAATTCCCAACTTTGGGACTAAATTGGTCATTTCAGGAAGCGCGGGACCAAAAGTGTCGAAAATTTCCAATTTTGGGACTAAATTGGTCATTTCAGGAAGCGCAGGACCAAAAGTGTTGACCCCCAGGTCCTATGGGACCAAAAGTATAATTTTGCCGAGTTTTTGGCATGGTTTACAATAACATAATTTTTTTTTTCGTTTTACTTATTTTCTTTACCACATGAGAGTTTTTAACTAATTCCACATAACACAGGAAATTTATGCAATTTACCCTATAATTATGCTTGTTATATAATTTTTAGTTCCCATACCATAAGAAAATGTTAGAACAATTCCACTTGTTGAGGGTAAATTCAGGCAACAATCACCAAATCTTCTTGCGGAAAAAGAAAAGAAATTGTTATATCTATCTATATTATATATTAAGGGAGAGCACCTCTTTGATGTTTCTCTAATTTTGATCTGTTTTTTTATATTTAATTTATTTATTTTTAATTTTTTCATCTAACTTTTCATTCTCATATTATCATTTGATAGTTGTTTTTTTTTTTATTCATTTTTGTGTTACCATTTTCTTAGACATTTAATATTAACTTCTTATCTTATATCTATACTATTATAAAGGGAAGAGGGTTTATAGACTCAAAGTGGTAGTTTTGATACCACTACACCAAATTATTATAATACCAAAAACGCCATTCAACTTCCCCACTCATATTGAATTAACTACTTAATCAAGTTTTTAAAAAAAAAATTAATTCCATGCAATTAATGTAATCAAAAAAATTAAATTTACTCTCATTTTTTTAAGCTTATTGTTGATTGAAATATAAATAACAGATATTAAAAAAAAAATTAATTTCTAATTTAATTTGAGTAAAATATTTATTGATAATTAACACATTAGAAAAAATTATCGAATAGCTTTTATATGTGAGATTGTAAGACAATAAAAAGTTTTAATATACAAGAACAAATTATAACTTTAATAAAATAAAAATATTATTAAAAAATATGCGCGCAGGTACTGCGTGCCACGGTGTCTAGTATATCTTGTATGCATACGCATACGTATGATGGAATTCATCGATTCTAACAAGCAAATAATTAATTGTGTTACAAAAATTAATGTTTCGTAGGTCTCGAAATATCAGGTTTGACCAGTCAAACCCATCAAGTCTTGAATTGAATTGGGTCCAATAAACAAGTGGTGGGTAGTTAACGAATATGAATTTGGGTCTCAGAGATTATTTATTCATTTATAGGCTTAATATTTCGTTACAGATAAAGATATCGAGATATCTAGAATCGACACACCACTTAAAGAAATTGTGTATTCTGATGAGATATTAGTCACTTTAGTGCGAAGAGTTAGGGATCATATCACCGTTGGTGGTGTGAAGATCGACTGGCAACCTTCAGATTAGTTCACTACTAGGATGGTATCATAACGAGACAAGAAAGAGGATAAAATCAAATTGATATTTTTTAATGTATGTTTCAATGTGAGTATTATGGAAAAAGTATATGAAGTAAACGTGCAAGTCAATAAATTCTTTTTCGTATTATATTTGCGGCTAAATTATATTTTTGGTCCCTATATATATTTATTTATTCATATTTTATCTCTAGTCCTCACGTGTCATAATTTTGATCCCGGAAAAACTGCAATTTTCGTCTTGTAATTTAGGGAGTGGTAATTTTGATCCTGCATGAATTGATTTTCACAATTTAGTCCTGTAACTTTGAAAAATTGACAATTTTAGTTCTATCTGGCCGGAAAAATCCAATTTTAAAAGTCATGTGCCAGACACATGCATTTTTCCGGCCAAAAAGGACCGAAATTGCCAATTGTTTAAAGTTATAGGACTAAACTGTAAAAATCAGTTCGTGCAGGACCAAAATTGCTAACCCTAAGTTACAGGATGAAAATTGCAATTTTCTATTTTTAGACCCTTTGTTCAACATTGCCCTCGGCACACTCTATGCTAGGAGCATGTTGATCTGTGGGGTTTGAAAAATATATTTTTATGGTTGTAATTTTTTGAATTATAGACTTTATTAATTTTATTTTCTCCGAGTGGGGTAAAAAATAGGTGAATATTTAGTAAAAAATAATATTTTTATAGTTTACTTGTTCAACACACTATTGCCAAACCCCTTGCTGCGGGCATGTTAATTTGTGAAGTTTGAAAAATATTTTTCAAGGCTCTAATTTTTCAATTAAAAGGCGTTATTAATTTATTTTCATTATGAGTAAAAAAAGTGAAATTATAAGCAAAAGCATATGAGTTTTTGTAGTCTATTTGTTCAGTACTTCCCTTAACACACCCATGCTGGGGCACGTTGATATACAATGCTTGAAAATTAAATTTTTATAGCTCTAATTTATGAAGTATGGATTTTATTCATTTATTTTCTCTCAAAAGTGAAAAAATAAGTGAATTTATAATAACAATAATATTTTTATAGTTAAGTTTTTCAACACAACCTTCTTCAAATCTTATGCTGGGGGCATCTTGATTTACGAGGCTTGAAAAATATATTTTAAGGTTCTAATTTTTCAATTGTAGATATTATTAAGTTATTTTATTTATGATGAGTAAAAACATGGAATTTCAGCAAATAGTACGAGTTTTTTTTAGGGAAAATTGCAATTTTCATCCTGTAACTTAGGGGAGTCGCAATTTTGGTCCTGTACAAATTGATTTTTATAATTTAGTCCTGTAGTTTTACAAATTTGGCGAGTTTGGTCCCGTCTGGCCGGAAAGCCCCAATTATCAAGATTACGTGCTCAACACATGCGCTTTTCGGGCCAAAAAGGGCCAAAATTGCAAAATTTTTAGAGTTACAGGATTAAATTGCGAAAATCAATTCGTACAGTACCAAAATTATCACCCACCCTAAGTTACAAGATGAAAATTGTAATTTTTCTTTTGGTCCCTGATGTTTACAAGTTTTTATAGATTTGGTCCAAAATTTGACGGTATGACCACATCTGTAAGAATTTATAGACATATGACCAAAATTGTGGCACATGAACATTGATGACCAAAAGCGAATAAATGCTATATATAGGGATAAAAATGTAATTTACCCATTCTTTTACAATGAAAGAAAAAAAAAATTAACTAGGTTCAATTTAATTATACATCAATAATAGATTCAAAGTAGTAATTTTGTTCCAATTAATATTATAGGACATAAGTATTTTTATTTATTTTCAATAATACTTGTTTTGAATTTAGTCAAGATATTAAAATCTGATTGCAAAATTTAAAATCAAAAGCTTAAAATTTATATTAAATTTTTTAAAAATTAAACTAAAAATTGAATTTTTTTAAGGTAACACTATATACTAGATTTTAATTTTAATATAATTAATCATCAAATAACGATTTATCTTATAAATATTTATAAATAAAATTAGTGGAAAATAACAAAAGAAAATATTATTACAAGGAAAAGTTATATTTTCGGTCCCTATATGGCCACTTATTCATTTTTGGATCCCACGTATCATAATTTTGGTTTCTATGATTTGGTCCCTAATTTGACGGTAGAACCAAATTTTTAAAAAAATAGCTATAATATTGGAAATCAAAATCGTGTCATATAAACATTAACGAACAAAAGCGAATAAATAGCTCTATATAGGGACAAAAATACAATTTACCCTATATTTACCCTAGTAGGACAATTATTTCCTGTCTATGATCACAACACAAAGAACAAGAAAGACTTTAATTTTCATCCTTTTTTTTAAAGGGGAAATCCAATATATTAATTAGAAATCAGGTCAGCTTGAATAAAAATGTACTACATGGAGACCCAGTGATCAATGGTTTAAATTATATTCTAAAATCAAGCTGAAACGGTTGTAAATTATTACAAATTCTAAAATCAAGCCGAAATGGTTGTAAAATCAACCAATATTTTAGAAGTAGTATGTGACCCGTCATATGAACGGGCACAATATAAATTTGATTAAACTTATATTTTATTAATTTTTTTATTATGTGAAAGGAAATTAAAAGAAGTATTTTAAATAATTATTTTTTTTCAAATTTCATGCATCAACATCAATAAAATCATAGAAAAATACAATTATATGAACATAAGCAAAAAGATTAAGATCAAATGAAGCTATGTTTTATTTATACATTTTTGGTCCCATAAGTGAATCCGTTCTAATTTTGGTCCCATATTGTGGAAAATTTACACATTACATCCCATATGTCCATTTCTTTTTTTCCAATTTTAGGACCAAAATGAGTTTTCCGTTAATTGCTAACGGCAGAATCACTTGGCTCGCACGCCTCCGTTAAATTGCTTAGGATAATTACATTTTTGGTCCCATAAGTGGACCCATTTCTAATTTTGGTCCCATAAGTTGACTCATTTCTAATTTTTGGTCCTACAGTATGGGACAGAAATTGGAAAAGGGTCCACTTATGAGACCAAAAATGTAATTTATCCCGAGCAATTTAACGGAGGCGAGCGAGTCCATTAGCAACTAACGGAAAACCCCTTTTGGTCCTGAAATTGTTGGACATATGAGATGTAATGTGTGAATTCCCCACAGTATGAGACCAAAATTAAAAACGAATCCACTTATGGGACCAAATATGTAATTTACCCTTTTATTTATATAAATGGAATAAAAAACCATTTTTATTATTTAAAGAAAAGTTACTAAAATTTAAGTATTGGTTCAGTACGCTTATGAAGTATCTCATTAAATATTTTGATAATGATGATTTAGAAAATAGATGACAAATATAATTCGAAGAGATAAAATCATAGCTTTTCACCAAATAAATTTTACAAATTTCAAGCGGCACCCTTTCTTTGACCAATAATGCAGCAGAATGTATGATGGATTATGTTTTTTATGAATGCCGCCCTTTTTGTCACCTTTTGTTCAAGCGGATCTATGTAACTATATATGTTAATTATTCGGCTACCTCTTTCTATTAAAACCTTGAAGCTTAATATTACATATAAGTTATGGGTTAGTTTGTGATTAAATAAAATTTGGTAAAATGACTTTATAATGAGAACTCATATATAAAATAAGGAAAAACCTTGATCATAAGGAAAATGAAAAAACAGGCTTAATGTATATATCACATAATTCATGAACTCAATAAATGTATTGATAATAAAAAATAATAAAAGCAACAAAAGTTGAATATTCACCAATAAGAAGCATATGTAAATCTGGTTTGCACAAAACCGTCAATAAATAATCGAAATAAGTATGATAGTAAATATAAATAAATAAAAACATGATATTAAGCATAAATTAATTCATTATAAAAAAGATTAAAAAGCAACTAAATGGGTCTATGCTTATTTAATAAGTTAATGTTATTCGAACTTTCACTAATAAGTAGACAGATAGAAAGTTTGCGTCTAATCTTTTTCTTTAAAAAAAGTTCATATTTTTTTTATTATAAACCAAAATGTACATGTATATGACATAATTCATAAAATCAAAAAATAAAAACTTAATAGCAATAAGGAACAAAATTCTATTGTTTATGGATGTTCAACATCAATTAAGAATCTCATAAATTTTAAATAGTAAAATTGTGAATTTAGAAATATAAACATTTTGATTAAGGATTAGTTTACAAAAATAATCGAAAATCTTGAGTTCATTTTTCACAAATTGTGTATTAAAGAGTGAAATATATAATTGTGATGAGAAACTGTTATGAGAATAAATTATATGATTGGTTTAGAATATATATATATATATAGAGAGAGAGAGAGAGATAAGACTTTCATATTTTGTTTATGCTATCGTAAGTCAAAAAGTTATTAGAACTTATAAAATAAGAAAAGACATTGCTCATAAGGAAAAAAAATTTTTATATATGACATATCACATAATTCATGAACTCAATTATAAAAAAAATAATTAATTGAAAATAAAAAATAACAAAACAACATCACTACAAATGCTTACTTAAAAAATGGTATGTGCAAAGTCCGATCTCTTTTGCCAAAAAACTATAAATAAAATAATCAAACTAATAAAAAAAAATGATAATTAACAAAAGTATTCATGTATTTGACGAACTCATGAAATAAATGAATTGATAATGAAAAAAATAAAGCAAGAAAAGATACATACCTTGGATTTTTTCTTATTTTATAAGTTTTTCCCAACTTTCACCTATGAGTAGAGAGTTTGCTTCCAATATTTATCAAACACCTAGATTATGCTACAAAAATGTATAAATTATACTATAACTTATAAATATTATGATACTATATATAAAGAAAAGAGAGATTTAACCATTAAATGAAAATTGAAAACAATAATTAAGATATATAAGGAATTGAATTAACCGCTGCATTTATTATTAATTTAATGTATATGTACAAAATTTTAAATTAAAAAAAAATGGTGTATAAAATGATACGAAAAGATAAATATTAATATAAATAAAAATTAAATGCCAGATTAAGTACAATCATACAAATAAATATCAAACAAAATATATGGCTATTAGCAGTAAATAAATTTGTTCCTTCTTGTAGAAAAAAAAAACACAAAAGAAGTTAATAAAACATGAAAAAGAACAACAAAGTAAACTATATAATAAAAATTTACTGGATGAAACTACAAAATATAGGAATGATGTATAAAAAGATAAAAAAGGGCTAAATGTCTAATAAAAACTAAGTGTAGATTAAGTAGAATCACACAAAAAGAAAAACCAAGAAGGACATCATACAAATCGAAACAATGAAACTATGCAAATAGAAATTAAATGAGTGAACACAACCAAATCGTAGAAATAATTGAAGAAAATATAAATATAAAAAATCTAATGAAAAGTAAAGAGATTACTTAAAACTAATATGAAAGTAAAATGCACATGATAATAGACAATTGAAGTATTACAAAATTTTTATTGCGAAAATGAAACTTTGACAAATGAATAATGTGTGTGTATGTAAACTGTAAAGAAATAAACTATCAATCAAAATAATAAATTTGTGGGATATATTACTCTAAAATTATGATAGTAAATATAAATAAATAAAAATATGATATTAAGTATAAACTAATTCATAATAAAAAAGATTAAAAAGCAACTAAATGGGTCTTTTCTTATTTAATAAATTAACTTTATTCGAACTTTCACTAATAAGTAGACAGATAGGAAGTTTGCGTCCAATCTTTTTCTTTAAAAAAAGTTCATATTTTTTTTATTATAAACCAAATTGTACATGTATATGACATAATTCATAAAATCAAAAAATAAAAAATTAATAGCAATAAGGAACAAAATTCTATTGTTTATGGATGTTCAACATCAATTAAGAATCTCATAACTTTTAAACAGTAAAATTGTGATTTTAGAAATATAAACATTTTGATTAAGTATTAGTTCACAAAAATTTATGAATCGAAAATCTAGAGTTCATTTTTCACAAATTGTGTATTAAAGAGTGAAACATATAATTGTGATGAGAAACTGTTATGAGAACAAAATTATATGATTGGTTTAGAATATATATATATATATAGAGAGAGAGAGAGAGAGAGAGAGATATAAGACTTTCATATTTTATTTATGCTAACGTAAGTAAAAAGTTATTAGAATTTATAAAATAAGAAAAGACATTGTTCATAAGGAAAAAAAATATATATATATGACATATGACATAATTCATGAACTCAATTATAAAAAAAATAATTAATTGAAAATTAAAAATAACAGAACAGCAACACTACAAATGCTTACTTAAAAATGGTATATGCAAAATCCGATCTCTTTTGCCGAAAAACTATCAATAAAATAATCAAACTAATAAAATGAAAAAAATAATAACTAACAAAAGTATTCATGTATTTGACGAACTCATGAAATAAATGAATTGATAATGAAAAAAACAAGGCAAGAAAAGATACATACCTTCGATTTTTTCTTATTTTATGAGTTTTTCCAACTTTCACCTCTGAGTAGAAAGTTTGCTTTCAATATTTATCAAACACCTAGATTATGTTACAAAAATGTATAAATTATACTATAATTTATTATGATACTATATATAAAGAAAAGAGAGATTTAACCATAAAATGAAAAATTGAAAACAATAATTAAGATATATAAGGAATTGATTTAACCTCTGCATTTATTATTAATTTAATGCATATGTACAAAATTTTAAATTAAAAAAATTGGTGTACAAACCGATACAAAAAGATAAATATTAATATAAATAAAAATTATATGTCAGATTAAGTAGAATCATACAAATAAATATCAAACAAAATATATGGCTATTAGCAGTAAATAAATTTGTTCCTTCTTGTAGGAAAAAAAAAAAAACAAAAGAAGTTAATAAAATATGAAAAAGAACAACAAAGTAAACTATAAAATAAAAATTTAATGGATGAAACTACAAAATATAGAAATGATGTATAGAAAGATAAAAAAGGCTAAATGTCAAATAAAAACTAAGTGTAGATTAAGTAGAATCACACAAAAAGAAAATCCAAGGACATCATACAAATCGAAACAATGAAACTATGCAAATAGAAATTAAATGAGTGAACACAATTAAATTACAGAAATAATTGAAGAAAATATAAATATAAAAAATCTAATGAAAAGTAAAGAAATTACTCAAAACTAATATGAAAGTAAAATGCACATGATAATAGACAATTGAAGTATTACAAAATTTTTATTGTGAAAATGAAACTTTGACAAATGAATAATATGTGTGAATGTAAACTGTAAAGAAATAAATCATCAATCAAAATAATAAATTTGTGGGATATATTACTCTAAAATTTGAACACATCCAAACAATATCAAAAGAGAAAAAAATAATATATAAAAAAGAAATTTCTAATACTAAAAAGACAAAGCTGAATAATAAAAAAGAAAAAGACAAAATGTGATGATCATCGTAGCAAAATCAATTTGCTACATTATTGAAAGAAAACTAATATATATAAGTTACGTAGCATCTTGATAGAAAACATCCATTCAAGCATTCAGAGAGGTCGATCTTGAGCACAACAACTAATAATTTGTAGTGCATAACAAATTCTTCAACTTTTTTGTTATTCCAAAATTTTAACTGATATTTATATTTGACGTGATTTTTAAGTTTTTGAATTGAATACAACTCTAAGAGGAAATACTATTCGTATATCTCCATGAGGAATTTTCTATTTCCATGCTAAAATTTTGGGATTTAGTTTGTTAAGTGTTTCTTTAAAAGAAACTAAAATTCCAACTAAAATTAAACCAACCAATTAGAATTTTTCTTAGTAATTAAAAAAACTCAAAATTATAAGAATTGAGAATTGAGTCAAAATTAGCTTAATTGTGGTCAAACTTCGTTTTGCTATATATATATATAGATATAGATTATCAATATATTCTAAAATTCTAATGGTTGTAAATTATTACAAATCAAGCTGAAATGCTAAAAACTTTCACCACAGATCGCTACAGTTGATAAATCAAAGGGAAACTAAAGAATAAATGAAACAATTTCAAATTCAAACCGTTGGTTTGAATTAAATAAAATTTAGGTCATTGATCAACTAGTTAAATTAGAACTCTAAATTCAAATAAGATCCAATGATTAAAGTTAAAAATAAAAAAAAGTTAAAGAAAAAGTGCATGCACTTCACGAAATAGCGTGAGGGGTAAAATTATAGATGGTAATGAGACGGGATTGGTACGGATTTTGCCAAAACCCGAGACCCACCCAGCTAAGAAATACCGGGCCCGGGCCCAAACCCATGATCCGTTGGGTTAGACCTGATGGACCCGATAGACCCAATTCATATTTTTAAAATATTAAAAAATATATATTTTTAAAAATAATACTACCATAATTTTATAAATATGAGACAATAAAATTATTGAAAAGTTAATATTTCTTTAAATTTATATGAGCATGTTCTAGGCTTTGAAATGTTAAAAATTATAGAATATGTGTTACTTATATAAACTTATATATAAGTATTAATAAATTAGACATAATTTTTTATATAAGTATATATAAAATATATAAAAAATATAATTTGGGCGGGTTCAGACCCAAACTACTAAGACCCGGACCCATCCTGGGACCTATTTAAGTCTTCAAAACCCGCCTAGGTCTAGATTAGGGCCCGGATCCAATCCAGACCCATTGCCATATCTAGGTGAACTGCTTTATTTTGAAAAAGATAGAAAGATAATTTGGTAATATTTTTATATAAGAGGGTAATCTGCTCATATCCGATATCATACTGGGTAAATTACATGAAACCCATGAATGTATCTATACTAATATAAAAATAAATAGCAACTTTTCACTCATAAGCAACGATTTGCGATACCACTATATACTTTTTTTTTTTGTGTGTCGATAATACTGTGATGTGACGTTGATTTATATATTTTATTTTTATTATAATATACTTTAAAGTATAAAATATATTTATTATATGAATGGAAAAACGACTTCCCATTAGTATATTTATCAAGAAACTAAGATAGTCTAACCCAAAATTGATTAAAATTGATTCATGAACTGACAACACTACAAAAAAAAAAAAAAAATTAATTTTTGCAACGGCCAAAAACAATGGCTAAAAATCAATTTTCGTTGCTAATACTTATTCGCAACCGCTACACCACGGCTATCAAGCCATGGTATTTGCAAGGGTAGCCAATACATTTGCTACAGCTTTTAGCCATGGCCAATGTATTGACCACGGTAATTGCCATGGCCAATGTATTAACCATGTCAATTGCCATGGCTTTAGAGCCTTGGTTAAAAAGTCCACTATATGTGACATTTTTTACTAGGGCTTGAAAGCCGTGGCAAATGCATCTTTTACATAAATAAATAAATATATTTTGGACAAAAAAATGAATTAAATTAAATTAGTAAATAGGCCAAAAATAAATTTTCAACAATATAAAACACTAAAATGGAAAACCTGCACATTGTTAGATAGATGTTTCACACACTCCAAATTCCCTAGTAATGGTTTGAGAATAATCAACAATCAAAAGGAAATCCTTCAAAAACCGTATGCATTTGATAGAGATTAAATTCAAAATAGATTCAAAACTTTTTAACTAAAATCAAGATGCTATCAAAATACAAAGATAATGAAATCTTAATAATGACAATTCATATTTCGGCATGCTCAAAGAAAAATCTCATTGCATTGTTCTTGGAGCAAACTTGTGGTGGTCTGTATACTTGTTGAGCAGCTCAAAGCCTAATGAAAGGAAAGAGATCATGTTAGACTGTGATCATGAAACATATCAAGAAAACAAAAGTAAAGCATAATGGTAAAGACCTAAAGATAAACTATTCAACTTATTTTTCACTAGTCATCTGATTTTTTCATGCCCCAAGACATACAAAAGTAAAGCGTAATGCTCCAACACAAGCAACAAAAGTATAAACAAAAAGAAGCACGGATATTGTTTGAAGCCTATAGTCCCTATATCAATAGAACTGGTAGTTCCCAATAAGTCTATGAATAGTAGTATGTAACTCGATAATCTTTAGAATTTTATAACAATCCCTTATGACTCTGAACTGCCATATTTTTGGTCTAACCTTACCGCATTTTCAGGTCAAAATATCATTTTTGTCAATTTCAATTCAGATAAAAACAGACCATATTCCCCATCCCTTCACTCCCCAAGAATATTATAGACATGTAATTAGAATAAAATATTTAAAGAAACTCCTAGTGCATGGTGACGTTTCATATATTCCCAAGCATTGATAATCAACAAACACAAAATTCTTGCTAAAATAGCCAACAGAAACTAAAGCTAATACTAAGCTTCTGAACTGAAATCAATAAGTTCTCACCTTTATTTTCTCCATGGTTAGAGCATTTGCCATTGATTTACAACCACTTTCCAATCTGGTTGACTAGCCAAAAACACTGTGCTCACTAATTGGTTCCAGTGGATGTATATATGGTTGTAATTTTGGGCTAAGATAGTCAGAAAAACAAGTCATGTATATATATTCATGATATTCCACTGTGCTCACGAATGGATATCATTGTAGTTTCTCAAGCACACATATGTATTCTACAGTTGTGTGAATTTTACTTATCTAAGTTTTAATCATCCATTTGCACTCCATTCTCCTCCAAAAGTAGCTTTACAAATAGCCCAAACAAGTAAAGTAATAAGTATCTTCCAGTAAGTTGTAATTAAACGAAGTTCATTCAATAGATAACAAATACTACTCCTATTTCTTGCATTGTTTTAATTCCCTGCATGATCTTGATGTCATCATCGACATTGGTCTCCACAGAATTGAGCCATGGGACATTCAGGGTACTTACAATCTATACGATATATTTTCTCTATACGACTCTGAAAAATCTAGATCAGCAGATTCTTATCATCGTTTTGTTAAAGAGAGGTGCAAATTGGGATATGAAGAACAAAAGGAATGGTATTTCTTTAGTCACAAAGACAGGAAGTATACACGTAGAAGATATTCAAGTAAATTCTAGCTTGCTTCCTGAATAATAAATGTACATTAACTAATATGATTCCCGAATATCTTCAAGAAAAGGGCATCACAGCACGTGTCGTGCATTAGCGAAGATGGGTGCGCTACACGCATCAGATCTATTTGCTTCGTATGTTAATTGAAACTGAAAAGAAGTAGCATGCCATCACTTCCGTCCCACAAGGTACAAACCAAGATTACTACTTACTTCAGTTCACGTCTTTCTGCATTAATCGGCCGTATCAATCCAAAATCTCTACCACTGGAGCATATTGCAGAGGTTGAAATATGAATTAACATAGAAGAAGCAAGAGTGATTAGAAACAATAAATTGCAGCAGTATACAAACGCTGCAATTGACTAAACCCAGAAATGACAAGAATAGACTCAATATAAAATGGCAGCACCTCATTCACCTTGTCTGAAATGTAATACAAACAGAAGTTTAGAGATTATTAGACCAAGCAAAATTGACTAAAGAATTTCCCTCTTAATCCTGTCTCAACTAAGTTGTATACAATCATGTCCCAACAACCAATATAAATATGTAACTACAAACAAGCAGTAAGTTTTGGAATAAATATATAACGAAAAAAAAGCGAAGGATATTAACTTTTGCATTCTGCATTACTTGAAGTTTTCTGGCAAGTTCTTCACGGCTCTGCAACCCAACAACTCTATCAGGTGCTACCTTACTACTGAGAAAAACAAAGAACAAATAATCACACTAAAATAAGAAAAAAATTGAGTATTAGCAGAAGAATTAATTGGAACCAACTCCGGTCTTCCAGGCCCAAAAGTTATGTAAATGAGAAAAAAAAACAAAAATATAGAGAAGGAAAGGAAATCATAGGTGGAGAAAAATAAGTAACACAGTGGAGGCATTTAGATGGTGCAAACAATTAATCCAATGAACTATTTATAATGCTATTTCGGAACTTCCTCCTAAGCAAACCATGATCAAGCCTAAAATACAAAATAAAAAAAGTTGCTTTTAGATGGCCAACAACAGAGGCAAAAGAGAACAAAACAAAAAGACCCAACACAAGAAGCTGCAAACACCTTTCAGAATGAATCAGAAAACCCTTTGCTCCAAGAATATAGGTCCTTTCTAAATAACTTAACAAAGTAGCAGATAATGGTATTTAACATCACTGATATCAATCAAATACTGCCCTGAAGCTTTATTTTTGCATGCGATCATTCAAGAGACAATTTCTTATATTGAATGTCATGGATTTTATGGTTGTAATAATACCACCTTATCTAAATGCATGATGACACAGTACCATTACAACTACATAGTCCATCCGGATAAAATTTATTTAGAAGAATTCCTTTTTTTCACTTCTAAATGAAAAACAACTCAAACAAGTACATTTATGATTGTGGAGTCAACTTAGTGCCTAGGACAAGAAGAATTTAAGAGTCTTAGAAAAGTGATATACTACAAATGCTTAATCAGATTTGATTGACAGAGGATCTTTTGAGGTGAGTTTGGCCTCCTTAAATTTTTCCAAGAAGATCCGACATCTCTATATCTTTCATATTCTTTTGAGTTCTCTATCTCCATTCTTCAAAGTAATATTTTAACATATAAGCTGTTGAATACTATTTGACAGGAATTTGACAAAGCGATTACATTACTGTACCATATTATCAAAAAAGGAAAATTCTTATAACTATTCTGTCTAAACAAGTTCAGAAAGAAGTAAATGATTTTACAAGAATATAATGGTTTATTTTAAATTTCAAATTAAACTGAAAACTGATTAAACTGAAAACTCCTCCATGTTTTTTCTTGTCTAAATTAGTATCTCATAGTGTTTAGCTGTCTAAATTTACAGCACACTTCATAAATTATCAACAAGCAATAATTAATTGTAGAACCTAATTTTAGCAATATCATAGATTTAATCACTCAATTGGAGCATATTTCATAAATTTTAGCACATTTATTTGGGCAAAACTGTAGCACTCAACAAAAAGCACATCGACACGAAGAGAGAGCACAATTTTATGATCTTCATGAACAAGCAAACATGAATCACACAAGTCAAATGAAATTTAGAGAATGATACAAATGAGGCACATGATGTAAATACGATTACCAGTCACAACGATAAACTAATTTATCAAAAATAATGCTAACCAAATTACAATACGTTTCTACTCTGAGTTTGATATCAGCACCCCTCTTTTACGTCTTCTAGATCGCCTCTTGAAGATGAATTTTTAGACTATAGTATTTTTAGAGTTTATCGAAAGAGAATTTTTTTCAAATATAAACCTGCAAAAACTGATTTAAGGTGAAAAATGAATAACAAATGAATTTGAAGAGAAAAGGAAAGAAAATGAGTTGGAAAGAAAATGGAGATGAGAATCTGTAGATATGGAGAGTGAGGAATGAGGAGGAGAAACTGAGACTTTGGAAAATAATTGAAAAAGAGATAATACGAGGAGAGAGCAACAAAGAACTAAATATATATATATATATATATATATATATATGAAGTATCCACCACGGGTTTTAATTAGTCAAGGTGGATAAAAAATTTTCACGACGATTTTAAAGAGTCATGGTTTTTCTTGACATTTACCATGGCTCTTAAGCCATGGTAAATATTGTGTTGTCAATACTCAATTTTTTTTGTAGTGCAATATCATTGCGTCCGGCAACTTGTGTTGACTCTTCAAGTGTTTCCCGTTTCCCCTACTCATTTCAACTAATTTATAGAAATGACAAATGAACGAAGTGGAAGATAGTTTCACAAACTGACGGAAAAGAGTGGGGTCTAAATTTTCACAGGTTTTGCACTATAAGTAGAGACTCATGCATGCTCATGTTGCATCCCTACATCAAGAAACTAGCCATGTCTTCTCCTTTTCCTTGTTCATGGGCAACCCCCATTCTTCCATCATCGTCGTCGCCTCCTCCTCCTCTTACTCGCGTAGAGTTCCCTCTGAAACTAGACAAGATTGTCAAAGTTTTGGTCCCCAGGCCTAAGAAATCGAGGTCCAAGGAAGAGAAGGATAAAGAACAGGAAGTGTTGTTGATCTCAGACATCGAAGTCGACACCGAGAAGTTTGTGAAATTTGATGTTTTCGTGGACGAGGAAGAGAATGATTATGTCAACTTGGCAAAAGCTGAGTACACGGGGACATTTGCACAGGTGCCCCATAAACATGAGACTCCATTGCAGATAAAGACATCGAGATACCTAGAACTGACCCAGCAGCTGGAGGACTTGGGTGTTGAGGATGATGATGAGATATTGGTCACTTTGGTACCAAGAGCAGGAGATATCACCATTGGTAGTATCAAGATCATCTATAGTCCTTCAGATCAATAATTAACTACTAGATTTAGTATCGTAAAATAAAGTAAAATTGATTTCCATAACTTTAGCTTTAATGTATGTTTCAATGTACTAGCTCCGAGTATTATGAATGAACCAGTATGTGAAATGAATGTGCAAGTTCATAAACATTTTCCCTATTATATATCATAACAAAAAGAACAAGAAAGAAATTAATTTTCACCCTTTTGAAGCTACTATTGAACTGGGCCAAGTTTAAGCCACTTCTACGGCTGAAAAATTAATCAAAGTACTTGATCAATAAAAAATCATTTAAATTCAATTTGTTAAATTTAACAAACCAAATTTGAATATAATTTTTTGTGCAATTAGATTTCGAGCTCGCCTCGGACTCTGTTTGATTAGTGCAAAACTTTTAAAATATTTAAATTACTCGAGCTCTATTCATATTTAATCTGATTAAAGCTCATTTGACGATAGGGAATAAATAAAGATTAATGTAACTCATCAGAAAAATTGATGACGTCCTATATTTTATAAATGTAAAATGCATTTAACCCCTTTATTGTTTATGTGCTTGTAAGAATGAATGAGATGGATAGTGCGGGAAATTATGTATTGCAAAGTCGAGACAAGAGTTAGACTCTTTATCTTTAAGACAATTATTATCCTGCTCTGGTCCTCACGGAATCGGCAATTTGTCTCTCAAGATACAACGACTTTCTATCTCAAAGTAGCAGCACTACAAACTTTGAGAAACGACGAACCAAACAATATTTTGAAACTCTCTTGCTAAACTCTATTTGCAAAATGCTTTTATGCTTACGAATACTATGAATGATTTGAATTACTATCATCCATGAATGAAATAAAATGAGACCATGAATGAAATAAAATGAGAGAGCCTTATAGGAGTTGAAAAGTTGTCATCGAATGGACATGTCCAATCAGAACAGATGACTTTGAAAGGTTATGGCTTTCATCCGAATGGATGCATTGTTTTACCCAAAGGACATACCATTTCACCAAAATGGACGCATTTTTCACCCAACGGATTTCACCCAATTGACACATCATTTCAACCAAAGGACACACTCATTAGGTTGATCAGACACGACCGGATGATGATTTGAGCCCATCAGCCATCATCTACGTGTCACGAGCTGTCATGAGCTATCACGAGCTTGTTATGCGTCGCACATCGTAACCAATCACTTATCACGATTTATTCTTTAATTTATCATTCACTATTTTCCAACAGTACTAATCATTGTGCACATCGTCTCTACGTACTTAAAATAAATTTAATTCATCTCGCTTGCCAACATGGCTGGCAGTCCATCATCTTGAAAGGGGATTTCTCACTCTCATATCTAAGCAATTGGCTTTCTCAAAGAAGATCTCTCCCTAACTGGAACTCAAGCCACTGTTTACTTGCTTGTTCAAGCTTCCATTGTACTGAACTCTGAAGTTTCTTTATAAATGAACTTTTCCTTTAAAAATAAAAATAAAAATATATATATAGGGTAAATTACATTTACCTTTTTTAAAATTTGACATAATTACAAATACCCCTCATCGTTTGAAAAATTATAAATATACCCCTGAAGTTTGTAACTGTTTAACAAATAATCCATTTTCATCTATTTTTATGGGTGAAATGACCAAAATATCTTTATGCACTGAATTATTTTTATTTAATTCTTAAATTTTTTTTGGACTATAATGCACAGGGAGAGATTTCTTAAGTTTTTCACACAGAGGAACAATAATACAATTTTTCTCGGTTGATTTTTCTACAATTTTAATAAAAATTTAAGGGCAAAATGGTTAATTTTAGGCTTTTTGTTAAAAATTACAAACCTCAGGGGGGATTTGTAATTTTTCAAACAACGAGGGAGTATTTGTAATTATGCCAAATCTCAGACGAAGTAGCTGTAATTTACCCTATATATTTATATAAACCAGCACATCACATTTTAAAAAAAGAATAAAAAAATTAATTTATGTGTATTATTAACACGACAAAAATTGATAACTCGAAGCCATCAACGTGGCTTAATTGCTCTCGTCGCACTCTTGCTTCCTTCTCCCCGCCTCTCAGGCTTAGGCTAAGGAATACAGTATGAGGAAGGACACCACTGGCTATATACAAATCAGGGATCGACGTGACCAAATTACCTCCCAAATAGGTAACCTCATGCCCAAGATTTGATGTCATAAGTCATCATTTGTAATTAAAAATTATTTTTCTTTTTTATATTAATATAAATATACATAAATAAGTGGAAAACGACTCGACTCCTAAGATAAAATTAGACTATTAGAGATTTGACAAGTCGCAAAAGGAAAAACAAAAACTGCACATAGATATTGGAGCAACTAAAGGGACAAATTAAAACACTTGTGAACTATTTTAGAAAACGATCGACATACGAAGAAATTGGACCACCCCAAGGGGGCCGGGAGAAAATCCCACGTGAAATAATTTCGTAAATAGTTTTAAAATTTTCTGGAAATTCTTCGTTTTGTGATTTTCATTTAAGTGATGTTTCTGTCATATCTCTTTCTCGTGCATGGCCAATGGATGGGAAAGAAATTAAAAAATGTGTCCGCATACGTGGACCACTCACCACCTTTTCTCTCTCCTCTCAATAATATATTGGGAAGATTATTTTTTTTAGTTCATTAAGTATGCTCAATATTAATTTTAGTCCAATAACTTATAAAATTGATGTAATATAGTCCGAATTAGGGTTTTTTCCTCAATTATTCGACGATATTTTAAAAATTAATCGAAAAATACCCACGTGACAACTCTTTGATTAATTTCCGACAACTTGTACATGTGAACAACTACATCTAGAAACACATGACCATTAATGCTGATTGAACAGTATTTAAAATATCATAATTCTAAAAAAATATAAAATATTAATTGATTATAAAATTATATTTTTTTTAATTAATTTTAAATAATTATTTAGTTAAATGTATTTTATTAGTTAGAATTATTTTAATTTTTTTAATAATGTTTAAATAAATAAATTAAAATATATTAATTTTTTTTCCTTGCAGGGACGACGATACCGCTGCCCCCTCCTCGACTTTGGGCGACGACGTCACCCAGATTGGGGGGCGACGGCACCCTCAAAGCCCTCTTATGCAGGGGCGCTGAGGGGTGGGGAGGAGGGTAGGCGCAGGGAAAGGGGGGGGGGGGTTGATTTTTTTTTAAAATAATAATTTTATTTTCATAAATTATAAGTATATATATAATAATTCAAGTTAAAATCTACTCCATTTTCAATTGCATATTATGCTTAAAAATTCATAAAATATGTCCAGTTGGCATGTCATGTAATATTTCTAGTCAAGAAAGCAAAAATCGATCACTAAAGGACTAAATCTCATCAATTTTATAATTTACTAGACTTAAAAAAATAGGCATAGTTATCGGACCAAAATTAATATTGGACATACTTAGCGGACTAAAAAAATAATTTTTTCAAATATATATTATTTCCTATTTCTAATGATTTTGACTATAATCCACTTTATCATCTATTTTTGAAAATGTCATGTAAGACAAAACTCGGTAAGAATGATAGGAAAGTCACGGTTATTACCCTCTAAAGTTCGTTTAAAGATTCAGTTCTGGAGAGAGCAACTAAGATAGTCAAAGTTGTACTGTTGAATATAATGCAGAGTGTGTATTTATAGCTATGATCACCGCCATAAATATAATATTTAATTAAGGCTAATTATCATGGTTAATACAAAATATTTGTAGTAAATAATCATTGACCACGGCCACGCAACGATTGTCGGCTGTGATTTTTACGAGTGATGCGTACTGGGGTCTAGCAACACCACAAAATGTCGAGGGATCTTCTTGAAAGTCCCAAAATTGCAGGGGAGACTAACCTACAGGGAGGGGTTAGCACTCCGATACTTAAGTCAGTAATGTTCGACTTAAAATAAATAAAGAACACTTGAGAAAGATGAGAATAATGGTGAAAGGGATGTGATAATTCGTAGGATAATACGCTAACAGAATGTAGAGAATTTCGTGTGTAAAAGATAGGGTAAATGTTACTTGAGAGTTTTCAAAATAGTGAACTTGTGAAAACTTGAACTTTCCAAATTACAGCACAATGTGTCCCTTTTATAGCCAGTGTTGAACTCGATTTTGGAGGATATTTATTAAGTACCATATACCGTTGGAAACCCTGAAGAGTCAGCTTCCTAACTGAACAAACCTCGCGTGAATCGGAGTTGAATTGGAGATATATCCGTTTGAGTGGACCTTGCCACATCTGCCAGATTTTTTGGGAATGTAGTTACCAGCTGAGAAACATCCGAATTCTGGCCAATCTACAAGGAATCTGGATATGATCTTTTAACATGACGTGGATTTAGGTGTTGGCTAACTGTGCAACATGGAATCCAAGCTGTTCGATGACTAGGCTTGCTGTACGGGCCTTTTTCATGGACCTGCCAGATTAGTGTTTACAACTGGGCTTTATATGTGGAAGAAATCTTACTTTTGGGCCTGGTGGTGTTGGCCTGCTGGGCTGCTCAGCCTGGGGGCCTGCTCCTAGCTTTTGGGCTGGCCCGGTGGATTTTGAGTGGGCATCATCACTCTCCCCTACTCCAGTAATGCGAGACTTGTTGTCGGACTGGTGGAGTAAAAATAAGTAGTCCTGTAAAGGTCAGCACAAGAGCTATAAACCTGACTGCACCAACAAGTCATATCCTGCTATGCTGTTTCCTCCTTGCTGTGCTGTGTGCTTCCTGCTGAGGTCACTTACGCGGCATCACACGGATTTGATTTTATTTTGAACTTATCTGCAAAGAAGATTTAGCAAGGTAATCATTGCTATAAAAGGAAAGGGAGGAGAGTTTCCACCGTGCGTATCTACGCACGCGTCCTGTGATTGGGGCGTGTTTACCAAGCGTGGAGGAGAGAGACCAAGCCCTGCGCGGATGGGACTCTTCGCCTGCCAGGGTATAAAACCCTTTTCTTAGGGCAGTTTCCTTTTTCCTCATCTTGCCTTCGCCTGAGTAAGTTTTTTTCCTTTTTTCGTGCGAATTTTCCTCTCTTTCTTTTTTCCTTTACAAGAATATTTTCTGAAATGGATTTTGCATCCCGCAGGTTTCGAGATTCTCCAGAGCTTTCCTTGAATTCCTTGCTTTCCCCTGCTTTGAAACTAGGTACGCCCTATTGCTCTCTCTGCTTTGGTAGTCATGTTCACTGGTAGTGTAGATAAGGATGCCATAAAAGATGTGTTGATTGATCTGCTAGAGCCTTCTGACGAGGGGGGTGACAACCCCACGCCTTCTGACTCTGCCTCCCATCATGGAGGTGAGAGTGATGAGGAGGAAAATAAGCAAAGAAGAGGGAGACAGGAAAAAGACGGAGGACTTTCTGGTTTCGATCGGGGCCGCCGCTTTTCGTATCTTTAGGTCTAAGCTGATTGAAATGGAGTTAGTAGGAGTTCGGGATAAGTACGGGATACCTGGTGAGTATGTGATCCAGGCCCCTGCTTCTGACGCTCGCCCTCATCTTCTTCCAGTTGGTTTTTTGTGTTTCTATCTTGCCCAGCTGGAGGCGGGCCTTCGATTCCCTATCCCCCCCTTTTTTCTGTGAGGTAGCTACCTTGTTTAATATCCCTCTGAACCAACTAGTGCCAAAATCTTTCAGCCTATTGTCTGGGTTTTATATCCTGGTAAGAAACTTAGGAGAGGTCCCTTTTGCTGCCCAATTCCATTCATTTTTCGTGCTGAAAAGAGCAGGTCCTGGTCTTTTCTACTTCACCTCTCGGGGGAAAGCTCGGTTTTTGTCCACCGAGTCCTCTGTGAAGGAGTGGAAACAGGACTATTTCTTTGTCTCCTCTCTGCAGCCCTGGAGGTTTCCCCAGGTGTGGGTTGTGAGTCCTCTTTAGTTAAAATACTCAGCCCGTAACATGCGTGCTGCCTTCCAGGACTGCTTGAACATTTGAATGCCTCTCCTTTTGATCTTCGCAAAATTGTACACCCTGCTATCCTCCACCAGTTTGGCCTGAGCCCTAAGAGTATGTTTGGTTGGGGGAAAAAGTGGAAGTATAGAAGAAGTGGAAGTAAAAGGAGATGTATAAGAAAAAAGTTTAGTTTGGTTTGGGGGAAGAGATAGAAGGGAAGTAAACTGGATGTATACAAAATCCCTTCCGAGTCCAATTTCGTTTCCGTCCGAAATTGGGCGAAAAAGTGAAAGTATAAGGCCAAAAGACAAAAAAAATACATATTTTATTTTTATTTACTCTATTGACCATATATATATATTCCCCCAATTCTATTCTCCTTTCCGTTGATAATACCGTACATAATCGCCAGAGAAAAGATTACCAAATCGTTGGAAAAACTACTACGTCGAGTCAACAATCCGGTAAACATACTTTGCATTTGTGATTTTTCAGAATTTTTTTATTGCAAATTTGTTATTAATCTTGATTGAATAATCCTTTCACCTAATCGTGTTCCCTCTTCCTGCCGTCGGCACGAGTAATTTTTATTTTATTTAAACAAAAATAATTTAGAATAAATGAATGTCATTCAAGAGCGGATAAGGCTAAAAGATCAAAAGTAACTCAGTGCTCCATACAGGGGAAATGAAAGAAGAATTCATTCGGATCCTCATCCCATCCTTTAACATGTTCAATCTTCTTCTAGCCGTTTCCCACCTATTCTTTCTGCTCTTTCGCTTACTCATGTGTCCCCCGAATCTACTAGTCATCGTCTTTGAGTTGGCGAAGCTTCAAAAGAAGGGTTTTCTAGTTCGCACGTCTACTCGTACACATACTAACTTACATTCAGGTAAAACTTGCTTCTTTGAACTTTTCCTCTAACCTATCTTGATCAATATTCGTTTTGAAGAATATTTTTATTAATAAAAAATATTATTGTTCTTGTTTGATATGTATTTTTATTACTAAGATTTCTAGATCTTTCATATTAGTATAATATTAACTTGTTTATTTTCTAAAAAAAAAATGAAGAGAAAGGGTTAAATTGTAAAATTACAAAAATTAGTCTTTTCTTCTCAATCTAATTTTCTCGTACCAAACAATGGAAAATATTTGAGATTTACTCTCATTCCAATCATACCAAACAACTTGAAGGAAAACTATTATTCTTTCCCTCCTCTCCCCCTTTCCCTTCCCCCTTCCCCTTTCACTTCCCCTTTCCTATCATTTGAACCAAACGAACCTTAAGGTGGCAAACATGGATCCTGCTGCTGGTATGCAGCCTACTTTTTGTTTTTTTTGTTTGCTTGCTTGTTGCAGGAACTTGATTAGGAAATAAATGTATGTTAATGCTTGTGTTGGTATCTACCTGTTCGTGTGCAGGGAGAATCTTTTAGAAATTGCTGCAAGACAAGGCGGAGGCGTCTCCGGGGGCTGGGCCCTCTGCCGGACGAAATTTGATCAAGAGCCCTCTTTCTACTCCTGCTAATCCAGTCTCCGCTGGAGACCCCAAAGGCAAACGCCCTAGTGACCCCATCCCTACTCCTACCAAGAAGGCTAAGGGCCAGTCAGGTCCTCTAACGCCACGTGCTCCTCGCCCGGCTACTCGGGCAGGGACTCCCCGCCCGGCTGATGAGAGGGTGGCGCGAAAGAAGCTCTCCCCTGCCTGGACCCTGCCGGAGGAGTATTCCGTGCTTCTGGATGAGGGGGAGCCCAACCGGGCTGGTGAATTTATAATGGGGGTCAGGCCTCCCTAGGATAAGACATACGCCGACAACCTGTCTCGAGCTCGAGCCTTAAGCCTCTTTGCTACTTATTTCAGCAGGGTAAGTACCTGTATCAAAAACATGTAAGGCATAGTGGAAGTAAAGGATGATGTAAACTGTTTGTCTTGCAGGCGTATGTGCTGGGGGCAGCACATTTAGCTGGCTAGAGTAGGGAGGTCCTTTATTCGAGGGCTCCCTTAAGAGGGTGGAGGAGTAGGAGGAGACCATCCGCAGGCTGAGGAAAACAATTTAGAAAAGAGATGAAGCTCGTCAGGAGGACGTGGCCAGCCTGCGCCATTTGAGAGGGGAAGTTTCAGCCCTGCACGTTCGCCTGGAGCAGATAGTTTTGCAGGCAGAGAGGGAAAGGAAGGAGTTGATCCACTACTACCCGAGACCGAGGAAGGCTGAGATTTGTTGGAGGGTATCTGGCGGAGTCGCCTAGCTGAGTATACCAAGTCCCCAGAGTTCCAGAGCTTGTTGGTGGATAAGGCTCTGAAGTACTATTACCACGGTTTCTAGACCTGTACCCAACAATTTGCTGCAGCAGGTTATTCTCCGGCTAATGCTGACCCTTCCTTCTTGGACTAGAATGCAGGCCTGGCTATAGCACCAGACCCAGATAATGATGAGCCCATCCTGGTGCTAGAGGTCCCTGCTGCTGAAGAGGACCCTATGTCTGTGGACCTAATTGGGTAGGCAGTGGAGGTTGCAGCCCCCTTGAGGTCGGATCTCCCTGCTGCAGCTGGTGAAGGAAGTGCCCCTCCTCCTGCTTGTAACTGAATTTGTCCCCCCCCCCCCCATTGGAAGAAACAATTTTAATTTTTTTTTGCTGAACAATTGGTACCTCCTACGTGAGGTTTTGCAAGTGCCCGTGTGTGGGATTTTGAATATTTTTCTACTTTTCGTTGGCATTTTTGATGCTGTGAATTCTGCTTTTTCCTTTCTTGCTTTGTGGATATTTTTTTGCTCTTTTGTCAAGCTTATTCCGTGCTTACTGTTATGCTTTTGTTTTCCTGCATGTTTGTGTACATGATTTGCTGGGAATGCCCCAGTTTATTTGTTGGTATGGGCTTAGTGTGCCAAGAAAATGAGGTGTTCACCTGCAAGAAAACACTTGTATAGGGGAGGCCAATTAGGCCTTATAGTAAAGAATGAAATTCACTGCATATTGTTTGTTTGTAAGCGAGAAGGGTTTTGACATAAATCTGAAGGACAAGCGGATCCGCCTGGGAGCGCGAGCGGAAGCGAGAAAGCGAGAAAATAGTGGGTAAATTTAAATCTAATTGAAATATGAGCGAATCCCAAGGGGTGTACCCTTGGGTGCTCAACCGGGCGTTCGATGTAGGATGTGTAAATATTAAAACATATATTTAAGCACATAGGGCATAGATATATAAATGAAATCAATCAAAGCGTAATAAACCGTTACCTTTGATTGTTTAGCGTATGCTCCCGGCTACTAGCGTTGTTCCTTCTCCGGAATGCTCACGAAATCCAAACGTATGGATTCTCTAAAGGTGATCCACACCACACCGGAAGAAACACACGTTCTTCTTGCTAGAAAAGAACGGGTTTAGGAAGGAATCGGTTTAAGAGAAGAACACTATGAATTAGTGTTCTCTTAAACTTACTTTGCTCTTCTTCTTGATTCAAAATCAAGTGAAGAACACAAGTGTAAGAGAGGGAGAGAGCACGAAATTTGAGAGAGAGGAGAGGATTTTGTCTTCTCTTTTTTCTAGAAAAAGATGAATAATGAATCACTTATGCTTGGTGTTGTATATTCTCATATATATACATAATTAATGTGATTATTGGAATGTGTCTAGGTTCATCCAAGGATGTCTAGATTCATTCCAATCAATCACCATCAATTCTTCAATCAAGCCCACCAAAATTTATGGTATGATCAAATCATACCAAAAGGGAAGAGCTTGATTGGAGTTGATTTGTCTCTTTCCAAAAGAGATAAGTCAACAAACCACCTAGCATGAAACATGGCTGATTTTGCTTCCTCCAAAGGAGCATGTCGGCCATGTTTAATTAAGGGAAGAAGTCCAACTTCTTCCTATTCCAAAATAGGAATTATTTCTCCTCTCGGGTATAATTTAACGGACCGGGTTTTATCGTAAGCCAATTACGACGAATCCAATATTAAATCCAATTTAATGTCCATTTAAATTATTCCCGTTGATCTTTTAATCCAATTAAAAGATCCAACGTCTCAACGTCTCAACTTTCCATATTTAATCGAAAATCCAATTTACTGATTAAACGAAAGCCCGATACAATATCAGCCCGTCCATCCAATGGACTTTCCCTTAAGTAATCCAATTACTTATTTTTATCCTTCGAGATTGATTCCAAGTCGATCTCTCAACCTCCTCGGTGATTTGTGTGTGACCCTTTAGGTTCACCCTCAGCTAGACTTGGGCCCGTGTCCACAAGGGCCTGTTACCATGGGTGGCCGTCTAGCAACGGTCCATGGCACTAGAGACTAGGTGAATTGACGTGAACATTTAGGCGCCGATTCCGTATGGGTACGATCCTTCCGTCTACCGTCTCCCGGCCTTAGTTTAGGGTATGGAATTGGGCGTTGGTTCACATCCTTGACTAGGCATCTATGCTTAATACTCGAGACCACGTATGCTTCATTGCGTCGACACAGGAAATCATTCCCTGTTCGACCAACCACTGTGGCCACAGCTTCAAACAGCATGAACGTGTCTCCGAGTGCATAGGAGATACCTCTGTCACATACTGACAGGGGACGGATCCTCTTCTTGGAATCCACCGTCCTCGCTACACATTCCGACTGCACTGGACAAGGCTTATGATAATCATCTTACAGAATGATTACCTCTCGCCAGATCCAAGCTACAGCCGTCCTGTGCACACGACTGCCATGATTCCTGAAGTATGAGGATTACTCCCGTACTATCGGAACCGGGGAAAACCAATCATACCGACCAAGCCTCCAAGGCTTCCATATGATGATCCCCGCGAGTCAGTCCAGTCGGCTCGACCCCAGTCGACCAACCCATCAAGATCGTGTAGGCGTCCCACACCTGTCGCCGATGAAACACGGCACTCATCCAATGAACACGACTCTTGACGCAAGTCTCAATAGGACTCTCGATGCCCTGTCTCGAGGTCCTCGACTTGGAACGTTTCAGACCCAACTCTCAATCAGTTGGTTTCATGACCACCATCCAATGCGTGGCCCAACTGCACGAGTTGTTATCCATGGTCTGTGGGCTTTGTTGCGATATAAGTTAAACACCGTTTTAACAAATGTAAGATGAGCGCAACAAAGAAGGTACCGTTGGTGATGAACACTCATCTTATTCATCACATAATAATATTACATTTACATCAAGTTGTCAGATAGGTTACAAATCGCCAAACCTATTGGCTTTCTGGTCACCTATTCTAACAAAATCAACTTGGTCAGCAGGGCAGGTGCTAGCCTGGCTTGGTAGCCCCTTTTATTGGCAGCCTTATCCAGCGGGAGTAGGGTAAAACATGCTTATCCTGTGAGAGATTCAACAACAAGAGATAACTAGGCCTTGTGAGGACAAGTTATTAAAGCTTTCAGTCCAGAACATGAGCAAGTATGTGCCCTTTCGGGGGTAGCTTATATAGGGTTTTTTGCAGCCAGTGGAAGTGCGCCACCAGGGCGGCTTATTAGGGCTCAAAGCCAGTAAGGGTGCGCCAGCAGGGCGGCTTATTAGGGCTCGAAGCCAGTAAGAGTGCGCCAGCATATCAGGGTTTGAAGCCAGTAGGAGTGCGCCAGCAGGGCGGCTTATTAGGGCTCGAAGCCAGTAGGAGTGCGCTAGCAGGGTGGCTTATCAGGGCTCGAAGCCAGTAGGAGTGCGCCAACAGGACAACTTATCAGGGCTTGGAGCTAGTAAGATGAAATAACCTGTTTGACAAAGCAGGATATAACAAAGGAGTAAAGCTTGCTCTTTTATTTACGCAGCAAGTGATGATTAAGCAGGCAGTAACATAATGATCATAAAGTAGGCTGTTCAGGAGTAAAACTTCCTGAGGTTATATGTATTCCAAGGCTGGGAGACGGTAGACGGAAGGATCGTACCCATCTTGCAGCTCGTAAGCTCCAAATTTGATAATCCGGCTTACTTTGTAAGGACCCTCCCATTTGGGAGTTGGCTTTCCTACTAGTTTTGAGGCACTGACTCGTCTCAAGGTCTCCCACCTAGAATTGTCTCATTTTCACCCTTCTGTTGTAAGCATTGATCACTATTTATTTATATCTTTCTATGCAAGTTCGAGCGTCCTCTCGAATTTCATCAATAAGGTCTAGGTTGGTACGCAGCAAGGCATCATTGATTTTCTGTTTGAAATGCTGTATTCGGAAGGATTCCAAACCAGCTTTAGTAGGGATTACTGCCTCTGAGCCGTACGCCAAGTTGAAAGGAGTCTCTCCTGTAGTGAATGGGGTGGTCCTGTAAGACCATAGTACGCTGGGCAGGGCGTCTACCCACTGCCCTCCTGCTTGTTCTAGCTTGGTTTTGATACCTTGCACCAGGATCCTGTTTGTAAGCTCTACCTGCTCGTTAACTTGGGGGTATACTACAGAAGTGAAGCATTGCTCGATGCCCAGATCAGCACACCAGTCTTGAATTCTTCAGCCCTGAAACTAGCAACCATTTCCAGAAATAAGAACGCAGGGTAAGCCGTACCTGCAAATAATGTTTTTCCACAAGAATTTAATCACTTCGTCCTTTGTGATTTTGGCAAAGGGTTCTGCTTCTACCCATTTGCTGAAATAGTCCACTTCCACCAGCAGGAATTTGCGTTGTGCTTGTGTGATTGGGAAATGACCTACTATATCCATTCCCCACTGGGAGAACGGGCAAGGCGCTGAGAGCGTTTTGAGGTGCTCAGCCGACACATGGATGAGCGGGGCATGCTTTTGGCATTGCTCACACATTCTTACCTAGCTGATTGCATCATTTCTAAGATTGGGCCAGAAATATGCGGCACTTAAAACTTTTCACGCCAGGGCCATGCCACCTATATGGGACCCACAAGCTCCTTTGTGAATTTCCCGGAGCACAGTTATGCTCTCTTCTGCTGATAGGAATCAGAGGTAGGGCTGGGAGAAGCTGCGTTTGTAGAGGATTCCTCCCAGCAGGGTAAACCAAGCTGTTTGGCTTCTCAAGTGGGTTGCTTCATTTTGGTTGGTAGGAAGGGTTCCTTCTTGTAGGTAATCGAGGAGGGGTTTCCTCCAGTCTGTATTGATCTGCATCATATATGCGTTAGTATCAGGAGTAGTTTTAGCAAGGGTCCTTACTGTAATAGTACGAGTGTTGCAATCGGCCAGAGAGCTAGCCAGTCGGGCAAGATAATCGGCCTTGGTGTTTTCAGTGCAGGGGATTTGATGAAGCTGGAAGCTTTTCAACCTGCTCTTGAGGTCGCTGATTTCCTGGAGATATCCCCTCATGCGGTCCTCTTTGACATCATAGGTCCCTCCTACCTGATTGGTTACCAGCTAGGAGTCGGAATAGGCAACTTCGTTTCTTGCTCCCGCGTCTAGTGCCATCTTGATGCCTGCCACGAGGGCTTCGTATTCAGCCTCATTGTTCCAGGCTCTAAAGTCGAACCTCAAGGCGAATTCTAGCTCATCTCCATCTAGGCTAGTTAGCACGATACCCGTGAAGGAACCATCCACATGGAGTAGCTATGTTCCTTTCTCTTCTTCAGCTGGCGCCACTTCAGTTATGAAATCAACAAGGGCCTGGGCTTTGATAGCCGTTCTAGGTTGGTAGGAGATATCATATTCGCTAAGCTCAACAACCCACTTGATCATCCTGCATAAGGTTCAGCTTTGCCCAGTGTAATTCGCAGGTGGGTGTTAGTGCATAGTTATGGAATGAGACAAGAAGTAAGGGCGTAATTTTCTAGCAGTTGTTACCAGGGCAAATGCCAATTTTTCTACCTCCGGGTAGCATTGTTCAGCACCATGCAGGACCTTATCGACGTAGTATATAAGCTTCTATACCCCGTCCTCCTCCTTGACGAGCACGGAACTTACAGCGGGGTGCCCTGCGGCAAGGTGCAAGTATAATGTCTCCCCTGGTGAGGGTTTTGTGAGCAGTGGTAGCTTGGCAAGATACACCTTTAGATCCAAGAAGGCTTGCTGACAAGCTTCGTCCTATGCGAAGTGTTTAGCCGTCCTCAAAGCTTTGAAGAAAGGAAGGCTGTGCTCAGCAGAACGGGATATGAACCTGCTGAGGGCAGCGATGCGGCCGGCAAGCTTCTGTACTTCATTGAGGTTGGCAGGAGGTCTCATCTCTTGGATCGCCCGTATTTTGTCTGGGTTGACCTCAATGCCCTTCTGTGTCACCATGTAGCCAAGGAATCGGCCACTTCGAACGCCGAATGCGCATTTGGCAGGGTTCAACTTCATGTGATACTTCCTGAGAATGATGAAGGTTTTCGCCAGATCTGTGATGTGCTGATCAGCCTACCGGCTCTTCACCAGCATGTCATCCACGTACACCTCCATATTACGTCCAAGCTGTTCTCGAAACATGCGGTCCACCAAGTGCTGGTACGTGGCACCTGCAGTTTTTAGCCCAAAGGGCATAACAATGTAACATTATGTCCCCCCTGACGTGATGAAGCTTACACGCTTCTGGTCATCGGGGTTAAGCATGATCTTGTGATAACCCTGCCAGGCATCCATTGGACTTAGCAGTTCATGACCAGAGGTGGAAATCCACCAACTGGTCTATACGAGGTAAGGGATAGAAGTCCTCAGGACATGCTTTATTCACATCACGAAAATCGACGCACATCCGCCATTTATTACCTGGCTTGGGGACAAGCACCATATTGGACAACCACTGGGGAATTGAATCTCCTTGATGTGCCCTATAGCAAGGAGCTTGCTTACCTCATCCTGGATGACCTTGTCCTTTTCAGGACCAAAATATCTTTCTTCTGCTTCACCAGAGGGAAGGTCGGATCCAAGTTTAGGCTGTGTATTGCAATGCTGGGGCCAATACCCACTAGGCCTCGGGCTGTCCAGGCGAAAACATCTACATTCTCCTACAAAAAGGTGGTAAGTTGCCTTGCCACTTCGGGATTTAATTGGGAGCCGATCCTAGTGGTTTTGTCGAGTTCTCCAGGTACGAGCTAAATTCTTAGAAGCTCCTCGACGGGCTGGACTCGAGTAGGAATCTCGTTTCCTTGCTCATCTTGCTGCATTAGGTTGGTTCCCTTTCTCTCTGCTAGGCGGGGGGAGATCTACCTCCATGTCTTTCCTGCTGCCTCCTTTCACGGACTCGACATAGCATTTCCTGGTAGTGTACTGCTCACCGGTGACTTCTCCTACCCCTGCTCCGGTAGGGAATTTTAGCTTCATGTGATAGTGGAGACAACAACTTGGAAGGCGTTCAGGGCAGGGCACTCTAAAATGACGTTGTAAGTTGAGTAAAGTGTTTAGTGGCTCCAGCGGGATGTCTCCAAGCTCCATCTGCCGGTAGACCTCATAGAAGAGGATATCCGCGGAACTGCCATAATCCACAAAAATACGTTGAATAGTGTAGTTAGCAAGAGTAGCATAAATAACCAGGGCGTCGTTATGAGGTAGGTGAACTCCTTGTATATCTACAGGACTGAAATGGATCAAAGGATCCCCTGCTGGTGCTTTGTGGTCAAGTTCCATTACTGCTTTGGCAGCACGAGCGTGGGCACGCCCGGATCTGCTGGAGTCCCTGTCAGTAGGTCCTCCTGCTATCATGTGAATTACCCCCTTAGCAGGGGTGTTTTTCGGGCTTTGCTCCCCAGCCGGAAATTTTTCCCTTTTGGGCTCGCTCCTGGGAGGGTCAGCGGCCTGCTCCTCGCTGCCGAGGAAGCTGCGATGGCGGGAGCGCTCCTCCCTCTGTTCACGGCGTCGATCCTTATCGACGTAGTCCTTCAGGTAGCCAGCTTGGATGAGCCACTCTATTTCCTGTCTTAGCTGATGGCACCTGTTGGTGTCGTGTCCATATTCCCTGTGGGTACCTGTAGAAATATTTAGACTTAGGATGCTGAGGGCCTTCCTCAAAGCCTTTGGGCCAAATAAGGCAGGGTGGCGATCTATGACCATCAACATCCGTGCTGGGCTGGTGATCAGTGGGGTGAAGTGCTCATTGCTTGGGTCGAGGGGGTTGAATCGTCCCCGGGTTTCTCCCTTGCTCCGTCGAATGGAGGGGGACTCACCCTCCTTCTTCCGGTCTTTACCCTCCCTCTTCCTGACCAGCCGGGCATCTTCAAGGTTTATGTACTTTTCTGCACGAGCTAGCACTTTCTGAAAGCTGGCTGCAGGTTTCTTAGCTAGGGACTCGAAAAGTGGTCCTACTCGGATGCCTTGGGTGAGTGCAATGATCAACACCTCCTGGTGGGCTATGGGGACCTCCAGGACGGCATTATTGAAACTTTATATGTAGGCTCTCAATGTCTCCTTTTCCTCCCGCTTAACTCCAAAAAGACTGATAGCCGACTTTCGGTATTTTTTGCTGCTAGCAAACTGATGTAGGAAAAGGGAGCTAAATTCTACAAAACATCTAACTGATCCAGCTGGAAGCTGGTTGAACCATTGTTAAGCAGAATCGGTTAGTGTGGTAAGAAAAACACGACATTCAATGCCATCGGTGTACCTGTGCAGCGGGGCTGCATTTTCAAACTTATGCATATGCTCAGTCGGATCAGTAGTGCCCTTGTAGGCAGGCAGGCAGATGGGAGGGTGCTTGAAAATGAGCAGGGAGCTCCTCGGTCATGATGTCCTCGCTGAAACGGTCCGCGAGCTACTAGCAAAGTTTCCTTGGCTACTTGTTGGCGTAGCTCACCATTTCCATCCTGAGGGTTTGCCAAATTTTCGAAGGTTGAAAGGAGGCTATCTCCTTGTTGGTAGAGCCAATGAGGAGGGATCTATCCTGCTGTTGTCCAGCGGGGATTTGTTCGTCCATCGGTTGACTTCTTGGAGTCGTTCCTCGCTCCTGCTGGGAAGAGGGCCCTGTGCCACTTGCTTGGGAGCCGCGATAGGCTGAGTGAATACTTTTCCAAGATGAACTGGCGGAGGGGCTCGTACAAGAGCGGATCCAGAATGGCCGGAATAGCACTGGGGCCGGTAGGCCTACGCCTAGGGGGGCGGCGACATTAACTAGAGGAGGAGGCATGATTGCCTGAGCGGGTGGTATACTAGCAGCCGTAGGAGGGGCCGCCGCTGGAGCGGCCACTCGACAGCTGGGGGCCACTGCCCAGAGCAGGGTCACTAGCTAGAGGCCAGCGCTCCTCACCTATTCAGCAGGTAGGACAGCGGGTCCTACTGCGGTAGAGAGGGACGCTTCTCCAGAGAAGGATCCGAGGTTATCAGAATCAGGCATTTCTCATGTAAAAAATGCAAGTGTTCCCACAGACTGCGCCAATGATCCGTATCAGGGTCAACAACACCATAAAATGTCAAGGGATCTTCTTGAAAGTCTCACGATTGTAGGGGAGACTAACCTGCAGAGAGGGGTTAGCACTCCGATGCTTAAGTCAGTAATGTTCGACTTAAATTAAATAAAGAACATTTGAGAATGATGAGAATAATGGTGAAAGGGATGTGATAATTCGTATGATAATATGCTGACAAAATGTAGAGAATTTTGTGTGTAAAAGATAGGGTAAATGTTACTTGACAGTTTTCAAAGTAGTGAACTTGTGAAAACTTGAACTTTCCAAATGACTGCATAGTATGTCCCTTTTATAGCCAGTTTTGAACCCGATTTTACAGAATATTTGTTAGGTGCCATATACCGTTGGAAATCCTGAAGAGTCAGCTTTCTAACTGAAGAAACCGCGCGTGAATCGGAGTTGAATTGGTGAAGATATATCCGTTTGAGTGGACCTTGCCATATCTGCCAGATCTTTCGGGAATGTAGTTACCAGCTGAGAAACATCCGGATTCTGGCCAATCTACAAGGAATCTGGATGAGATCTTTTAACATGACGTGGATTTAGGTGTTGGCAACTGTGCAACATAGAATCCAAGCTTTTCGATGACTAGGCTTGTTGTACGGGCCTTTTCTGTGGACCTGCCAGATTAGTGTTTACAACTGGGCTTTATATATGGAAGAAATCTTACTTTTGGGCCTGGTGGTGTCAGCCTGCTGGGTTGCTCAGCCTGGGGACCTGCTCCTAGATCTTGGGCTGGCTCGGTGAATTTTGAGGGGGCATCAACGAGGGTGGCTAAAACATTTATCATGGCTAAAAGCCAAGACGAATGTTTTTACCACGGCTCTTAGGTTAATTCAACTTTGATCAAATACCTTTCTATGGTATTTTAAAATTGTTTTTAAAGGTAAATTACATTGACACCCCCTGAAGTTAGGCTCAATTACACAAACACCCCATATCTTTTACAAAATTATAGTTACACCCCCTGAGGGGTGTTAGTGTAATATTTTTCACGGGGTATTAGTGTAAGTTTTACCTTTGAATGGGGGTGTAGTTTTAATACAATTGCAACCTCAAGGGGTGTAGCTGTAATTTTACAAAAGACAGGGGGTGTTTGTGTAATTGGGCCTAACCTTAGGGGTTGTCGCTGTAATTTACCCTTTTTTTAATTATAAAGAAAAAAATCTCATTAGTTGGAGACTTTATCTAATTTAAATTAATTAAAAAATTATTTTGTATTTATCTAAACAAATTCATCTATCCAAAATCTCATCTTCAAGATATAGATACTAATATATAGTTTATATTTATCGTAAAAAAATTTAAATTTAAGGATTATATTTTATCTTTTAATTATTAAGAAATTTTTAATTGGTTTAATTTAATTGAAATTTCTCAGTATTTATATAAATAGATTCATTTATTTAAAATCTTATCTTTAAAAGTTAATTAGGATACATATCTAAAAACAGTCCTTCGACTACAACAGGTATAATTTTGAGTGGAATTATAAATTTTGATGATTTTGCATTTTTTATTAAATAAAATAATCTCATCTTTTTGGTATTAATAAAAAAATTAATATATATTCTAAGTGATATTATAAATGTCATATCCTTAAATATAAGCCTACATATAAGATTATAATTTCAAAATTAAAATCTAATATTTTTATCTATTCCATATCACAATCTTGATTGCAGCCTTTTCAGATTTCCGTTAGTTATATCTTTTTTATTTTGAATGGTTTGATTTTGCTTTTCTTTTCGCTATTGATATCAATCAAAACTAATAGTTTCTTCTTTGCAGTCAATGCCCATTTACAGTTTTTTTGTATTCTCAAGCTCTTTTATAAGGTGATATTTTATTCTTTCCTCTTTTTTACATTTAGTTATTAGACTATTATTTGAGTCAGCTTATTAATTAGTTTCATTCTTTAATAATTTTCTTAATTTTAGTCGAAATTATCTTGATCATGAAAGGTGTCTCCAGCCTTCAAGGATAGGCAAATGACATTTCATGGTGTTCAACACTTAAAGGTATATATTTAATTTAACTATATATATACAAAATTTTCACTACAAAAAATATGGGAATTGGCACAGATTTTCATAACCGTTCCAAATTTCCGTTAAAATTGGAACACTCTTAGGAACTGTTGTGGAACGGTAGCCCATTATTGACGTCATATTCGTGTTGTCCGGAATCCTAATATTTTGGAATGGTATGACCGTTCCTAATACTGTGCCAAAGAATATGTTCCCAAGTGTAGTCCGGGAAACTGTTCCAAATAAGGAACGAAAATATTTTGTACTTCTATTTGGAACACATATATGCCTCTTGGAGAGGTATGTTGACGTAAAATGCTTACCGTTCCTACTTCCGTCCCCAATAATGTTACCAATTGGAACGCAGGGTTGACCATTCCAAAATATAGTGCTAAATAAGACCGTTTTTCGCCTAATAAAAATATTGTAAAGCAATGACCGTTCCTAATAATAATATTTATCAAAACTAAGTTAGAGTTGCAACGAATGTCCCAAATGTGTTACTATTAGGAATGACCGTGTACATAACAGATTCTGTATTCTGATTACCGTTCCAAATATACTTCAAGGGCTATATTTTTAATAGATATATTTTTGTTCCTATTCCCGCGCCTGCACCCGTTCCTAATATTGAATCAACGACTATATTTTAATGGCTAGTTTTGGAGTTCTAAATAATACTCCAATGCCCGTTCCAATATTTTTTTATATATAGGTCCTCTTCATTTTTTCTTCTCACTCTCTCTCTCTTGCATTTTTATATGTAAACTAAAAAATATCAACAGTCTCCGTTAAATTTGCAGTGATCTTTGAAACTGTTTTGTTCAGGTAACAACTTGAAACACTTTCTGGTCGATTAAAATGCACGCAGTTAATTAATGATTGTATAAATAAAAATTTGTTCTGCTTATTTAATTACTTTTGTGAATTGCATGTGAAGAACTAATCATGTTAAGACACTTGAGGAGATGGATGTATGATTGACACCTGCTTGGTGTGACGCCGGAGTTTGAGGATGGTGTTACTGCATATATGGACGGGGAGAAGATTAAGTGTCCATGTCAAAAGTGCAAAAACAAAAGCTTCAAAACACCTGACGAGGTAAATTTTGACTTGTGTATGAAAATGTTTATGCCAGAGTATTATAATTAGACTTCACATGGCGAGAGAGGGTGTAGGAATACTTTGATGCATTGAACGCGCCCCCTATTCAGCAGCAGCAAACACCAACCGTTTAGGAGGAGGGTAGTTGGCATTGGGGTGATGCGGCGTAGATGGATTGGGCGCAGAGGATGATTTTTGATGCCGTCGAGCTGTTTTTCTGGTCTTCTTATAGCCATCAAGGTGTTCATAATGATGGTATTAGGTATTATCGTTCTGATATCGGGCCTAGTTCATATTACGGTGAGGGGCCCTATGATTATGTGCCTAGTTTGTCAGATCGTTTTTTTGATGTAGTGCATGTTGTCGACCAACTTCTGTGGAACGATTGTACTCAATCTCAGTTGGTGTCAATTGCTAGTTTGGTGAATATCTAGGCCGAAGGGGGTTTTTCCGAGTGAACATATGATCAATTGTGCCAGTGGGCTGATCATATAATGCCTTGCAATAACACTTTCTCCCCCGATTACTACAATACGAAGAAATTGATAACAGAGTTGGTTTACTAGTAGAGAAGATTAATGCATGTAGAAACAACTACATGTTGTACTAGAAGGATGACATTGATATGGCATATGCAAGTTTTTGGAGACGCTAGGTACAAGACGATCGGGGAGGGAAATCCTAGATGCAAGAAGTCCCTGTATGCCATTCTTAGGTACCTGCCGCTTACCCCTCGACTGCAGAGGTTGTATGCGTCGGGCCAACCATCAGACGGATGAGGGATTCATGTGTCATCCGTCCAATGCAGAGGCTTAGAGGCATTGCGACTGGACATATCCCGATTTTGCAACTGAGCCCCATAATGTTTGACTAGGCCTGTGCACGGATCGATTTGCACCACACGGGTAGTATGGTAAAACATACTCATGTTGGCCCGTGATACTTACACCGTACAATCTCCCTCTTGGAATGTGGATGAAGTCTGAGTATATGTTCCTGACGATGGTTATGAGATCAGTCCTGGATAAGGGGTAATGTTCGATAATGCTTATTCAAACATCCTTGGCTGAGTCTACGACTCCTTCCTTCATAGGTCTTTTCCTCCTGGGCCTAGGTGGGCCTCCTTCCTTTACACGGGCCTTGCCTCCACCTCTAGGGAGGGCCTGCCCTGCTTCCTAGAGTGAGTTGGTCCTGACTTCTCTCAGGCCGGCCTTTGCAGTGTGTTGGGTCCTTCTCTTAGGTCCACACCCTTGAGTGGATCCATCTATAGTACTTTGGGCCGTGAGTATGGGCCAACTTTTTTGGGGGCATATCAATCAGTCCCCTCCCTTCCCCCACTCTGAGGGAGAGGGAGGTCCCTCACTCCCCCTTAGAGTAGGAGTCTTCCTGGAGGCTCGTAGATGGCCCCCCCTCCTCCTGGGGTGAGGGAGTCCTAGCTTCTCCATCCTCCTACCTTCCAAGTGTGAGTTCTTCCTTGTCACCAAAAAGTAAGCAATTTTTCTTTTGGGATGCAAAGCCTCCTTTGTCATTAAGGAAGTGCTGACAGCTTTCGCAGGCCTCGAGGCCCTAGCCGTAGCCCAACAATGATGGCTAGGGCGGATTTGACGTCTCTGGCCCCTATATATTTAAAAATATAGGCGCGTGGCTTCAAGTGCCTGAAGTGGGAGGGTGGGTTTTTGATAACTCCCCACATCTATCATGTAACTGTCCAATTGGAGGGTGGTTACCTGCATATACCTCCAGTAACTACATCTTATCCCCACTCGTTCCTGTAACTGCGCCCATAAGGAACTTCTCCTTCCTCATTCACCTCTTCCCCACACCTTTTGAAAGAGAGAACTAAAGCCCTCATAATCCTGTAAGTTTATTTTCTTCTTCTTGTCTTTCTGCCATTTTCTACCCCTTCTGAAGAGTCAGTGTGTTACGTGGGGGCGAGGTATGTAGACGATGATCCCTCTGAGGCCACTTCTGGAGGTGGGGGTTATGGCTCAGTGGCTGCCCGTGGTGGTCGGAGGTGGAGCCTTAGGCAATTTTTGCAGCCTTCTAGACATCTAATAGATGAACCAGCGGAGGAGGACGATGAGAAAAGAGGAGATGAGGAAGAAGAAAATGGAAGACTCTAAGGGAGACAGTGAGGTAGGAGATGAGGCAGAGGGTTTCCTTCCTAAAGAGACGTAAGGGTGACGTCTGAGCCGGAGGAGGAAGGGAGAGAGGGTAGTTTGGCTGGCACAGATAGATCCTCTTCCTTCCCAAATGTTGCTGCCTTGAAGGAGGAGTTTGGCATCCCCCGAGATTTTGATATTTATATCCCCTCACCTACTGATGCACCCGAACGTCCTCCTAGGGGATGTTTGAGTTTCTTCTTGGCCCAATTACGGGCAGGTCTTAGATTTCCTGTGCCTTCTTTATCAGGATGTGTTCAACTTGTACCAAGTCCCTTTGAACCAGTTAAGTCCCATCTTCTTTAGTTGTCTTGCTAGTTTTGCCATGATCTTGAGCTATAATGAAGTGCCAGTTACGGGTGACCATTTCTTTTTTTACTTTCGTATGGAGTGGTCAGAGCCAGGAGTTTTTCATTTCTTCCCCCATCAAAGTATCAGTTTTCTGCCAGCCCCCAATGCTCCCAAGCATTGATCTTCGTCCGCCCCCCTAAGCCTTGGTCTTTCCCCAGTCAATGGATCATGGATCCTCCTTCTGTTCCTTCTTTTTTCGATAAAGGATCATCCGACTGCCTTTTCTTCCGCCCTGGCAGAGTTAAATCAGTAGCCCTACGCTATCAGGGATATAATTGATGAGAGGCTCCTCTCCTGGTTTGGGTTGAGTCCCAAGGAGGTTTCTCTGGAGGAGCCCCTAGGTACTCCTTGATTCCTTGCTACATTATTTGCATTGAAATAATGTATGTTTGATTTGATTCTCTTTTGTGACAGAGATCACATGTTTGGGAAGCATTTAAGGGACAACGCCCAGGGCAGCCTGGCGGGGACCCCATCTGCTACTTGGAACCCTGAGGGGACCCCTGGCGATACGAGAGGGAAACGAACTGTCCCCTCTCCACAAAGGGGGGCCTTGAAAGAGAGCGAAGGGGCATCCTCCAGCCAGCCCCCCTAAGAGGGCTTCCAGAGGGCGCCTACTTGCTCTACCATGGTGCCCCTCCTCCACCTCCTCCTTTAGGGAGTTCATCTCCTCGTCGCCAGAGGTTCGTTTCTTACTGAGGGGTGTACACCCATCAGCCCATCTTGAAAGAGAAATAAGGAGAATCGAGACTCTTCCCCGAGCTCCTGGGGGGAATGGTGCTCCCCACAAACAGGGGGTCCATGGACTCTTATTCCAGGGAGGACAGGCCAGTTTCCTATTATGCCACGTTTTGAAGGTACATTGTTTCTTTTTATAATTTCGCTTCGGCTTGCTTACCAGCTTGTCTTGAGATGGATGTTTTGTGTGCATGTCTGGTGTAGGTAGCAATTTTGGTGGGGCACTGCTAAGTCACCCCTGGGAGATGCCCCCCCTTTCTTCTGGTAGACGGACAAAGGAATAAGTTGGAGGAGCGCTTGGAGCGGATAGCTGCGGAGCTGACCAAGCTGAAGAGTTCAAGGAAGGAGGCTTGGGAGAAACTCCACAAGTCAAAGGATCAAGCAGACGCTCTGGAGAACATTGGGGATCGGGCTAGGTGGGAATTACCTAATTCAATAGAGGGGCAGGACTTCCTGGCCACATACTAAGAGAGCCGCCTTGTGGCTTACAAGAAGTATGATGATTTTCAGAAAAAGGTGGCAAAGATTGCCGGGCCGTTCCTCCGTTACGGTTTTCTAGGCCTGCTGGGAGCAGTTTGCAGCCTATGGTCACCCCCAAGGGGATCGAGCCTACTTTCCTGGATTTTGAGGCTGCACTGCAGGGTGCTTCGGACCCTTTCGCGCCTCCTTCCACAACTGATCCAGGTAATAAAAATTACCATACTGACTTATGTCTTGTTTGGATCCTTCAGGCTATGGAATGATATGGCTGGTAAATACCTTGCAGAGGGTGATTTGGATCATCTGTTGGATACCGTCATGGAGGAGGTCAGGGCTCCCTAGCAGGGGGGCGCAGATGTGGAGGCCTTTGAGGAAGAGCCTTCTAAGGCAGCAATGGCTCCCCCTCCAGGTCCTATTGAGGTTGATCCCCTTTCCATAGAGCCTGAACCCATAAAGGAGACTGAGAAGACCCCGCCTGTGGGGAAAGATGAATGATTTGTACCCCCTCCCACCTTAAAATAATTTACTTTTCTGCTTACCCCCTCCCCCCCTCCCGTGATGGGGATGAAACAATTTACTTGCTTTCTTTGTTTTCCTTTTCTTTGTTTTGAATGATGTTGCCTGCCCCTGTGGCCGGTTTGGCCAAGGGGTCTTTAATGCTAGTTTCTTCTTTTGTCTGCAAATTATCTTGCTGTTAAGGGCTTGCCGCCCCAATTTTGTGTGTTGGTGATGGGGGTCTAAGACCCACTGCATGTTTCCTGCACTTCATTTGGGGAATTGTACCCTTTTGAATCTGCGAATACATGATAGTTTTTTAGAGAAATATAATTTTAGAAGTACCTTCTAGAAGGTGTAAATGCCTCGCTTTTGCAGAGGGATGTTAGATATGCCTACATGTAGACAGGACTTGCTTGAGGAAAGGGTTTGTTTTGAAACAGTGCTTATCTTTTGGAGTGTAGTGCCTGCTCTGGGCATGACTTTTATTTTCTTAGGGATTGCCTGTGAGAGAACATGGCTTAGAATTTCGAAGATGCCTTTTGTGGGTCAGGGCTTAAGGGGAGTTTCCTGCTAGGAGCAGGAAGTGATTATGCCAAACCTTTTTTAATAGGAGGATTGTATCATGTTTGATGATATTTCGAGGGAGCATCCTACCCAGCAGTAGGACTTAGCTAGGAAAGCTTTGTTTCGAAGAGTCCAACCTCGGAGTGAACCTTGTTTGAAGAGAGTGCTCCTTAAGAGGGCGGATATTGATTTTATGAAGGGGCGTCTAGGCCCGAGGCAGGACGTATCCTGTAGGAGTCTCTGTAAGGAGGCAGGCGGGTGTCCTGTAAAGAGTGATCCCTACTGGAAGGTGGGAGTTTTTCTCAAAGGGGGTCCTGCCATGGAGGCAACAAAATATCTTACGAGGAGTGGTCCAGCTGGATGGCGGGAACTATTCTTGCGGGGGCTCCTACCAGGGAGGTAGGAATATGACCTTCTGCTAAGGAGTGCCATGCTAACGGGTAGGCTTTTATGCGAAGAATCTTCATAAGTTGTGGATATTCCAGAGGTGAGGCAAAGGACGCCCCTCCCCATCTTCCAATTCGTAGCTCTGTTGCCTAGTATTCCCCTAACTTTTATAGGGTCGTTCCTAAGTGGGATCAAGCTTTCTCACTGGCTTCGAGACTTCCACTCTTCGGAGTACCAGGTCTCCTACTTGTAGCTCGCGAGGTCTTACTCATTTATTGTATGCGTTAAGCATTATACTTTTGTATCGTTGCATGCGGAAATGCTCTTTTCACGCAACTCCTCGATGAGATCGAGGCTTTCTTTTGAGAAAATTATTGTTTCTATCTTCAGTGTAACATATTAGTCGATGGGAGGGAATGCCCACTTCGACAGGTATTACAGCCTCCGTTCCATATACAAGGGAGAAAGGGCTCTTGCCTGCAGAATTTTTGGGAGTGATGCGATAGGCCCAGAGGACACTCGTATTCTCTTCTGTCCAATTGCCTCCGGCTCTATCGATCCTTTTCTTGATTCCCTGCAGGAGAGAGGGTACGATTGGTGACCTCCACTTGACCATTAGCTACAGAGTTGAAACTTTGTTTGATTCGCAGACCTCTGCACAATTCTTGGATTTTGTTCCCCTAGATTTTTCTTCCGTTATCTAAAATAATTTCTCAAGGGAATCCGAAGCGGCAGATGATGTTCTTCTAGAGGAATTTCATAACTTCACCCTCGGTAATTGGGAGAGGGGTTCAGCCTCTACTCATTTTGTGAAATAGTCGATGGCTACTAAAAGGAATTTCTTATTCCAGAAGCCATAGGAAAAGGTCCTACGGTGTCTATTCCCCATTGAACGAAGGGCAGGGGCCAGTAGAGTGGTTAGTGGCCTGGCTGGCTGATGCAGTAAGGAGGGCCTTACTAATATCTTCGAATCTTGCTTCATTGGGGCCAGAAATACCCGACCCTTAGGGCCATATTGGCTAAAGCCAGCGCCTCTATATAAGACCCACAACATCCACCATGGATTTCCTTGTGGACGTGGATTCCCTCCTCCTGGGATAGGCATTTCAGCATGGGATGAGTAAATGACTTCTTATAGAGTGTGCTTCCCTTGAGGAGGAACCGAATTGCCCGCTTCTTCAGGCGTCCGACCTCCTATTTGTCGGAGGGTAAGAGGCCTTCTCTAAAATAATCTAGGACCGGTTTCCTCCAGTCTCCTCCCCGGGGAGAATAGTTTGGACCTCTAAGGAGGATTCGGGTTTTGACAAATGTGGTATAGTAATTTGTCGAGTTCGACAATTTTCTGTCGTGCTAGTAATTTAGAGAAGTAATCAGCCTTGTTGTTTTCTTCTCTTGGAATTTGAACAATCTGGAAGTCCTCGAATTTCGACTTCCATTCTTCGATCCTTTGAAGATATTGCTTCATGTGTTCCTCCTTGGGTTCATAAATTCCTTCTGTTTACTTAACGATGAGTTGGGAGTCAGAATAGGCTATCAGGCGTCGTGCCCCTGCTCCCATGCCATCCTTATGCCCAGAACCAGGACTTCGTATTCTGCCTCATTATTAGGGGCCTTAAACCCGAATTGAATCGCAAATTCTACGTCCACTCGTTTAGGGGAGGTGAGGACCACTCCTGCTCCACTTCCCTGTGCCGTGGAAGATCTATCCACATATAGCAGCCATACCTCCTTGTTGTAGGGGGGAGGGTGCTCTCTGACATAAAATCAACCAAAGCTTCAACCTTGATAGCTGTGCGAGGAAGGTACGAGATGTCATACTCACTGAGCTCTATGTCCCATTTGATTAGCAGCCAGATGTGTCTGGCTTCCCAATGACTTGCTTGAGGGGGTGACTGCTACGAACCCCCATAGGATAGGATCAGAAGTAAGGGCGCAACCTTCGGGCGGTGATGACTAGTGCGAAGGCTATCTTTTCTATGAGGTTGTATCGTCCTTCAACTCCATTGAGGACTTTACTGACATAGTATGTATGCATTTGGTGCCCGCCTTCCTCCCGCAGGAGGACAGAGCTCACCGCCCGAGGAGTAGCCGCCAAGTAAACATACAGAGTATCCCTTGGTGTAGGTTGACTAGTAAGGGAGGCCATCCACATACTTCTTGAGCTCTTCGAAGGCGGTATGGCATTCTTCCCCCCACTCGAAACCTTTGACCTTTCTCAAAACCTTGAAGAAAGACAGGCTCCTCTCGGCTGACTTAGCTATGAACCGACTAAGCGTGACTATCCTCCCTGTGAGGTGTTGTACTTCATTAATGCTAGTGGGAGCTTTCATATCCAAAATTTCCTTGATCTTGAGGGGGTTGACCTCTATTCCCCTCTCTGTTACCATGAAGCCTAGGAAGCGTCCCCCCGCACACTGAAGGCGCATTTAGTGGGGTTGAGCTTCAGGCGGTACTTCCAAAGGACACCAAAGGTCTCCTCCAAGCCCGAGACATGGTCCTTCGTCTTTTTGCTCTTGACGAGCATGTCGTCCACGTATAATTCAATATTCCTCCCTAGTTGAGGGCAGAATATCTTGTCCACCAGGCGTTGATATGTGGCGCCTGCGTTTTTTAGCCTAAAGGGCATAGCCACGTCGTAAAATGTTCTTGTTGAAGTGATGAAGGTAACTCTCTTACGATCTTATGGAACCAACATGATCTAGTGGTACCCTACGAGGCATCCATTATGCTCAATAGCTCGCGCCCTGAGGTAGAGTCTACCAACTGATCAATACGTGCAGGAGGATAGTAGTCCTTTGGGCAAGCTTTGTTTTCCCGAAATTCTACGCACATCCTCCATTTCCTCCTGGTTTAGAGACGAGGAATACGTTCGATAACCATTCTGGGAACCGGATTTCCTAGATATGGCCGGCCCCCATTGGCTTTTTTATTTCTATCTGAATGATCCTGTCCTTTATCGGACCGAAGTGTCTCTTTTTTTATTTGACGGGCTTCATGGAAGATCGATGTTGAGATGGTGCATGATGACTTCTGGATTTATTCTTTCCAAGTCATGGGGGGACTAGGCGAACACATCGAAATTACGTTGAAGGCATTGTATCAGGCCTTCCTTAAGGGGCCCTTGTAATTGGGACCCTATTCGAGTGGTCTTGCCCGAATCTTTCGGGCAGAGCTCGATGGTCAACAACTCTTCTGCAGGTTGAAACTTAGCATGGTCTTCTTTTCCCCGGAGCTTTCCAGGGTAGCTCTGGGCTTCCCCACTTCTTTCCCCTTGGAGGGGTCCTTGCCCTATCTTTTACGCATCTCTTCCGGGGACAACTCTATGGCTCCTCAGTTTTTACCCTTGTGTATGGCTTCTACGTAGCATTTCCGAGACCATTGTTGGTCTTCGTTAACTTCGCCTATCCTTCCAGGCACGGGGAATTTTATCTTCATATGAAAAGTGGACATGATGGCCTGGAAGGCATTTAACGCAGGCCTCCGAAGGATAATGTTGTACGCCGATGGAGTATCAACTATTAGGAATTTGATCAAACAGGTCTTTCTTAACGATCCTTGTCCCAAGGAGAGTGGGAGGGTGATCAATCCCCTCGGATGAACCACTTTCCTGCGAACCCATACATGGAAGTGTCTGCTTTCTCCAAGGGGGCCTCCCCCAGCTGCATCTGATTGTAGGCCTCCCCAAAGAGAATGTCTGCTGAGCTCCCAGAATCTATGAAGACTCTATTTACTTCGTAGCTGGCTATCGTGGCCGTGATCACCAGTGCCTCATTATGGGGAGCATAACCCCCCTCATCTCGCTGGGGCCATAATAGGTGCGCCCTCCACAGCGTCTACATCCAATACTTCCTCAGGGGGAAGGCTTCTGGCCTCCCTAGCCAGTGTTCTCTGAGATCTATGGGAGTCTCCCCCCATGGGTACACATGATATCATTTGGATAACCCCTTTCCAAGAAAGGTTGGGTCTCTCGCCTGCCCAGAGGAGGAGAATTACGCCCTTCCATTCTAGGCGGGTCAGGGCTGGATTCTGCAGGGGCTTTCCCCTAGTTCTGATCCTTCTTTTGATAAAGGCTCATGCCTTGGAATTTTTCACGACACACAAACTCCTGCAAATATCCATTCTTGACTAGTCGTTCGATTTCATACTTCTAATGCCGACATTGTTCCGTGGTATGGTCATAATCATTATGGAAGTGAAAGAATTTATCAGACTTGGGCCGTGTAGGTCCCTCCCTAGTACCGTGAGGCCACATAAATAGTCCCTTTCCTTCCACCACCATGAGGGCTTGAGTGATAGGAGCGTTGAGAGAAGTGTAGACAGAAGGTCCCCTTTGGAAAGGGGCTTCAATCCCACCCATCCTTAGGGGCTTTTTGGTAGAGCCTTCCTCGCGAGTGTCCTTCCTCTTCTCACCTCGTCCTTCCTTCTTGGAGGCTTGGGCTCCCTCCATGTTGATGTATTTGACCGCTCTAACCAAAAGGCTATTGAAATCTGGGGCCAGCTTCTTGGCCAAGGACCTAAAGAAATCCCCATCAAAGAGCGCTTGAGAGAAGGCTAGCCTTAATTTCCTACGTAGCTGCAAGGACCTCCAAGGCAGCAGTGTTAAACCTGTGCAGTACTCCCTTAGGGACTCGGAATCCTTTTTCTGAACAGTGAAGAGGCTCAAAGGGGCTTTACAATGCTTCCGGCTGCTGGCGAACTGGTGCAGGAACAATGAACGCAACTTTTCAAAGCTCCTTACCGACCCGGCAAGCAATTGGTTGAACCACTGTTGGGCTGCCCGGGCGAACGTAGTAACGAACACCCGGCACTTGGTCCCATCACTATATCGATGGACGAGAGCTGCATTCTCGAATTAGGATAGTTGCTCTTGAGGATTGGTAGTGTCGTCATACTCTGCAATGGCTGGAGTCCTGCAATTAGGAGAGAGGTCATCGACCATAACTTCCTCGCTAAATGGAATACCGCCTTGTGCCTCTAGCAGAACTCCCATCACTCTGTGTTGAACCTCTTGCAAGCTCTTCTGAAAGGATTCCAGCTGGGCCTCCCACTGAAGGGGAGCTTCCACTGCGGTGGGCGAGGAGGAAGCGGGGAGCCTCCGCGCAGGGAGGATCCCCTTGCCTTTCGCTGGCCCGTCGACCACTAGGGGGGCTACCGAATGTCCAGGGGTCACTTCTGCCAAAAAGGCAGGGTTAGTGGTCGCCATGTGCTCCCTGATGGAAGCCGTGATCATCCACTGAAGGGTAGCCAATAGGCCCGGGGACACCCTGTCCGAAGAGGTGTGTGAGGAGCTGCTATCACGAGAGGGATTTGAAGGGAGATCAGAGGGACCTTAAGGTCCGGCTTCAGTACGCATGGCGGACGCCAGGGTGGTTCCCATTACCACCTGAAAAGCTTGGGGGTCAATGGCAGCATCCGTTTCCTTTTGCTTATCTAGGCTGGCGTTGGGAGTTTCTATTATTCTGACGTCTTAACTCAGTTTCCCCGCAGATGGCACCAATTGATGTGAGCAAAAAGAGTTCAATCAAAGTTGTCTTCTTGGACTTGAATGAAGTCGACTTGAACTTTGCAAATTTGGACAGAGAACCTACAACAAAAGAGTTAGCACTCCGACGCTCAAGTTAGTAAATAATTTTTGAAGAAATAAGCTTCAATGAAAGAAGAATTTAGTAAAAATAACGAGCATCAAGTGTATTTCAAAGAGAAATGTGAATATTTAGGGAGTAGAGAGACGTTCCTTGCCGTAGCCAGGAGGGCTGGTATTTATAGAGGGAGTTACTTAAAGTGAAAGAGTTCTGGGGGGTTAGGACTCCGTGGGGCTTGCTTTCCGCCTTCCTAGAGTCCCCTCGGGACTGGCCTCCTGAAGAGGGGAAACGGTTATAAGATCCGCCTTAGATAAGAGGAATGTTCGGATAATGCTTATCCGAACCTTCTTGACTGAGTCTAAAACTCCTTCCTTCATAGGTCTTTTTCTCCTGGGGCCAGATTGGCCTCCTTCCTTTACCCGGGCCTTGCCTCCACTTTTGGGGAGAGCCTGGCCTGCTTCCTCGAGTGGGTTGGTCCTGACTTTTCTCAGGCCGGCCTTTGGAGTGTGTTAGGTCCTTTTCTTGGGCCCACACGCCTTGAGTGGATCTGTCTATAGTATTTTGGGCTGTGAGTATGTGCCAACCTTTTTGGGGCATATCATATTTATATAAATATTAATTATTATTATATAATTAAAAAAATTTAATTAATAAATCATTTTGCAACGGTCTTGTGCACACTTAGGGAATGCTAAAATATCGAGCGAACTATTCCAATCATGAATTCCACAAACCAGACCACCATTCCTAAAACCACCCAAAAAGACCATTCCAAATAAGGGACGAACCTAGGGGTGTAAATGAGTCGAGCTTGACCATTTTTGGTGAGCTCGAGCTCGAGTTCCCTTGTTCGAGCTCGAGCCGAAGCTCAATTTTTTAAAATTTTGTTATTGTTATTTTTAAATACTATTATATTAGTTATAAAAATTATTAAGTATATGTTAATTATTAAATATAAATTAGTTTTTAAAGTGGTTGATCTCATTATATAAAAAAAATTTAAATTGATGATAATCTAAATTTTGTATCATTCAACTATACAAAGATAAAAAGACAAATTTTTTAAACTAAAGTACCAAATAGTAATTGATCTCATTATATAAAAATAACAAATAAAAATAATTAACATTGCTTAACCATCATCATCATTATTATTATTGTTATCTTTAGTTGTATGTGCCTAAAAGAGCAGCCCAAAACCAAGGCCTAGAAGCCCAAAAGACATTGGTAGGAGTTAAAATGAAGGCCCGCCTATGTACAGGAGGAGGCCCACTCAAGATTCCGACCATGCCTAATGAGGTACCGACCAGGCCTGCCCTAATAAGGAGGGAGTCCCATCCGACCTGGAGAAGAAACCCCATGAATGAGGCCTAGGCCTAGGGTGAGGCGCCTAACAAGTAGGTCCAAGGCGGAGGCCCAGACTCACCAAGAAAAGATAAGGGTTGACCAGGTCTACCCCTTATCCTTATCCGCAGAAGTCCCTCTCAATAGACTCCCTATTCTCAAGGAGTCCATAGGCTGTTGAAGTCTGGGGAGGCCAGCACGAAGTCCTTCTAGAGTCCTAAGCAACTAGGAGTCTTTCCAACCATGACTTTTCTTCTATAAATACCAACTCACATGGTGGGTTCCAGTAACGTTTTCTAGTAATCTAATACACGACTTTATGCTCTCATACTCAAACTTTGCTTATTTTATGCTCTTTAGTCACGAGAATTCATCTCTTTTTCGTTTCATTTACGTTTATTCTTCCATAACTATTTACTGACTTGAGCATCAGAGTGCTAACACTTTTTTTGCAGGTTCCCGTTTCATAGATTGCATAAAATTAAAGGACACTCCATTCGAGCCCAAGAACGAGCACTTTCAGGTCACATCATTTAGAATCACTAAATTTTGACATAAGTTTATAAGTAATAAAATAGATTATTTAGATCGCATACTATGTATTTTGGTATAAATATATACACACAAATAGATATAAAAGAATTATAAGTTAATTGTTAGGACTTGTAAATTTTAAAAACTATAAGAGATTATAAATGAATATTGAATATAACATAAAATTTATGCGTTATATTAAATAATCATTTACAACAAAAGAATATTAAAACTTACTAAATTGTTCATTAAACTAGTTTTTGTATAGAGATTTTATATAAATTAAAGTACCATGTATTATTATTATCTAAATTAACAATATATATATATATATGATATTGATTAATAAGCATAATATATGGTTAATTTTGAATATAAAGTTGGTATTGTATTGAATATGAGTTAAATATGTAATAACCTTAAAAATAAAAAATATAAAAAATATATATGTAAAAAAATAAAAAAAAAAAGCTCGCGAGCTTATGAACAAAGTATGACGAGCTCCAGCTTGAAATCAAGCTGTCTCGTGAGCCGGCTCGACTCATCTGCCACCCCTAGACGTGAAATAGCAACAAGAAAAAACGCTCAATAGCAACAAAAAAGAATCAACGTCGAGTTAATTACCAAGTAAAATTCTCGTTGCTAATACATTATTTGAGACAAGAGATTTACTTGATAATGAATTTAGCAACAAAAATTTACTTGCTAATAAGTTTAGCAATAAATTGTTTAAAATATATATTAAGTAATATAGATTAGCAACGAGAATTCTACTTGCTAATTAGCTTGATGTTGATTTCTGCAACAAATTATTTCGTTGCTATTAAGCTATTTTTTTATAGTCTACGACCATTTCGATTTCCACATTTTTTTTGCAGTGTTATCTAAAAGTATCACTTCATATCCATAATTTTTAACTACTTTCATGAATAACCATGGTACATTTCTTTCAATGAACATGTATTGTTGATTTTGATTTAAATTTTTTATAATTTATATCATAATATATATATATGTTGTTGTTTCAATATTTATTTGCGCACAAAATTATGTTCATACAGTCCGTAAATACTTTGAGTAATATAGTAATATCTATTCTATAGCCATATTAATATGTTTGTAATTGATATATTACAAATAAACAATGCAAATTTTTGTTGGTCGAGTATTGGTTGGCTTAATTTGAAAATTTAATCATTGTCACTTAATTCTCTAAAAAAATCTATCCTCATAGATAGAATAAATTAATTAAAAGTACACATATATTCTATTTTTCTTCATTATGAAGCCCCCCTTTTTTGTGAAACATAATCATATATATAATATATATATATATATATTATATTACGAAATTTTACATATTTGCTACAAAGATACCTAATTAATACTAACCGATCAAACGCATATATTTATTATAGGTACATTCCTTATCGCTGATAAGAAAATTGTCCAAAAAGTTTGGACATGAGTCCAAAACTTGTTTTATATCCGAAGTAGCACTAATATTAGCTAGAGCGTCTGCAACTTGATTCTGTTCTCTGTAGCAATGGACAACCTGAGCAAACTGGAATCTAGTCAATTTTCGTCTGCATGCTTGAAGAAGCTTCTCCAAATCTGTTTGATGATGATGCTCCAAGACGTTCAAGCTGCTGTTGATAAACATAGAATCAACTTCAATAAGTGACTTTGCAATTTCCATTTCTTCAGCAAGTGATATTCCAATCCACAGTGCCCAAAGTTTTGCCATATTATTTGTTGTAGTACCAACTAGAAATGCAAAACCCACAATGAATTCTCCTAGAGAATTCCTTATTATTCCTTCGTTCCCGATTTTTTTGGATTTCCTTTTGAAACTCCATCTATATTAAGCTTGAAAATAGAAGGTGGTGGGTGATTCCATTTAAGTTTGAGAAGTTTTTTGTTGTTAGTGACATAAGTATCTTTTATGAAAAAATTATTAAGAGTTCTGATCTTAAACAAAACTTGATTAAAATTAAGAACTTTACCCTTAAAGATAAAATCATTCCTCATCTTCCATACAGACCATAACGAGTGAATGGTATTTAAAATGTTAAAAGGCTGATGTTTGATATTGGAATTCTGTAAACTTATAGGAATTTTCTTGTATATATATTTGTTCGAAAAAAGGAAAAAAACGCAAAAAGATGACTTTCATTCTCCGTTTCCAATTTACAAAAAAAAAAAAAAAAGAAAATTAGAATCATTTAACAATCTTTTCCATACTAAATTTTGACGTGTTTGTAAAGCTTCATGGCCTAACATCCAAGCAAAAAAACTAATTCTTGAAAGTGTTTTAATATTCCGTAATACATTCCAAGGGAGATAAGGTCCGTAGTTGTGAGTCTCAAATGAGATCAATTTATTATAGGCTGATTTTAACGTGAATTTCCCATTTTTATCTCAAGCCCATCTAATACTATCTTTTAAGTCTTTTAAAGGTAGGAATAGATCTTATTCTGTTAACTATATCCAGGGGAATAATTTTTATAAGCTCATTAATTTTTCAATAAGGATAATAGTCTAAGGTAAAAGTGTCTACCATAATATTCTCGTTAATAACAAAAGGATTCATTATTATGTCCGAAATTTTCAGATTTCCTACCCACCTATCATTGAAAAAATTAACTCTACTCCCATTCCCTATATTCCAAGCAATTGTCTCTTTTATAAAAGGGATACTCTTAGTGATATTCCTCCAAACCCAATTATGATGACCTTTACAATTGGACTCTAAGAAATCGTTATTATGAAAATATTTTCCTTTAAACACTTTTACCCATAGTGAGTTCGAGTCCATTAGAATATTCCAAGCAATTTTAGCCATGTAAGCCTTATTGAGAATTCTGAGATTTTTTATACCCAACCCTCCTTTCTCCTTAGGTAAACATACAATATCCCATTTAATTAAACTCTTTTTGTTAGTATATTAGTTACCATTTCAAAGAATTTTTTTGCAAACTTTATTAATCTCAGTAATAGTGCTAGAAGGTAATAAAAAGATCCCATAGCATATTACGGAGTAGAATTTAAAACATGCTTTATAAGAGTACTTCTTCCCGCATAAGAGAGATAATTATTATACCAAATATTTATTTTGCTGTGTATTCTATCAACGATTTCCAAAAAGGATTCTTTGCTTAAACGATCATAAGAAAAATGAAGACCAAGGTATTTATCCCCTTTGTTTGCCCATTTGATATTTAAAACTTTTATAATGTCTTTTTTGTCTCAAACGAGGGGTATTGGGAGAAAAAATAATTTTCAACTTATCCCAATTAATCGAAAGCCCTGAGATTAAACTAAATTCTTCTAAGCATTTCTTGACATTTATTGTTGTTTTGTGATTAGCTTTGCGAAACAAAAATAGTCATCCACAAAACACAAAATGGGAATAATAGAGCCATCATTTTCGATTTTGAAAGTATCCAATTTCTTGTAAGAGGAAAGATTTAAAACATTCATGATTAAAATGTCTAAGCAAAGAATAAAAATATAAGGAGATAAAGGATCTTCCTGCCTTTTGGTTTAAACATTTCTGATTTCTATCCATTAATATTAAGAGAAAACGTGACCGAGGTGATGCATGACATGATTTGCTCAATAAAGAAAATAGGGAAATTATATTTAAAAAGAACCACCCTAATAAAATCTCATTCCAATTTATCATAAGCCTTTTCAAGGTCTAATTTAATTCCCATTAGACTATTATTAGAACTAGTATTTTTCCTACCTTCCATAAAATGCGGAATCTCGTGTGCCATCAAAAGATTAAGATTTATATTCCTATTAGGAATAAAAGCATTTTGATACGGGAATACTAACTTATTCATTAATGGTCTAAGCCTATTAACAATAATATTTAAAATAATTTTATAAATCACATTACAAAGACTAATTGGTCTAAAGTCTCTAAGGTTTTGTGGATTTTCTTTTTTACGAATAAAAATAATTTTAGTTTGATTAAGAGATTGAGACATTTGACCTGTTATAAAGAAATCCTTAACTACTCCTACCATTGACATACTAACACATTGCCAGAATTTTTTGTAAAAGTGGCTATTATACCCATCTGGTCCAGGGGCTTTATAAGAACCTATTTTATTAATGGCTTGCCATATTTCTTGTTCGAAAACCTCCACACATAAAGACATCTGTTCTTTCATATTCAGTTTATAATTAGTGCTATAAGAATCTAAGTTCTGAGGAGAATAACTGATTGAATAGATCTTCTCATAATGCTTAACAAAACAGTTTAAAATATCTTTTGTCGAATGAAGCATAATATTATTCTCATCTTTTATGCTTTGAATATAGTTTCTTCTTTTCCTAGCACTCGCAAAAATATGAAAAAGTTTAGTATTAAGTCTCCTTCCATATACCATTTTACCTTAGCCCTTTGAACATAAAGATTATCTAAGTTCAAAAGAGTTAATAATTCGTTTCTAAGAGACTGTTCCCGTTTTAGTAAGAAATCAGTAGGGGTTATGGAAATTTGTTTCAAAACCTTATGCAACAGTAATATAATATTCTCAATTCTTCTCTTTAAGTTACCAATAGTATGTTTTTCCACTCCATGGATTTCAATGCTAAATACTTGTTCTTAAAAATAAAATCTTGTGTATTATCAACCGAACTACTCATATTCCAAATATTATTAACCAAAAACGACTATAACTATCATATTTGGCCCATATCATTTCATATCTAAAACAAAAACTCATAGGCGAATCTTTTTCAGTTTCTAACATAATTGGAGAATGATCAGACGTAGGAGCAACAAGGTGGATGACTTTATAATTGGGATAATATTGTAAAAACACTTGATTAGCAAAAAAAATGGTCCAGTCTTTCACAGATAAAATCATTTCCATATCTTTTATTCGACTAAGTAAATGAGTAACCAAAATATCCTAAATCTATAAGATTACATGTATTAACACAGTCATGAAATTCTTTGATCCTGTTATTAGAAACTGGGTTACCCCCAATTTTTGTCCTCTTTGTGCAAAATATTATTAAAATCCCCCACCACAATCCATTTAGAATTAACAAAGGAAGCAAAATGTTTAAGTTCAGCCCAAACCTGGGATTGGAGACGGTGTTGAGGGTGATTGTACACCGCAGTCAGCATGAATGGCGGATCTCCGCCTTGCACCGTGGCTTCCACATGCAATGCACGATTAGTAGTCCTTGTGATGCCTGCTGAAACTGTTGCTGAATTCCACATTATCCAAATACCTCCGGAGAGTCCTACTGAAATTGGAACAACATGGCTATCAAAATGAAGCCTACATATCATTGATTGTGAACGTTCATTTTGCATGCGAGTATCTAGTATTACGAACATAGTCGGATTAAAGCGATTTATCAGAGATCTAGCCACATTGCTGAATTCCGGCCTTCCTGCACCTCTACAATTCCACACTAAGATTTTCATTATAGGAAGGATTCGGGATGAGATTAGGGACATGAAGCCTTTCGCTTGATTCCTGTTCTCCATTATACGACCGTTTTGGAGCACTATGGGATTCTGGTGGTTGGGATTTTCTCTTGGCATTGGAAATATTAGGACATGGTATTGTATCTCCCTGTCTCTCTCTCTTGCGAATGATTCCCTCTCCTGGCTTATGTCTATAATGACCTTTGGGTATTGAGGAGGGTTTATGAAAACATACCCTTATGAAAACATGTCGGACTACATGGGCCCATTTATAATAAAATTACATAAAAAATAAAAAATCACAAAAATACCACAAAAGCGGTAACAATTGCAAAAATATGGCCGATCGCGAGCCATGCTCTCAACCGGCCATTAAAAATTATTTTTTTAATATACGGCCGCTGGCCCAGCTCACGATCGTGGGTCGTGAGCTGAGCCAGCGACCGCCGGTTGCTGCCTTGGCCAGCAACCCTTTTTTTTTAATTTTTTAATTCATTTTTTTAATTTTTATTTATTGTAAATCGTTAATTTATATTTAATTTACTAATTATATGTTATTATTATTTCAAGCTGATTATTATTCATTACAAAATAAAGATAACTGACTTTATGATAATTTAAAGAATTATGCTAATAAAAATAGATGTGGCAGAATTCAATTAGATAGTCATCTCATCACTGCACTTGTGGAGAGATGGCGCCCTGAAACCCACACGTTTCACTTTCGCACGGGAGAGGCCACCATCACTCTACAAGATATAGCGATCATTTGGGCCCTTCTTATAGACGGAGAGCCCGTAACCGGAGTGAATCTCGAGAGAATTTCTGATGAATGGAGGGAGTATTGTACTACATATCTAGGTTTCCAGCCCCCTGCAAATTCCATTCGAGGTAGCTGTATAAATGTAAGTGCTATTATTAACCACATATCTAATATAGAAATTACATATTACACTCCAATTATTGTTGTACAACAATATGCACGTGCGCTCGCATTACTGCTGCTAGGGGGGATGATGTATCCTGACTCGTCCGGCAACCGAATCCCTTTGTTATATCTCCAAAAAATAGAGGCGACGCACACAACTCGATCATATAGTTGGGGCAGTGCCGTACTTGCATTTTTATATCGAGAACTATGCGGTGCAAGTATAAAAGGAAAAGAGGTTATTGCAGGCGCACTACAATTGCTACAACTAAGATTAAGTTATAATATTTATGCCTCTACATTTGAACAACATCCTCAAATCTTATTATTAATAACTCACTTACTATTAACAGATTTGGGGATGGTCTCGTATTAGTCCATTGAGACCCATTGTAACAAAATGTTATGTTAAGATGGAGCACTATGTTATTGATGAAAATCGTGTCCTCCCATTGCCACCATATGGTTCCTATTAGAATGGCAAACTCAGATTTACATCAACAGTGCACCACACCATTCGAGCTATGAGAGAAGTATTGGATTGCATGTGGCATGATCAGGTATTTTAAAAAATTTACACTTTTATACTACAATTAATTAAACTTGAATTTACAACATTTCCTTTATTCCAGTTCTACTGGCAGCCGTATGATATGAGCTTGTGATGCATTGGAGAGTTGCCACAAGAATGTAACCCACAATTGTGGACATCATCATGTCCTCTGATCTTCTATGAAATTGTGGAGATGCACCGTCCCGAACGAGTTCTTCGCCAATTCGGGATGAGGCAAAATATTCCAGAAGTGCAAAATGACGGCGACATGCAACTACATCGTATCTCTCGTTCATCACGTGTGGGAACAGATTGGTATCAACGACACATCGAATATATCGTTCGATGGCAGAGACAAAATGAGACCATTGTGATTCGACCCCCATATCTAATGAAATAACTGCAGAAGATGGATATGAGGAGTGATACGATGAAATTACACGTTGTTTCATATCATCATCTGCTCAAATGCGTGTTGGAAGCGGGTACCAACCTGGACATGCAACATCGTGGCAAATGGTGGTACGTTATCTTGTCAACATACTTATTTCAATCATATTTTTTACTTTTCACACTTTTAAAATTATACATTTATAATATATTCGGTTCACTTTAGCTTGACCAAATGGAAACCCTTCGAATAAGTTGTGAAACTACACCCGATCAACTAGAGGCATATCGTCAAGCAATGACAACTCATTTGGACATATATCCAAATGTTGTTCAAATTGCAACAAATCATCGAGTGGGACGAGGTTATGGCCCCTCAAAATCCATTGCCACAAGATGATGTTCCGTCCACATCCAACAGACAAACGCGAAGTCATAGTAGGAGATCAGCTCGCACAGTAGAAAGAGATACACCTGATGTTGACATAGCTGGACCATCTACTGTGCATCAATCTCAATTTTTTACTGAAGACTGCTACGTGCCTGAACCGCCTCAACAAGATCATTGGTTTCAGTCGACTCCTTACATGCCAGTACTTACAGAAGGTCATTGCACAAATATTGAACTTGACCTTGGTCTTGGAATGAATTAAACATATGCACCAGTACGTAATGTTTCACCTATCCAATTTCCCTCATGGAGTGCATATCGTGATCCAATGGAGTCGAGTTCTATAACATCATCTAGTCGGTTACAAATTCATGTCGATATTGATGATCAAGAACAAAATGAACCATCAAGTCCGGAAATACGATGACCTAGGCAACACCGTCAAAGACATAATTGTGGGACAGGCGGACATTATTAAATTTTGTAATTATATTTTGTTTATGTAAATTTTCAAGTTTATTAGTTATTGCAAAAGAATTTTAAAATTGTAATTACATTATTGTATTGCAATAAATTAATCATAATTAGCTTGAAATAATAAAATAAGATATAATTAGTAAATTAAATATAAATTAACGATTTACAATAAAGAAAAATTAAAAAAAATGAATTAAAAAATTTTTAAAAAAGGGTTGCTGGCCAAGGTGGCGACCCTCGGTCGCCGCCTTGGCTAGCGACCGGCGGTCGCTGCCTCAGCTCACGACCCACGGTCGTGAGCTGGGCCAGCGGTTGTATATTAAAAAAATAATTTTTAATGGCTCGCGATCGGCCATATTTTTTGCAATTGTTACCGCTTTTCCGGTATTTTTGTGATTTTTTATTTTTTATGTAATTGTATTATAAATGGGTCGGGCTACATGCAGTGGTTGGATTATGAATTCGTACTGACCTAGTGCTAGCATGTTGCTCCTGGTTCGAACAATTTCTTGATGCATCGGATTTTCGTCGGCCTGGATTTGAGACTCTTAGCTTTCCTGATTGGTCTGACTTGTTGGTGGACTTAAACTCAAACCATGGTTCGAATCCAGGAGGGAAGATGGGGCTTGTGGCTGTCGAGGGGCATTCCTCCTCATTAGAAACAAGGGGGAAGGAGGTAGTAGTGTTGTAAGGTTCTGAGTCTGATTTTGGGCTTGGAGACTGGCAATTAGGTTTTAGGTTGATGGTGTTTGAGAGCTTTCTGTTTGGTAAGTGACAGACATGTTCGGACTCATTGCCGATTGTAGGGAGGTTTGTATGGATGGATCCTGAGGGGTTGGAAGAAAATTCGCTGCCATTCTTGTTTTGTGTGTGTAAGGTTTCAAAGAGAAGGGTTTGGTACATGCATGGTTGGTTTAACACCTGAATATATACACAGTTCTTGCATGGCTTGGGTTGAAGATGGAGCCACAATATTTAATGCCCCTGTATTAGTTTCCAATTCACAAGGTGGATTTGTTCTTCCCACCTTATTAGCCAATTGTTCTTCTAACTTGTCATTTTCCTTTTCTGTCTTTAGCGAGAACATATCAACAGACGTGGAGTTCATTTGTGTTCCTGTTAGTGCATGTGGGCGGTGGAATTGACAAGTGTTCTTTCCATGTGGCTAGAAGACTCCGTTTCTGTGGGCTCCATACCATCCAATTGGTCCTCATCCCTTCGATTCAGGTTTTGCATGGCCGCCGACGAGAAGGTGGAGTGTTGTGGTGGGTTTGCTTGTTCGTCAATAGAAGTAACACCAGATTGGTGCAGATTTCTTCGGGGAAAAGCACTGCATGGATGTAGATCACTTTTAGGAACCCAAATTTTTTGATTAAATCTCTTATGCACATTAACTCTTGATGTAGTCAACTCCTTTGAGTTTCTATCTTTCGTTGATCCTGAGGAAATCTGCTTCGGATTTTTAGCACTTGGAATTACTTGTTGTGTAAATTTATCTCTAGTTTGTCTTCTGATTGGGCGGCTCTTTATAATCTTCCAGTAGAAGTTTCCTCAGTTCCTTTTCATACTATTTCTGAGTTTTCCTGCCTCTGTGACGAATTTACTTCATTTGAGCAGCCATTAACCTCTCACAAGTAGTCTTTGTATGTCCAATAAGCCCACATGAATGGCAGAATTCAGCCTTCAGTTCATACACAAGATTTTGAGTGCACTCGCCTATGTTGATGTTGGATGGAATTGGCTTAGAAACGTCAATCTCAACATATAGGCGTGCATATCTCCCTCTTCAAATTGAACCCGTATGGTAATCCACTTTAATGGGTCTCCCTATCAATTTTGTAATTTCGAAGAGAACATTAAAATCATAATATTCAATCGGTAATTCTGGCAATTGGATCCATGTAACCATAGTATTCAAAAGTGCCACAGATGGCCTAAAATTCGGAAACATTGAGTAATAGCCATGTAATGGTTCTGAAAGAACCATGGTCCTCCAGCTAGTGCAACAAAGTAATCCTCCTGGTTAGTGAACCGTGCTATATTACATCCTAGACCTACATCAGTGAGGGTGATTTGGCCTTGTGAATTCCAGATTCTGTGCAATGTTGGACTAAACGGGCCATTGAAACCTGAATACCTATGGTTTTTATAATAAGAGATTTTTTCCATGGTTTACGAATATTCTCCAATATTTCCTGAGAGAGCTTCAGAGTAGGTGCTTTGACATCAAGATTCCGTAGCTATATCCTTTCCAATACCGTCCTCTGGATAGTAATCCAAGTTTTTCAACCATGTTTGGAAATAAAAATGAGCCGAAAGTTGTAGTAGTTTGCTTTTATAAGAGGATATTGGCTCTTGAGTATCTATGTTTTCCTGTATTCTGAACCCAGTATGAGATCCTTTTGAAGATGCTTGATCCATGTTAGCAATTATGCCCCTCATGGTGACTTCTTTAAACGACGAAGAATCCTGTACTTGATTTATCAAACCTGGAGAATTTGAACGCAAAGTAGATTGTAAAGATATTAGGGTATCTGGTGGTTTTGGTGGTGGCAGAAGTTGGGAAGCTATAGAAGGGGCTAGCAACGAGGAGAGCATTTTTCCGATCGCACCTCTTTATCCTTTATACATGCAACTATATATATATATATTTAAGTCAATTATATCGTACCAAATTCTTTTCATAATTCTTAGGTTAACAACTATTGAATTTTTCAAAATAAGACTGTGAACTATATAAAACTTTTTGAAATCAAATGAGTATTGCATATATCTTAATGAAGAAGTGGAAGATCACAACACAATCTACATATCCATATATATCTAAATATAGAGCAAGACAATCTAAAATTTCTTTTAGTTATTCTTTAGAATTGTTTTGATCTTTTTCTTTCTTTTTATATATCTTTTGTTGTCACATGATAATATTCTTTTCATAATTAATGTAATTCTCTCATGCATTACATGACAGTTTTCTTTTTTTTTTTTTTTTCTATGCCCAATTTTACGTCTCTTCTATTTTTTCTCTTTGTTTTTATTGTTAATCGATCTTTTTTTTTTCATCTTTTAAGCACTTTTTTTATATTTTATATGAAGGTTTCTTGTTTACTTCTGAAAGATTTTGTGGTTTTATAATTTTTATATTTGTTCTTAGTAGTTATTTGAACTTAAAATTTTATTTTTCAACTTTCTTCATAGATTGATATTGTCTTTCTCATTGATTAATGATTTTCCTATTTGAATTTTACCTTTTAACTACAATAATTCATTTGTATTTTTTTTTGTTTAATTTCATAATTTTTGTTAAAATTGTTTACTTGATTATTAAATAAATATATATATATATATATTTTTATCTAAATATAGTTCATCAATGTCTTTCTTTGTTCCATAAAAAAAAGTTGAATGCATCTTGCATTTATTCACCTGTTTTTGCTAGGTGTCTGTTGAATTTATTTTTTCCAGCATATACATATATGCATTTATATTGCATTCATCATAAGCTACTTTTTATATAGATAATTGTACTTTTGTTTGACCAAGGAGAGTTGATTCATTTGTCCCCATTTAATTATTTGGTGCTTAGAGTTGTTCAATGGTATTTTACTTCATATCTTACCATTAATTTTGCCTTTTCTTTTTCTAATTACTTTATTAATTAAACATATTTACTTGAAAAAAGTTCACATACTTCCCAGTTCATTCATGAAACACAAGAATTTATCTTATTTAGTATTAAAATTAAAATTTATAATATTTTAGGAAAATTTTGCATTGGAGAAAAGGACTATATATTTCATTTGAATTTTAGGTATGGCTTCTCTTTCACTAATTTAATACTTAGAATTTTTCAGCGAGTGTATTATTTGCTACTAATTTCTTGCTTTTAGTTTATATAATTTTACATCTTAATATTTTTTATTTTTTTAGAATTGATTGGTTATTTATGTTTATTATTTTTTATCAGGTGCTAAAAGTCAAGATTTTTGATATTAGACATGGACATTAAAATTTATGAATACGTTATTTGTTTTTATTCTTTGGACCTTCAAAAGTAAATGAAATCGGCAATAAGATAAAATAAAATTATAGACAATTGATGATCCAATAACAAGTTAAAAGGCATGAGTACTTTAGGGTAGAAAATTCGATGACATAATTATTCATTAACTCGATTATTTTACAGTATTTATAATATCATAGTCATGAGCCCAACTACTTAGAATTTTTTCTTATGTATTAGTGCTCTAACATGTTATATATATTCATACTATTTTGAATTTCTTATTGTGTACATGTTTTCTTAGCATATAATTTAAACATATATATATATATATATACATTTGTCTTTATTTTTTTATTAATTTTAAATATTGTCAAATTTATTTTTTGTAAAGGAAATCAACAAGTGATAGTAGTATTTTTTTTTTCTTTTTTTTCCTCGACAGAAACTTGATATATATACAAAAGGGATAAATTATCGCAAATTGTATTTTTTTAAGAGAAATCCATTTATATTCAAATATTAATATGTTTTATTTTACTAAAAATATATGTAGTATGTGAAACTTATAAAACATTATTTCTCGATGTCCAAAAATATGATAATATTCTACGATTATTTTCAAAATGTTCAATAAATAAACTAATTAATAATGATCTTAATATTGAATTTTGTATAAATATATAAATTTTACTATTATATGTAGTGAAACAGTTATTAAGATATGTCATACTTTTATATAATTCAAAAATTAAGAGAATACTATAGAATTTGTAAATTTTTGTGCATAGCTCGAGTTTTATACTAGTATTATCTTATATCATGAACTTTTTCTTCTTGATGTTATTATCAATTATTAGTATTTTCATGAAATTCAAAAGTTGTCGGCCCATATATAGAATACTTTAATGAAGTGAAGAAAATATCTAAAGTTGCCTTAGTACGAAAATTGAAATAGGAAGAAAATTCCGTGAATTAAAAAGAAAAAGGTTTAAGAGGCAATTTTAACATTTTAAAAAAACTGCGGCAGGGTAACATTCTTTTGGGCGTTCTCTCTTCTATGCTGTGGAAGTATTCTCTCTCTTCTGTGGGAGTTTTTTTCAGTTTCTTTTCGTAACTTCCTAGGGTTTGCATGGTGTTAGCGGTTACTATGGCATTCCGGTGGTTTCCAACAACTGTGCCCCCCACGTCTTAAGTCTTGCTCAACTTCAGCACCCCCTTTCTCCCTTTCGTGATTTCTTCCTTTCGTGGTTTCTTTTTCTTTTATGCTTATCCTATTTGTGCTTGGTCTGTTTTTAGGTCTGGTTCGTATGGTGATTGATTCGGGACGCCCTCTTTCTTGGTTGTTTCGCTTTTGGCCTTATGGATCGAGAGATTGATCAGATGGCTCGGACAATGTCTTTTAATGATGAAGAGGAACAAGGTTTGATCATACCTGACGAGTTATGGCCTGGGGGGCCGAGTAGCTATGCCCTTACTTTGGTGTGTCGAGTTGTTACCAATGGGGGGATCAATTTTGAGGCTCTTAGCACTACCTTTATCCGTGCAGCTATGTCGGGTAAAGGTATGGAGTTTTCACGTGTGGGCTCTGATCGTTTCCTCCTTACTTTCCAACACCGTATCGATAAACGATGTATTTTGGAGGGTGGCCCTTGGAATTTTGAGAATTATCTCATTGTTTTTGGTGAAATTGGATCTCATGATGACCCTGCCACGATGGCTTTACAACTTTGTGACTTCACTGTTTGGATTTATGGATTATCGGCTGCCCTACTAAATCTGACTTTAGGTTGAATTATTGGCGGTAAAGTGGGTATTGTGAAAGAAGTCCTTCCTTCGAGTGGGCTTTCTCTGTCACCTGCTTTGAAGGTTCATGTCTCTCTCGACGTTCAGAAGCCTTTGCTTCGTGGTACTAAGATTCGGACTGCAGATGGTAAGGAACTCACGGTCACTTTCCATTATGAAAAGTTGGGCATTTTTTGCTACCTTTGTAGTGTTATTTGTCATATGGTGAAGCATTTTGACCATCAGTATGGCGACGATTTTCAAGATCCCGGGATGAATACTCCTTATGGTCCCTGGTTACGGGCAATGCCGAGAATGCATGGATCACTTTCGTTGGGTCCGACTGGGGATGCACGTCCTTCCTCTTCCTTAAGAGGCCGTCACATTTTTGGGGGTTTTCCTCGCCATCGGTCTCTATTAGACCCCATGTAACACCACCGAATGAGGCCCTCTCTCCAGGGCTTAACATTGGTAATGCATCCCGTATGCTACCTATTTTGGAGTCACCTATTGTACAGTCCACGATTGCTCCCAGTGTGGTTGGGGAGTCCCTTGTGAATATTTCGCTTGTGTTCTCTACTCCTTCCAATCCTAATCAGGGGTGCTCTTCATCTAGTATAATTCAATACCGTGGGCGTCGAGGTCGTTGTGCTACGAGCTCACGGTTGTGTACTGGTCGTAAACGGAGATCTGTGGGAGGTATAGTGATTGCCTCTTCACCAAAGCGAACTCAATCTAATAAGGTTACTTCTTCTTCGGTATCTTCGGCGGAGGTTGCGGTGCAACTCCACTGGCTATTATGAATCTGCTATTTTGGAACTGTCAAGGTTTGGGGGGCTACTTGACAGTTCAACATCTTGGGAACTTGCTCCATTCATATGATCCCCCTTTGGTCTTCTTAGCCGAAACTCGATGTCGAAGACTGAAGATTGACGCATTAAAGCGAAAATTTGATTTGTTTGGTACTAGTGTTGACTCGATTGGAAAAGGAGGTGGTCTTGCTCTTTTAAGGCGTCGTGACACAGATGTTCAGCTTCTTAGTTTATCTTCACATCATATCGACGTTATTGTTATGAGATTGCTCCTGGTTTCACGTGGCGATTTACGGGTTTTTATGGGCTCCTGACGTTCGTTTTTTGAAAAATTTCATGGAAATTACTTGAAAAGCTCAGTACTCCATCTTCTCTACCTTGGCTTTATGTTGGCGATTTCAAAGAAATACTTCATGCCAATGGGAAGAGTGGGGGTTGTCAAATCTTGCAAATGACAGATTTTTCAACCACTTTGCATCGCTGTGGCCTATTTGATATTGTTTTCGGGGAGCTCGATTTACGTGGTTGAATAATTGTGAGGCTCCTAACACGGTTTGGGAGCGTCTTGATCGTGCCTGTGCTAATGTTCTGTGGCGGGTTCATTTTCTCACTGGCACTGCTCAGCTATTGCCATGTCCTTATTCAGATCACTCTCCCATTTTGGTTTGTTTGAAATAGCCAAGGTCGCGGTCTGTTTGGAGGCTAGCCAGGCCATTTCGTTTTGAGTATTGGTTGCTTCGGGACCCTGACTGTGGCGAGGTTGTGAGTGAAGGTTGGTTTTTCCCATTCAGCAATTTCAGTAGCTTCGAGGGTCCGTAATAAACTGACAAGCTGTGCTTTGCGTCTCCAGCAATGGAGTAGACAGATTCATGCACCAAAAAAAAGAACGATGCAACTGGAGGCGGAGCTTAATTCTCTGCGTAAGGGGGTTGTTGATTGCAAAAATATACACTAGCAAGTGCCCTAGCTATCAAGTAGTATAAAAGATATCGAACCCACGAGGATTTAATTACCACAACTATGACTAACCGCAAATTATTTGGATGATCGAAAGTTTGGATGATTTATGAATCTACTAAAAAAACAATAAAATCAACTATAGCAAACAATTACGTCGGAGACAAAGAAAACGCAGATTTTTGAGAGAAGTGCTACGGCTATAGGTCTACCTAGTCGATACAACGCATTCAATATCGAGGAATCAATCAAACAAACAAGTATTTTCGCACACTAAGGTTTTTTCTAATTTAATCCAATACACTCTCTCGAGCTATGTCGAACCTACTATTATCAAGGAATTAGGGGATCTCTCCTCTCCAAAACTCGTGACAATAATGCATTAAGTTTTATGAAAACTTATGGAATCAGGTAGATCATGCCTGTGTATATCTACAATCATTCAATCCACACCATGAATTACTCTATCCACTATGCTAAATTGCCTCTCGGTTCATCAACATAATTAACACAATTTAAGAGGTGATCATGCTCTCAAATAATAGCAACAAATACAATAATTCATGGATATTCAAAAATAACAACTAAATTAATCCGGAAAAATATTTAAAACATTGTATCAATTAGGGTTTCCATAAGCCTTAGCACAAAAGAAATTAGTTCATTCTAATTCTAACTAAAATTAAAGAGAAAGATTGAGAAAAACTCATGGAGTAGTGGATTGACTTGATGGTCGTCACTCCAGCGTCGAATCTCCTTCTTCACGTGTTCCTCGCCTTTTCCCTTGCTCTCAAATCCTCTAAATCTCTGCGAATTTTTGAAAATTGAATCCCCCTTTCTTTCCATCTTCATCTTCTTTTATAATAGGACCTAGCTACGGTAAGAAAGGAAAGTATTCTACCTGCCTTAAACTATTTTTTGTTTCATGACTCTTTCCTTATCAAACATCTAGCCTTAATTACAAAAGAGGTAAAAAAGAAAATAAAATCTCTTTGGAAACAACCTTAAATAAGAATTTCAGATATTCACGTCAGCGCGTTTGTGATTTCGACCCAGCGAACCTCTGATAACCCGTGGGTCACGGGTTATGTGAAGTACGTTTTCAAAATCAAATCTTTGATAGCCCATGGTCACGGGCTAACTTGTGCTCGCTTCTGCAGAATTTTGACTCTTTCTTCTACGTTTGAGCTCTTTGCTTGTATTCGCCTTCTTTTCACGATAACTCCTAAATATCACAAATGTACCCAAGAACAAGCATCATATCAAGAGGAAACAGAGGTATAAACACAAGAATATATCATATAATTTCCCCTAATCAAATACCCCCACACTTAGGTCATGCTTGTCCTTAAGCATATAACAATTCAATACACTCAACTCTCAAAAGAACATCCTCCTTTTACATCTCACCCATTTTAACTCATGCTAATATTTCAAAATGAATTTACCGTCAAGGTGCAACAGATAAACAATAGACTACACAGTACCAATTCACACAAGCCACACAATATAACAACTATCTCAACAACCCATTCGGAATGAAAATGCAAAATGAGTGAACACCCTCATTTGGGATACACTCAATACACTCGAAGTGTTTAAGGGCGATCAAGAACTCTCAAATCATGCTTTAACAAGGTTTTTTCATAGGCTTGCTCTTATATTACATCTCCACCGCGTGAAGTGAGTTCGGAGTGAGAATCAAAGGGTCTTTTCCGGATTGTAATGGGGCTTTAGGTGAAGGTAGGAAACAAATAAGAATGTAAGAAGGGTTCTTTGGGGTTAAAGAAATTAGGTGACATTACTCGGATAGACTTCCACTTTATGAATTTCCTAGCTCAAGTGCAATTTACTCATTTTTCTCCTTCATCTTTTTCTCCTTTACTTTGCTTTTTTTTTTTTTTCTGCACTTTTCATCATTGCATCCTTCTTGTTGTATGGCATCAATGACTTTCTTCTTCTTTTTTTTTCACAATTATTTTTCTCCGGACATAACTTCAAGGAGTATTTAAGACGTGCACTTGAACCATACACTACATGGGAAATCACCTTACGGGAAGTCATCCCAATCCTCCAACAATCGGGTTCAAAAGTCTAGGACAAAGAAAAGGTTGTTCACAGCTTGTATTGTGTTTAATATGACAACGAAATCAGGCTAAGGCTCGATTGGGCTACAAGGGGTGGATATTTGTGCAGGCTTAGCAACAGAAAAGTTTTGGATCGATCCTAATGCCCTTATTACTTTCAACACACCAACTCAACATTGCAGTCTCGACATGCATAACTGAGTAAGTTCTAGAAAACCAAGCCAAATATGACAATCACACAGCCAAACAAAATAATGGAGCAATAAGATGTGTGCTCATAGGCTCAAAAGCTCACCAAAAGGCTTATGTGTGCTACTCACAAGCATTTTTCATCAAAACAAGATTGCCAAGATAATCATCACACATGTGGCACATTTGAATTTTCCTATGCATGTCAAGTATTCCTTTACAATCTTAACAGTGGATTCATAAATCACGCTGGCATGAATGAAATGGGATGCAATGTATCAAGGTTCATCAACATACTACCCAACAAATCATCAATTTTCAGAAAATTTCACGGACTAGTGAATGACTACCATCATGCCTCAGCCACACTTATCAATATGCATATAATCGGAGGACATCGACCACCCCCACACTTAAACCCGACATTGTCTTCAATGTCTAAAACCATAGGAAAAAGAATGAAACGCAAGAAAATAGAGGACTTCCCTGAGTGTGGAGACCGTCGAAATCCAAGGAAGGAGGGAGAAGGGTAGCTGGGCATTGTTGAGTCGATGATGAGAACGGGACGGTCTGAGAGTATCCATGGCGAGCCTGCGAGGAAAAGTGTTAGTACAGATGAGAAAATAGAAAGAAAGAAAAGAAAAAAAAAAACGTGTTTGAGGTGGGTGAAGTGTGATGTGGAGATAATAAAAATGAAAGAGAAAAAAAAAAACACGCCGGGAAACACAACTCAGCGAGAAATAGAGAAAGAAAGAAAAAACAGAGAGAGGAGGAAAAAACGGGACAAGACGTCGGCCGCGGTGGAGATGAGCAGCGATGTCGTCGGACTGATGCTGGTGGTGGTGGACGGCGCTGGTGATGAAGGGTCGACGACGGTGGGTGGAAGCGGCGGATGACGACGGCGGTGGCTGTGAAGCGAGGCGACAGGGGACAGAAACGGGTTCCTAATAGCCCGTGGGTCACGGACTATTAGAAATTCGCGTGACAGAAATGTACCAGACATAGTCCGTGGGTCACGGGCTATAAGGAATCCTTCATCTGCACTGAACAAGAGAAAAGAAGAAAAAAAAGACGAACATAAAAAATACATGGGTTGCCTCCCATGTAGTGCCCATTTAACGTCACTAGCTTGATGTTAGGATACTTATCACGCCCCGACAAATGGGAGAGGGGGCCCAGAATGAATCTTTTGCGTCTCTTCAACATAGCAATCTACTTTAACGCGGGCCTTGTCTTTGCGATGCCACTCTTCACACTCCTTGAATTTTTTATTTCTTGCATGAGATTCATACCATGCCTTGGTGCATTCCTTGTATATTCGAGCATTCTCGTTGGCCTTCTTCATCCACTTTTTCTTATTTGGTTGAAGCCTGTTGTTCTCGTTCCGATTGGGTGATGCTGCATCTGATGGCTTCGCTTTGTGATTGGAAGTAACTCCATTTAACAACAACACATTTCGTAGTTTAGACTTCAATTCTTGACCCAAGTCTGCAAAATTTGCAACCTCCACATCTCTTCTTTTATGTCCTGCAAATTATTCCCATTAGAATTTGTGAAGTAATTTTCTTTGGGATCCTTACATTAGACAAAATGAGCATTTTCAGTTCTAGGGGCATTAATGCTATCAATTGCAAATATGTCATGCTCATTTTTGTGTAGATATTTCATAGGCTTAAACATATTAAAGACTATATGTTCATCATTAATTCTAAGCGTGAGTTGACCTTTTTGCACATCAATTAATGCTCTACTCATGGAAAAAAAAGGTCTTCCTAGAATCAATAGCATATTCTTATCCTTTTTCATATCTAACACAATAAAATCAAGGGGATGATAAATTTACCGATTTTGACCAACACATCTTCCAATATTCCCTTAGGATAATTAATGCTTCTATCCGCTAGTAGCAAAGTGATTATAATGGGAGTAAGTTCATGCATTCCAAGTTTATCAAAAATAGAATATGACATCAAATTCACACTAGCCCCTAGATCACATAAAGCTTTATCAAAATTGATATTCCCTATAATGCAAGGTATAGAAAACTCCCTGGATCCTTGAGCTTGGGTGGTAGCATGTTTTGGAGAATCGCCAAATATTCTTTATTGAGCTTTACCGTTTCACCTCCTTCACACTTTCTCTTATTCGAAATCACCTCCTTCAAGACTTTATCATAGCTTGGCATTTTCAGTTCCTCTTGAAGCTCCTCATCTTCCTTCGGTTGTGGCTCGTCCACGTGCTCGTTGGGTGGTTCTTCCCCGATAATTTTCCAACTCTTAAGTGTGATTACATTAACTTGCTCCCTAGGATTTTTCTCGGTGTCACTCAGAAGTTGCCCCTCCTTTGTGCTAAATAACATGCTCACGATCTGTCCCACTTGGACCTCGAGATTTTGAATCGACGCATCTTGATTCTGAAAATGGGCGTTGGTGGTGGTGATGAAAGGGGAGAGCATGTCTTCAAAGTTGCTCTTTTTTTCCTGCGGTGCTTGCTGCTGTGGTTGGTGGTATCCCGGTGGTCCTTGCTGCTGATTGTTACTCCATGAAAAGTTGGGGTGATTATGTCATCTCGGATTGTATGTGTTGGAGTATGGGTTGAAATTAGACCTGCCACCATTAGAAACAAAGTTACACGAATGGCAAATGGAATTCCTACCTTGCAGTCTTGACTTAAATGACCGGTTTTACCACATGCACCGTAGGGTCCTATGAGTGTCATGTTCCACATTGTAGCTCCAAGGTTATTCACTTTTTGTGTTAGTGCAGCCAATTGAGCCGATACCGCAGTCATTGCATCAACTTGGTCAACACTAGCCACTCGTCGGTCTTGACCATACAGGTACAAGCTAGACGCTATCACATCAATGATTGCGAAGGCTTCTGATGGTAATTTCCTCATGATAGTACCACTTGCAGTTGCATCAATAGTAGTCCGGTTAGTCAATGTGACACCATTGTAGAATGTTTGTACTTGTCGCTATACTGGTAGCTCATGATGACGTCACTTTCTAAGCATGTCCCTAAAACATTCCCATGCATCATACAAAGATTCCTTATCTGACTGCACAAAAGAAGTAATGTCATTCAAAAGCTTAGCAGTTTCAGATGGGAGAAAGTGTTTAGCAAGGAATTTTTATGTCAATTCTGCCCAAGTTGTGATATTAACGGCAGGTAATGACTGAAGCCAATCTTTGGCCTTGTCACACAAATGAAAATGGGAAAAGCCTAAGTCTAACAACATCATCACTAACACCATTGAACTTAAAAGTATCAAAAATTTCGAGAAATTTAGAGAGATGTTTGTTAGGATTCTCGTCAAGCAATCTGGAGAACTGCACACGTGCTTGGATCATCTGAATGATAGCCGGCTTAATCTCAAAGTTTTTGTCTTGGACCATAGGTTTCGCAATGCTAGATATCACCCCATCAGCTGTCGGGAATGAGTACTCCATCATCGGCCTCTCTAGGACCCTCGCATTTTCCATGGTCGGTTCTATGATAGCAAATTGATCCTCCGTGTTGGAATTTTCACTCCCTTGGCCTCTCTCGATGGTGTTCCTTTGTTGGTGAAAGGTTCTCTTAATTTTGGGATCGAATTGGGTTAACTCCCACCACTACTTCGTGTCATCAAACTCGGAACTAAAGAAAGAGAACAAGTGAGGTAAAAAAAATAATAAAGCAACGATAAATCTAAATTAATTAAGACTAGCGAGTTATGATATTATTTCAAATCAAATCCCTGACAACGGCGTCAAAAACTTGATTGCAAATATATATACTACCAAGTGTACTAGCTATCAAGTAGTATAAAATATATCGAACCCACGAGGATTTAATGAAGTAATTAGCACAACTATGACTATCCGCTAATTATTTGGACGATCGAAAGTTTGGATCATTTATGAATCTACTAAAAAAAAAAATCAACTATTGCAAGAAATTACGTCGGAGACAAAGGAAACGCAAATTTAGAGAGAAGTGTTACGACTATAGGTCCACCTAATCGATACAACACATTCAATATTGACGGATCAATCAAACAAACAAGTATTTTCGCACACTAAGGTTTTTTCTAATTTAATCTAATACACTCTCTCGAGCTATACCGAACCTACTATTATCAAGGAATTAGGGGATCTCTCATCTCCAAAACTCGTGACAATAATGCATTAAGTTTTATGAAAAACCTATGGAATCAGATAGATCATGCATGTGTATATCTACACATCATTCAATTCACACCATGAATTACTCTATCCACTATGCTAAATTTCCTCTCGGTTCATCAACATAATTAACACAATTTAAGAGGTGATCTTGCCCTCAAATAATAGCAACAAACACAATAATTCATGGATATGCGAAAATAACAACTAAATTAATCCGACAAATATTTAACACATTGTATCAATTAGGCTTTCCATAAGCCTTAGCACAAATGAAATTAGTTTATCCTAATGCTAACTAAAACTAAAGAAAAAGATTGAGAAAAACTCATGGAGTAGTGGATTGGCTTGATGGTCGTCACTCCAACGCCAAGTCTCCTTCTTCATATGTTCCTCGCCTTTGCCCTTGCTCTCAAAACCTCTAAATCTTTGCGAATTTCTAAAAATTGAATCACCCTTTCTTTTCCTCCTTTTATAATAGGACCTAGCTACGGTAAGAAAGGAAAGTATTCTACCTACCTTAAACTATTTTTCCTTTCCTGACTCTTTCCTTATCCAACATCTAGCCCTAATTACAAAGTAGATAAAAAAGGAAATAAAATCTCTTTGAAAACAGCCTTAACTCGGAATTTCAGATCTTCACGTCAGCGCGTCTGTGATTTCTGCCCAGCAAACCTCTGATAACCCGCGGGTCACGGGTTATGTGAAGTACGTTTCTGACATCGAATCTTTGATAGCTCGTGGGTAAAGGCCTAACTTTTGTGTGTCTGCAGAATTTTGACTCTTTCTTCTACGTTTGACCTCTTTGCTTGTATTACCCTTCTTTCCACGAAAACTCCTGAATATCACAAATGTACCCAAGAACAAGCATCATATCAAGAGGAAACAGGGGTATAAACACATGAATATATCATATAATTTCCCCTATTCAGTTATTTCAGTTGAATATCATTTAAGATCAGTGACTATCCCGTCTGAAATTGAAGAGCTGGGGGCTCTTGAAGAAGCTAAGTGGCAACAGCTTGCGAAGGTAGATTGGATGAAATTTGGAGATCGTAATACTCAATTCTTCCATGCCCATGCCTCTAATCGACATAAGTAAAATTGGATTTTGGGACTGTATATTGAGGCTGGATCTTGGATAGATGATAGAGGGCTTATGCAGGAGGTTGTTCGCGGTTATTTTGTCAATTTATTTCGATCCAACAGGCCAACGGCACATGATTTGAGAGAGATTGTGGGCTTGATCCAATGCCGAGTGAGCCCGGATATAAACGCTTGTTTGCTTAAACCATATACTGCCGATGAGGTTTGGCACTCTCTTTCTCAAATGTCCTCTTTGAAATCTTCGGGGCCGGATAGCTTTCCTCCTGTGTTTTATAAAAGTTTTTGGCATGTCGTTGGTCCTGACGTTATTGATCTTGTGTTGCATATATATTAAATACGAGGACTATGCCTCAAGATATAAACCACACTAACATTGTTCTTATTGTGAAATGCGCTAATCCTGAATCTGTGTCTCAATTCCGTCCAATCAGTTTATGTAATGTGCTTTATAAGTTGGTATCGGAATCTATAGCAAATCATCTTCGTCCTTTTCTCAATGATATTATTTTCCCTATTCAATCTGCTTTTATGCCTGAACGTCTAATATCTGATAACATTCTAATTGCATTTGAGCTTAATCATTTCTTTCACTCTATTCCTAAGGGCGGTGACGGCTATGCGTCTCTTAAGTTTGATATGAGCAAGGCTTACGATAGTGTCGAGCGGTCTTTCTTGGAGTCACTGATGTTTTATTTAGGCTTTGATTTTTAATTTGTGCGCGCGGCCAGCGTGCTGTTGTTGCCGGTTCGTCCTTTTTCACTCTTTTCCCACTTTTCATGCTATTTTCTGAACCACAAGATAAATTGAACCCAAGAACATGTCAATACATATTAAAGAAAACCAAGATCCAAAATTCCATGAAAAATTAAACGCCAATCAAGATCTACGCTAAACATGCTTCAAACGTAAATTGAAACACGTTGATCATGCTTAAACACACATAGCACATAGAATTCTAGGCCTATACATCGAACCGGGGTCTGATACCACTGAAATGTTTAGTGGATCGTCCTGGGAGATGAACGCAAATAGCGGAAGCACGAAAGATAGCATAATAAAAATTGCAAAGCATAATTAAATGGACTTTAAAGCATGCATCACATACATAACCGGATCAAGGGGTGTGCCCTTGATTCTCCCGGGCGTTCGGTGTATCTCATGTTCAATAAAACACAACATGGAGGCCATAGAATTTGAACCAAAAATCATAATTAAAGAACCTACCCGGTTGTGGTTTTGTCTTCATTCGGCTACATGCATTGTTCCCCGTTTTGCACCAAGATCTCAAAGTAGAGACCCTCTAAATCATCTCACTCGCTGCACCAGAAAGCAACGAACCCTTGTGCTAGCAACAAATCATTTGGGGAGAAGAGACATCGATACACGCTATCAATTAACGCAATCGACGTCTCTTATGTTCTAGCTTGAATAAATCAGGAAGAACAAAATAGAAATCTTGAAGAGTGGAGAAGAGGGATGGTAGAACTCTAGGGAGAGAATTGTGAGATGAGAGTTATAGAGATTAGTAGGTGTATGTGTGTGTTTTTGAGTATTTATAGAAAATAGATTTTCCTATTCCTACTCAACCTCTTCTAAAGAGGCACACTTGACTAGGATTTTGACCTAGTCAACTCCTAGTCAATCTAGGCTTTGATTAAGTCAAATTAATCATGCCCCTTCATCTCATCAATCTCTAGATCAAATCTTGTCCATCCATTTTGATGGGCTTTATGGAATGGGCTTATTTAATTCTAAATTAAATAGTCTCATGGACTTTATATTAAATCCTATTTAATATACTAAGCCCGTTAATTAATTCATGGAATGGGCCTATTTAATTCTAAATTAAATAGTCCCATGGAATTTACATTAAATCCTATTTAATATACCAAACCCATTAATTAATTTACTCTTTTAATCTAATTAAAAGAAAAACCCATGCTTTACAAAATCCATAAATCTAATTTATGAACTCAAGCCCGATTATTCCAAATAATCCATCGTGGCTTGAATCTCCAAGAAGTATAATTTAATCCCAGTAAATTAGACTTTCTTCCGGAATTAATTCCAAATTAATTCCCTTTCATTTGGTGTAGCGGGTGTGACTCTTTAGGTTCACCTTTCACCTAGACTTGGACCTACTTCTTGTTATTTCATAATTAAAGTAGTTCGTTACCATGGCCATCTAGCAATGGTCCATGGCACTAGAGACTTGGTGAATGTTGACGTGAACATTTAGGCGGCAATTCCGTACGGGTATGGTCCTACTGTTGACCATCTCTCTGCCCTAGTCTAGGGTATGGAACTGGGCGTCGGTTCGCATTCTTGACTAGAAAACTATGCTTCATACCCGAGATGCGTTTACTCTATCGATCGATGTAGGAAACCCTTTCCTACTCAATCAATTGCTATGGCCATAGACTTTCAGAGTCTAAACTACCTCAGAGCGCATAGGAGACATCACTATCATATACTGACAGGGGATAGATCCTTTCTTGGAATCCACCGTCCTCGCTACATACTCCAACTGCACTAGACAAGGCTTATAATGACCATCTTACAGAATGATCACCTCTTGCCAGATCCAAGACACAGTCTTCATATGCATGTGACTGTCATGATTCCTCAAGTCTGAGGACTAATCCTGTACTATCGGAACTGGGAATTACAATCATACCGACCAAGGCTCCAAGGCTCCATATGACGATTCCCGCGAGTCACCTCAGTCAGCAGCCACCTAGCTGGTTGACCTACTAACACTGCATGGATGAGCCTCGTCACTTGCCGATGAAATGCGACTGCAGATGCTTAGTGCAAGTCTGAAATGGATTCTCGATGCACTGTCTCGAGATTCCTTGACTTGGAGTATTTCTAACCGATCCGAGAAACTGATTTCATGTACTTACCTCCAAGCGTAGTTCCAATTTCCCGAAATGTGATTTCAATCTGTGGGCGTTTGTTGTGACATCGAAACGATGCAAGCAGTAAGTACAACAAACTTATGCCTATGAATCCTTACTGCATTCATTAACATAGTATTACTTGTTCAAAGATTGATGAATGGTTCTCAAAACAGCCAATGCCATTGACATTCTGGTCACCTATTCTTACAGTTATTAATCTCACAAAATCCACAGTAGCCTTTAGTAGAAATGGTCATGTTAGTCTTCCAAATTGTCTTGTTGAAATTTTGAGTGTTCATGTGCTGAACCAAGGAGGTACTTACTTGGGTCTTCCATCAGTGGTGGGTCGATCAAAACGTATGCTCTTTACATTTGTTATGAACAAGGTTCATCGCCGCCTTGAGGGATGGTCAACGAAACTTTTATCCAAAGCGGCAAGAGAGGTTCTTATTAAATATGTGATTCAAGCTATTCCAACGTTTATGATGAGTTGTTTTTGGTTGCCGCATTATTTGATCAAACAACTTGAATCCAAGATTGCAGCTTTTTGGTGGAGTTGTAAGGAGTCTAAACGCATTCATTGGACGTCATGGAAGTTTTTATGTAGGAGAAAGTTGGATGGTGGTATTGGTTTTCGTCAATTCCGAGCTTTTAATCAAGCCCTTTTGGCCAAACAAGTATGGCGTGTGCTTCAATATTCAGCAGGAATTTTGGCCTGTTCGTGGAAAGCACGTTACTTCCCTAGTTCTTCAATACTTGAGGCGGTGGAGGGAACCAATCCATCCTATACTTGGTCTAGCATTTTTCGTTCTCTCAGCCTCTTTTCTGCAGGTCTTTGCCGTCAAGTTCTATTGGGAGTGGATGTGCGTATTTGGCTTGATCTATGGATCCCTCGGCCCCGATCTTTGAAAGTGTTAACACCACAACAAGGCCTTAATTTGTTTGCCCAAATTTCTGACCTTCTTCTTTATGATCCATTGCTTTGGAATGTGGATTTGATTTAGCATACTTTTTGGGAGGAAGATGGGGCGCTGATCTATTCCTTACCGCTAGGAAGACAGACTCAATCGGATAAATGGGTCTCGCACTATGATTCGAGGGGCATTTTTACTATCCGGAATGCTTATCATTTGGCTATCAATTTGCTTGGGAATGAGGCGGCTGGTAGTGAGGCAAATTCGCTCCTTTGCCGTAACGCTGGAAGTTTATTTGGTTAGCGGGGGTTCCATAGAAGGTGCAGGTGTTCGCTTGGCGAGTGTGTCACAATGCTATCGCTACATCGAAAAATTTGCGTCGACGTCGCTGCTTGTGGCAGACGGGTTGCCCTCATTGTGGGGCAGATCACGAGGATTTATTCCATGTTTTCTTTTCTTGTCCGGTTGCTCGTCAAGTCTTGGCACTTTCTAACTTGCCTTCTTGTATACTTTATAGGAGAAATTGGAGATGGAAGTGTGGTTTCGACATGTCCACGCGCAACTTGGTGGCAAACAGTTTGCGCTATTTCTAGTGCTTTTGTGGTCTCTTTGGTGGTCCACGAATCAACGACTATGTAGTGGAGCTTGCGCTAATCCCCTGGCTACCGTGCAGTTTGTTACGGCATATGTTGCAGCATTTGACACTAGAGCTGATTCAGTCCGTGAGCAACACATGCAGATTCTGAAGTCCGATGGTTTCCACCTCAAAGCTCAATCAAAATTAACTTTGATAGTGCGGTTCATAGCTCCATTTCTGCTGGTGGTGGTGGCATCATTGCTCGAGATTGGCATGGAAACTGTCTTCAATGGGAAACTCGTCTTTAGTTTGGATCGCTTGATGTCGAACACAACGAGGCTCTTAAAGCGTTTGCAACCATTGAGATGGTTGTTCGTCATGGATGGCACTCGGTGGTGCTTTTCTATCATTACTAAGCTGAAAGCAAAGGAATCAGACTTATCTTGGATTCGTTCCATCATCGAAGACATTCATTTGAATCTTAATTCTACTGGAGTGGTTGCTCTTCTTCATGTTCGAAGGGAAGCTAACTCCGTTGAACATCTATTAGCTAGGAAATCTTTCTCTTGTGTATTAGATGGGTGTGAACCTCCTGAATGGTTGCTCCCTGCATTGTCTACTGATTCTTTTCATATAATCTAAGTATGATTTCCTTCAAACAAAAAAAAAAAAAACAAACTGCATTTAACTCTGTTTCGCCATGTCCTAGTTAGGACGAGTTTGGTACTTCTTTTAGCGGGTTCAGGTTCAATAAATTATGATCCAGCCGAGTGGGGGGCGAGTTGCGGGTTTTGCTCCGGACCCACACTGAATCTGCCCCATTTTATTTTTTAAAATAATTTTATTATTTATTTATTCATATGTAATACATTGTTAATAGGAAATTATGGTATTATATGTAAATTCTTAAACAATTTTGGCATATATCCAACTCTATATAAGAAAAACAAAATAAAAGTTAATTGATTGTATTATTTGTATTATATAATTTATTTTAGATTAAAAAAATATGTTAAATTACCTATATTTAAAATGGTATTTAGTAATTACTTATGGAAAAAAATAGTTGAATGTATTATTTGCGTTATAAAATCATTTTAGATAAAAAAAAAAAGACTGTGTTAATTTAAATTGATATTACTTATTGAGAAATTAAAAGATTAGATGCATGTATTATTTATATTATATAATTCATTGTATATTGAAAATTGTGTTAAAGTACCTAAGTCTAAAATCATATTACTTAACGAAATAATAAAAGAGTACTTGAATGTATTTTTTCTATTATATAAGTCATTTTAAATCAAATCCTATGTTAAAGTACCTATAAGGTTAAACTAATATTACTTAATAAATAAATAAAAATTATTGAGTATATACTTTGTCTTATTCAATTCATTTTAAATTAAAACTATGTTGAAGTATATAAATTTAAATTGATATTATTTATTGAAAAAATAAAACATTATTTGAATGTATTCCTTATGTTATATAATTCATGGTAGATCGTAAGATGGTATTGCTTATTGAGAAAATTAAAAAAAAATAGATGATGTATTCTTTGTATTATTTCATTAATTTTATATCAAATACAATGTTAAATTATCTATATCTAAAATAATATTATTTTTTAATACATCATTAGGGACACTTATATAAGATACAAAATTAAAAATCAAACTAAACAATAATGAGGGGTGGGCAGGGGGGGGGGGGGGGGATTTTAATAATCGGGACGGGTCTCTGATCTGTGCAAACTCGTTCTAGACCTGTCCCAGACCCACCCCATTGTATTGTGTTTAATGAATATTTGAGCTCTTAGGGCCTATTTACTAAGCCAGATTAGGTCGAATATTCCAAGCTATTCGGCTTAGTCGGCCATTTACTTACAAAGTGGCAGCGCAGGAATAATCAAGCCGGTGGGTATTGGAGTCGGTATGCGAGGGCTTATAAACCCAGTTGGTCTGGTGGGTTTTAAATCTCAGTTGGCACACCTGCTGATAGAACAACGCAATTACCATCTTATCCTTAGTTCTTAATTTTTTAATATTAATAAGATAATAAATTTTTGAAAGTTGCTTATCAATATTTGTAATCCCTTCAATATTATAAATTAATAATTTTATAAAATTACAAATATAACTAGGACAATTTATTAAAATATGATTCTATTATTGTTTTCTTCTTAAAAATTAAATTTAGTTATATTTCATCTCTAACTTTCTTTACTGCATCCGAAAGTTCCAATGTTGCGTTCTCATACTGTAATTAGTCAGTAATGCATCTTGAACTAGTCATATTGTACATAAGCATCATTTAATTAGTCAATACAATAAATATATTTTATTTATGAAGAATAATGTAGGTTCATTGAATTTAAAAACATCTAATTAATCAATAAATTATTAATTTATCGATTAATTATTATAACTTTAAATTAATAAAATTGGAATAAATGCAATTTACCCCCTGTGATATAAGAAATGAGCAAAATCCCTCACGTGAAAAAATAATTAGCAAATTACCTCCATGTGTTTTGAAAAATGAAGCAAATTACCCCATATCAAGGGAAAACACAGAGGGGTAATTTGCTTCATTTTAAGATCAGATAATTTACTAATTATTTTTTCACGAGAAAGTTTTTTTTGTTCATTTCTTAGGAAAATGTACTGTATTAACCATTTCAAAAAGAACGTCTTATACGCCAACCCGAAGAAGAAAAGAAAGAGAGAAACACGCAATAACGGAAAATTGAAAACGTTTTCTTTTCACCTTTTTGTTTCCATGCAATAATTGAAGCTTGCGATTGCTCTTCCTACCGGGCCGCACACATACGTGGCATCTTTGGGCCAAACTTGGACCATTTCCCTAAAGCAATGTGTGTGACAGTACCAACCATATACATTGGCAGTACTCACGTTATTGTATTTTCTACTTATTATAAAGTTTAAAAATAAATACACTGTCATCTTTTAAAATTTAGTATAATTTCGTATTGATGGTTAAAGAAAAATGTATCAACTGAATTTTATTAGTCGATCTGCAATTTAGCATAATTACACTAGTGCAATCTTATCAATAATGAATGAGGTATTTATACTAGTGTAATCTTACACTAATTAAGATAGGTAAGGGTAAACTATTAATTTATCCCTTATTTACCCTATATTACATGGCTAGAATTATTTGGCAGCTGCCATTTTAGTAATTCACTATATCCACATCAATTTGGTAAGTCAGTCTTTTTTTCTTTTTTTTTCCTCTGATTATTTCGTTTTTCAATACCTTCCCTTTCTAGGATTGTCAACTTCTCCTTTTCTCTTTTAACTTCTTTCCTTTTTTCAACGCATTCCTTTTCGAAAATGATGACCTTTAGACTGGGTTACAACCTCATTGTGAGACGTCTAAGCCAACTTTCGAAACTAAAATCAATGGTTACAGACCTGTTGGTTAAGTTTTGAAAGTGAACATGATGTAAACCGTGTGATCTTTGATGGTCTGAGATGCTCCAACACCATATGAATCGTATTCGTCTGCTCAAAAACTGGAAGTTAGTTATATTCTCTCTATGAAAAGGTTGAGTAGGAATGCATAGCAGTTTCCCTCATGAATCGCCTTAAGCACAGTAGTCTGAGTCAGCTTGGAGCCTTGAATGATCTTCCTTCGCTTCAGATAAGTACTGTGAAGCTCGATGGAACCAATTCTCTTGCGGTCTCCGCTCTTGTCAATCAAAAGTAGGGGGTTGGTTAAAAGAGATGGATTCCTTTCGGGGCTCGGGCTAGCTTGTTTTTAGGTTGGTTCTTTCCATTACATATAGACATCACGTAATTTGAGAAATTATCTCTAGTACCCTTTTGTTTGTTTCTGTTTGACAAATAAATTCATCCATTAGTCAAAATTCATTGAATTTGTTGCTATTAGCAAAAAAAAAAAAAACTAAATAGAAATTGATATTTACTCTCGATTGACTTATTATTGGCTTATTATAAGTCAATTAAATATTTTTTGGATCAAACTATCCTTATACATCTTCACACGCTATTATATGTGTGGAGGTATGCCTTCATCCCTATAAGGATAGTTTGGTTAGAAAATATTTATTTGCCTATAATAAGTCAATCGAGGTGAATATGAATTTTCATTCAATTTTTTTTATAAGATCAACCAATTTGGTGAATTTTAACTAACAGATGGATGTATTTGTTAAAAAAAAAATTAAGAGTACTAGAAGTAATATTCGAAACCATAAGAGATTTACGTATAATTAGACGAAATCTCAAGGGAAGACAGTGTAATTATCTCTATAGTTTATTATTAATAAGAATTTGTTAATTACTGATTATTTAGCAATGATTGATCACATACGTCATATATATATATATATATATTAGAGCAATTGCGATCATAAAATTATAATTTTGGGTAAATTGCATAAACTCCTCATGTGTCATGTAAAATTAGCTAAAAGGCGAGAAAAAGACATCTGTATTTGCATAATTGGGGTGTGTAATGCACTATCCCTCTATTATTGAGGGAAGGGGCGAGGGGGTTTGCAAGGTCTACAATCATACAGGGTTTTTTGGGCTTATTTGATTAACACATGAGTTTTTACCTAATTTCACATAACACAAGGGGATTTATGCATTTTACCCTATAATTATGCTGCTTGTATAATTTTTAGTTCCCATTCCATAAGAAAATGCTAGTTTGTGATCCATTCTATTCACAGATTTATTTTAATTATAATTTAAATCATATTTTATGAAAAATTTAAATTTTAGGAAAGTTAAATGGAGAAATATTTAAAAATAAATTATATTTTATTTTTAAACATTAATGCATCAATATTAATTAAATTTATAAAAATTTACAATTAGAAGAATATATATTGGTGCGCCTAAATTAGGAAAGCCCAAAGTAGAAGAAGCCTAGTCCAAGAGGGATTCTGAAGGCTCAAAGAGCTATGTCCACGCCCCGGCAGTTGCGTGTAGGTAGGACTAGATCTGCTAAATCTTGTCCTCGGCTCACAAAGCAGTCTAGAGCCACGATAGCATCCAGCGAGGCAGGATTGGCTTAGTCACCTCCCACGTGGATGGACCTACGAAGTCTGAGAAAGCTGCGAACATGAAACTGTCCGTGTTTATTCAAAATGCCAACTAACCCCTATTTTGAGGGGACTCAACTATTCAAAGACGAAGAAGTCCTCTCCCATCCGTCTCCATAGAGCCCTCATATGTCCGGACTCTTCAGACCATGAGGACTCTTCTAACCTTTCACCTATAAATACAAGTTCTCACTCCTAAAATGGGTAACTTATTCTTGATTTTAAAGGCACACTTGTCTCGTGACACAACTACTCCGACAATCACTCCTTCAATTTTATTGCATATTTACATTTATATTTTGCTAACTCGTGTGTTGAGTTGAGCGTTGCAGTGCTAACGTATTTTTTCCAGGTTTTCTTTTCCAATCTGCAGGGATCAAGGTTCACTCCACCTATGCCCAAAGCTATACCTAAGAATGAGCTTTTTAAGCTTGCATCAAGTGGCAGGGTCTGTGAGACACAAAACTAAGACGTGAGATTTATGGACATCCTTACCAGCGGATCAGACAAGCAAAAGGCATCTGACGTCACGGTTGACCCCCAGGCACTGCAAGTGGTGGCCGATGCTTCCTTTGGCCTATCTAGCCGAGATAACCTAGGACCATCATGAGGTCCCTCTGAGCTTGTGTCCGATCCCCCTTGGGACAGCACCTCCTCAGACACTCCCTCCGCTAGATTGTCCCCTGGATTGCTAACGACCATCCAACAGATGATCACCTCAGCTATTCGAGCACATTTACCTACTGTGGCCTCAGTCCGTTGTTAGCTAGGGGTCCCCCGCCCCCTATTGCTCCTGAGGTTGTCGGTGGGCAAGAGAGAGATAGCAGAGCACCCCTTGTTCAGGCACCCCCAGGACTACGACAGAGTGCCTATAGAAGGGCTTGTAGGATGTGCAACATCACGTGATGGAAGTCCCGCTAGTAGTGCCTAGAGGCATCCCCTTCAGTGATGAGGTTTTAGCTTATGAGCTCCCTCCAAACTATCGCACGCTTGCCATAGCTGAATATGATGGCACCACTCACCCACAGGAGCACCTCTCTAAATTGAAAAATGTTGCTCTCCTTGACAGACACACGGACAGATCAAGTGTCGTGTGTTCGTCACAATGTTTGCCCAAGCGGCACAACAATGGTTTAACCAATTACCTACGGGGTCGATAAGAAGTTTTTAGGAATTCCGATCATTGTTCCTCCATCAATTTTCAATAGTAGAAAGCATTGCAAGACCCCGTTGAATCTTTTCACGTCTGCCAGAGAGAGATCGAGTCCTTGAGGGAGTATCTGTTAGAATAGGTGACCGTGAAGCCAATCTTGTTAGACTTCAGTGTCCTATTTCTGAAATTTGGTGTTTAAATAAAGTTTATTCTGAATAAAAGTGATGTTCAGTTACGACATTAGTACTTTTGTTGTGTTCACTTACTGCTTTATATCTGTAACTGTTCAATGCACAAGCAATGCCCACAGACCGAAAGGTTCATCTAAGAAACTGGACTGTGCATCTCATGAAATCAGTTTCTGTGGATCGGTCTGAAATACTCCAAGTCAAAGGACCTTGAGATTGGATATCGAAGGTCTATTTGAGACTTACACTAAGTAATTGCAGTCACGTTTCATCGACAAGTGACGAGAGACGTCCATGCAATACTATTGGGTTAGCCAGCTCAGTGCCGGCTGACTGAGGTGACTCGTGGGAATCTTCATATAGAAAACCTTGAGTGGATTGGTCGGTATGACTTGGATTCCCGGTTCCAACAGTATGAGATTGGTCCTCGGACTTGAGGGACTACTGTGGTCACATACACACCATGCCTGTATCTAAACCTATGTAGTCGAGAGATCTATATAGATCAGCCGGAGGGATTCACAGTTGTTGGAGAAGAGCAGAAGGTCTGCCGTCTCCAAAAGTCCATCTATGGCCTCAAAAAACATCCCGTAGTTGGAACATTCGCTTTGATGAAGTCATACGAGGATATGATTTTATCAAACAAGAATATGACCCTTGTGTATACAAGAAGGACAGTGGGAGCTCTGTAGTACTCCTAGTGCTTTATGTGGACGGCATTCTACTCATAGGGAATGATGTTAGAATGTTAAGTGACACAAAAGCATGGTTCTCCACGCAATTTTCCATCAAGGATTCGGGTGAAGCTTCTTACATTCTAGGCATCCAAATCGTCAAGGACAGATCTAAGAGAATGTTAGGATTAACCCAAAACTCGTATGTCGAGAAAATCTTGAAAAGATTTTACATCGATAACTCCAAACGAGGTTTCCTTCCCATGAGGCATGGGATCAAGTTATCCAAGAAACAGTCTCTCCAGACTGATGAGGAGCTTGAAAGGATGAAGAGCGTCCCCTATGCTTCTGCCGTAGGCAACATCCAATACGCCGTCTACTGCACAAGGCCTGACATCGCTTACACCTTAAGTGTAACTAGTAGATATTAGTCCTATGCAGGCGAGGCGCATTGGAATGGGGTCAAGAGAAACCTGAAGTACCTTAGGAGGACTAAGGACGTGTTCTTGGTCTATGGAAATGGAGAGTTGAATCTGGAAGGTTTTAGCGACGCTAGATTCCAGGCGGATGACGACGATGCCAAGTCTCAGTCAGGTTATGTGTTCAAACTTAATGGTGGTGTGGTGGTGTAGTGGCATGGAAAAGTTCCAAGCAAGAAACCACAGCTGATTCCACCACTGAGGCCGAATATATAGCAGCTTCAGAAGCTACTAAAGAAGCGGTTTGGATGAAAACTACATCCAACAGTTGGGTGTGGTGCCTAGCATTGCTGAGCCCATGGTTATCTTCTATGATAACAACGGAGCAATGTCCCAAGCAAAGAAACCCAGATCCCATCACCGATCCAAGCACATTCTTAGACGCTACCATCTTTTAGGGGAAATGGTAGGAAGAGGTGACGTTCGAATGCACCGAGTCAACTCAGCAGATAACACAACAGATCCGTTGACAAAGCCTATATCACAAATTGCTCATACGCAACATCTTGAGAAGATGGGGATTAGGCATATAGGCGATTGGCTTTAGGTCAAGTGGGAGACATTAGAATAGGTGACCGTGAAGCCAATCTAATTGGGCTAATGTAACCTATGTTTCAACACTTTCGGTATTTTAATAATTGCCATAAGTATGAAAGTGATATTCATTTGCCTCGATACTTTGTTTGTGTTCACTTATTGCTTTATATGAACTGTTCACTGCACAATCAAAGTCCATAGACCGAAACGAAATCCCAAGAAACTGGAACTACGCATTAGATGGCAGTTCATGAAATTAGTTTTTGTGGATCGGTCTGAAATACTCCAAGTCAAGGAATCTCGAGATAGGGTATCAAGAATCCGTGTGAGACTTGCACTAAGCAATTGCAGTCACGTTTCATCGACAAGTGCGAGGCTCGTCCATGCAATGTTAGTAGGTCAGCCAACTAGGTGCTAACTGACTGAGGTGACTCGTAGGAACCGTCATATGGAAGACCTTGAGTAGGGTCGGTCGGTATGACCTGTATTCTCGGTTCCAATAGTACGAATTTGATCCTCGGACTTTGAGGGATTACTGAGATCAGCTACACATCGTGCCTGCATCTTAGATGTGGCAAGAGGCTACCAAGTCCAGTGACTCGATTGTCATAAGCTCTATCTAGTGCATTCAAGTTGTGTAGTGTGACAGTAGGTCCAAAGAGAGGATCCATCTCCTGTTAGAAGGTTGACAGTAATATCTCACTTTACTCTGAGACTCGTCCCCAATAAATCTGTGGTCACAATAACTGAACAATGGGTAAGACCCCTGTGAGGTTTAGTGTGGACGAGCCAAGGCTTAAGTCAAGAATGGGTACCTACAGATCCATGCCCTAGACTCTAAGCTGTGAGATTGTAGATGGAAGGACAAATGTATTGAAGAGCCTAAATGTTCACGCCATAAACATTCATCTAGTCTCTAGTGCCATGGACCGTTGCTAGACGGCCACCCATGGTGACGGACGAATTCCCTTCATGAGATGATTGGGGATTTGGCCAAGTGTAGCTAAGGGTGAACCTAAAGAGTCACACACAATCCGCCCATGACAAAGTATTTAATTTATAAATAATTTAGGGAGGTTGAACAATTTAATTGGATTAAATTGGTTCCCTTTTCTTTCTTGGATTGTTGATTCCTTTAATTAGATTAAATGGAATTAACTATTAAATTAGATTTATTGGAATCAATAAAATAGGCTTAAAATAAATATTAATTATTTATTTGAAGCCCTGTGGTTTATTTAAATAGGATTTAAATATTCCATAATTAATCCATCAAAGTGATGGACGGATGAGATCAAAGGTCTAGATTAGTTTGACTAATCTAAGTCTAATTTGACTAGGACTTTTACTAGGTCAAAATCCTAGTCAAACCATGCTTCTTAGAATTGGAGTTTGAAGAGGAATACGATTCCACTTTTATAAATACTCCTAGGATGAAACTTGAGAGGGATGATCAACTAGTGAGCACGCACACACACACACACACACACACTAGGCTCGACCTCTCTCTCTCTCTCGTCCCCACCCCTTTTCCTCCAAGAAAGTTTGTAGTCCTTGTGAACTTTAGGAGGATTGATCATGTTAATTAATAACGCTTGGTCGATCCGTCCTCCCTAAATATATATACACTTGATTTTTCGGTAGCACGGAGATCAAGAAACCGGATGGATTGCGTGGATGATTTAGAGAATTCCTACTATTGGAGTCTTGGTGGCAAAACGGGGAACAACGCGTGTAGCGGTTTAAAGACAAAACTACAACCAGGTAGGTTCCTTTTATTATGTCTTGGATTTTAACCCTATGGCCACCATGATTTGTATGCTTCGTTTATTCATGAGATACACCAAACACCCGGGAGGTTCAAGGAACACCCCTTGAACTTGTTATTTATGTTTATGTACAAGCATGTTTAAATTTCATGTTTTATTTTTATATCGCGCTTCCGCATTCGCACTCCTCCCGGATGATCCACACGTCATTCATTGGCTTTCACTATTGATCATGCTAGGATACATAATTCCTACGAAAAACTATCCTAACATGATCACAATTATAAGCCCAACTAGTCTCTAGTCCTTTCAGCAATAGCCTTGCCATTGTTGGAGCATAGAACTGTCTTAGCTTTCTACTCCTTATCACCACCTGCAAACCACCCGCAGATTGTGACAAGACTGATATCCAATACCAAAGAGAGTAGAGTGATCATGTCAATACTCAACTCAAATTTTACCTTTATTGGAAAGGAGTTCAGAACATTCCCTCTTCTAATGTCCCTCTTTACGGCAGTGAATGCATACGTTCTTAGGAATCTATGAACTTGGTGGTTGAAACCCTTTTCCTCTTTCCTACATCTTCGCCTTGCGGTACGATAGGAACAACACTCGAAGTGCTAGCATCTGATGTTACCTCAACCCTCTTCCTCTTGGCGTCAGGCACCCTTGCTTTCCACTATAGAGGTTGAAGCTTCTCATACTAGTACTGACGGCCCAGATTTTACAATCGTTGCTTTGTACTAGACCAACATATTTATCAACCCATGAAGATTTCTTTCAAGCTCATTCATGTTGTGGTTTGAAAATAAATGGTTTGTAGGAGGGAGGAAGAGACTGAAGGATCACATCAATGTACGTCTCTTTTTCAAGATCAACATGGAGGTCTTTGAGCTTCTCCATGAGGGATAGCTTCTTCACTTCCTGTTCATGTACGAAGTCTCTTCCATCATCTTAGCTCCAAAAATGCCTTCGTTGTATTATATCCTACATGTCAGTATGGGACCGCATAGACATCATGCAAACAAAGCATGATTAAGCCAACATCATCATGCTTATAGTATTGCTTCTAGATCTCGTTTGTCATTGAGGCCAGTACGATGCTATGGACTTTCCATCTCACGAGGCGCCTTCCACAATGCGGGGAAAGGGCACCGTGTGGCTAGTAGTCCACAACAAACGACTACTTCCGCCAACCGACAACAGCACTAACGAAATTCCCATCAACGCCTCGCATAGACCGCCGACAAGAACAACAACAGATTTTCAACAACAAAAAATAGTATATAGTGGAACCAGTGAATTGATCACACGTCTTGCAATAAATGCATTTTTGTATTGATAGCAGACCGTTGAAGATTACAGCAAGATAACCACGGGGCTCGCCGCGTGGGGGATACTAGAAATGCACACCAAGATTTGAGTGGTCATTCCCCCTATAATAAGCTTAAAAAGAAAATTCCTATTGACAATGTTAGATACTAAGAAAGCTGAAAATTGCACCTCATTGGGCACACAACGCCAAATTAGCTAAACTAAAATATTACATTAGAGACTCGTGCCTAGGACTCTAAGACCTGCGGAAGCCCAGGGTTTGTCGGCAGAAGTTGTTGGTCGGCCGGATGGAACATGGCCGAAATTGGGCCAAGGGTGCCGAGAGTGCGGGCGGCCTTTGACATTCTCCCCCACTTGAGACGACGATGTCCTCGGTGACAGGGAAGCATGGTAGGCGTCCATCAGAGGTAGGAATGACTTAAGGTCCGTCACCCATTCCCAAGTATTCTTCTCGCTGTTGCATCCCATCCATTTCACCAAGTACTCGACAACATCTCGCTTTGCTGTACTCGTAACTTGGTGAGTCGGAATAGCTTCGGCCACCCTCTTCTGGGTCTTCTTCAATTCAAGTTGTGGCGGCTTGGCTGATTGTGGGTGTCGTATTCCTTGTTTGCTACATACTTCTTTAATTGGCTGACATGGAGGACATTGTAGATTTTCCACCAGGATGACAACTCTACCTTGTAGGCTACCATTCTAATGCGTTTGATGACTGGTAAAGGACTGATGTATTTCTGCATAAGGCGAGGGTCTCTCCCCCTTGCCGACTTTGATAATCTCGAATCCGGGACCTTCACCATCACAAAGGTCTCCCGTGGTAAACTCGACGAAGCGGCGATTCTTATCTGCGTACTTCTTCATCCGCATCTATGCTTTCTCCAAGCAAATTCGGGCTATATCAATATTTTGTTTCCATTCCTCAGAGAAGCTTCAAGCGAAAGGGGATCTCACACCCTATGGGGAGTCAATAGTGTGAGGGGGGAGCAGTTGCTGCCCAATGACAATTTCAAAAGTGCTCTTGTTAGTTGAAGAACTCTTTTGGGCATTGAAACACAACTGAGCTACATCCAACAGCTTCACCCAATCCTTCTGAGTACCACGCACAAAGTGTCGAAGATATTCCTCCAACATAGAGTTAAAGCGTTCCGTTTGGCCGTCAGATTGTGGATGATAGCTTGAGCTCATACTAAGTTTGGACCGAGGAGTTTGAACAACTCGGTCCAGAAGACGTTAGTGAACCGGGAGTCCCGATCACTAACAATGTCTTCCGGCAATCCCCAATATTTGACAACATGCTTGAAGAAGAGATGAGTCGTCCCTTCTGCCGTAATGTGTTTTGGGGCTATGATGAATGTGGGGAATTTTGATAATCGATCTACAACGACGATGATGCTCCCTAAGTCTCCTGCCTTAGGCAAGCCTAAAATGTAGTCCATGGAAACACTTTCTCACGGTCTCTTTGGAATGGGCAGTGGTCGTAGCAAACCAACCTTCTTCTGATGGTCTGCCTTGTCCTGCTGACAAATCAAACAGGTGCGGACATATGTCTCTACCTCATCCCGCATCTGTGGCCAATAGTAGGCCCTCTGCACCAATACATAGGTGCGCTCTTCTTCTGGATGTCCCGCCCAAAGAGTGTCATTGCATTCCAAAATAAGTGATTTTTGCAGGTCCCCGCCCTTTGATACGTACAAAAGGCTTCCCTTGGTCATCAGAATTCCGTCTTCCAACCAAAACTATCGAGTAGACCAGGCCCTGCGCAGCTGGATCATTCGGTAGTAGCTCGCGCCTGATCTTTCACAGAGGTGGCAACAACACTCGAGGAAAGTGCAGCTACCAATCACAAAGTAGCCAAATCTATCCATCGGCTTAGCGCATCTGCCGCATGGTTGCGAGAGCCGGCCTGGTACTATAGCACAAAGTGAAATTCTGACAGCATCTCCTGCCAGCGTGCCTACCTACTGGTCAACTTCGGCTGCGACATGAAATGACTCACTCTAGTGTTGTCCGTCTTGACCACGAAGGGAGAGCCCAACGAATGATTCCGTCATAGTCTAAGGCAATGAACTACGACCAACAACAGTTTCTCGTGTACTGAATAGTGCCGCTCAACATATTTAAGTTTCCTACTCTTAATGGCAACTGGGTGGCCATCTTGCATTAGGACGCCTTTAAAGAAAAATCTTAAGCATCAGTCTCCACCACAAAACGCTTCGACATATCTTGTAAGGCCAACACAGGATCTGTCACCATCGCCTCCTTCAGGCTGTCGAAGGCCAGTTGAAATTGGGGTGTCCGATTCCAAGTATCAGTCTTCTTCGTCAAGTCTGTCATGGGCCGTGCTATCTCAGGGTAGCCGTTAACAAAGCACCGATAATAATTAGCCAGGCCGAGAAATGACCGCACCACATGTACATTACTCGGTGGCTGCCACTCCTTAATAGCCTACACCTTCTTGGGATCCATTCGAATTCGCCCGGTCTCCACAATATGTCCCAAGAAGCTAATAGTCTCCTGAGTAAACAAGCATTTTGATACCTTTGCATATAACTCGTGCTTATGGAGTCTCGCTAAAACCTGGGGCAAGTGCTCAACGTGCTCGGCCAAGTTCTTGCTGTAGATAACAATATCGTCCAAGTACACCACGAACTCATCAAGAAAATCATGGTGTACTTGGTTAATCAAAGTGCAGAAGGTAGATGGAGCCTTCGTCAGGCTAAAAGGCATGGCAAGGAACTCAAAAGCTCCATACCTCGTGACCACTATTGTCTTTGCCTCATTGCGCTCCTTGATCCGGACCTGTCAATAGCTTGAACTCAAGTGGGTCCTCGTAAAATACTTCGTCTGGCTTAGACGGTCAAAGCAGTCCGCCACGAGCGTTATAGGATACTTTTTCTTCACAATAATCTTGTTTAGGGCCTGATAGCCGCAACACATCCATAGGGAGCCGTAGGCCTTTTTCTAAAACAAGACTGGCGTCCCATACGGAAACTTCACGGGTTTGATAATGCCACTATCCAACATATCCTTGAACTGCGTCCTAAGCTCCACAAGCTCAGGTTGCGTCATTCAGTAAGTTGCCCTAGCAGGAAGCTTCGTGCCAGGCACCAACTCAATCTCATGATCTACTGCCCTCTTCAACGGTAGCTTCCGAGGCAGTTCATCAGGTATCACATCTTCAAACTCCTTCAAGAGCTTCTTCACTACGCTAGGGATGGGCCCCAACGCGTTTTCAATTTCATCAAAGCGAAGAGTGCACAAGTAGGATGGTTCATTCCGCTTGCGCCCCTTCTCAAACTGCATGGCCGACAAATTTCTCCCATCGGTTTGCCTGGTCAAGACAGGGATGATGCAAGGTTTGGCATCCAACATCATCAATGAATTGGCATAGGGTCACACCGTTGTCTGTGTATCCCACAAAAACTCAAGCCCAAGGATGAGCTTAAAATCGTCCATCACGACCACAGAAGATTAGTCTTGCCTTCAAAAGGACCAACCTTGATAAGCACAGACTTCGCCACACCAGCACTGGGTTGTATGGCTGAATTAATTGCCTTCACTTGACCAACTCCTTTCTCTAGCACAAGCCCCAGTGTTTCTACTTCAGCACTTGCAAGGTAGTTGTCAGAAGCACCAGTGTTGATCATAGCACAAACCCGCTTGCCATCAATCTTCACATCTACGTACATCGACCCTTTCTTTCGAAAAGACCTAGATTGTGTCTCGTCTTCAGTCTGGCTCTCATCTAGAGCCGGGGTAGTCTTCCCTACCCAAGGAGGCACCGCCTTCTTTGCAGCCACTTGGGACAACGTGTTGCACCACTTAGGGATAGCACCCCGGTTGTCCTCATCCTCCTCTAAATCATTCCCGCCACTCGTCGTCTCATGTGGCTCCAATGACTTTGCGAGTGGCACTTTCTCGGTATACGTCGGTAATGCATTCAGTAGCTATTTCTTCGGGCAATCCCGATATCGATGCGGCCCATCGCACAGAAGGCACCTACTACTTCTCTGTGACGCCCCTTGCTTGTTGTCCAAGGGCTTGCTCCTACCCGAGCTCCCTTGCGAACTAGTGGGAGTGTAGGGTTTCCATTCTCCCCCACTCCTGTTAGAGTTACTCTTAAAAGGTCTCGACCCTGCCGGCTTATTCTGTGTTGGGTTAGGCGTTGTCTGCCTATCCCTTCGAGACTTTGGATTGAAATCTGATAAGCATTCGGCCACAGCCATCGTTGTTCCCAAATCAGCTACCCGTTGATGCTGCAACCGAAGTCGCGCCCACGGTTTCAGGCCCTCCACAAAGGTAAAGAGCTTATCCTTCTCCAACATATCCCTGATGTCCAACATTAGTGTCGAAAAAGGCCCTCACATACTCCCGTACGGAGCCTTTGTGTTCTTGCTTCTGTAATGCCCGTTTGGCATTATATTCAACATTCTCTGGGAAGAATTCCTCACGAATGGCTTCCCCCAGAATGTCCCAAGTATCCAGGTGTAGATGGTTCGCCTGAATCTTGGCATACTTGGTATGCCACCATAGCTTGGCATCACCAGTCAAATACATGGTCGCAGTAGATACCATCCTCACCTCATCGACCACATTTGTCGCAAGGCCTTCGGTTCAGGTATCCGAAACCTAGCACCATTATCGTGGGCAACAGGAGCGTTGCTCACCACACATTGGAGAATCCCAATCTGGATGGACATCTCCTCCATGTCACATTACATCTCAACAACACCACACTTTCCATAAGCATGGCAGACCGCATGCTGACATTCCCTCAGATCGGAACACAGCTCTGAGATCTCATGCTCCAATAAGGCAACATGATCTTCCAAATTCTTGACCACCTCAGTCAACCAGGGATTTCATCCTCCGGGTGTGTGATTCTTTCTTGAGGCACCTCAGCCCCTGTCGGAGTCTTAGGGTCTTGGTCCGACATTCTTACGAAATTAGCTTTCGTAACCCCCCTCGGCCCCATCTGGCAATCAAGGCTCTGATACCACCTCTCATGGGGTGCCTTCCGCAATGCGGGGAATGGGCATCGTGTGGCTAGTAGTCCACAACAAATGACTACTTCTGCCAACCGACAGCAACACCAATCGAATTCCCACCAACGCATCGCACAGGCCGCCGACAAGAACAACAAAAGATTTTCAACAACCAAAAATAGAATACAACGAAAATAGTAAATTGATCACACGTCTTGCAATAAATGTGTTTTTGTATTGATAATAGAATGTTGAAGATTACAGCAAGCTAGCCACGGGGATCACCATGAGGGGGATACTAGCAATGCTCACCAAGCTTCGAATGGTCATTCCCCTTATAATAGGCTTATAAAGAAAATTCATATTGACAACGTTAGATACTAAGAAAGCTGAAAATTGCACCAGATGGGAATTGCACCAGATGGGGCACACGACGCCACATGAGCTAAAATAAATATTACATTAGAGACTCGGGCCCAGGACTCTAAGACCTACGGAAGCCCATCTGTCGGCAGAAGTTGTTGGTCGGCCTGATGGAACATGGCCGAAATTGGGTAGGTTCTGGAAATTTAAAATCATCTTAAGATTTCACAATCAATTCGTGTAGTTGGTTCCAGTTAACTAATTAGCCTCTAGTATTGGACTTAGTGGATACTTAGACATCTACAATAAGTAAAGCAGGAAGCATTAAGCAGAATGAAGTAATTTTAAATCTGAGTTAAAACTCGGTCTTTAGTCCTTAAACTCTCCCACTATCCCATCACTCGCAAATGAGGTTGCGGAAAACCTTTTCCTAGTAGGCTTGGATCCACAAGTGAAATTCTCCATACCCCGCTTTTACGACTCGTATGGAAAACAACCTGTTGTCAGGTACTCTACACCATTCTCGTCCAACGAGATCCCCAAGATGTCAGCCTTACCTCCTCATGTGATCCCGAGGACTCCAAATGAATCATGTTACTAGGTGTTAGACCCAACCCATCAACCGAATCATAGCACTCACTGTCGCCCCCACGACTCGTGAGAAAAGAAACAAGAGTGTATTCACTTCGTTCACAACAATCGTGCAACTTATTTTCAGTCCAAAAGATGTACCACGATTTGTGAGACCACGTAATTGGGTGAAACTAGCATCCTCACTTTGTCATGGATGGAAAGCCTGGACGAACTATGTAAGTTCTAGTCAATTTATTAGGGGTCTAATATTTTAGCTTGGTCCAACCAAGTGAGGTTTTGTTTAATAGATCGAGACCTCATCACATGTAACATATGATGCATGCTAATAAAAACATGATAAATAAAATATTTATCCATCAATCATTTCACATGTAAAACAAAAGCCTAGCACGCCCCTGTCGGATGATCACAAACCCAAACCTATGCAACTCACTGAGCCGGCAGTGGATCTATGGTCAATCTAAAGGTAGGCCTATGCTATTAGATGATTTTTATAACTGATGCATACCGGGGTCCATCAGCACCACAAAATATCGAGGGATCTTCACGAAAGGCCCATGATTGTAGGGGAGACTAACCTGCAAAGAGGGGTTAGCACTCCGATGCTTAAGTCAGTAATGTTCAACTGAATAAAATAAAGGGAAAACATGAATAAATTGAGAATAATGATAAAGTGGTACGTTGTAGTGATAATCCATGTGAGAATATGCTGAAAAAATAGCTGAAAATTGGATAGAAAATTGGGTGCAAAGTGAGTGCTAAGAGAGTATAGATGTTACTTGAAAGTTGTGTGAATCTCAATTGTCCCGAATGACTGCACAATGTTCTCTTTATAGCTGGTTTGAGCCCGATTTCGGAGGCATTAAGTTGAGTGCCATATACCGTTGGAAACCTTGGGAAGTCCGCTTCACAACCCAATAAACCGCAGGAGAATTGGAGTTGAATTGGTGAAGATATAGTTGTTTGAGTCAATCCGGCCACATCTGTCATGTTTTGCGAAAAAGCAGTTACCTGCTAGAAAGACCCGAATTTTGGCCAATCTACTGGCAACTTGGATGAGCTTTTTTAGTATGACGTGGCCCTATGTGTTTTCTAGTTGTGTGATGTGGAATCTGAGTTGTTTGACGACTAGGCTTGATGTACGAGCCTTTTTCGTGGGCCTACCAGGTTAGTGCATAAAAACTGGGCTTATGTAGAAAAAGCCTTACTGTTGTGGGCTTGATGACCTTAGCTTGTTGCGCTGTCTGGCCCAAAGGCCTACTCCTAGCTCTCGGGCTGGCCTAGTGGATTTTGAGGGGCATCATCACTCCCCCCCTATTCCAGTAGTGCGAGACTTGCTGTCGGACTGGTGGTGTAGAAGTAAACTATCCTGGAAAGGTTAGCATAAGAGCTATATACCTGGGTGTGCCAGCAGGAAAAGTCTTGTTGTGCTGCTTCAATCCTGCTGTGTATCAGTAGGGCAAATCCTGTTGTTTCTATTGTCAGCGAGGAAGATGTGAATTAATAAAAAGAATACATCTCGTAGTAAAGAAGTAAGGATAGAACTCAAGTAGTAAGTTAGCCTAAGCAAGCTTTATAAGCATTCTAATGAAATATATGTGCCAATAGAAGGCAACTGAAAACTGGAGTTAGTGTGCCAGCTGGTGGTGGCTGAGTTGTATGCGTGCGACGACCAGTGGTAGCTTATGTCACTGCGTGTACCAGCTGGGGGCAACTTACGAAGTGCGTGCACCATCCAAGGGAAACTTATTAGGAGCGTGCGCCAGCGAGGGGCAGCTTATGTAGAAGCGTGCGCCATCTAGTGGCAACTTATGTAGAAGCGTGCGCCAGCTGCGGGCGACTTAGTGGAAGCGTGCCTGGCTAATGGCAACTTTTGTAAGTGCCCATGCTAGTTGGGAATGACTTATTAGGATCATCTGCCAGCAGACGACTTATTAGACTGAGCCAGGAGCTGATAACTGAGCCTGCAAGTAGCACAAAAGGGGAAGCAAGACTTGTTTTATTCATGTGAGCCTGCAAGTAGCACAAGAGGGGAACCCCCCCTATTTATTTTCTTGTATATCCTGATCCTCGCTCAGTTGAGGAGCAGACCGCTAAAAAGAAATTCCTCCCTAGCTGGTCTCTGCAGGAGGACTATTCCCTATTGTTAGATGCGTGGGAAAGCAGTCGTGCTGTTGAGTTCCTGAAGGGGGTTAGACCTCCCCAGGATAGGACATATGCTGACAATCTGCCCAGGGCCCAGGGCCCAGGCCCTTTTATTGTTTGCTACTCATCTCAACAACGTATGTTCCTATATCAAATGTATTAGTGCATCATAATAATTATGAAAGTAAGACATTAACCTGTCTGGTTTTGTTGTATGCAGGCATTCGTGCTAGGAGGCAGTCTATATAGCTGGCTGGAGTAGGGAGGCCCTTTATTCAAGGGGTCCCTTGCACGTTCGCCTGGAAAAAATAGTGTTGGATGTAGAGTGGGAGAGGAAGGAACTGATCCGAAATTATCTGAGACGGAGGAGGGCCGGGACGTGCTGGAGGGCTTCTAGTAGAGTCGTTTAGCTAGCTATACTAAGACGCCAAAATTCCATAACTTGTTAGCAGATAGGGCATTGAAGTATTATTACCATGGTTTCCAAACATGTGTCTAGAAGTTCGCGGCCGCTAGCTATCCCCCAATAAAATGGATCTTTTCTTCCTGGATGAGAAAGCTCGTTTGGCCACCTCTCATAATCCTGATGATGAAGTTCCTGCTGCACCTGCAAGTTTCCTGCTAAAGCAGATCCTATGTTGGTGGACCTTACAGGTTAGGTTGCGAAGGATGCAACTCCTTTGAGGGTGGAGCCTCCTGCTGCTGCTGGTGAAGGAAGCATGCCCCCCCCCCTGCTGGTAAATGAATCTGTTCCCCCTTCTGCTAGAAGAACAGTTAAACTTTTCTGCTAAGACATTCGATACCTCCTGCGTGAGGTTCACAAGTGCTTGGATGTGGGCTTTAGATATTTTTTGCTTTGGTTGCTAGCACTTTAGTGCCAAGAATTCTGTTTCTGATTTTTTGCATGTTTGTATAGTAATATGCTGGGAATGTCCCAGCTTATCAATAGGTATGGGCTTAGCATGCCCAAAATAAAGTGCTCTCTTGCAAGTAAGTAATGAAAGGAGGAGGCTTTTCAAGCATTATGGTAAGCATGGCAAGTTTCCATCCGTGATGATTGTCGTAAGCAAAGGTTTGACACAAACCAAGTTATCAGAAAAAGATGTGTTACACGAGGAATAGATGCAGGTGCAAAAATGATATAACCTGTTAAGAGGGTTCCAGCTTAAGTAGGAAAACACCTGCTGCAGTATGGCAGCAGGCCTGAGTGTTAGCCAATCGCCTTTTTATGTATAATCCCCATGCTGGTGGAGCAGATTGGTCAGCAGCCTCCCGTCATCAACAAGGTATGTATTGGTCTCGCTTGGTGACCTTTTATTCACAACTTTATCTAGTAGGAGCATAATAACACCTACTGCAGAGGGCAGTAAACCAGTGCTAGAAAATAGCAAGTAGATAATTCGACGAATATGTAAGCATATATACGCTATTCTGTGAAAGCTATCACAATTAGATAATTGTGCTTTATAAGGGCAAGTTATTAAGATTTTCAGTCTAGAAAAATGAACAAAGACGTGCCCTTCAGGGGCAACTTATTAGGGCTTTTGCAGCGAGTAGTAGTTCACCAACAGGGCGGCTTATTAGGGCTCAAAGTCAGTAAGGGTGCGCCAGCAAGGCGGTTTATTAGGGGATTCATCATTCGAAGGGAAGTAGACTACTCAAGAATTTTCCCATGAGGGTGAGCTAACCCCAAAAACCCGTCCTCAGTTCCGATTGCAGGCTGCAACTCGCCTGCATGAAGCCAGAATCGCTAGTAATTGTTGGTCAGCCATACGACGGTTAATTTGTTCCCGGGCCTTATACACACCGCCCGTCACACTGTGGGAGTTGGCCACTTGAATCACATCTAGACAAATCGAAGCAGGTCGCTCGAAGCCAATAAGGGTGCGCCAGCAAGGCGACTTATTTGGGCTCGAAGCTAGTAAAAGTGCGCCAGCAGGGCGGCTTATCAGGGCTCGAAGCCAGCAAGGTGATTAACCTGTTGATAAAAGCAGAGTATAGCAAAGGAGCATGAATCGCTCTTTTATTCAAGCAGTAAGTGCTGATTAAGCTGGTAGAAAAGTAATGAGCATAAAGTAGGGTGTTCAGGAGTAAAACTTCCGGAGGTTGTATGCGTTCCACGATTGGGAGAGGTTTTTGCCATCTAAATCTTGTAGTTCGTAGGCTCGGAATTTGACAATCCGGGTAACGTTTTAGGGGCCTCCCCAGTTGGGAGCCAATTTTCCTACTAGTTTTAAGGCACTAACCCGTCTCAGCACGAGATCTTCCACCTGGAACTCTCTCCTCTTCACCCTTCTGTTGTAAGCATTGACTACCCTCTATTTGTATCTTTCCATGCAAGATCGAGCATCGTCTTGGATTTCATCAATGAGTTCCAGGTTGGTACGCAACAGGGCCTCTTTGCTCTCTTGCTCATAGTGTTGTATTCTGAAGGATACCAGTCCCGCTTCAGCAGGGATTACAGCCTCCGAGACGTACATCAAGTTGAAAGGAGTCTCTCTTGTAGTGGATCTGGGAGTGGTCTTCTACGACCATAGCACGCTGGGCAGGTCATCTATCCACTGACCTCCTGCTGCTCCAGCCTGGTTTTGATGCCTTGCACCAGGATCCTGTTTGCAACTTCTATCTGCCCGTTAGCTTGGGGGTAGGCTACTGAAGTGAAGCGCTACTGGGTGCCCAAGTCGGTACACTAGTCCTGAATTTTCTAGCCCTAAAACTAATGACCATTGTCAGAAATAAGAACACGAGGTAAGCCATACCTGCATATGATGTTTTTCAATAAAAATTTAATCACTTCCTCTGTGATTTTGGCAAGGGGCTCTATCTCCACCTACTTACTCAAATAGTGCACTGCTACTGGCAGGAATTTGTGATGTCCTTCCGTGATTGGGAAGGGACCCATGATGTCCATCCCCCATTGGGAAAATGGGCAAGGTGCTGAAAGGGCCTTGAATAGCTCAGCTGACACATAGATGAGTGGGGCGTGCTTCTGGCACTGATAGAAAGTAAGGGCATAATTTTCTAGCAGTTGTTACCAGGTCAAATGCCAATTTTTCTACCGCAGGGTAGCGCTGTTCAGAGGTGCCATGTAATACCTTGCTAACATAGTATAAAGGTTTCTGTACTTCATCCTCCTCCTTGATGAGCACGGAACTCATAGCGTGCTGACCTGCAGCAAGGTATAAGTACAATGTCTCACCTGGTGAGGGTTTGGTGAGTAAAGGCAGCTCGGCCAGGTAAGCCTTCAGATCCAGGAAAGCTTGTTGGAAAGCTTCATACCATGCAAAGTCCTTGGCCTTCCGTAGAGCTTTGAGGAAAGGATGGTTGCACTCAGCAGAGTGGGATATGAACCTGCTGAGGGCAGCAATGCGCCTAGCAAGTTTCTGGTGGGATGTTCCATCTTCTAGATTGCTCGTATTTTATCTGGGTTCACCTCGATACCCTTCTGTAACACTATGTAGCCGAGGAATCTACCACTTCGAACACCGAATGCACATTTGGCCGGGTTCAGCTTCATATGGTATTTTTTGAGAATGCTCAACGTTTCAACAAGGTCTGTGATGTGCTCGTCCACATGCCGACTCTTCACCAGCATGTCGTCCACGTACACTTCCATATTGCGTCCAAGCTATTCTCAGAACATGCGGCCCACCAAGCATTGGTACGTAACACCTACATTTTTCAGCCCAAAGGGCATGACAGTATAGCAATATGTTCCCCCTGACGTGATGTAGCTTACTCGCTTCTAGTCACCGCGGTTAAGCATAATCTGGTGGTAACCCTGCGAGGTATCCATTAGACTTAGCAATTCATGACCAGAGGTGGAATCCACCAGCTGGTCTATACGAGGTAAGGGATAGAAATCCTTGGGACATGCCTTATTCACATCTCGAAAATCGACGCACATGCACCATTTATTACATGGCTTAGGGACAAGTACCACATTAGATAACCACTATGGGGATCAGATCTCCTTGATGTGCCTTGCATGAAGGAGCTTGCTTGCCTCCTCCTGGATGACCTTGTCCTTCTCCGGACCAAAATGTCTTTTCTTTTGCTTCACATGAAGGAAAGTTGGATCCAAGTTCAGGCTATGTACTGCATTGCTGGGGTCGATGCCCACTAGATCCTGGGCTAACCATGAGAAGACATCCACATTTTCGTGCAAAAAGTTTGTTAGTCGCCCTGCTACATCGGGGCTCAGTTGGGAACCAATCTTGGTAATTTTGTCTGGCTCTCCAGGTACTAGCTGAATACTAGCTCCTCAGCGGGCTGAACTCGAGCAGGAATCTCGTTTCCCTGCTCATCATGTTGCATAGGTCTTTTTCCCTTCTCCCTGCTGGGCTGGGGAAGGTTTATCTCTATGTCTTTCCTACTGCCTCATTTCAACGGATTCGACTTAACATTTTCTAGCAGTATATTGATCGCCAGTAACTTCTCCTACTCCTGCTTCGGTAGGGAATTTCAGCTTTATGTGGTAGGTGGAGACAACAACTTGGAAGGCGTTCAGAGCAGGTCATCCTAGAATGACGTTGTAAGCTGAGGGCATGTCCAATATGAAGAAGCAGATCATTTTGATCTTCCGGTTGGGCTCTACCCCTAAGGATAGGGGGAGCAGGATCTGACCCAAGGGATATACACCTCCCCTGCAAAGCCATACAGTGAAGTGTCTACCAGCTCCCGTGGGATATCCCCAAGTTCCATCACTGCTCTAGCGGTGCGAGCATGGGCACGCCTCGCTCTGCTGGAGTCCCCATCCATAGGTCCTCTTGCAATCATGTGAATTACCTCCTTGGCAAGGGTGTTTTCTGGGCTTCGCTCCTCAGCTGAGAGTTTTTCCTTTCTGTGCTCCCTTCTGGGGTGTTCCCTTGAATCTCCCGGGCATTCGGTGTATCTCATGAATAATAAAGGCATACAAAAGTTTTATGGAGGCCATAGGGTTTAAAAGAAAAAGGGGGCGGAAACATAAATCGGAAACCTACCGATTGTCATTTTTTACTTCAAGCCGCTACTTACGTTGTTATCCGTTTTGCTCCAAGATCTCGACCTTGAGACCATCTAATTCGTACACGCAATCCGCCCACATATCTTGCTCCTCGTGCTAGCTAGCGAAAGAACAAGTGTATATGATATTTGGAGAGGACGGATTGATCAAACGCTATTTAATTAATGAGATCAAGCCTCCTATTGTTCAATTGTATAACACAAAAGAACATAGAGGAAAGAAGAGAGGGAGTGGCCGAGAGAGAGGGAGTGAGTCGGCGGTGGTGTGTGTGTGTGTGTTTGGAATTTCATCATCACTTCTAAAGAGAACACCTAAGAGTATTTATAGAGGAGGAATCCTATTCCTCTTATGATTCCTACTCGTTGAAGACTCCTCGAATAGGATTTGACCTAGTCAAATCCTAGTCAACATTTAGCTTCTTGGTCAAACCAATCCTAGCCATTGATTCCTCTCTTTAATCCGAACCATTGATTAATTTAATAGAATATTTAAATCTCATTTAAATACTTCTAAAGGCAATAAATAAATATAGCAAATATAAATATTTATTCCAAGCCCATTAAATTAATTTCCAATAAATCTAATTTATTTAGATAAATTCCTTTCATCTAATAAAAGGAATTAATTTCTTCCCAAGAAAAAGAAGGACCTGATTAAATCCAATTTAATCGCTCCACTTCTCTCCAAATATTTAATTCCAAATTAAATACGTCATGTGTGCGGATTGTGTGCGACTCTTTAGGTTCACCTTCAGCTAGACTTGATTGGATTCCTAAAACCCGCTCGTCACCATGGGTGGCGGTCTAGCTACGGTGCATGACATTAGAGACTAGGTGAATATGCGTGGGGATGAACATTTAGGCTCTAGAGTACATCTATCCTTCAGTCTACGGTCTCACCACTTAGTGTCTAGGGCACGGATATGTAGGTACCCATTTTGGACCTAAGTGTCGGTCTGTCCTTTACCAAACGCCGCAGGGAATCCTTCCCTTCTGATCAGTTACTGTGGCCACAGATTTTAGGGACAAGACACAGAGTATTGTGAGACACAACTGTCAACACCTTTTGACAGGAGACAGATCCTATATTGGAAACTATTGTGACGTTGTACACCGTGGCTGCATTAGATATGGCTTATGACTACTCAACTGCATTTTGGCAGTCTCTCACCATACCTAAGATACAGTCTCGATGTACAGGTAATCTCAGCAATCCCTCAAGTCAAAGGACTTGACCTGTACTGTTGGAACCGGGAACCCACGTCATACCTAGCCGACCCTACTCAAGGTCCTCCATAAGACGGTTCCCGCGAGTCACCTTAGTCAGCTGCTCCCCAGCATGCGGACCCACTAACACTACTTAGACGACCCTCGTAACCCGTCAATGAAACACGAAAGCAAATGCTTAGTGCAAGTCTCGAGGGGAATCTAGGTACCCATTTTCGAGATTCCTTGACTGGGAGATTTTCAGACTGATTCGGAAGTACTGATTTCATGGACCTACCTCCAAGCATCGTCCCAGTCCCCGAAATGTGATTTCAGTCTGTGGGCTTTGTTTGTGTAGCGAATAGTTATAAAGCAGATAAAGTGAACACAAACAAAGTATGCGCCAAATGAATTTCACTTTCTTATTCATCAAGGTTTTATCAAAAAACTTCAAAATTGTTCAGACATAGGTTACAATTCGCTTACCAAATTTGGCTACATAGTCACCTATTCTAACAATCTCCCACTTGACCTTTAAAGCCAATCGCCCATATGCCTAATCCCCATCTTCTCAAGATGTTGCGTATGAGCGCTCTGCGACATAGGCTTTGTCAGCGGATTTGCTGTGTTTTCTGCTGAGTTGACTCGGTCCATCCGAACGTCACCTCTTCCTACCATTTCTCTTAGAAGGTGGTAGCGTCTAAGAATGTGTTGGATTGGTGATGAGATCTCGGTTCCTTTGCTTGCGCTATGGCTCCGTTGTTATCACAAAAGATGACAACAGGCTAGGCGATGCTAGGCACCACACCCAACTCTTAGATGTAGTTTCTCATCCAAACCGCTTCTTTGGCAGCTTCTGAAGCTGCTATGTATTTGGCCTCAGTGGTCGAATTGGCAGTGGTTGCTTACTTGGAACTTTTCCATGCTACCACTCCTCTATTGAGCCTGAATATATAACCTGATTGAGACTTGGCATCATCGTCATCTCCCTGGAAGCTAGCATCGCTAAAGCCTTCCAGGATCAGTTCTCAATTGCTATAGATTAGGAACATTTCCTTAGTCCTCCTTAGGTACTTAACGATTCCCTTAACCGCATTCCAATGTGCCTCTCCTGCACAGGACTGATATATGCTCGTTACGCTTAAGGCGTAAGCGATGTCAGGTCTAGTACAGTGGACCGCATATTGGATGCTTCCTACGGCAGAAGCATAGGGAACGATTTTCATCTTTTCAAGTTCCTCATCAGTCTGCGGAGACTGTTTCTTTGATAGCTTGATCCCATGCCTAATTGGAAAGAATCCTCGTTTGGAGTTGTCCATCCGAAACCTTTTCAGGACTTTCTCCATATACGAGTTTTGGGTTAGTCCTAACATTCTTTTAGATCTGTCCCTGATAATCTGGATGCCAAGAATGTAGGAGGCTTCTCCCAAATCCTTCATGGAAAACTGAGTTGATAACCATGCTTTTGTGTCACCCAACATTCTCACGTCATTTCCTATGAGCAGAATGTCATCACATAAAGCACTAGGAACACTATAGAGCTCCCACTGACCTTTTTGTATACACAAGGGTCAGATTCATTTTTGATGAAATCATAACCCTGTATGACCTTGTCAAAGCGAATGTTCCAACTTCTGGGTGCTTGTTGAGGCCATAGATGGACTTTTGGAGACGACAGACTTTCTGTTCTTCTCCGGCGATCGTGAAACCCTCCGACTGATCCGTGTAGATCTCTTCCTCAACGAAGCCATTGAGGAAGGCTGTTTTCACATTCATATGCCATATCTCATAGTCATACCATGCTGCTATGGCAAGCAGGATCCGAATGAACTTAACCATGGCTACTGGCGAGTAGGTGTCCTCAAAATCGACCCCGGGTCGTTGAGTGTACCCTTTTGCTACTAGCCTAGCCTTGAAGGTTGTGACCTCCCCATCAATGCCATGTTTCCGCTTATAGACCCATTTGCAGCCTACTAGCTTAACCCCTCTGGGCGGGTCTACAAGTTTTCAAACTTGGTTCTCATTCATGGAGTCCATTTCGATTTTCATGGCCTCAAGCCATCTCCCGGAGTCAATGTCAGACATCGCTTCCCCGTATGTCTTAGGATCCTTATCCAATAGACTGGTCGTGTTTAGAAAGCCGTATCTCACCGGAGGTCGGGACTCTCTAGCTGACCTACGGAGAACGGGAACGTCAGTGGTGGTGGTCGGCACTGACTGTATTGGAGCCGACGGTTTAGGTACTGAGGCTGGCCCTTCCTGAGGTCGTCCTTCATGCCTAACCTGCTGGACTTCTCGAGGTCGGTCAGCACTCTGGATATCTATCCTGAATCCTCTAAGTGAGGAATCCGCGACTTCCACTGATGACTGGTTTCCATCACTTGACTCCTCAAGGATCAGTTTATCAGGTTGGATATCCTCTGGAAAACCTTGTTCCAAGAACACCGCATTCCTTGAAACAAATACCTTTTGTTCCAAGGGGTCATAGAAATAATAACCTGCGGTTTCCTTGGGGTATCCAACGAACCTGCATAAACTAGACTTTGATTCTAGCTTGTCTCCCACTAGCTTCTTGACGTATGCGGGGCTACCCCACACTTTCAAATAGTTGTAGGACGCATGCTTGCTGTGCTATTTCATATGGCGTTTGGGTTAATACGCTGGTTGGCGCCAAATTTAACAACTTGGCTGCAATCTACAATGCGTTGCCCCAAAAGGACAAGGGCAATTTGGTAAAACTCATCATGGATCAAACCATGTCCAACAGGGTTCGATTCCTCCTTTTAGAGACTCCATTTAACTGTGGTGTCCCGGGAGGTGTCCATTCAGAGATTATACCGTTTTCTTTAAGATAATTAAGGAACTCAGTAATAAGGTACTCTCCGCCTCGGTCTGACCATAGGACTTTAATTTTGCACCCGGTTTGGTTCTCAACTTCATGTCTGAATTCTTTAAACCTCTCAAGAGCTTCAGACTTGTAACTCATTAGGTATATATAACCATACCGTGAATGATCATCGGTGGAGGTTGTGAAGTAGGAGAACCCACCTCGGGCTTGTGTCCTTAATGGTCCATATACATCTGTATGGACCAAGTCAAACAGACCTGTGGCAAGCCTGCCTTGTCCTACAAAGGGCCTCTTGGTCATTTTCCCTCTGAGGCAGGATTCGCAAGTAGGTAGTTCATTCAAGTCCCCTACCTCTAGGTTCTTTGAGTCTACCAACTTCTTCATCCTATCTTGGGGAATGTGACCTAGGCTCGCGTGCCACAGTTGTGCGTTCCCGTTATTATCTATTTTACGTTTGTGTTGAGCGTTTAGAACGAAGTTCATTTGTTGCAAGATATAGAGGTCGTTATTAAGCGTACCAAGCAGATGAACAATTCCACACCTCATATCCACTATTGTCTAACAACGGATGAAAGCCTAGTCAAATCCTAGTCAACATCTAGCTTCTTGGTCAAACCAATCCTAGCCATTGATTCCTCTCTTTAATCTCAACCATTAATTAATTTAATGAAATATTTAAATCTCATTTAAATAATTCTAAAGGCAATAAATAAATATATCAAATATAAATATTTATTCCAAGCCCATTAAATTAATTTCCAATAAATCTAATTTATTTAGATAAATTCCTTTCATCTAATAAAAGGAATTAATTTCTTCCTAAGAAAAAGAAGGACCCGATTAAATCCAATTTAATCGCTCCACTTCTCTCCAAATATTTAATTCCAAATTAAATACGTCATGTGTGCGGATTGTGTGTGACTCTTTAAGTTCACCTTCAACTAGACTTGGTTGGATTCCTAGAACCCGCCCGTCACCATGGGTGGCCGTCTAGCAACGGTCCATGGCACTAGAGACTAGGTGAATATGCATGGGGATGAACATTTAGGCTCTACAGTACATCTATCCTTCCGTTTACGATCTCACCATTTAGTGTCTAGGGTACGGATATGTAGGTACCCATTTTGGACCTAAGTGTCGGTCTGTCCTTTACCAAACGCCGTAGGGAATCCTTCCCTTCTGTTCAGTTACTGTGGCCACAGATTTTAGGGACAAGGCACAGAGTATTGTGAGACACAACTGTCAACACCTTTTGACAGGAGACATATCCTTTCTTGGAAACTATTGTCACATTGTACACCGTGGCTGCACTAGATATGGCTTATGACTACTCAATTGCATTTTGGCAATCTCTCACCATACCTAAGATACAGTCTCGATGCACAGGTAAACTCAGCAATCCCTCAAGTCAAAACACTTGACCTGTACCGTTGGAACCGGGAACTCAAGTCATACCTAGCCGACTCTACTCAAGGTCCTCCGTAAGACGGTTCCCGCGAGTCACGTCAGTCAGCTGCTCCCCAGCAGGCCGACCCACTAACACTGCTTAGATGACCCTCATCACCCGTCGATGAAACACGACAACAGATGCTTAGTGCAAATCTCGAGGGGAATCTCGATACCTATTTTCGAGATTCCTTGACTTGGAGATTTTTAGACTGATTCGGCAGAACTGATTTCATGGACCTACCTCCAAGCGTAGTCCCAGTCCCCGAAATGTGATTTCAGTCTGTGGGCTTTGTTTGTGTAGTGAACAGTTATAAAGCAGATAAAGTGAACACAAACAAAGTATGCGCCAAATGAATTTCACTTTCTTATTCATCAAGGTTTTATCAGAAAACTTCGAAATTGTTCAGACATAGGTTACAATTCGCCTACCAAGATTGGTACATGGTCAAATATTCTAACAAAGGATTCTCCCTGTCTCTTTCGGTCCTTGTTGTCCCCCGTCCTGACCAGCCAGGCATCCTCGAGGTTCATGTACTTCTCTGCATGAGCTAGTACTTTAGGGAAATTAGCCATAGGTTTGCCAAGGATTCGAAGAGTGGTCCTACTCGGAGTCCCTGGGTAAACGCGCTGATCAACACCTCCTGCTGGGCAGTAGGGACTTCCAGGATATCATTGTTGAAACATTGCACGTAGGCTCTTAGTGTCTCCTTTTCCTCCTACTTTAATCCAAAAAGGCTGATAATCGATTTTTGGTACTCCTTGCTGGTAGCAAACTGGTGTAGGAAAAGGGAGCTAAATTCTGCAAAAGATCTAACTAATCCAGCTGGGAGTTGGTCGAACCATTGTTGAGAAGAATCGGTTAGTGTAATAAGAAAAACACGACATTTAATACCATCAGTATACCTGTGCAGCAAGGTTGCATTTTTGAACTTACGCATCTGCTTAGTCGGGTTAGTATTGCCATTGTAGGTAGGTAATGGGAAGGTGCTCGAAAGTCAGCACAGAGCTCTTTCGAATGTCCTTGCTGAAAGGAATGCCACGATATGCTGGAAAAATATCCTTGGTTACCTGTTGGTGAAGCTCGACCACCTCCTTCCTAAGGGCTTGCCAAATTTCAGGAGGCTGAAAAGGGGCTACCTCCTTGCTGGTAGAGCCAGTAAGGAGAGATATGTCTTGTTGTGGCCTAGCAAGGGCCTGTTTGTCCATCGGTTGCTTTCGGGCATTCCTGCTCGCTCCCTGTGGGAGGAGGGTCCTGCACCACTTGCCTGGGAGCCACAGAAAGATGAGTGAATGGTCTCTATTATGAACTGACAGAGGTGTTCGTACAGGAGGGGATCCAAGAGAGAAGGAGCAGTAACCGAGTTGGATACGGGGACTAGAATGTCGCCACCCGGAGCAGCAGCGGCACCAGCTAGAGCTGGGAAGGTGACAACTGGAGTAGGAAGTGCACCAGCTGGAGTAGGGAACGCACCAAGTGGAGCAAGGAAGGCCGCAGCTGGAGCGGGGCGGTCAACAACTGGATGGGAGGCCACCAGTTGGAGCAGGATCACTAGCTGGAGCGGGGGAGCTAGCAGCGTTCTTCATCTGTTCAAAAGGCAGGATGGTAGATCCTACTGCAACAGGTAGGGAGGCATCTCCGGAGAAAGATCAAACGTTATCCAAATCGGCCATTTCTCATGCCAAAGCTCAAGCGTTCCCATAGACAACACCAATAATGCGTACCAAGATCCAGCAACACCAAAAAATATCGAGGGATCTTCACGGAAGTCCAAGACTGTAGGGGAGACTAACCTGTAGAGAGAGGTTAGCGCTCCGATGCTTAAGTCAGTAATGTTCGACTGAATATAAATAAAGGAAAAACTTGAATAAAGTGAGAATAATGGTAAAATGGTATGTTGTAGTGATAATCTGTGTGAGAATATGCTGAAAAAATAGTTGAAAACTTGAGAGAATACCGGGTGCAAAGTGAGTGCCAAGAGAGTATAGATGTTACTTGAAAGTTGTGTGAATCTCAATTGTCCACAATGACTGCAGAGTGTGTTCTTTTATAGCTTGTGTTGAACCCGATTTCAGAGGTATTAAGTTGAGTGCCATATATCATTGGAAACCTTGGGAAGTCAGCTTCTCAACCCAACAAACCGCATGAGAATCGGAGTTGAATTGGTTAAGATATATTTGTTTATATCTATCCTGTCACATCTCTCATGTTTTCTGAAAAAGCAACTACCTACTGAGAAAGACCCAAATTCTAGCCAATCTACTGGCAACTTGGATGAGATTTTTCAGTATGTGGCTCTATGTGTTGGCTAGCTGTGTGATGTGGAATTCGAACCGTACGAGCCTTTTTCGTGAGCCTGACAGGTTAGTGCATAAAAACTGGGCTTATGCATAAAAAGCCTTACTGTTTTGGGCTTGATGGCCTTAGCCTGTTGGGCTGCCTGACCCAGAGGCCTACTCCTAGCTCTTGGGCTGGCGCGGTGGATTTTGAGGGGGCATCATCAATAACCATTACATGCAATGGGCCTTGTCAATCCTCTTCATCTTCTTTGGCTCTCCATCGTGAGCCTCACTGGGCTTCTTCTCCATAGATCCTCTGTGGGCCAACCGATGGCCTCCTCCATGGGCCTCCAACGCCTTGGACTTTCTTCCTTTCATTTATTTATAAAAATAAAACCTCACTCCTAATCTACACTTATTACATCATAAAAATAAGAAACCTCAATCAGCAGTTGGGGGGAGTACATTAGGAGGGGAAAAGAAAGGTTTATTATTTCAAGGCAAAAACAAGCTAGGTAAGAAGATGCAAAGAGTCACGCTAGCCCCAACCTAACAAATAAATTTAAATAAACCATACATACGGTCTGAGGGCTTCGTGACCATCTTTTGTCAATCCAATTAACACAAATAGCATAAATACACATCTCATGTAATGTATGCTATTCAAACATTTATGATATCCTATACCAAAAATTGTGCAAAAATTATATGCAAAATATACACACAAAACCTTGGATAATGGTGCAACCTATGCAAAACGATTTTTGTTGAAAAAATCTTTTTCCATAATTAACAAGGCAACATTTAATTTTACGAAATATCCAATCTCAACTAAAATTAAAAATGTCCCAAGTTAATCAGTTCAGAAAAATTCCCAGAAGAATACAGAAAAATTAGATTTCTAGAAACGCATGAAAAATGATGCAAAATCAAAAAACGGCCTAGCCTTGCCCGCCAAGCGCCTTTGTGCACGCGCAGGCGCTTCTGCCTCCGCGCCCAGCAGGCAGCCGCAGCCTGGGCGCTCCTCACGCGGCCGTTGCCCGAGGGCCCGTGTGCGCCTACCGCCCACTATGTAGCCTGTCTGTCGGTCGTGCCCTACTGGGCCGGCCAGCAGGCAGCCACTATCGGCTACCTACATTTTTCCAGTTTTGACAACTTTTCTTGCAATTTCTTTTTTGAAACACAAAAATCATTAACTCAAGAATATAACCTCATATTCAAGAATCCCAAAATTTAAATTTTGTACAATTTTAACACATATCAAAATCAATACATCCACATGCTATACAAGCAACCATGATGTCAAACATCATAAAACCCATAAAAGCAATGCAAAATTTCGCACGTAAATTTTGATCATTGGTGTAACCATTGCAAAAATTAGTTCTTGTCAGGAAACCCTTTCCTCATTAACAAAGCAATATTTATTTTTAGAAAATTCTAAATCTCAACCAAAAAAAAAATATCCCAAGTTAACGGGTTCAAAAAACATAGAAAATAATCATAAAAATATTTAGGAAAAACAAAATTTAAGAACGCACAAAAAATTGGAAAAAATGGAGAACGACATCGGCTGGCACGCTAGGCTCGTGCGCGTGCGCCCATTCTCACAAGGTCCCTTACATGCGCCCGTAGCTACGCCCCTCTGTGCGCGAGTAGCAGGCAGCTGTTGTCGGCTTTCCGTTTTTTCCACTTTTGTACTTTTTCCTTGCAATTTTGTGAACCACAAGATATTATCAAACCATAAACATGTATATACATATACAAGAAATCCAATATCAAAATTCTCACGCAAAATTAAATGCAAAGCAAGATCTACGCTAAAACATGCTTCAAACCTAAAATTAAAACACGTTAAACATGCTTAAACACACGTGTAGCACATAAAATTCTAGGCCTATACCAAATCGGGCTCTGATACTAATATAAGGAACGGATCGGCGCGGGAGAGGTGCGGCGGAAGCGCGGGAGGCATAGATTACTAAAATCAAAGGCAATTAAAATCAAAATTTAAGCATATATTAAACATGCATAATGGATCAAGGGGTGTGCCCTTGATTCTCTTAGGCGTTCGGTGTATCTCATGTTCAAGAAAAGTACACAATATGGAGGCCATAGAATTTGGAGGAACAAGAAACATAAGAGAGAAAACTTACCCTCATAGTTTTCTTTGTCCGGCTACACGCATTGTTCCCCATTTTGCCACCAAGATCTCAATGTAGAGACCCTCTAAAAATGTCCACACGCTTCACCGGATTCCAGCAAACTCTCGTGCTAGCAACAAATCATTTAGGGTAGAAAGGACATCGATACAACGCTATTGATTAACGCTATCGATGTCTCTAATGTTCTACCTTGAATGAATCAAGAAGAACAAAGGGAAAATCTTGGAGAGTAGCAAGAAAGGTGGATGAGACAGAGAAGAGAGGGAGAGGTAGCAAAAATGTGTAGAGATTAGTGTGTGAGGTGTGTGTGTTTGAGTATTTATATGACTATTTCATATAATCCTACTCAAACTCTTCCAAAGAGACACACCTTAATCAACTAGGGATTTGACCTAGTCAAATCCTAGTTGACTTAGGATGTGACCTAGTCAAGCCTCATCCTAGGATGAATCCTAGCCCTCCATCTCGAAACCTCTAGATCAAATCTCATTCGTCCATTCTTGATGGGCTTCATGGAATGGGCCTATTAAATCTAATTTAAATGGCCCAAGATCCAATGGACTTTATGTATTAAATATAATTTAGTACTTAAGCCCAGAATAATAATTTCAACCTTTTAATCATTAAAAGGGGAAAGCCCAACTTCTAAATTTATAAATCTAATTTATGAACCAAGCCTGATTAATCCATTCAATCGATGACGGCTTGTCACTCCAAAAAGGACCAACTTAATCCAATTAAATTATTTCATCTCCCGGAATTAATTCTAAATTAATTCCTTCACTTCCAGTGAATTGTGTATGACTCTTTACCCTCAGCTAGACTTGGACCTACTTCCTCTTATCCTGTAACCAAAGTAGTTCGTTACCATGGGTGGTTGTTTAGCAACGGTCCATGGCAATAGAGAGTAGGTGAATATATGGCGTGAACATTTAGGCTCCAAGTTACATACTGGTACGGTCTTACTGTCACCTATCTCCCGGTCTAAGTCTAGGGCATGGAATAGGACGTCAGTTCCCATCCATGACTAAGCATCTATGCTTCAAACTCGATATAGGTTTATCTCTATGATTGTCATAGGAAATCCTTTCCCACTCAATCAAATGCTATGGCTATAGACTTTGAGAGTCTAAACACTCTCAAAGTGCATAGGAGATCACGTTGTCATAATCTTTGACAGGGGACAGATCTTGTCTTGAAATCTATTGTCCTCTCTACATGCTCCGACTGCACTGAACAAAGCTTATGATGACCATGTCTTACGACGTAATCACCTCTCGCTAGATCAACGATACAACCTTCGTATGTAAGCGACTGTCGTGATACCTCAAATCCGATGACTACACCTGTACTATCAGAACCGAGAATACCAGTCATACCGACCAAACCCGTGTGGCTTCCATATGACAATTCCCACGACTCACCTTAGTCAGCCAACACCCCTGTCAACCAACCTACGAATATTGTATAGACATCCAACGTCTGTCGCCGATGAAACAGGGTACTCATCCAATGAATGCAATCCTTAGTGCAAGTCTTTACAGTTGGAGATTGATTAGTTATCTAGTAATCATGCTTTGGTGGACTGTCAAACAAAAGAGGTGATTGTAGAAATCAATGGGCAAATGAAGACGGTTATAGTGGGAGAAAGTATACCTAACTGTTTAATTTCTACTATGACTGCTTTTAAGTTAATATAAGAAGGGTGTGAAGCATATCTAGCTAGTGTACGTAATACTAGGAAGGTCAGTCCAGGTGTGTCAGATATTCCAATAGTTAGGGAATATCCTGATTTTTTCTAGAAGAATTACTTGGGTTACCACCTCATCGAAAAGTGGATTTTGAAATAGCAACTATTCTTGGGCAGCAGTTATTTCGATTGCACTATATGGAATGGCCCCACTAGAACTGAAAGAATTGGAAAGGCAATTAGAAGATTACTAGATAAGGGGTTTATACAACCAAGTATTTTACCTTGTGTAGCACCAGTTTTATTTATAAAGAAGAAGGATGGGAGTATGAGATTATTTGTTGATTATAGGCAATTGAATCAGATTACAATTAAAAACAAGTATCCTCTACCTCGGATAGATGATCTACTTGATCAACTGAAGGGTGAAATTGTGTCTGAAAGCCTGTGAGAGGTGTGTGGATCGTCCCGGGAAATAGCGCGAATGCGGAAGCGCGGTATAAATTTAAATTACAGAATTTAAACATGCTTTATACGTAAAAATAAAGAACACGTTCAAGGGGTGTGCCCTTAAAGTTCCCGGGTGTTTGGTGTGAGACTCGATTGTTAATACCTTTTGACAGGAGACAGATCCTTTCTTGGAAGCTACTGTCACTCTGTACACCGGAGCGGCACTAGACATGGCTTATGACTACTCAAGTGCTTCTTGGCAATCTCTCACCATATCTAAGATACAGCCCTGATATACAGGTAAATTCAACAGTTTCTCAAGTCAAAGGACTTGACCTGTACTGTTGGAACCGGGAACACACGTCATACCTAGCCAACCCTAGTCAAGGTCCTCCGTAAGACGGTTCCCGCGAGTCACCTCAGTCAGCTGCTCCCTAGCAGGCTAACCCACTAACACTGCTTAGACGACCTTCGTCACCCGTCGACGAAATACGACAGCAGATGCTTAGTGCAAGTCTCAAGGGGAATCTCGGTACCCATTTTTTGAGATTTCTTGACTTGGAGATTTCCAGACTGATTCATCAGGACTGATTTCATGGACCTACCTCCAAGCGTAGTCCTAGTCCCCGAAATACGTTTTCAGTCTGTGGGCTTTGTTTGCGTAGTGAACAGATAAGTATAAAGCAGATAAAGTGAACACAAACAAAGTAATACCAAATGAATATCACTTCTTATTCATTAATGATTTATCAAATCCCTGAAATTGTCTAGACATAGGTTACATTTTGTCTGCCAAGATTGGCTACATGGTCACCTATTCTAACAATCTCCCACTTGACCTTAAAGCCAATCACCCATATGTCTAACCCCCATCTTCTCAAGATGTTGCGTATGAGCGCTCTGCGACATAGGCTTTGTCAGCGGATCTGCTGTGTTGTCTGCTGAGTTGACTCGGTCCATCCGAACATCACCTCTTTCTACCATTTCTCTTCGAAGATGGTAGCGTCTAAGAATATGTTTGGAACGGTGATGAGATCTCGGATCCTTTGCTTGCGCTATTGCACCGTTGTTATCACAAAAGATGAAAACGGGCTGGGCGATGCTAGGTACCACACCCAACTCTTACATGTAGCTTCTCATCCAGACCGCTTCCTTGGCAGCTTCTGAAGCTGCTATGTATTCGGCCTCAGTGGTGGAATCAGTAGTGGTTGCTTGCTTGGAACTTTTCCAAGCCACTACTCCTCCATTGAGCCTGAATACATAACCCGATTGAGACTTGGCATCATCGTCATCAGACTGGAAGCTAGCGTCGCTAAAGCCTTCCAGGATCAGTTCTCCATTGCCGTAGACTAAGAACATTTCCTTAGTCCTCCTCAGGTACTTAAGGATGCGCTTAACAGCATTCCAATGTGCCTCTCCTTCACAAGACTGATATCTGCTTGTTACGCTCAAAGCGTAAGCAATGTCAGGCCTGGTGCAGTGGACCACATATTGGATGCTTCCTACGGCAGAAGCATAGGGGATGACTTTCATCCTTTCAAGTTCCTCATCAGTCTGCGGGGACTGTTTCTTGGATAACTTGATCCCATGCCTTATGGGAAGGAATCCTCGTTTGGAGTTGTCCATCCGATATTTCTTTAGGTCTTTCTCCATATACGAGTTTTGGGTAAGCCCTAACATCCTTTTAGATCTGTCCCTGACAATCAGGATGCCTAGGATGTAGGAGGCTTCACCCAAATCCTTCATGGAAAATTGGGTTGATAACCATGCTTTTGTGTCATCCAACATTCTAACATCATTACCTATGAGTAGAATGTCATCTACATAAAGCACTAGGAACGCTATAGAGCTCCTATTGACCTTCTTGTATACACAAGGGTCGAATTTGTTTTTGATGAAGTCATAACCCCGTATTACTTCATCAAAGTGAATGTTTCAGCTTCGGAATGCTTGTTTGAGGCTATAGATGGACTTCTGGAGACGAAAGACCTTCTGTTCTTCTCCAGTGACCGTGAAACCCTCCGGCTGATCCATGTAGATCTCTTCCTCAACGAAACCATTGAGGAATACCGTTTTCACATTCATCTGCCATATCTCATAGTCATACCATGCTGCTATGGCGAGCAGGATCCGAATGGATTTAGCCATGGCTACCGGCGAGTAGGTGTCCTCAAAATCGACCCCGGGTCGTTAAGTGTACCCTTCAGCTACAAGCCTAGTCTTAAAAGTTGTGACTTCTCCATCAACGCCAAGTTTGCGCTTGTAGACCCACTTACAGCCAACTGGCTTAACACCTTTTGGTGGGTCTACAAGTCTCCAGACTTGGTTCTTGCTCATGGAGTCCATTTCGGTTTTCATGGCCTCAAGCCATTTCCCGGAGTTGATGTCAGATATCGCTTCTCCGTATGTCTTAGGATCGTTATCCAGTAGATCGGTCGTATTTAGAAAGCCATATCTCACTGGAGGTCTGGACTCTCTAGTTGACCTACGGAGAACGGGAACGTCAGTGGTGATTGTGGGCGCTAACTGTACTGGAGCTGGCGGTTCAGGTACCGGGGTTGGCTCTTCCCGAGGTTGTCCCTCATGCCTAGCATGCTGGACTTCTCAAGGTCGATCAGCCCTTCAGGTATCTATCCTGAATCCTCTAAGTGAGGAATCCGCGGCTACCTCTGATGACTGGTTTCCATCTCTTGATTCCTCAAGGATCAGTTCATCAGGTTGGATATCCTCTGGAAAACCTTGTTCCCAGAACACTGTGTTCCTTGAAACAAATACCTTTTGTTCCAAGGGGTCATAAAAGTAATAACCTGCAGTTTCTTTAAGGTATCCAACGAACCTGCATAAGCTAGACCTGGATTCTAGCTTATCTCCCACTAACCTCTTGATGTATGCGGGGCTACCCTACACTTTCAAGTAGTTGTAGGACGCAGGCTTGCCGTGCTATATTTCATATGGCGTTTGGGTCAATACACTGGTTGGAGCCAAATTTAACAACTTGAACGCTGTTTCCAATGCGTAGCCCCAAAAGGACAAGGGCAATTTGGTGAAACTCATCATGGATCGAACCATGTCCAACAGGGTTCGATTCCTCCTTTCAGAGACACCATTTAATTGTGGTGTCCCGGGAGGTGTCCATTCAGATATTATACCATTTTCTTTTAGATAATTAAGGAACTCGATACTAAGGTATTCTCCGCCTCGGTCTGACCGTAGGACTTTAATTTTGCAGTTGGTTTGATTCTCTACTTCAAGTCTGAATTCTTTAAACCTCTCAAGAGCTTCAGACTTGTACCTCATTAGGTAAACATAACCATACCGTGAATGATCATCGGTAAATGTTATGAAGTAGGAGAACCCACCTCGGGCTTGCGTCCTTAGTGGTCCACATACGTCTGTATGGACCAAGTCCAACAGACCTGTGGCAAGCCTGCTTTGTCCTACAAAGGGCTTCTTGGTCATTTTCCCTCTTAGACAGGATTCACAAGTTGGTAGCTCACTCAAGTCCCCTACCTCTAGGTTCTTTGAGTCCACCAATCTTTTCATCCTGTCTTGGGATATGTGACCTAGCCTAGCGTGCCATAGTCCTGCGTTCCCGTTATTATCTATTTTACGTTTGTGTTGAGCGTTAAGAACGACGTTCGTTTGTTGCAAGATATAGAACTCATTATTAAGTGTACCAAGTAGATGAGCAATTCCACACCTCATGAAATAAAAGCAATTTTTATTGATCATAAACTCATAACCACTATTGTCTAACAATGGAATGAAAATGATGTTTTTAATCATACTAAGTACATAATAAACTTGCTCTAATTCTATACTAATATTATCACTAACTACTAGAGTGTCGGAACCTACTGCTTCTGCCGAGATGGCCTTGGCATTCCCAAGCTTCAGGATCATATCCCCTGCTATCCAGTTTTCTGCTTCTTTTCAGCACCTACAAATCATTGCAAATGTGAGCTCCACAGCCGGTATCTAATACCCAAGAGGCAGAATTAGTGACCATATTAACCTCAATCACAAATATACCTTGGTTCGAGAGGAGTTTGGGGCACTCCCTCTTCTAATGCCCTTTCTCACGGCAATTGATACATATGTCATATGCACTCGACTGTTGCTTGGAGACAACCTTTCCCTTTCCTCTGCCTTTCCCCTCTTTGGCAATGGGAACACTCTTAGTGTTCATAGTTGCTTTGACGGCTTTTTTCCTTCTCCTTCTTCCTTTTCCAACGTTCGGCACCCTTGCCTTTCGTTTTAGAAGTTGAAGCACCTCCAAACAATACGGAAGGCATGGACTTTTTGGTCATTGCCTCGTATTGCACCAACATATTGATCAACTCATGAATGCCCTTCTCAAGTGCGTTCATGTTGTAGTTGACAATAAATTGGTCGAAGGAGGGTCGGAGAGATTGAAGGATCACATCTATGTATGTCTCATTATCGAGGCCTACCTTTAAGTCCTCGAGCTTTTCCACCAGGGTAAGCATTTTAACCCCGTGCTCTTGTATAAAGGATCCTTCTGTCATTTTAGTTCCAAAGAACGCCTTACTCGCGACATACCTAGTATGCCGGTCCGGGACTGCATAGCAATCCTTAAGGCGAGTCATGATGGAAGGGACATCGTCTAGCCTTTCATATTGCTTCTGAATTTCATTTGTCATCGAAGCAAGTATGATGTTACGGAACTTCCGGTTATCCTTATGCCAAGTCTCGAACGTCTCACGTTCTTCTGGCGTGGATCCTTCCGGTAAGGTCCTAGGGAGAGGCTCGTCCATGACGTAGCCTTGGTTCTCGTAATACAGGACTATCCTGATATTGCGCAACCAGTCGTTGTAATTGGTTCCATTGAATTTGTTGGTCTCAAGAATGGTTGATAAAGGGTTCTTAGACATTTTTAAATCTACATTTAAAAAAAAAAATAGAGTTCGCGATCAGCAGAATTTAAAAGACGGTGGTTTGATAAATAATTAAATGCTTGGTCTTTAGTCATTTAATGCTCCCACTATTTATACGAAAATACGATACTCTCAAACGTTGTTTTCGGAAAATCTTTTCCTAGTGGGCTTGGGATCCACAACGAATTTTCCCATACCCCGCTTTTACGATTCGCATGGGAAAAATCCTGTGGGAGGTATACCATACCATTCTCGTTCCATGAGATTCCCAAGATTATTGCCTCACCCTTTCACATGATCCCGAGGACTCCAAGCGAATCATGCTAATTGAGCGTTAGACCCGACCCAATCAACCGAACCATAGACCCACTGCTACCTCCACGACTCGTGAGACAGGTAATGTGGTCTACTTTTCGTTCATGACACAGTGCAGCTTCTTTTAAGTACGATAGACGTGCCACGACTCGTGAGACCACGCTATCGACCTAAATCAGCTTTCTCACTATGCCATGGACTGGAAGGCATGGACAAACTCCTAGAGTCCATGTCCATTTTGTCTAGGGTCTAATATTTGGAAACTGGTCCAACCAATGTGAGAGTAGTAAATGACCGAGGTCTCATAAATAAATATTAACACATTCATCCACAATGCGTAATTAAATAAATTGCATCCCATGGCAGTTATATGATAAATAAAACACCATTCATCCATCATGATAACCACATGCAAAATTAAAGCCTAGCACGCCCCTGTTGGATGATTACGAGCCGGAATCCTATGCGATCCACTGAGCCCGTAGTGGATCTATGGTCAATCTAGGGTTGGTCCTACACTATTACATTAATAGTAACCCAATCATCATTCTGATAGGCCTTGGTCTCTATTCTCTTTCTTCTTTTCATGGAAACGCCTTGAATCCTCTAGTTTGGGCTCTCCATGTGGACCTTCCTTCTTCTCCACCAAATACATAAAATTAAAACCTCACTCCTATTCTACTCTCATTACATATGTAAGAATAGAAACCCCAGCGAAAACCCGGGGGAGAACATAAGGAGGGAGAAAGAATACCTTATTATTCCAAGGCAACTAGAAGGGGAGAAGGAGAAAGCAGAAAAAGAGGCACACAGGCCCAACATAAAATTAAACCATACATCCGGTCTAGGGCTCGTGATCATCCATTTTCATCCAACGCGCATAATCACATGATCCAATCACATAAAATACATGCTAACATTACATGATTACCAATCGCAATTACCCAAGATAAAATAAATGCGTTACGTATGAAAAATATGGTACAACCGTTGGCAATAATTTTTCCCGTTTTAGGAAGACCCTTCCTCATTATTTCTAGGTAAATTATCCCCGGGATTCCAAATCCAACATAACTTAACCTCCCAAAGTAATGTCTTAGAAAATAAGCAAAATTAAACAAAACGAAATTTTAGAATTAATTAAAAAATTAAAAATTGAAAATAACGAAAAAACACGACCACAGCAACCGGCTGCCGCCACCGGCAGTAGCTAGCCGGCGCGCGGGACAGCAGGCCCAGCATGCTGCCCCTGCGCGCGCGCAGGCACTGCCTGACCGAGCGTGCGCGCGCGCCTGGTCGGTAGCAGACTGCACGGCCGCCATCCTTGCGCCTGCCCTACGCAGGCGCGCGCACGCAGACACCATTGTCTGCGTGCGTGAGCGCCTGGCGGCGCCGCCTTGTGCGCGCGCGCGCACGGCCCTACCAGCACACAGTCCCGCGCGCATGTGCATAGGGCGTGCCTTCCGGGCACGCGCGCGCAGACTCCTCCGTCGGCGTGCGCGCGCGCCTGGAGGCGTCGCCTCGTGCGCGGGCTCGCGCGCGGCCTCTCTGGCCGCGCGTCCGGGCGCGCAGGCGCCCTATCGCGTTGGCCTGGCGCGCGCGCGCCCGTCCAGCCGTCTGTGCCTGTCGCCTGGGCGCGCCACCCGGCCAGCCTGACTCCGCGCAGCCATGCGCACCTGGGCGCACGGCGCCGCGCGGTCAGCCACCGGCTGGCCACGTGCTGCGTTTCTCCATTTCATTCATTTCTTGCCCCCGTTTCCCAAGAAAAACAGATAAACCAACATACCAAGAAATCATACGAACTAAAAGCAAGAAAAACGACATGCTTTAATGATAAAAATATCAAGAAATAATTAAAACATGCTATAACACGTTTACATGCTTAAAACGCACATAAAATCCTAGGCCTATACACCGAATCGGGCTCTGATACCACTGAAAGCATGTGAGAGGCGTGTGGATCGGCCCGGGAAATAGCGCGAATGCAGAAGCGTGGTATAAATTTAAATTACAGAATTTAAACATGCTTTATACGAAAAATAAAGAACACGTTCAAGGGGTATGCCCTTGAAGTTCTCGGGTGTTTGGTGTATCTCATGAATTAAAATACATACAAGCAATCATGGAGGCCATAGGATTTGAAAATAAAAGAAGAGACGAAAACGTAGAAAGGGAATTACTGGTTCGTCGTTTTCCTCTTCTAACCGGTACTCGCGTTGTTCCCCAATTTGCACCAAAATCTCATATGTGAGATTCTCTAAATCATGACACGCAATCCGCCCACGTATCTTGCACGTCGTGCTAGCGAACGAACAAGTATCTATTTGGAGAGGACGGATCAGTCACACGTTATTACTTAATGGGATTAATCCTCCTTTTGTTCAATTGTTAAAACATAAGAACAAAGCTTGGAGAGAGAGAGAGCGAGTGGCGAACGAGAGAGAGGAAACCGAGAGAGAGTGTGTGTTATGTGTGTGTTGGAGTTTCATCATCATCTCTCTTATGGTGAGGGGCTAGGACTGTATATAGAGGAGGAGTTTAATCCTCTTCAAACTCCAACTCTAAAGAAGACTAATTTGACTAGGATTTTGACCTAGTCAAAGTCCTAGTCAAAGTAGTAATTTGACTTAGTCAAATTAATCCTAGCCATCCATCTCTCCTTTTAATCTCAACCATTAATTTAATTTAATGGAATATTTAAAACCTATTTAAATATTCCAAGGGCAATAAATAAATATAATAAATATAAATATTTATTCTAGGCCCATTAAATTAATTTTTTAATAAATCTAATTTATTAGATTAATCCCTTTTATCTAATAAAAGGAATTAATTCTCTCCAAGAAAATTAAGGATCCGATTAAATCCAATTTAATCATTCCATTTCTCCAAATATTTAAATCTAAATTAAATACTTAATGTGTGTGGATTGTGTGTGACTCTTTAGGTTCACCTTTCAGCTAGACTTGGTCGGATTTCTAGAATCCGCCCGTTACCATGGGTGGCCATCTAGCAACGATCCATGGCACTAGAGACTAGGTGAATATTCGGGGATGAACATTTAGGCTCTAACAATTCCTCAAGTCAAAGGACTTGACCTGTACTGTTGGAACCGGGAACATACGTCATACCTAGCCAACCCTACTCAAGGTCCTCCGTAAGACGGTTCCCACGAGTCACCTCAGTCAGCTGCTCCTTAGCAGGCTAACCCACTAACACTGCTTAGACGACCTTCGTCACCTGTCGATGAAATAGGACAGCAGATGCTTAGTGCAAGTCTCAAGGGGAATCTCGGTACCCATTTTTCGAGATTCCTTGACTTGGAGATTTCCGGACTGATTCGGCAGGACTGATTTCATGGACCTACCTCCAAGCGTAGTCCCAGTCCCGGAAATACGTTTTCAGTCCGTGGGCTTTGTTTGCGTAGTGAACAGATAAGTATAAAGCAGATAAAGTGAACACAAACAAAGTAATGCCAAATGAATATCACTTCTTATTCATTAATGATTTATCAAATCCCTGAAATTGTCTAGACATAGGTTACATTTTGCCTGCCAAGATTGGCTACATGGTCACCTATTCCAACAGTGTCTTCTAAAATTGACCTGAGATTGGGGTATTGGCAATTACGAATTGAAGAAGGGTCTATTCCAAAGACAGCTTTTCGAATCAGGTATGGCCATTATGAATCTGTTGTTATGCCATTTGGATTAACAAATGCCCCTGCCGCTTTCATGTCGTTGATGAACAAAACCTTAAAGCTATTCCTTGATCAATTTGTAATTGTATTTATTGATGATATTATGATATACTCTAGTAGTCATGAGGAACATTAACAACATGTAAGGACAATTTTATAGATCTTGAGAGAAAATCACTGTATGCTAAATTTAGCAAATGTGGATTTTGGGTGGAGGAGATTGCTTTCTTAGGGCATGTTGTTTCAAAACAAGGGGTACAACCTAATCCGACAAAAGTTAAGGCTATTTTAGAGTGGGAGCCACCTAAAAATGTATCAGAAGTTCGAATTTTCTGTGATTGGTTGGGTTTTATCGAAGATTTGTAAAAGATTTCTCTGTTGTTGCAAAACCTTTGATGAATTTGTTAAAGAAGAATGCATCGTTCAACTGGAATAACATGTGTGATCAGTATTTTGAAGAGTTAAAGAAAATAATTACCTCAGCACCTATTCTTGTATTGCCATCTGAGAATGGAGGATATGTGGTATATACTGATGCTTCACGGCAAGGACTTGGATGTGTTTTGATGCAACATAGAAGGGTTATAGCTTATGCTTAGAGGCAATTGAGGTCACATGAACAGAACTATCCAACCCATGATCTGGAATTAGCAGCTATTGTGCATGCATTGAAAATGTGGAGCCATTATCTGTATAGAGATATATTTTAAATATTTACAAATCATAAAAGTTTAAAGTATATTCCAATGCAGATTACAGATCATAAAAGTTTAAAGTATATTTCAATTTGAGGCAAAGAAGGTGGATCGAGCTATTGAAGGATTACGATTGTACTATTGATTATCACCCTGGCAAGGCAAATGTAGTTTCAGATGCTTTGAGTAGAAAGATGGTAAACCAACTAGTAGGTATGATTTGCTATAACATCGAGTATTTAGCTGTCATCAACGCAATGAATGTAAGTTTTAGCGTTGGTGATGATATTTTATTTGCTACTCTGCCAGTGAAGCCCTCCCTTAGGAACAAAATTAAGAATGCACAGAATAATGATCCGTATTTTCAGAAAATGAAAGACAAGGTACAAGAGGGGAAGAATGATCAATTTGTAATACGGGAAGATGGTATGATATTAAATGGGGAGTGTATGTGTGTGCCGAATGTAGAGGAATTGAGAACAGAGATTATGCACGAGGTGCACTATGCACCGTATGCGATGCGTCCAAGCAGTACCAAGATGTATCGAGATTTGAGACCCCACTACTAGTGGTCAACAATGAAGAAAGATGTCATGGACTTTGTGGCTGGATGTTTAACTTGTCAGGCAGTTAAAGCAGAACACCAAGCACGAGCTGGTAAGCTTCATCCTTTATCTATACTTGAACCGAAATGGAAAAAGATTACTATGGATCTTGTCATTGGGTTACCACGTACGTTCAGGAAACATGATGCTATTTGGATGATTGTGGATAGAGTGACTAAATCTGCTCACTTTTTTGCCAGTAAGGCAAAATGATTCTTTGAATAAGTTGGTTGAGTTGTATGTTTCGAAAATTGTGAGATTACATGGAATTCCTACCTTTATAGTCTCTGATAGAGATCCTCAGTTTAGTTCTCATTTCTGGGGAAGCTTGCAAAGGGCATTAGGTACCAGATTGCACTTCAGTACAGCATTTCATCCTCAAACAAATGGACAATCACAAAGGACCATTTAGACGTTAGAGGACATGATGAGAGCCTGCGTAATTGAGTTTAGAGGAAACTAGGATGATCATTTACCACTGATGGAATTCGCATATAATAACAGTTTTCATTCTAGTATTGGTATGGCTTCATATGAAGCTGTGTATGGAAGAAATGCCGAAGCCTAATCTGTTGGGATGTTGAGGGATTAAGACAACTTGAGGGGCCCGAATTAGTCCAAGAAACGCTGGATAAGGTACAAATAGTCAAAAAGTGTCTGAAGGCAGCACAAGATCGTTAGAAGAGCTATGTAGATCATCGCAGGGAGATGGAATATGAGGTGGAAGAAAAGGTTTTTCTAAAGGTATCACCATGGAGGGGAACCTTGGGAACCTTAAGATTTGGTAAACAAAGATAGTTAAGTCCGAGATGTATTGGGCCGTATGAAATAATCGAGCGAGTCCGACCACTAGCTTATCGATTGACATTACCAACAGTGTTATCACAAATACATGATGTGTTTCATGTGTCCATGTTGTGGTGATACGGGTCTAATCCAAGTCATATCTTGCATGGACCGGAGACAGAAATATCAAAGGGATTAACATATGTAGAGGAACCAATAGAAATTTAGGATCGGAGTATAAAGAAGTTGAGGAATAAAGAAATACCAATAGTGAAGGTAAAGTGGAGTCATCACTGTCCCAGAGTAGCCACTTGGGAGGTTGAGCAGAGTATGAGAGAGAAGTATTCATATTTATTCCCTGAGCCGGTACGATAATTAAATTTTAGGGATCTAATTTTTATTAGGAGAGAAGAATTGTGACGTCCACAATTTTTAATACAAAATTATGTGATTAATTCAAAACTATTGAAGAAATTTAGTTAATTAGTAGATAAGTTATAGATTAAATTGTGATCATAATAGGACTTGAACGGGGTGAATTGGAGCTTTATATAATATTTGGGAGCAAATTATATTAATTAAAAAAATAGGAAGGACGTAATGGCTATTTTGAAAAAAATTATTAAAATTTTAAAAAAAAAAAAAGAAAAAAAGGGGTGGAATAATGATGGGCCTCCCGCAACCATCTTTCTTATTAAAGACATACACACACATTACACATAAACACACGCGCACACACACATTATCACTCAAACGCACATTTCACAAACACACACACACAAACAGACTTCGGCGAAATAGTAGGTAAGAAATAATTTTATTTTAATTAGTATTAATTTATATAATTATAGTATTTAATAAGTGCACTTATTAAATGTTATTTATAGTATTCGATTTAGTGTTTAACCGGAAAATTTTATGAATTTGGGTATTTATAAGTTAATGATCGGATAAATATCTCAATTCAATTAGGGGTGTTATAGTTAATGACTTAAACTACTTAATTTAGTAGATTTAATCATTTCTATAATATATTTGCTCAATTTAGTCGAGGTGAAAGTTATATTTGAGAAATTGATAGAAAATTTGATAGGGATATTAAAAAATTATATTTGAGAAATATTAGAATGTTATATTGAAAGTATTATATTTATTAGAAAGGAATATAAGAGTTTTGAGATAATGTAATCCAAGAATTTTTATTAAGAATTGTAGCTATAATAAGATGAGGGATTTAATGAAATATTGAGATATCGGTAAAAATATATATAAATACTAGTTAACCTTTTATTTAGAAATTGGCATTTTAGATATTGATTATATGCATTATACCTTATGAAAGGACACGGGGATAAAGTAGAGACCAAAGGACTTCATATCTGCTAACTAAATCTGTATAAAATTGAGGTAGTACGTAATTAGTATATCTATATATATGTTCTTTCTTTGTGATGCTACCTTTATATAAGTCCAGGATTCGTGCTAGAATTAATCTATTTTGAATTCTATGAATTACTGGTCATTTAATTTGAATGGCTAATGTTGTGAAAGTTAAATGACGAAATTTATTGAAATATTCAATTTGTCAAATGATGTGTTGGTTGTGCTTGCAAATGATAATGTGTTGGTATGGGCTTTTACTTGACTAGTTTGCTTACAAGAACGGTCATATGTGGAATCGAGGGAGTGATGAAAATTGAATGTAATTATGATATGAATACCCCTTGATGTTGTTAAATAGCGTATGTGGCAAAATGAAATGGAAAGAGCTATGAGCGAGGTGAAAAGAGTTATAATGCGAAACGAAAAGAGCTTTGATGCGAAAAGAAAGAGCTATGATGCGAAATGATATTGACGAGCCTGTGTGGCATGTCGAGGGGATTCATGTATACGTATGAATGAATAGTGAGGTTGAGTTGATGGGAAAAAATACTATATCACCTTTCTAGTAAGCCAATTAGGAAAAAACGAGTTGATTGATTATCTTGTTATGAGATGATTACGTGGAGATATTAAATAAAACGTGATTGATCAAATTGATTATATTTTTATATGCATTCCTTGTTTTGTCTCATTGAGACTATATTTGAGGTGCGTGAAGCAGGGTTACCTCCCTGATGATCGATGGGAAGCGGCTCGCCTGAAGAAAAGGGCCACATGTTTTTTGTTTTCTGGGGGCACAACTCTACAAAAAGTCCTTCACACATCCGTTGTTAAGGTGTCTCTCCGAGGAGGAGGGGATACACGTCCTTAGGGAAATACACCGTGGGTGTTGTGGGTCACATATAGGGGCCTTGGCTCTGGCCGGCAAAGCCTTACCAGTAGGATATTTTTGCCTACCTTGAGACAAGATGCTAAGTAACTAGTAAGGAGGTGTGACAAATGCCAGAAGCACGACTCCCTCATACATCAACCGGCTGAGACACTCACCACATTACTAGCTCCTTGTCCATTCACTCAGTAGGGAATGGATTTGGTGTGGCCATTTCCTTTGGCTCCCAGACAGTGAAAGTTTCTGATAGTGGCCATTGATTATTTCACTAAGTGGGTACAAGCAGACCTTTTGGCTCGCATTATTGAGGGGGAGGTTATGAAGTTTATCTAGAAGAATATAGTGTGCCGTTTTGGGATTTCTCGGGAAATTATCTCTGATAATGAGAGACAATTCCAAGGGCAGAAAAATTCAAAATTGGTGTCGAGGGTTGCGTATAAAATAAAGGTTCACTTATGTGGCACATCCACAGGCCAATGTACAAGTCGAGGTTACCGACCGCACTCTAGTCTAAGGAATCAAAAGAAGACTTGGCAATGTTGGGGGTAACTGGGTGGAGGAACTGTCCAGCGTTCTTTGAGCGTAACAGACCACCCCTAGGAATCCTATGGGGGGAAAGTTATTTCTCCTTGGTATATGCATCAGACGCAGTGATTCCAACAAAAGTGGGTATGCCCTCTCATAGAATCATGTGTAATCCAAAAAACAGTAACAACAATTTGCTCAAAAAAAACCTCGACCGCATTGAGGAGCTACGTGAAAAGGCTTTCATTCAAATGAAACGGTATAAAAGTCTAATGATCAATGCACACCATTGTCGAGTTAGGCCTCCGAATTTTCAAGTAGGAGACTTAGTGCTCCAGAAGGTATAAGCATCTGAGCTAGTGGCTAAGTTTGACCCCACATGGGAAGGTCCTTAAAAAGCCATAGGCATCTTAGACCATGCGGCATATGAATTAGAAGATGGAGAATGAAACCCCCTTCTGCGACCTTGGAATGTGCATAACCTTTGAAGGTTTTTCACCTGAGAAGCTCTGGCACCCAGCACAGAGCACCTTCAGAAATAAGCTCTATTACTGAAGGCAGAGCCCCCTCAGAAATAAGCTTTGCTGCTCAAGTCAGAGCCCCCTTAGAAATAAGTCTGCCGCCTAGGACAGACCGCCCCTCCCCCTCAAGAATACAAACCCTGTCACCGGATCTAAATACTACCTCATATCAGGTTCCTCTAACACTTTTTACTGATAAAATTTCTTCAGGGACGACTAAAGGCCATCCTCAGGACACGATCCCTATCTCATGCCATAAGTCTAAAACTTCTTTGACATCCTTTTCATCACAAGTAATCATTTTTTCACTAAGAACCCCCCCCCCCCCCACCCCCCAAGAGGAAAGGGATACAATATGATGGTCCCATACATCCAGGTATGAGTACAAACTCATTAATTATTTTCTCTCTATGTCTTCACTAAGCTAGGAGAAATGATAACAAGCCCTGTCCCCGGTAACATGAACTCTTCTACAAAGATAAGCCTTGATTATAAACAGATATGTGACGTTCATAGATTTTTATACTTAATTGAGAGGCTAATTAATAATTATTAAAAAAATTATAAATTTAATTATAAGTGTAAAAGTTGAAATTATAAATATATTAAAACTTGGATGGACTAAATTGAAATTTTATTAAATATTTATGGTTCAAATATATATATTTTAGAAGTTGGGGACTAAATTATAATTTTAATAAAGATAATTAAAGAATAAATAAAAAGATGAGGATTGAAAAAGGGCAGCACATGGCTGCCTCCCCATATATGTATATAAATGTGTAGTTTAAAGTATGCAATTCAACACACATTAGCAAAGTAAACACACACTTACACACACTAAAATGTATTCATTTCAGAACACAGGTTAGTATATTTTATTATAAATTATAAATTAATTATTATATTAATATTGTTTAATAGTTTATTTATTAGATATACTTTATACTATTCGATTTACTATTTAATCAAAAAATTTATTGAATTTAAAATTTTATATAAATTAGTGATCGGGGATATATTTAATTGGAATGGGAGTATTCTAGCTAATAAATTAAAATTATGTAATCTATTAGATTTAGTAGTTGTTATAATGGATTACTCAAATTGATCGGGTTTATTAACCAAATAAATAATTTTATGTAATAATATTTAAATAATTATTGCTATAGTGAAGAATTGGCATAAATTAATGGGAATAGTAGAAAATTATGTTTGAGACATATTAGAGCATTGTATTTGAGAAATATTATATTTATTAAAAAAGAAAATGGGATATTTTTAGTAATTTCATTTAGGGATGTTATAGAAAATGATAGTTATAAAAATATGAGGGGTTTGATAAAATAAATCTTATGAGTTCATAGATAAATTAGATATATATCGAGAAAGCTTATAATTTTTAATTGTTTAGACGAGGAATGAACGGAGGTTTGAATTTCAACGTAATAAAATATTTAAATATTGGTGGAAAAGTACGAGTATTAATTAGTAATTTCATTTAGAATTTACAATATTTTTTATATATTCATCATATATATTATATCCTGCTATAGGATGTGAAGATCGAGTAGAGGCTGAGCAGTTTCTTCTATTAACGTGATCTTTTGAGTTTGAAGTAAGTATAGTTAATTGGATTTATATATATGTATATATATTTATATATATGATATAGATATATATTCTTGTGTTGTATACATAATTGTGAATTGTTGGTTATTTGTCTGGATTACTTGTTATTCTGTGAAGTTGTCATTAAGTGATTATATGTGGTTATGGGTGTGAAAGTTAGATGGATGATTGTGTGTACTATATTTGATTGTTAAATGAAATTGAACGTTGAAGTTACTAATGGGATTTGATTGTTGAATGGAGACGAATGATGAGATTATTGATGATAATATTTGTGAATTGAGATAAAGAGATGACTTACCTAACTTGGGGGCATACTGCAATGTCTTATGATAATAGGATTAATGACGAGTTGTGTGTTGTAATGATCAGTGGAGATGATGTGACATATCATACGATATGTGTATTGTGCCATATAATTGATAATGGGATATCATACGAGTTGTGTGTTGTGTGATATCATTGATGATGGGGTATCATATGAGTTGTGTGTTGTGTGGTACCGAGGAAAAAAATGATATTATGATTGAGGAGACGATAGACAACAAAGACCATTGAGTGATGTACTCCAGCATGGGTAAGCAGGGCCCTAAGAAAATAAACAATAAAGTCGAGTACTATGTGTAAATTGAAATATGATTCTTGGTATATATTTTTTCTTACATTTGTTGAAATTTCATGGTAAATACATGTGGGATAGTGTCATTTCATGATATTCATTTTATTATGTGTGTGTGTGTATATATATAAATCGATTACCTATACCTTATTGAATAGGCAACTCATCCATTGCCAACGCTTTTCAGAAAATAGGTCATAGTTACTAGCTACAACACATTTGAAGCCATGCCATGGATCTTAATAAGTGGGTCAACCGTGACACCTGAAGCCAAAAGATCAAGCCATGTGACTATAGTCCTTTGTCAGGTTTGCATTTCAAATTTTGTAGTAGTCTAAAGCTCTTTTTTTGGAGTTATGTACATGAGTATATCTGTGGCTTAGTAGATATAAATTTTTGACAATGTTTCTCTTTATTTTAGATATATATATTACATATTTACAATAGGATTGATTTTATTCATTTTAAATGAAAATCTCTTATAAGATAGGTTATAATTAAAAGGGGTATAATTAGTGATAATACAGTATAGTTACGTAGGAGGTGTCACAAAGCATCTCGGCTCGAAAAAGTCCTATTTCAATAAAGGTATCTATTCTAACAAAATCCAATCATATATTGGGTACATAAAAAGTCCTTCTAACGATTCTACTATTACCTCATGAATCTAATTACCAATTTTATTGCTTTTGTTAGGACTTGGCAAGTGGACTTGGGAACCGTTCTTAAGGGGCAACACACACATCAGCAGGGAACCCTGACATTTAGAAAGACCCCGCAAAGAGAAGACGCATATAAAAAAGCAGTAGATTTAATCAAGGGCGGCAAGCCCCTATCAAAGCAGTAACAAAAAGTAGGCATATCATAAGATCCCCTAGTCAAGCCTACTGAGGCAAGAAGATAGTAGCAGTGCATAAAGAAAAACAAAAACAAATTGTTTCATCCCCACCATTGGTGGGGGAATAGGAACAGAAATAAAACTATTTTCAAAAGAAAGGGGGTGTATACATCAGTCGTCCTTCCCCATAAAAGGGTCTTCTCCTCTCCTTCCAAGGATCCTCCTCAACTGGTGGGGCGGCGGTTTCAGTAGGCTGCTCTTCTGGGACAGCGGCTAGCATAAGCTTCGGCTCGAGCTCTAAGGCGACGACTTTCTCCTCAGCAAGCTCCTCCGGGGGCACAGCCCGAACAGGAGCTGGGGGGTTCTGCACCTCCTCCATGATTGTGTCCATCAGATTGTCCAACTCCTCATTTGAGGAGTTTTTTTAGACATGTCATTCAAAAATTTGAAGATGGGGACAAGAAGAGCGAACAGCCTAGCCATTTTGTTACCTGAATTTGTTGGGGGGGGGGGGGGGGGGGTACTCAGTTGTTAGGGCAAGAGCAGTAAAAGGATCAAGGGCCTATTGAAAGTTGCATCAAAATTTAAGAAGGAAACCTCCATCCCAGCCGCAGGATATCCATGAGCCGCAAACTGCTCTTAGCAGGTTCTAAAGTCGTACTCTAGTAAGGGCCCAGCAATATGCCCCACCTCTTGCTTAAGTTCTTCTGACTTCTGATACTCCAGCAGGCAGTGCTACCAGTAAATTTCCAAAACGGGCGCCTCCTCAGTCAACTCAAGGAAGTACCGAGAAGCCTACTCCCTCACCTTAGCTAAAGTTGCAGACTGGCTCTTGGTCATATCCAACAGCTGCTCCTGCAGCAGGTCAGCTTTATCTTCTGCTGCCTGGGCCTTATGCTCGATCGTCTGAGCCCGCTTCTGAGCTGCCTTCTTGGCCTCCTTCGCCTTGGTCACCTCCGCAGCCAAATGCCCCACCTTCTTCCTGTTGGAATAGGTGACCAGAAAGCCAATAGGTTTGGCAATTTGTAACCTATCCGACAACTTGATGTGAATGTAATATTATTATGTGATGAATAAGATGAGTATTCGTCACCAATGGTACCTTCTTTGTTGCGCTCATCTTACATTTGTTAAAATGGTGTTTAACTTATATCGCAACAAAGCCCACAGACCATGGATAACAACTCGTGCAGTTGGGTCACGCATTGGATGGTGGTCATGAAACCAACTGATTAAGAGTTGGGTCTGAAACGTTCCAAGTCGAGGACCTCGAGACAGGGCATCGAGAGTCCTATTGAGACTTGCGTCAAGAGTCGTGTTCATTGGATGAGTGCCGTGTTTCATCGGCGACAAGCGTGGGACGCCTAAACGATCTTGATGGGTTGGTCGACTGGGGTCGAGCCGACTGGACTGACTCGCGGGGATCATCATATGGAAGCCTTGGAGGCTTGGTCGGTATGATTGATTTTTCCCGGTTCCGATAGTACGGGAGTAATCCTCAGACTTGAGGGATCATGGCAGTCGCGTGCACAGGACGGCTGTATCTTGGATCTGGCGAGAGGTAATCATTCTGTAAGATGATTATCATAAGCCTTGTCCAGTGCAGTCAGAATGTGTAGCGAGGACGGTGGATTCCAAGAAGAGGATCCGTCCCCTGTCAGTATGTGACAGAGGTATCTCCTATGCACTCGGAGACACGTTCATGCTGTTTGAAGCTGTGGCCACAGTGGTTGGTCGAACAGGGAATGGTTTCCTGTGTCGACGCAATGAAGCATACGTGGTCTCGAGTATTAAGCATAGATGCCTAGTCAAGGATGGGAACCGACGCCCAATTCCATACCCTAGACTAAGGTCGGGAGACGGTAGACGGAAGGATCGTACCCGTACGGAATCGGCGCCTAAATGTTCACGCCAATTCACCTAGTCTCTAGTGCCATGGACCGTTGCTAGATGGCCACCCATGGTAACGGGCCCTTGTGGGACATGGGCCCAAGTCTAGTTGAGGGTGAACCTAAAGGGTCACACACAAATCACGGAGGAGGTTGAGAGATCGACTTGGAGTCAATCTCGAAGGATAAAATAAGTAATTGGATTACTTAAAGGAAAGTCCATTGGATGGACGGGCCGATATTGTATCGGGCTTTCATTTAATCGGTAAATTGGATTTTCGATTAAATATGGAAAGTTGAGATGTTGAGACGTTGGATCTTTTAATTGGATTAATAGATCAACAGGAATAATTTAAGTGGACATTAAATTGGATTTAATATTGGGTTCGTCGTAATTGGATTACGATAAAACCCGGTCCGTTAAATTATACCCGAGAGGAGAAATAATTCCTAATTTGGAATGGGAAGAAGTTGGAATTCTTTCCTTAATTAAACATGGCCGACACGCTCCCTTGGAGGAAGCAAAATCAGCCATGTTTCATGCTAGGTGGTATGTTGACTTATCTCTTTTGGAAAGAGACAAATCAACTCCAATCAAGCTCTTCCCTTTTGGTATGATTTGATCATACCATAAATTTTGGTAGGCTTGATTGAAGAATTGATGGTGATTGATTGGAATGAATCTAGACATCCTTGGATGAACCTAGACACATTCCAATAATCACATTAATTATGTATATATATTAGAATATACAACACCAAGCATAAGTGATTCATTATTCATCTTATTCTAGGAAAAAGAGAAGACAAAAATCCTCTCCTCTCTCTCAAAATTTCGTGCTCCCTCCCTCTCTTACACTTGTGTTCTTCACTTGATTTTGAATCAAGAAGAAGAACAAAGTAAGTTTAAGAGAACACTAATTCATAGTGTTCTTCTCTTAAACCGATTCCTTCCTAAACCCGTTCTTTTCTAGCAAGAAGAACGTGTGTTTCTTCCGGTGTGGTGTGGATCACCTTTGGAGAATCCATACGTTTGGATTTCGTGAGCATTCCGGAGAAGGAACAACGCTAGTAGCCGGGAGCATACGCTAAACAATCAAAGGTAACGGTTTATTACGCTTTGATTGATTTCATTTGTATATCTATGCCCTATGTGTTTAAATATATGCTTTAATATTTACACATCCTACATCGAACGCTCGGTTGAGCACCCAAGGGTACACCCCTTGGGATTCGCGTATTTTGAATTTAATATAAATTTACGCACTTTCCACGCTTTCTCGCTTCCGCTCGCGCTCCCGGGCGGATCCGCTTGTCATTCACTTCCAACCTTTTCCTTTGACCATCCCAAGGAGGAGGAGTGGAGCTTTAAGTCTGGATAAAACCTCCCTTAGCACCATTGTCACCTAGGAAACAGAAAAGTCAATAACCAAATATTAAACCAGGGAAGTAAGGGGAAATTTAATATACTACCTTGGCATGATAGCTGCAGAGAAGTCCTAGTAAATCCTCCCGGGTTGTAGAAGATAAAGTACGTCTATTCCCTGGGAGTTGAGCCCCCTTTATGAAGTCAGCGGCCAAGGTGGTCTCCCCCTCTTGTTCTCGCACAAGGGATGTTAGAATAGCTGACCATGAAACCAATCTTGGTAGGCTTATGTAACCTATTTCTGACGATATGGTATTTAAATAAAGTTTATGAATACAAGTGATTTTCATATTTAGCGTTAATTCTTTATTTGTGTTCACTTAACTTCTTTACATTACAAACTGTTCAATGCACAATTAAAACCCACAGACCGAAAAGTTAATCCAAGAAACTGGACTCCGCATAGGATGGCAAGTCATGAAATCAGTTTATGTGGATCGGTCTAATATACTCGAAGTCGAAGGACCTCGAGATAGGGTATCAAGAGTCCATTTGAGACTTGCACTAAGCGATTGCAATCACGTTTTTTTGACAAGTAACGAGGGTCGTCCATGCAATGTTAGTGGGTTAGCCAGCTTGGTGCCAGCTGACTGAGGTGACTCATGGAAAATGTCATATGCGAAACCTTGAGTGGGTTGGTTGGTATGACATAGATTCCCGGTGCCACCAGTACAAGTTTGGTCCTCGGACATGAAGGACTATTGTGGTTAAAAACACACTATGCATTTATCTTAGATTTAGCAAGAGGCTACCAAGTCGAGAGACTCGGTTGTCATAAACCCTGTCTAGTGCAGTCAAGGCGTGTAGTGTGAACAATAGGTTCCAACAGAGGATCCGTCTCCTATCAAAAGGGTTGATAGTAATGTCTTACATACACTCTGAGACTCGTCCTCCAGTAAATCTGTGACCACATTGACTACACAGTGGGATGGGATCCCTGTGACGTTTGGTGTGGACGAGCCAAAGCTTTAGTCGAGAATGGTACCAACACCTAAAATGCACACCCTAGACTATAACTGTGAGATGGTAGACGGAAGGACAAACGTACTAAAGAACCTAAACGTTCACGCCATAATATTCACCTAGTCTCTAGTGCCATGGACCGTTGCTAGACAGCCACCCATGGTGACGGACAAATTCTCATCATAGCATGATTGGGAATTCGGCCAAGTCTAGTTGAGGGTGAACCTAACGAGTCACACACAATCCACCGGTAACGGAGGAATTAATTTAGAATTAATTCCGGGAGATAGAACAATTTAATTAGATTAAATAGATTCCCTTTTCTTGGAATGTTAATTATTCTAATTGGATTAAATAGAATTAACTAATAAATAAGATTTGTTAAATTAAGGAAATGGGCCCAAAATAATTATTTAATGATTAAGGCCTAATGGATTATTTTAAATTAGATTTAAATATTCCATAAATCCATCTAGGGATGGACGGACGAGATCGAATGGAGAGATCAATGGCCAAGATTAAGTTTGACTTAGTCTATAGTCTAAGTTGACTAGGACTTGACTAGGTCAAAATCCTAGTCAACCTATGTCTCTTAATTAGAGTTTGAAGAGGAATAGGAGAATTCCTCTTCCATAAATTCTCATAGAGACACACACACACAAGGTGATGATCTCTAGCACACAAAAACACACTCGGCACCTCTCTCTCTCTCTCGTCCACTTCCTCACACTCTCCAAGAATTGTTTAGTTCCTTGTCTTTGATACAAGAGAACTCTAGGCAAATCGATCATGTTAATTCATAACGCTAGGTCGATTTGTCCTCCTATATTCCTCTTGATTTCTTGCTAGCACGAGGGATCAAGATCCGGTGGATTGCGTAGACAATTTAGAGGGTTCCTAATTTGGAATTTTGGTGGCAAAATGTGGAACAATGCACATAGCGGTACGAAGAAAACTACAACCGGTAGGTCACGTGTTTCTTTCATTACAACCCTATGGCCACCATGATCTTAGCATGTATATTTTTCTTGTTCATGAGATACACCGAACACCCGGGAGGTTCAAGGAAATACCCCTTGAACGTGTATTTTATTTTCATTTATAGCATGTATTATTTTCATGTTTTTAATTATCGCGCTCCCTCCCGGGACGATCCACGCTACCTTTCAAGGGACTGGTAGGAGTACAAGCCCCACTCCGGTACAAACTGTTGACGGCAATGGGAGAATTGCTAGCCTCGTGAGAATGAGGGGGCAGGGCAGGAGGAGGTGTGCCACCTGAGCGGGTAGACACCTGGAGGGGGACAACAGAGGAGGAAGCCCCCTTTAGCTCTCTTAGAAGAACTATGAGGGGCTGAGGATGCACATTTCCCCCGGGATTCACTGGAGGCTGGAGTCCTCTCAAAAGGCCTAGTAGGGGGGTCGCATGCCTCTCCCCAAAGCTGCTTTGGAGACCACCTCATAAGCACTTCTAAACATGATTCTCCCTTATTAGCATCAGGCGATTAGAACAGACAGAAAGAAATATCTCAACATTTAAAGCAGTAAATACCCAGTGGCTCCTCTAGAGGGCCACTTTGGGGCTAAGGCAAAAGTGAGACAGGAGTCTCTCTTCTATCATCCCACGATAGTCGTTAGGGCGGGTGTTTAAGTCCTCAAGTAGGGCAGCCAGCTCCACTGACCTATTACGAATGGAGAAAGAAACCAGATGGGGGAGGTCATACAACCACCGATAAGGAAATGCCCAGCATGTAGGAGGGTGAACATAGAAAAAACTACCCCTCCATAGCTTAGGGGCATTGGGGGCAGGTAGGAATCAAACCCCCTAGCGGGGAGAGAAGTGGAAAAGCCCCGGCTCCAACCCTTTTAATTGGAAACAGGCCAAGAAATCTTGACCCGTAAGCATAAAACCATGATATTTGAAAACCATGGCAAAGCTTGCCAAGAGGCGGAAGGAGTTGAGGGTCGATTGGTTTAGAGGAACCCGAAAAAGACGGGCAACATCCTCATAGAAGGGAGGAATAAGGAAACGAAGACCGGCTTTCAGTTAGGCCGTGAGAAAACATAAGCAGTTGGGAAGGAGGAGGTTTGACTGATTCTCAGGCAAAGGAACAAGGAGGGTGAAATTGTCAGGAATACCATACTCCTCTATGAGTTGGTCTATATCAGAGAGACAGAAAGAGGAGGAGATCTCGTACACGAGGATAGGGATGGTCGCCCTTTCCCCCTCCTCTCTAACGGCGGGAGGCTTCACCTCCTCGACTGGGCAGGAGTCAGTTACCTCATCATCATCATCAGCAGCAGCAGCATTAGCAGCAGCGGCGGCGGCTTCGTCTATGGAGGATTCATCCCGCAGACAGCGTTGCTCCCTCGCCGCCTTCCTCAGACTCCACCTACGAGCTACTCCATGGAAAGGCGGACCAAAGCCCGGCCCTCCAGATATAGCTTCGTAGGGATCCTCGTCTAGCAGACGTTCCTTGGTCAATCTTACAGACTCATCTGAAGACGTCATTTTTGCAAAGAAAAACAAAACAAGAATGAAAGCAGAAACACAAGAAAGCAGGCAAGGTGAGGGTTTCTACTTACGAGAATGAAGATACAATAGGGCAAGGAGTCGGACAACTATTTTCTCTCTCCAAATCGTGGGAGGGAAAAATTAGAATGGAGTAAGTATGAACAAGAGTTAAAAGGAAGACAATGGGGCAAGTAGTTAGAATGGAGTAAGTATGAAGAAGAGTTAAAAGGAAGACGATGGGGCATAGAGTTCGGTCACTCACAGGCGTGCTAGGTAACCGCCAGTCCTTGGGCGGTTACCTAAAAATGTGGTTACAAAAGGGGGCATTTTATCAATAACCGCCACTTTACACAGAGGGTGTGAGCCCACGCGCCTAGGTAACGAGGCGCCTCACGTCACAGTTGTCAAATCCCATCTGACACCATTTTTTAAACCCGAGAGGATTGTCTCTCTTGCTTAAGGGTGAAAACGATTGGAGTTCAAAGGAATGCTACTATTCTAAGAAGGAGTGCAAAATCCTCCTCCTTCTCAGGGTGGAGAGGTTTGAATGGTGTGCTTAAATTGGGCAGCCCCAAAGTAGAAGAAGCCTCACCCAAGAAGGCCTAGTTAAGAGGGATTCTAAAGGCCCAAGGAGCTATGCCCACACCTCGGCAGCTAAGCCTAGGTGGGACCAAATCCGCTAACTCTCATATTTGGCTCGATAAAGCAGTCCTGAGCCACGATAGAAGCCAACGAGGCGGGATTGGCTCAGTCACCGTCCCACATGGATGGATGCATGAAGTCCAAGAAGGCTATAAATAGAAAATTGTCCGTCTTTATCCAAAATGCCAACTAACCCCTATTTTGAGGGGACTCAGCTATCCAAAGATTAAGAAGTCCTCTCCCATCTGTCTCCCAAGAGCCCTCATAAGTCCGGACTCTTCATGCTATGAGGACTCTTCTAACCTTTCACCTATAAATACAAGTTCTTACTCGTAAAATGGGTAACATATTCTTGATTTTTAAAGGCACACTTGTCTCATGATACAACTACTCCTACAATCACTCTTTCAATTTTATTGCGTATTTAAATTTATAGTTTTCTAAACTCGTTTGCTGACTTAAGCGTCAGACTACTAACGTATTTTTGCAGGTCCCCTTTTTCAATCTGTAGGAATCAAGGTTCACTCCACCTACGCCGAAGCTATACCCAAGAACTAGCATTTTTAGCTTGCATGATATATGAAGAGAGATATAGATAAAAATAAGTTTTACTCATATATAAAAATGAACATCAGTTCAATAACAAACCAAATATATCATCTAAAATTTAAAATACAAAATTTCAAAGTTAATCCAAATTTCAAATTGACTGAAATATCAAATATGGTCTAAGATGTACTAATAATGTTACGTATGAATATGTCAATAGTTCATCTAATGTAAATATAGTATGAATATAAATATGTTGAATAGACTCAATTGCACGATCAATATTATTGTACTATATATATAATTAGTATAAATATAGATATAAATACCTAAATTCAAATTGGTGATGCATATGCCTTTTCCTTCATATTTGGTGGCAAACATTGAAGGGCTAAATCTAGAAAATGAGATTAGTTAAAAGATTCTAACAAAAAAGAGGATAGTCCTTAAGGACTATCTAGATAAATCAATAAGTTAAGACATTATACACATATATCCACTATAAATCTGTAACGCAAATTTTGTATTTTTGAATTTATTGGAACAAGAAACGTATTTCAATTGATTTTTGGATTCAATCAAACATCTTTTGGGTCGAAAATCTCTATCTAAAGCCTTTGATTCTTCACTTTAAGAACATGATCTTCAATTTCGAAAACTTTGAAGGTGAAATTGATATTTTAACCTCCTTCAACTTTGACTTAAATCTTCAATAACATTAATCCGGGGGTTTTTTGACTTATTCCAGAATTAAACGCTATAAATATGGAGAACTTATCTTGAACTTTTGGTCTTTCTTGGCGGAATTGAAGCTTTGATCTTCTGCCAAGGTGGATTTACACCTTGATAACATCAATTAGGGGGTCTTCCAACTTCCTCTCAAATCAAATGTTGAATTTGGACGATTTCCACGACGAACGTCTTAATTTTTGCTCTAAACGTCGTGGATCTTCCTCGATATACGCTTGAGAGGATTTTGAGACTTCTTGGATGTTGTCTTACTTGCGTCTAAACTTGTGTCTTCAATTGTTTGTTAAATGGTTGGAGAATACCCCTTGTAAACAAATTAATTTTGCGCCCCACCAAATGACGACAAGTGAAAAATATATATTATTTATAAATTATAATACTTTTCTATTTATATTAGAATTTACAAAATTAATTTCAAATATAAATAGTTAATTTTAATTGATATTTTAATATATATTTCGTCATCACATTGACGGACGACAAGTAGCAAATTGAGGTGTTTCGGCCAATCAAATCAAGGCAAATATTTTTTATATTATCTCTTTGAAAAATACAAAAATTAAAGATATAATTTCAAAATCAACCAATCATATATATCTTCCCAAATATTTAAAGAGATAATACAAAATAAGTGTTCAAGTTCACCACAACTCTACCTCTTTCACAGCTATATAAAGGGGTCCTTGGAACTCATTCAAGACACACACACACACACATACAATTGAAGATACAAGCAAGACAGCACTCAAGAAGTGCAGAAATCCTCTCAAACACAAATCAAGGAAGATCCGCAACGTTCAAAGCGAGATTCAAGGCATTCCTCGCGGAAATCATCCAAAGTCAACGTTTAATTCGAGAAGAAGTCAAAAGACCCGTGAATTAACGTTATCAAGAAGCAAGTCCACCTTGACGGAAGATGAAAGTCTCAAATCCACCAAGAAATATTCCAAATTCAAGTCAAATATCTTCAGATTTATAGTGTTTAATCCGGGAACAAGTCAACGACCCCCGAATTAATGTTACTCAATGTCAAAGTCAACGTCGAAGGAGATCAAACGTCAAGTTTCACCTCCAATGTTGCCAAAATCAAAGATCACATTTTTGAAGATAAGAATCAGAGGTTTCAGGTAGAGATTTCACACCCACAAATACTCAAATCAATTCAAGAAATTTATTTATAATATTTTCTTATTTCGTTAAATTTAGGAACATGTAAATTTGTTTACAAATTTTAGTACACCCAGTGGGACGTCTCTACCTCTCATCTCTTCCCTTCATCGAAGTCTGAAGTATTAGGATGGATACTCAAGCAAAAATAATGAAGATGGCGAATTCCAAACTCTCCACAACAAAGTCTTCAAGTGCTAGTATGAACAGTGTCGATATTACTACGAGGAGCATGTCAAAAAAACTTAGGGAATCTTCCCAGATAAATCCTCCTATTGAGTCTGCTCATAAGGACATATTCGTACCTAACCACGCAAGTGAAGATGACGAAGATAAATCTCCTTCATCCTCTCCTCACTCCATATCTAGCTACTCCTTCACAATGAATGTGGCCCCAGTCATGGTGACGAATGCCACAACCTTAGAAGACCAAATTGCAAGTCTGACAAGAGCTATCGGGGGACTCACCAAGCATTTCCAAGGGCAAGATGTCCAAATTGCTAGGTTGATCAACAAGCCAGATAACGTTAAGACAAGCCATATTCGGGGGAAACAAGTTGAGGCTCATGATGAAGCAGAAGTATCCACAAAGTAACATTATACCGAGAAGGATAAACCTGCAAAAGAGCTTCAAGTCTCGTCCGATGGATTGATTCCTGTAGACCAACTAAAAGAATTCATCGAAGGGACCATCAGGTGCAAGACTGAGGGAAGCTCAAAGTCATCCTTTACTTACTCTAAGCCTTACACTCCAAGAATTGACATCTTGAAGATACCGATAGGCTACCAACCACCAAAGTTCCAATAATTTGATGGCAAAGGCAATCCTAAACAGCACGTCGCCCACTTCGTCGAAACGTGCAACAACACTGGAACATATGAGGATCACCTAGTCAAACAGTTCATCCGATCACTGAAAGGCAACGCATTTGATTGGTATATTGATTTGGAGGTCGGCCCAATCGATGGATAGGAACAACTAGAGCAAGAATTTTTGAACCGCTTCTATAGCACTCAGCACACTATCAGTAGGATTGAGCTTACAAATTCCAGACAATGGAATGATGAGCCAGTCATTGATTATATCAATAGGTGGAGGAATCTTAGCCTCAACTGCAAAGATCGATTATCTGAAGCTTCTGCCATTGAGATGTGCATTCAAAGGATGCATTGGGGCCTTCGAAATATTCTCCAAGGAATCCTACCCAGATCATTCAAAGATTTAGCCACTTGAGCACATGATATGCAGTTAAGCATGGCAACAAGTAGAGTGGAAGGACCACCTATTCAAGAACCCCGCCCAAGGAAAGACAAAAATCAAGAAAAGGGGCAAAGTTTTTTCAAAAACTCCAAGAAAGGAATCAATGACCGTGAATGTAGCACCATTCAAGCTTAGGAGCATACCAAAAGACAACGTTACTCCGAAGAATAACACTCTTTACGAGAGATCGCAAAGAAAATTAACTCTGGAGGAAATGCAAGCGAAGAAGTATCCTTTTCTTGATTCTGATGTCCCCGGCATATTTGATGACTTGTTTGAGGCTAAACTCATCGAATTACCTGAAGCAAAGCGACCTGAAAAAGCCGAACGAACAGATGACCCGAAGTACTCAAGTATCATCGTTTAATTGGGCATCCAATACAAGATTGCTTCGTATACAAGGACAAGGTTATACAGTTAGCTCGCCAAGGTAAAATCTCCCTTGAAGAATATGCCGCAGCAACAAATGTTACCATGATCAAGTGTGAGCCTTTCGATGACGACAAAGCTTCATGCAATACTACACATGAGAACGATGCTGCAATCAACGAGGATGCGCTGTTCAAAAAGAAAGATTCCTCTAATACTGATAAATGCATGTCCCCATTACTTTCACCGACGAAGATTTGCTTCGTGGGTCTAAGCCTCATAACCGCCCCTTTTTCGTCCCTGGATATGCACGTGAACAAAAGGTGAACAGAATATTGGTCGATGGAGGCTCTACAGTCAATATCTTACCCCTTCGAACCTTGAAAGACTTGGGGATCCCGATGGACGAGCTCTCAAACAGCCGCCTCATGATTCAAGACTTCAATCAAGGAAGACAAAGGGGTATCGGCATTATAAGGGATTGTTGATGGACGATATGGCGTCAACCACACTATTTCATGTTATAGACGCCAAAACTTCTTACAACATGCTTCTTGGCCGCCCTTGGTTGCATAAAAATTATGTAGTTCCTTCAACATGGCATCAATGTTTCAAATATTGCCACAATGGTGTAGTGAGAAAGGTACTCGGTGATACCAAACCTTTTATCGAAGCTGAGTCGCACATTGTTGATGCTAAGTACTATGTCGAAGCTGCCAAAAGAGGAAAAGAGATTTTTCCCTCAGAAAAACTAAAGCCACATGATGATCAAAGCGTGAGGAGAAATGAGCCACCCGCTGCCAAGGCTGGATTTTCAAAGAGCCTGACTTTACCATTGACTCAAATCAACGTGCAGGAACCATCGAAATCGCCACCAGAAGGATTTGTGCCCTTAACCCAAAAAGAAGAAAAGGGACATGAGATGTTGGCTATAGATGGAGAAGGGTATAATCCTAAGGCCTTCAAGTTGCTTGTTAAAGCTAGTCCACAAGAAAGACTAGCCCTAGAAAGCTTCCTCCGAAGCCACCAACAAGAAGCTCCATAGACTCAATGCCACCCAAGTGATGTTAAAGGAAAAAGGGCATGCAATCCCAGATTTATGTGTGGGTCTTGGCTTTACCCCTCCTAAGCCTATCGCCATAAAAAGGGCCAGCAGCAACCATGTCAGCGAAAGTTTCTCTTCAACGAAAGATGACAAAAGGAAAAAAAATCCACGAGAGTTTGTCTTCAACAGACTTGGCCCGCATAAAAACATGATGCATACAAAAACCAACAATCAATTTGTCTTTGGTAGACTTGGTCAACGGAAAAGAATGATGTGTCAAAAGAAAGGTATATCCAAGGTGGCCGCACAATCAAAGAAAAACATCACATCCTCACAGAAACTTAGGAGTCTGATTCCTTCCAGGATGAGACGTCACACGGCTTTAGCCATATCATGTGGCAGAGTCTTAAAGGTTAAAAAACAAACTGTGGTCTTCATGCAGACGCAATTCGATGACTAGGATGATAGAGAAAGCATAGCATCATATAAACATATCAACAGTGGCGGATCCAATACTAAGATGACTTCTTTCTCAGGAAGTGCAGCAAGTACTTGAGAAATTCTGGAATATCATGCCCCACGACAGATATACTTGTTTTCTGGATCGGGGATACGCGAGTGGTACTGAGGATAGAGGTGCTGGCACCAAACCTCATATGTGGGCAGTTTTCTTGTACCTAGGTGACCATCCAGGAGCATGCCTACGGCGTTTGCCGTTCCAGGTCATCTTCTTACGGCACAGGACGAGCTTGGTCCGGACATTGACTCATTGATAACACAGGGATGAAAGACCAGCTTCTTCAACAAGAGCGGAGGCCTTCAAAGCCCCTGTTAATCCTTCGAAGTAAGAGGTTTTCTTCGTTATCAGAGCCGAAAAGACTTCTTGGAATAGACCTACTTAGGATTGTTGGACCATTTTCTTCTTTCTTTGTGATTCAACGGCAAAAAGTCGACGTGAGGCACTATTCCGGTTGGATTCTCCAACTTTTGCAAATGAACCCCTCCATCCCTTGATCTTGGACATCTCACTTGGAATGCAAAGCATTCTTTTCAATCTTACTGAAGAAGACGTCGCCCAAGCTCATCACGTCACCTTAATTGAAAATGAGGATGTTGAAGAAGAAGATGCTGAAGATGCTCATTTAGAACTTGAGGAAGGCATTAAAGCCACCGTTGATGAGTTGAAAGAAGTCAATCTAGGTGATGTCGAGGATCCCCCACCAATTTACACTATTTATACTATTTAAGCATAACAATAACACCAAACGAGTTCAACTATTCCCCAATCAAAAAGCTAATTTTCGCGCTCATCTTTGCAATCCAGAAATTGAAGCATTACTTTCAATCACACAGTGTCCAGCTGGCCTCAAATGCGAATCCTCTAAAATATGTAATGACAAAGCCAGTACTTTCTGATAGGCTCGCAAGAAGGTATCTTCAGCTGTAACAATTTGAGATCACATACGTTCCTCAAAAGGTTGTGAAAGGACAAGTCTTAGAAGACTTTCTAGTCGATCACCCCATGCCTGCCGAGTGGAAATTGTCTGATGACTTGCCTGACGAAGATGTCCTTCTGATTGAAGTTACGGCCCCTTAGAAAATGTATTTTGATCGAGCTGTTAAGTGAGATAAGCCAAAGAATTGTGCCTCAATCTTGTAAATTCTTGCTCCAACCTTATCATTTGCGTCAATCTCTATCGATAAGTGGATCAAGTTTTGGTTTAAAAGGGCCACGTAGTATTGCGAGGTCCTCCACGTAAAGAGAAAAAGGCGGTTCATCCCAAGTCGGCCCATAATCTTTCCAGAAGCTTTGGAGTACATGGTACTTGGTCTACAACGGATGAAGCAATATTCTTGAAACTTGGCATTGAAGAAAGCTTAAAAGAAGAAACAGTTTTGGTGGCATACTTGGCGTGTTGGCTCTGCACCTTCATTCTATACATTAATGATATTGGTTCAACATGTCCAAGTACTTTCAAAGTGGCGAGTATCATGGCAGACGGTCGAAAGGTTGGTCTTGTTGTTCCTATCTGGGCGAGTATTACAAAGGTTTGAACAAGATTTCTAACTCTACAAGACCAAATCGTTTGTATTCCCCATTTTCAATTTATTTCATTTATAGTTGGATAGCACACTATTTCAAGACTCACTACCAAGTCTTGCAAGGTGTGTGTAGGCCCAAAATGATTCTCTTCTTAAGTGAAGGACGTGCAAAATATTATGGGCGAGAAAGTGACTTCACAAATGTGACTTTGTCTCTTGGACTTGCAACATGATCATGAAGGACTAAAACTTCTCATTTGTTGATGATGGGCACATGAAAGAAGTTGAAGAAACCTATTGTCCATTCATTCAAAATTACCTTCCTTTGCGTCAAGGCAATCACTTTGTCATTGAGCCTTATAGCCCCTACCGATTCAATCACGAATTTAGGTTCTTCCAGAAGTGTCGGAAATCCTTTTGCAAGATGTTCGCAAGGCTTTCTTGGAAAATGGAATTCACCATTGGCATTTATGTATCTCATCCAAGACCATGAAAAATGTGTGGTTCCCTTCTTTGCCCCCAAATGCGTAGAAATTCTCTTTCAAAGCATACAAAAAATGGGTGGGTCGAAACTCATGTTGGCTATCTTGAAGAAAACATGGCTAGGTTGCTTATTTCAAATTTAAGGTTCCTCTTAAAAACAAAGAACGTGGCAAAGGAGTTGCTCAAGATTCGCCTCATGAGCATGTTGTTTCTCTTCCTCCTAATTGTAACCCTCAAGTTGTTGAGCCCCTTAAAGCAAGTAAGAGGAACAAGTAGGAGTATAACCCTGATTGTCATTGGAAGAGACCGAAGAGGGATTCCAACCCTCCGAAGCCAACAAAAAGTAACGTTGATCGAAATAGGACGGCATCAACCTTCTTATTGTTTTAGTTCCAGATTGTCTAATTAAACCAGATTAAAGGCAAAGCCTAAGGGCAGTTGATGGTGATGCCTCAAGTCATACACCATCAATGTTGAATTCTGCTTAGGAGGTGATTTTTAAACTTTTTTCCTTCTACTTTTGAACAACAAAAGCTTCTTTTTGTTTCTAACTTATGTTGATGCTTTACCGTAGTAGAAGACGAAGTCCTAGATGCCGGAGATGATGAGATTTGTCAAGAAAGCCAAGGATCGATTTAGGGGCCTCTTCCACTTAGAATGGGACTTATGGCAAAACAAACTCCTCATCATGTTGTAAGTTAAGTATTTGAAGGCGAGAGATTCATCCTTAATCATCTAAAGGAGTTTCTTCAAAATATGTGAAGTGATTTTCTCGTGAAAAGATCAAACACTCCAATTGACTTCATCTCATCAATCAAAGAAGATGTTTACTGCGTCCTTGAATCGTTGAAGAGCTTTCAGAAGTTTGACATTTCCAAAGTAGAAGAGTCATTGAACGTGCTCTTACCCAAGGTTGTTGCTTATGATGAAGCAAGATCATCGTCTTCTACCTCGAGAGACAGTTAAAGGAAGCCAACAATCATCTCCAAGATGCCCAAGTTAAAGAGGGCGAGGAGGCCTCTAAGATCCAATCCACTATGGACGAGTTAGAGTGTATTGAGAATGAGATTATAGGTTTGAAGGAACAATGAACGAACTTGTGTGCCACTTTGAAAGGGCAAAAACAACTTCTTCATAACGCCCAAGTTGAAGTTCATGAGATCGAGGAGAAAATTTCAGTACTTGAGAATACTATCCCACTCAATGATGAAGTTGTTGAGAAATTGTAGTCTTCAAGAGCAAATTTGGAAGTCCTCAAGGAAGAGTTGCAGAATTTGAGTTCTTTTATTTGAGATTTGTTTAGGAAACTTTTTGTTGAGATCCCTTGTTATTCTTTTGTTCTAAGTCACGAACCTCGATGTTCCCTTTAGAGATTACGTAATAGAAGTTTCCTTTTTGTTTTCTATCTTGCAATCTTTTTGTATATTTACTTTGAAGTTCATGAGATAGAATGGATATGCTACATACCAACTATCCAATACGAAATAATGTAACTCCAAATTCGCAATGAATTGATTATCCAATGTGGAAACCATAATTCATTACAAACTTATGATTGAACTTAGGAAATATCTAAGCCGCCTACGTAACCTATGAAGGGATCAAGTCATAACGTAGTTCGAAAAGTTTAAATTTTCTTTTTTTTTTAAAAAAAGGGGTTTTACCGTACATAGTTTATACTCATGAGGGCTAGGAATAACTGCCACATGCACTTTAGGCTCGTGCTTCACGAAGCAAATTTCTTTTTTTCTTATGCGTAGTATCTTTTCAAGAAATTTTAATTTATTGGGCCAATTCTCAAGCCATCTTCAGTTGACCAACTTGTAGGTGTTGTTTGTGTAGACTTCTTTGACGACATGAAGACCATCCCACTTCGATGTGAACTTGTTTCCGGTACAATGAGTGGTAATGATGGGTCTTCTCACAGCAAGCACCAAATCGCCAACTTGGAAAGAGCGAGACCCCACTTTCTTATTAAATGCTTTTAAAAAACAGCCTTAATAGCACTCGAGTCTTTGTTGTGCTTCTAACCTCTTTTTGTCCAGAGCTTCCAACTCCTCAAGGTGCAGGTGTTCATTTTCTTCCTGAGGTACCCCTTCTTAAATAGTTATTCTCAACAATGGGATTTGTTTCTCTAGAGGGACAACGGCTTCCACGCCATACACCAATGCATAAGGGGTCGCTTGAGCAGGTGTACGATAAGTGGTTCTATACGCCCATAAAGTTTCTCCCATTCTCTCATGTCAATCTCTTTTTTACTTGCCGACCATCTTTTTCAACAAATTGCACAGTCTTGTTGAATGCTTTAGCTAGTCCATTTGCAATTGTGTTATACGTAGAGCATTTTATCTGCTTGAAGTTGAACTTTTGGGTGAGCTGGTCTATCAAGCTATTGCAGAAATGCTTCCGATTATCCGTGATAATGTAGCAGGGAACTCCACAACATTTTTGTTCTTTACTTCTTTGAGAGGTATGGCTTCAGCCCATTTGGAAAAGTAGTTGGTCGCAGCCAAGCTATACAAAAGTCCAATAGAAGACTTTGTCAGAGGTCTGACCACATCTAAGCCCCAAGTATCAAATGGCCATGACGCAATTGTCGGGTGTAACGGTTCTAGCAATTAGTGAATGAAGTTAGCATGGAACTGACACGCTTGACATTTTTGTGCGTAATTTATGCAATCCTTGACCATGGTAGGAATAGTAACCCATCCGCTTTATATGAAAGTGCAACTTTTGGCCTGACTAATGAGCGCCACCAATCCCCGAATGAGCTTCTCCCATAGCTTGAACTGCTTCATCCTCACTTAACCAATGCAGGAAAATCCCATCAAATGAATGCCTACAAAGTGTGTCCTTGTAGTAAATGAAGCGGGTCGAATCAAATCATTTTTTATTATTTATCTTGTTATTATAAATTTTTAATAAAATCGCACCGCACTTTTGGTCTGGTTTTAATTTATAACTAAAAAAAAATCACCAAAAATCAAACAGCACCATTAAATATATAATTAATATTTTTAAATTATATATAAAAATTATTTTGATAAAATTAAATTAATTTTTTAGAAGAATTGCAGATTCAAATAATAGAAACCCAAAGTTCATATATTATCAAAGGTCCACATTGTAAAGCTTATTTTTATAAAACTTAGATTTTGGCTTTATACAAAAAAGAGTTAATTACAATTTCCGTCCTATAACTATAGGGTCCTGAGATTTTAGTCCTTTAAGTATCTAGGGTAGCAAAATAGTCGTCTAATTTTTTAATTTTTGCAAATTTGGTCCTCTAATCGCTGGATTTTTACAAAGTTGTTGGAAGACTGGCACATATTCTACACATGATGGATTAAGATTGGGGCTTTTTTTGCTATTGGTTAGTCCAATGTGGTAGCCAAAGTAAATCTTTTAAATAAAACAAACTTAACAACACGACAAACGTAGCCACGTTATGTTGCTTAGTTGGAAATGGAGGGACTTACCCAACGTGGCTAAAATAGCTACGGCGGTAGGTACGTTTTTTTTTTTAAATTTATACTTTAGCTGCCATGCTAGAAAATATTAACCAATAGTAGAAAAAAATCGCAATTTTAATCCATCACGTGAGAGGCATGTGTTACTCTTCCAGTAACATCGTAAAAATCCGATGACCAGAGCACCAAATTCGCAAAAATTAGAAAGCTAGAGAACCATTTTGTTACCTTAGATACTTAAAGGACTAAAATGCCAGGAACCTATAGCTATAGGATGAAAATTGCAATTAACCCATATTGAAAGATATATTTAGGTTTTAATAACAAATTGAGCCCATTAGAATTTCCTCCTTCTTCCTTTTTCTCTTTCATTTTACCTTGTATTCTCTCTCTTTTTCTCTCCCCCTTTCCGTCCTCTTTATTTTCCACCGCACGCTATTCTCTATTGTTTCCTCCAGCTCCTTAATGGACATATAAAATTAATGTGAAAGGAATCTTCATTAGGTTTGAATTTATATAATTGATTAATTTTTTTTTTATTGTTAACATTAAGTTTTTAACTTCTTAAGGATGTCCCTTCTCGAAGTTGTCGGTTTCTCTACTCCTCCTCCGATACTATGTATAGTGGTAGCCGTCTTCTCGATACAAGGATTCAGGGTATTCCACTATATAAATCCCTTTGCGCTCTTCGTGCCCCTTGATTCTGTGCCTGTTTTTTGTTAGTAGGGAAACCAGCTGCGTAACCATTCACAGTTGAGTATGCGACGCCTTTTATCGTCTCTACCACTATCTACGAAAATTTGATAGAGAACAAATTGGGGGGACCGGACGGGGAACTAAGGCTTCGCCATTTGAGAATAACCTCGAGAGCCCGACCAAGGAGCGGATGCCCAGGGAGGGCGGAGGGGCCGCTTTAACTATACTGGTCACATTTTGAAAGGTAGCGAAGGAGTCGAAAGAGCTTGAGGAATCTTCCTCTACTGGACCATTAGTTGCTAATGCGCTATTTGGCTGAAAATAAGTTCTAGTGCCCCCCCCCCCCATTGCAATATGAAGTGCCGGAGCAAAGAAACTCCGGTTTGGGGGGGGGGGGCTTGCCTGCTTCAAAAAATGCCTTGTTAGCGAACTGTTATACTATAGAATAGTACCCTTTCGGAGTCATAAGGTCGCGGTAAGTCTAGTGTGCTAAAAATATGGCTCTTAAGCAAGCTAGTGCCCTTATTCCATTCTTTCATAAACTCAGGAATGATCGGGCACGAAACCTTCTTATTGTTTTAGTTCCTGATTGTCTAATTAAACTGGATTTAAGATCAAGCCTGATGATAACTCCCTTAAAGAACAGCTCCTTCCTATGATTTTATCTCTCTCAAGGCCTCTTAAAAAGACTTTGAAAGGAAACTATAAGGAAGTTATTATAAGCGTCTTAAATGGCATAAAATATTTCCGTAAGTGATCAAAGAAACTAGTAGCAGCTAGCGAATTAGGAAAGCAGAGCTAGCCTTACTTGCCTATCTATAGACCATAAAGCGCTAGCATCGATACTAGACGAGACGGCTATGATTGGTACTTCCGGGGTTGTGATAGTAAGGAGTGAGGAGCTCGTTTAATACCGCTCATTCCCCAATACCACTTTTAAGGTACTGGGGGCATAATGGGTATGTTGGATGAAGAAGATGGCTCCATACAGGAAACCAACAAGGAGCTTCATATCTTCAGAAATCATAATTAATCAAGGCAAAAACTCAAATAAGGAACACAAAGCAAGGATAGTTGGAAGGCACGAGAGGGCTAACTCTTTAACTACTTATAGAGAGAGCTCCTTTCTCTTACGAGTTAAATGAGCTACCCAACCTGCGCTATTCTGACTGAAAGGAAGAAAAGAATAAGTAGGTCTACCTTTTCTATCTCTTTAGCAAGCTAACTGCCATGAGGCTTTAGCGATTATGAGTGAATGACCAGAGGGAAATGAACGGTGCTTCTAGAGGAGATATATCAACAATGAGATCTTGATAAGGACGGTGTTGATGGTTTATCGACATCTAGAAAGGAAGAGCTCAAAGAGCGATATCTATCCGCAGGAAGGACACAAAGAGGACATTCCGAAGGGTAATAGCGCGATGAAAAGCGGTCTGCAAGAAAAGAGGGAAGGCTGCGACTGCTAGGACTAAAGGAGCTGTCGGACCACTTTCCACATGTTGTTGCTCGAAGCGTGACACACGAGGGCTTTTCTCTACTCTGATTCACTGCCCGGATACCTGACTTCATCAAATTCAGGAGTTGGAATCCGATTTAGAGTGAAGCCAAGTATCGCTATTCGGTATGGAGCCATCGTCGCGTCGGTCAAAGTGTCCTTGTGCTCGCCCTTTGAACCAATATTCCTTTCAGCTTTAATTAGGATAAGGACGTTCGTTCTCGAAGTTGCTAGTTTTTCTACTCCTGCCTCGATACTATGGACAGTGGTAGTCGTCTTGTCGGTACAAGAATTTAGGATATTCCGCTATATATACCCCTTTGCACTCTTCGCACCCCTTGATTCTAAGCCTGTTATTTGTTAGTAGGGAAACTAGCTATGTAACCATTCATAGTTGAGTATCCAACGCCTTGTATCGTTTCTACCACTATCTATGGAAATTTGATAGAGAACAAACAGAGGGCAGCTACCTTAAAGAGCTCAAAAAAGAAGTTTAAAAGCGAAAAAGAAGACATGTAAGAAAGGTTTATATTTGAATAAATGATAGTCAAAATCACCTTAACTTTATCTTTAGGAGGACTGCTAAGTGGGGTTGTATATAGGAATCAACAGTAATGCAAAAGGTACAGAGGAATCTGCCTTGTCATAGGGGAAGTAAAGGCTACGAGACGGCGGCTATCATGACATAATTATTTGGTGTATCAAATGTCATTGCAATTAGAATTTGACATTAAGATATTTTTAATGACTTTTAGTTGTATATATCTTGAACTATTGCATATTTAATTTTAATTATTCTGGAACTTGTCATAATTTGTTACTTAAAGATTTTAGCTATATGGTCTTAAGTTATTTTGTACTTGACTTTAATTATTCCGATTATATGTTGTTAGTTTGTTTATAGTTTGTTAAGTTTTTGTTAGTTTCAACGTCTTATGTTTGTTATAAGTGGTAAAATTGCCAAACCGCCCAAAACCGCACCTTTGATTTTTGTTTCAAATGTGGCAATTTGAAATATTATTTTATAAAATTGGCAATGGTAATTCAATTTGAAAATAGCTTTAAAAAAAACAAAACCGCACCATGATCACCCCTAATCGTCAGGCAATTTCTCATACTTTAGGTAATCTATGAGCAACTGGCGACAATCTTCTTTTCCTATTTCAAATGCCTCGACAACATGATTTTCTTCTTCATCTTTGTTGTCATCATCCTCAAAAATTGGTGCTACCATCCAATTCTTGCATATTGGAATGCGAGTATTGCCTTCAAGTATGGTGAGTCTAGAGGCAATTTTGGCAAGTATGTCAGCTTGTTTGTTATCTTTTCTTGGCATATGCTCGATTTCCACATATCCAACCCATCTAAGGAGTCTTCTAGCATAATCAAATATGAAAATAGCTCGGGTTTCTTGACTTCGTGTAAACTAAGGAGTTGATTGATCACAAATTTAGAGTCTCCATACACTTTAAGATGCAATTATTTTATCTCCACTACCATCTCAAAATTGGAATAAGAGCTTGATATTCAGCGACGTTGTTGGAGCAATTATGACTTAAAGTGAATGAATAGTGCAATGCTTCTCCATCAGATGTGACGAATATGACTCCAGCACTGGCTCCTTCTTTATGTGAAGCTCCATTCAAATACATCTTCCAAGGTGGGGTGACCTCAATGACAAGGACACCTTCATTAAGGAGATCGTTAGACAACTCCCACTCTGCAGGGATAGGGTGATCGGCTAAGAAGTCCCCTAATACTTGTCCTTCCACAGCTATTTGAGGAACATACACAATTTCGAATTGTTGCAGCTAATTGTACCACCTTGCAAGCCCATTAGATAGAACCTGCTTTGACATGACATACTTTAGTGGAGTTTCTCTCGACATAAGATGTATAGTATGTGCTTGAAAATAGTGCTTCAATTTTGGACTGCAAAGATGAGTGCCAAACATATCTTTTCAATTGGTGAGTATTTCAACTCGTTGGGCGTAATCATTCTACTCAAGTAGGAAAAAGCACTCTCTTTCACATTTCGTTCTCATATGCAAGTAAAGCCCCAACTGAGCATTCTTGAGCCGCTATATAGAGAATTAGTGGGGGCGCGGTTACTGGTGCTAACCAACACAGGATGTTTCATCAAGTATGACTTTATGCTTCTGAAAGCATTACGACAAGCTTCATCCCATTTAAATGGAACGCCCTTTTTCATGATGCGGCTGAAGGGTTGACATCGTCCAACCAATTTGAAATGAACCTTGATGATACGCTAACCTTCCTTGCAAGATTTTACGTTTGTTGATGTTTCTAGGTTCAGGCATCTTTAAGATCGCATCGATCTTGGCTTGTTAAATCTCTATCCCTCTGTAGCGAATGATGAACTCAAGGAACACCGTGGTTTCATTTTGAGTTGATATCTCCTCAGTCGTTCAAATGTCTTCCTCAAATCTTGGAGATGATAATGTCTCTTTTTGGACTTTATGACAAGGTCGTCAAGTAGCACTCAATATTTTTGTGAAGTATATCATCAAATATCCCTTGCATAGACCTTTGATATATTGCACCGGCATTCTTCAAGCCAAACGGCATGACCTTCAGCATCGTCTTCTTCGACTAAATCTTTTTCACTCAAAGTTATATGATGTGTTGTTGCAGCCTCATCCTCAACATGATCAATTGTCTCTTCACTCTTACTGATGTAGTAGGGTTAAATGCTCTTTTAGTCCTATAAGATCAGGTCATTATTTTTTTTGGTGCCACAACTTAGGTAGGTGACGATTTCAATCCCACAAAACACAATTTTAGGTATTTTTAGTCCCAGGTTAATAGACGTGGCCATGAGTTTATGTATTTTTAGTCTCATAAAATATGATTTCAAGTATTCTTAGTCCCACGAATTAGGTATTTTTAGTCCCTAGTTAACAGCTGTTAACAGACATGTGCGAAGCACATGATTTTTTGGGACTAAAAATACTTGAATTTGTATTTTGAAGGACTAAAATCGTCACATGTCTAAATTATGATACCAAAAATAATAATGACCTAATCTTATGGGACTAAAAAAAGCATTTTGCCCTGATATAGTAAGATGAAGCTACACAGTCCTTATCACCATCTTCATCTTCTTGTGCTCTCGTGAAGACAATAGTTTGCAATTTAACTTTAAAGACTCCATCGCATGATATAATCAGATTGGTGCATCGCTTCATGTGGGATGCACTCAAGCTTCGAAGTATTTGACGAGCTTGTCGTCCACGAGTTCTCTTCCAATATTTGGACTCTGTAGAGATGCTCAATCATTGGTTTTGTTCCCTCCTACATCTATATATTCTAGGGGGTCCAATTCTGCCGAAGACAGATACAAGTTCCATCTTCTTTTCCTTATTGCCAAGGACGTCATTTGTTGACGAACATTCTTCTTCGACAATATGGTTGGCGATGGCTCTTTTGACAGCTGTAAGGATGGCATTCTGTGGAGTGAATCCATGGCTGACTGCGAGCTTTGAACAAGATACCCCTTTTCTCTTAACATCCTTTGAATTGTGTTAAGTCCGTATTCTTGTTTACCAACAGCTTTTGGTGGGAGTTTTCCTAAAGTATCCCCTTCTTGTGGATTATATTCGGCTTTAACAAGAAGTTTGTATGCTTTGGGGTCAAACCCTCTGCAATTTTTAGCTTGTTTTCTACGTGCTTCATTTCGGGTCCTTGAGTTGGTCGCACGAATCCTGAGTGGTTGAGGCTTTCTTGCATCAAAATTTGTCAGTGGACGTACCAACTCTTTTAATAAGTCCAATCCTCAAGGGAGGATTTTTCTTTTGGACCACTTTCATTGTCCTCCGCTAAAGAGGTTGCTCCATTTTTACTTTCCTCATCTTGGTTGTTTTGTTGTTTGGACTTCCAATAAATGAGTCTTGCTTAGCTTTTGTACTCCCGAGATAGTATTTAGCATTGACGAAATGAGACTCAGCCTCGGTGAATGGTTTATCCTCAGCAAGCACTTTCTTCACAAAACTGTCCCATGAATACTTGAAGCACTGGTCCCAAATAGAAGGAACCACACCATTCTCATGTAGCCAAGGTCAGCCGAGGAGCATGTGGTATGATGTATTGGCATCTATGACATGGAACAATGCAGTTGACAACATATCCTCCATCAATAACTTTATTCTTATGATGTCGATGGCCTTTTGCCCCGCTTGGTTGAAGTCTTGGATCATCAAATGACTATCCGTTAGTTCGTCCATGGAAACCTCCAACTCCTTCATTGTATGTAACGACATGATATTGACCACAAAACCTCCATCAATTAATATGCGATTGATCTTTTGCTCACATGCATAACAAGTTACGAAGAATGGCTTGTTCTGCAGCTTGGAGCCAAGTAGTAGATCTTCATCAGAAAAGGTCATTGTTGACTTGCCATTCCTTGTCAGAGGCCTTTATGTTGGAGAGACAATCTTCTCCAAAAGGAGTTTCTTCTTCATACATCATGTTGCATGAAACCTTATCTGCGACTCAGTCGTATTCTGCCTCTCAACATCAAGTGATCCAAATGTGATAGTGCTTAGATTTGAGGCCGCATTATCCTCGTCTAGTGAAATTTTTCTTGACGGCTAGTTGCATGACTTTATCTTTAAATATGAAGCAGTCATGGATTGGATGTCCCACTCGTCAATGGTACTTGCAATATCAGTTCTTCCCGCCTCTTCAAGTCGTTTCATTTCAAGCAATTCAATGAGATTCGCATTGAACAGATCATCAAAGATCCCGAAGACATCAGAGTCGAGGAAAGGATATTGTTTGGTTTGCATCTCTTTTAGAGTCAATTTTCTTTGCATTCTTTCTTGATGAGCTTCCTTCTTCTCTCCACTCGTATCACTTGAGCTCCGTGGCAACCTGAAAGCTTTGACTGGGGGTTTGGAGGAAGATTTGCCCCCTCTCCTGGCTTCTTGCGTTTCTTTAAATTGGCGGTACTCTTGGATAGGTGGCCCCTCGGCTCCACTTGCAACCATTCTTAGCTCCATGTCATGAGCTCGAGTAGCTAATTCTTCAAATGTTTTAGGTTAGATCCCTTCCAGTATGTACCGGGACCCCCAATACATTCCTTGGATGCACATTCCGATTGTTGAAATCTCAGACAATCTATCCTTGCAATTAAGGCTCAAATTTCTCCAGCAACCGATATAATCAATGATGGGCTCTTTCTTCCATTATTGCGAGTTTATGAGGTTGATCTTGCTGACTGTCCTTCTGGTACTGTAGAAATGATTGAGAAACTCTTGTTCCAACTGCCCCTAACTGTCAACTTTGTTGGCCAAGTCAGTGTATTAGTCAAATGCATTTTCTTTCAAAGATCGGACAAATTGTTTTACGAGGTGATCTCCATAAGTCTCTGCATTGGTGCATGTCACAATGAAGTGAGCCACATGGTGCTGCGGATTACCCTTGCTATCAAACTGTTGAAACTTGGGAGGTTGATAGCCAACTGACATCTTTAGATTATTAATTCTTTGTGTGTATGGGTTTGTGTAAGTCATGGACGACTTAGAGCCTCCATCGAGTTTGCCTTTAATAGTCCAAATGATGACTTTTTCAATTGGTCAACGGGAATTAGCCCTTCTTAGGAAACTCTGCAGCTCCTTTGTTGATGAATTCTCCATTTCATTGGGTTGTTGCTTTAGGGATGTTTCAGCTTCGTCATGGCCCTCAACTTATTTTTCTGACACATGACTGGCGTCAATATTCTCCATGTGTTCATTAATTTGCTGATTTGAGAGTCTTGTTGTTTAACATGCTTTGCTAGACCCTCTATGGCCCTTGTCAAACTTGCAATTTGCTCCTCCAATGTTGTAGTATTTGTCACCATGATGGGAGCTACGCTAGATGTCGAGCGAGGAGTAGATGAAGAGGAGTCATCCTTCAAGTCTCCATCATCTTCATCAGTCTTGTTGAGATGGAGTAGATCTTTCTCAACAATTTCATGGAAAGTCATCTCAAGATATATTTGTAACTTCTTTTAATACTCATGGTGATGACTCTAATATTTTCATTTGAACTTGAAGCAACAACTTTGAGTGTTGGAATCTTGTTGGCAGTCATTGCGATACTTCAAAACTTTTGGTGCAGAGATGAGAGGTAGAGACGGTTACACTAGATTTACGCCTTGATAACGTTAATTCGGGGGTCTTCCGACTTCTTCCTAGATCAAACGTTGAATTTGGACGATTTTCAAAATGAACGCCTGGTTTTTTTGTTTTAAACGCCATGGATTTTCCTTAATTTGCGCTTGAAAGCATTTTAAGACCTCTCGAATGCTCTGTTGTCTTCATTTGTACCTTCAATTGTGTGTTCAATGGTTGGAGGACACCCCTATTTATAGTTGTAGGGTGGAAGACTTTTCCATATTTACTTGATGTAGTAGCGCGATTTGATGGGCCCATCATGATTTGTTTGACATTTGCTTCCAAATTTGCAAGATCCAATTTCAATTCCATATTGATTTGCACATGCTTGATTTGGAATATTTGATGCACTTGCCAAGAATACGAAATTTGACACTTGAAGTCATTTGATTGGCCAAAAAAATAAATATTAATATCAATTAATCAACTATTTACTTTAGGAATCAAATTTTACTAAATTTTTCAAATATAAATAGAAATTGATATTTATAATATACTATTTTCCACGTGGCGCAATTTTACTGGGCACAAATTTAATTTGTCTGCAGTATCATATAAATATTGTATATAAGAGAACCTTTTTGGATGCAATTTGAGATTTTTATTTTTTTTAAAAAAAAATATTATTCTGTAATATTAATTTCTTTTTCTATTTCAACCCATGTATTTAAATGCAACTTAGAAATTGTTAATGTAATTAAAAAATCAAAATTTGGTTAAAATTCTAGACATACAAAATGTTAATGTTTTTGCTTTTAACTAATTTTTTGATCTTCTATCTATTATAGTTATCACGGTAGAATCATAACTATTGTATCTCTTTTTAATTTTTAATAAGCTCGTTTCCTGATAAAGACTTTATTTCAAACAATGATGATACATTGAAAAATATAATTCACCTTTATCTCCATCAAACACTATAAAAAAAACTTAAAAGACAAAAAATGATGAATAATGAACTAAAGAAGCTAAGGAACTTTTAGAGTTAATTTGCTATATTGTTTCTCTTATTTAAGAAATTTTATGTTAGTTTTGAACTTATACACCCTCAGAAGTTAGTGTCCAAAAGATAGCAAAATATAAACTACGCTAAAAATAATTGAATCACCATATTAACTACGACTAAAACGAATTTCGAAATATAAGAATCTCGTACTTGGGGGTGGGTTCTCCGTGAATAATGGCATCTTAAATCGATTTTTTAGTCTTCATCATTATTTAGAATTTTGAAATTATATGAAAGGGATAAATTGTAATTTAATAAAAACTCAAAAGATTTCTAAAAGTTTGTTAACCTTAATTATGATTGGGATAATTGCATAATACCCCCTGTGTTTTGATTTTTTTGTAAAAAATTTCATTGTATTAAAATAAGCAAAAAAGACCCTGTGTTTTTTTTAATGTAGCTCACTTGCCACTTCTGTTAGTCAAACACCAATGGCGTTAGTGTTCGAAACACATTCCCCATTTTGCCCTTATACATAACGAAGAGAGAGAAACTTCCAGATTATGGGGCTTGGGTTTTTTTTCTCCCAGATTTTGGGGCCATCCCCCCTCTCTTGTTAGACAAAGTGTTAATGTGAGGGGCCATCCCCCTCTAAGAGTATCGACACATTTTTTATTTATTCTTCAAGATATGCGTATTTAGCTCAAGAAGTTTTTAGGATATATAGTATAAATGAAGTAATTAAGCATTTATTGTTAAGGACTTTATATTTTTTATACTTAAAATTTAGAAGATATTACTCTCTAAATATTCACTACAAAAAAACAGGGCTATAGCAACGGATTCTGATTTTTTTTACATTTTTGTTGCAATTTTCGTGGCAAATTGACAATGATATTTTGCAACGGACTATCCGTGGCAAAATTCCGTTGCAGAATTTGGTCAACTTTAAGATGTCCCACATTCAACATAAGTCGTTGTAAAAGTCGTGGCAAAATATTGCAATGACACATTCCGTTGTAAACTTCCAACGGTTTTTGCAACGGACGTCTTTCGTTGCATACTTTGCAATGAAGATTATAGTTAAATCCGTTGCAAAAAATTTGCAACGGACTTTGTAACGAATCCATGTCGTTGCAATTTGAATATTGTGATTTGCAACGGATTTAGCGACGGCACATTGTCCGTTGCACAACTTGCCGACAATTTTGCAACGGAGTTGCAACGACCTTTGAAGTCATTGCAATCCGTACATACAGCTGTAAGCATTAATTATTGAGCCGTTGAATTCGCAACGATTTTTGCAACAAATTTGCCCGTTGCAATATGTTTGTGACAGTTGCGACCCACTATTTTAAAATGTTATATGTTTTGCAACGAATTTTACAACGGTAATATAATTTCGTTGTAAAGTCCGTTGCAAATCCGTTGCAAAATCCGTAAATATGCGACCTTTATAAGAAAGGTTTTAGGAAAGATTACTGCAATTGGACATCTCATTGTGAGCCTATACAGATGGATTATGAGCATTCAATTTCAGCTGACAACTCTGTAGATCAAACGACAAATTGGAATAACTATGAGCAATTGAATTGGGATCGGAGGATGGTGTTTGATGCAGCTGGTCCTGTATCTCGTCCACAGGGGGATGTATTCAATATGCAATTTGGAGAAAATATTTCCCCCTGGATTCTTTGATTCAATGGAGCATCTCTTGGTTCATTTACCGTACGAGGCTCGAGTAGGTGGTCCAGTGCAATATAGATGGATGTATCCTTTTGAGATGTATTATTATTATTGCTGAAAATTTGAATATGCATAATTTTTGCTTATGTATCTAATTTTTTAAATTCCACTATATTTTGCAATAGGTTCCTCCATACTTTGAAGAAAAAGGTGAAGAACAAAGCTGCTGTAGAGGCTTCAATTTGTGAAGCCTACATTGTTGAGGAAATCTCGATCTTCGCCACGCATTATTTTGAACCCGATGTTATTTGCAAAAGGCGTAGACCTAGGAGGAATGACGATGGTTTTAAACAATGAAGGAGTTGAACATATTTCTATTTTCAATCATCCCAGACGTCCCTACGGTGCCTCAAAAATGAGGTACATCACCGGACAAGTTTTTACTTATCTATATTGTAAATGTAGAACTATTGAAAATGAAATTCAACCTCTAAACAACAACATAAGCATTTTTGTTGATGAGATAATGAAACGAAAGATGATGAAGAAGAAGAAGACAGTTTTGAAGAATGCGAAGTGACTGATGATGAAGAAGATGATAATGAAGAAGATGATGATGATGATGAAGATGATAATGATTATTAATTGAACATAATGTATTGATGATTTTTGTCATGATATTTTAGCTCATTTACTAATTGAAGAGTATATCTTAAATCATTTATCCCATATCATTTTCAAAAAAAAATTATTAATTATACAATATTTTATTTTATTTATTAATTAAAACTATATCTTAAATCATTTATCTCATTTAATTTCAAAAAATAATTATTAATTTAAAATTATTTTTTTCGATTTACTAATTGAATAGTATATCTCATTTAATTTTAAATAAAATTATTAATTTTTAAAAATAATTTAACTTTTTACTCTACACTTTCCCTCTCCATTTTCACATCCTAATTTTTCCCCCCCTTTCCCTCCTCTATTTTCTAAACCCTAATTTTCCCCCCTTTCCCTCCCTCTTTTCCCCTCTCCCCTTCCCCCTTCCCCCTCCCCCATACATTTTCAGCACAACATTTCTCCCCCCCTTCTCCTTTTCTCTATTCAGCCGCCCGCCTGCCGCCGCCGCCGCTGGTCGCCGCCGCCACCACGAGGTATGCTTCTCCTCTTTTCTTTTTTCTAATTTTTTTTTCAGTTTTTGTTGAAGTCTTCGCTGCCGCCCGTCGCTGCTCGCCGCCGCCCGCCCGCCGCGACGAGGTATGCTTCTCCTCCTTTCTTCTCCTCTTCTCTTTCTCCTCTTTTCTTTCTTATATTTTTTTTTTAAGTTTTTTTACCTTTTTTAGAGCCGCCCGCCGCCGCCTGCCACCGCCGCCGAGGTCCTCCACTTTCTTCTAGTTTTTCATGTCCAAAACCCTTTTACTTGTTTAGTTTTTCATGTCTAAAACCCTTTTACTTGTTTAGTTTTTTTTAATTTTTCATGTCCAAAACCCTTTTACTTGTTTAGTTTTGTTTAATTTTTCATGTCCAAAACTTCTAATTCCCTACATGAATATATGCTATATTGAGTATTACTAAGTCCTATTTTGTTTATGTGCAAAATTGAGTATTTTGTTCTATTTTGTTATAAAATGCATATTAAGTATGTTATATTGAATATGTGTTGGTATAAAATGTATATTAAGTATGTGTTTAATATAAAATCGTGTATGACAATGTAATATATTGAGTATTTGGTTGATATATTGAGAATGTGATTGGTATATTGAGGTGGATGGGAATGATAGTTGTATTGATGAGGTTGGATGAGTGTTGTTGGTTTTGATTGTAGATTAGGATTTTTATTAACATAAACTCATCTAAACTAATGTACCTAAGTTATATCACAAGTTAAAAATTTAATTAAACTAATTTAACTTGGTTATATCACAAGTTAAAAATGCAACTAAACTAATGTAACTTAGTTAACTTTCAAGTTAAAATTTTTGATTAAACTAATTTTACTTAGTTAACTCACAAGTTAGAAAACTAACTCCATTAATGTAATTTTGTTAACTTTCTATTTAAAATCTTTAACTAAACTAATTTAACTTAGTTAACTCACAAGTTAAAAACTCAACTAAACTAATGTAATTTTGTAACTAATGTAATTTTGTAACTAATGTAATTTTGTTAATATTCAACTTAAAATCTTTAACAAAATTAATTTAACTTAGTTATTTCACAAGTTAAAAATGCAACTAAACTAACGTAACTTAGTTAACTTTCAAGTTAAAATCTTCAATTAAACTAATTTTACTAGTTGCATCACAAGTTAAAAATCTAACTCCACTAATGTAATTTTGTTAAATTTCAACTTAAAATCTTTAACTAAACTAATTTAACTTAGTTAACTCCATTGAATGTCATTACTCCGGCGGATATCATGTAAGAAAATTTAAAACGTTTGATTATTTTAAAAATGTTATATTATATTTGTTTTTATAATTATTTATTTGATACTTTATAGGGATTCAAAAGTTCAAGAGGTCATCAAAGAGCGACTCTGAAGATAGTCCAGGTGATATCCCACCCGACCACCCAACTTCACAACATTGTGAAAATGAATTTGATCCCCCTCTTTAAATTTGTATGCTTTATAATTGAATATTTTTATTTTGTGGATTGGAATGTTGAATTATTTTTATGTAAGTATTTTGCCTTAAATATATTGTCATATTTGAATTTTCTTGTTAGAGTTAAATTAAATATATTTTATTATTGAATATAAATTATGAAATTGTCATTGTAAATGAAAATAATTTTGCAATAGATTATTGTTGCAATTATCGTGGTAAAATTTGCAACGGATTGTCATTGCAATTGTCGTTGTAAATAGAAATTATTTTGCAACGAATTGTAGTAAATTATGTCGTTGCAAAGTTTGCAACGGAATATCGTTGCAAAAAAATATTGAAATATAGCAACGACTTCCATTGCAAATGTCGTTGCAAATAAAATAATTTTGCAACGAATTATAGCTAAATATTTCATTGCAAAATTTGCAACGGAATGACGTTGCAAATATTCCGTTGCAATATTGCAACGACATTTCGTTGCAAATGTAGTTGCAAATAAAATCTGATTTTGCAACGAATTGCCATCATATTTGCCACGAATTTATCATCGCAAAGTCGTTGCAAAATATAAAAAGTCAACTTTTAAAATAACGAAATTTGCAACGGACTTTTGCAATGAATAAAAATCCGTGGCAATATTTTGCAACGACCAAAAAATCCGTTGCTATATAGCAGTTGTACCTATAGCAATGGAAAATTTTCCGTTGCAAAAGTCCGAGGCAAATCTGTTTTGCAATGAATTTTTCATGAAATCCATTGCAAAAATTCGTTGCTATAGGTCTGTTTTTTGTAGTGATTTTAACGGTAGGAAAATAGAGGAAGAGAACCAACAAATCGCACACAGGAGTGGTAGAGCTGAGAAATCCCCGTACCATCTCCCCCTCAAACCAAAATAATAATTTTTATTATTATGCGTTTGACCTACCGTGCGAGCGCACCCGTCACGGCAAAGGTCATCTAGACAACTACATGTTCCCTCACCTTCACATCTCTTATCTTCTTTCTTTCACAGAATCATTCTCGCTCTCTTTTCCTGCACAAGCTATCGTCTTGTCATTCTTGCCACTACTATGCTAATAAATATGCAAGAATATTAAATAAAATCACAACTAATTCCCTTTAAAATGTTTGTTCCTTCGGGATCATGTATTCACCGGGAGGTTGACCGAATCTTTCGAGAATTCTTGCACTTTTCCACACGGTCAAATTTGATTTGGCCTTCATTGAGCGTGTAGGATCCTCAAGACATTCCTCACATAGAATGTAAATTTAGAATTAGAAAAATTATATATTTAATCACAATGCATACATGACAAGCGGGGAATCAGTAATCGTCAAAAACATGTACTGGGCATATACCTAATTCAGAGTGTGAAAAACATGTCACTGCCTTGACATAACATGCAATTTACAACTGTGTGACTTATTAGATTTTCTCTTAGGTAAGTAGAAAAATGGATATTGCACTTACAGAATTCTTTTATCTCATCCTATTAGTTACTATTACACTCTGGCAAGTAAAAGGTGTGAATGGCTTACTTCCATGCGGATTTCTTCAAACATAGACTGATAGATCAAAAACTTTATACAGTCTCGGCAACTGAACAACACAGGATTATATGGAAATTGATAAGGATATTTGGCACTTTGACCCGATCAAAGATCAGCAAAAAAGCTACAGACCATTCAAGTTGGCAGAAATTCCAGGTCCCTTTCAAAAACCACTTCATCTTAAAAGACTGTTCACTCAGTTATCAGCCTTAGTCTGTCCAAAATTTCTTTTTCCTCACTTGGGCTACAGTAAAAGTAGTCCTGGAGACTATAGCGACCAAAGCTATAAGAGATATTCATGTTCAAAGGCCGATATTAGATATATTCCATGGTTACTATGACACATTGTGCCTACATGTCTTGCACCCATGTGGATACGATCAGAAGAAAATGTTAAGTTATTTTACACATGGGTGTTTCTGATGTAAAACAAAGCATGATACATATTCAGTAAAGTTTGTGTTAGCATAGATGACAATATCAGTGGAACAACCTAGTTAATTCTACCAATGGTCTTTAGAGTGGAACAGGATAATAGGACTAATGCTGAAAAACACAAGAATTAACTATCTCTAGCAGCAAACCACCAAGGGAACATGCTACGCTTGCAAATAACATTGTAAAGAACAGGTGTACCTCCCAGGGAGCAATTGAGAGTTGACTGAACTCTTCAACTTCCCCTGTCTTTCGGCCTTATTTTCATGATCCTTCTCCAAGCGCATTGCAGCTACCTCCTTCTCCATTGCAGCGGTTGACTCGGCAGAGTGCGGGGAGTCGAACGGCGGTGGTCTCGGAGACTGGGTCATTCGCACGCCGGCGAATCGACGGTTGAACCGAGGCGGCGGTTTCATCGGTGATCTGATCAAAACGGTGACAAAAATGGGAAACACACAGATAAGAGTGAGCGCCTTGATGAGACGAGTAGACTGGCGGTGGTAGGGGTCGGTGGGTCGTCAGAACGACGTCGGAATCTAAGAGAGAAGGTGAAAAACGGCCGCGACTTCAGGCGGCGAGTGGCCGCGCGTTACCCCCCCCGATGAAGACACGCGCTGGTAGGAATGTAGATCGTCGGACGGCGATTCCGCCAGTCATGCGCGTGGCCGAGGGTGCGCCGCAAAAGTTTTTCGGCTGCCGGACGACGGCGGCACAACGGCTGAGTTGGTATGACTTTATTCAATATACACTGAACCATTTAGCAATTGGCTCTATATCAAGACTCCAAAATGCCCTCTCCGCAAGCCATAATTTCCTGGTCTATGGATTTCCCATAGTTATTCTTATAACACAGAAAGGTTTGTATAGGCTGAAACTTACTCCTGTTGCTAAGTACTCGCACAACCTCATCATCGTCTAATTTCTTTGCCTCCATGGCCTTCGTCTTCCTTGGTTTATGTTTCTCTTTAGGTTCTGTCTCCTCCACAAAAATGAATATCCGTCTTCCCCAATTTTTCTCACACTCAAAAGAAAAATTTTAACTTTCTTACAGACGGCGCCAGTTTGATAGTTCAAAAATGGTATTCCCTCAAATTACATGGTTCAAAATGGTCTTCTCCTCCAAAATCCCCTGCCTCTCGCGTCTGTAATTTTCTTTCCCATAAAAAACCTCCCCCCTCATTATTCAAGGACTATGTATATATTAGAGTGTGGGGGGACGAAAAGACAATATCGCCCCCCAACTGCCCACTAACCCCACTAACTCTGTGGATGTAACCGCCAATCGCCATGGGCAATTCAGTAATCTCATAATACTTCTCCGGGAAATTACGTCTTGATCTTTGGTTAAATTCCTGCACCATCACCTTCTTTTTCAAGAATTATGTTCGTTTTTGTTGAGTTCTTGATGGCATGGATTCGTTGTCATTGGAATTTCACTTTTATTCAACTATGTAAGCAATAGAATTCGGTTTAGGTGTTCTCTGTCACATGTATGAGTCTCTTTCTCTTTTTGAGTTCATTCTTGATGTTCTTGCTGGTAATTGTTTCACTTTCTTGAACTGGATTGCGTCTTGATTGTTTCTTTTCTAATACTTGGTCTCTGTGGTTCTGATTTCATGTTTTTTGTTACTTTGATTACTTTAATCACTTCAAATGTGTTTTGCTTAAAGAAAAAAACAATGCGTAAGTGTGTACATAAAAGGAAATTGGATAATATTTGTAAAGCTTGAAAGGGGAAATTTTTCCATTAAGAGATTTTGGGGTTGAAAAACGAGTGAAAAACCAAGCCCCGTCGCATTTCTAGCACGTGGAGACTAAACTCCATTAGTTTTGGATAAAGTGGTTTTTTTTTTTTTTTTTTTGCAGGGTTTATGATTTCATGGGGTCCTTTATGACTATTTTTTTAACACGGGTAAGTTTTTTGCATTTTTCCCATTTCAAGGGGGGTCGCATGCAATTTTCTCATTATGATTATCCAAATAATGTTACTATCCTCCAGTGTAATAAAGAATTATTAACCAGTATCATCAACATTCACAATTTAACTCTTAAAATAGAAAATGACATTGACTATCATACATCACATGCATTTAGTAGCTTACATCATTGCTATTCCAGATGCAGACCTTGGGCCGAGACCCTCGCTAACATGGCGCAGCATCCTCTCAGCGAAAGACAGTATTCGAGTGGGCTATCGTTGGCGTATCGAGGATGGACGTACATCACGCATCTAGATCAATCAATAGCTTCCTAAACTTCCATCCTTCCAACAGTCTCGGACCACTTCCGCCCCCACCACGGTTAGTCACCTTCTCGACTCCTCCACTCATGACTGGAATATCCCCCTTGTGGAGTCATTATTTAATCATGCGGATTGCAACGCTATTCTCTCCATCCTACTTGGTCGAACTCAATTACCGGATGAAATTACATGGCACTTTTATGAAATTTGGGTGTTTCTCTATCAAACCCGCATACCAAGTTGCTATTCGTGCACGGCGTCGGTTGCATGCTTCTTCATCATCGGACCAGTCCCCAAATCAGATAAATGGTTGGAAGGGTAGTTGGAATGCAAGGGTGGAAAATAAAATCAGAGTGTTTTCTTGGAGACTGTGCACGACTTCACTTCCCCATTGGCTTAATCTTTTCTGTCGCATTCCTGGTGTTGACGTCTTTTGTCCCATTTGCCACGAAACACAGGAATTCGACCGACACATCTTTCTATCATGCCCTTTCAGCAGAATGGTTTGGTGCATTTCTGATCTGTGCTGGGCAGTTGTCACCTCCTGGAATGCGAACGCCCGTGATTGGATCATCAATGCACTACGGCAATTCGATAGTCGTGAATTCAGCCTTTTCCATGAATTCAACCTTTTCCTTGTTCTTTGTTGGTTAGTTTGGTGGTGCGGAAACAAGAAGTGGGCGGAAAATGAAACGTTCTCCCTAACACAACTGGTATCTTTTGCTCGTAATTACCTCTGCTCCTACCTTGATGTCTTTGATCCACAACCTAACTTCTTGTAGAGCCAAGCACCAGATTGTTGGCGGAAACCCGAACCTACAACTATCAAGCTCAATTTCGGCACTATTATTTTCCATGCAAAGGGTGACTTTGGGATTGGCGTGGTTGCTCATGAGTCAAATGGTGGATGTCTTGCCTGGACCTCAATTCATGAAGGGATTGTTATTCTCTCCACTCTAAATTACAACAGCCTAGCTCTCTTTCTACCAGCATCGGACCTATTGTCCATGACATTTTACAGCTTTCTTCTTCTTTCTATCATGTTCTTTTTCATTACTTCGTAGAACTGGTAATAAGCCCGCTCAATCCCTCGCTCGCCATGCCAGTGTCTCATGGAGCGCTTTTTGCAATTCGAGGAAAGGGCACCCTGTCGCTAGTAGTCCACCATAAATAACTACTTCTGCCAACCGACAGCAACAGGAACAGAATTCCCGTCGATGCCTCGCACGGGCCACCGACAAGAACAACAACAGATCTCACACAACATGAAGCTAGGTACAAAGAAAACAGTAAATTGAGCACACAATTTGCAATAAATGCGATTGTATTGATAGCATAATGCGATGCAGATTACAACAAAGCTAGCCATGGGGAACTCGTGAGGGGGATACTAGCAATGCAAGACTACACCAAGCTTACAGTGGTCATTCCCCTATAATAGGCTTAAAAATAAATTTTCTATTTACGGCGCTAGATACTAAGAAAGCTGAAAATTGCACCTCATGAGGCTCACAGCGCCCCATGAGCGAACATAAATATTTACATCAAAAGACATGTTCCTAAAACTATAAGATTTTCGGAAGCCCAGCGTCTACCGGCTAACGTTGTTGGTTGATAGGATGGAACAAGTTGTGACAGAAATTGGTTCAAGGGTGTCGAGAGTGCGGGCAGCCCTTAACATTCTCCCTACTTAAGATGGCGACGTCCCCGGCACCAGGGAAGCATTATAGGGCTTCAATCAGAGGTAGGAACGCCTTCAGGTCCGTCACCCATTCCCAAGTGTTCTCCTTACTGTTACATCCTTTCCATTTCACCAAGTACTCGTGACATTTCGCTTTGTTGTGTTTGTGACTCGGCGGTTCAGAATAGCTTCGGCCACCCTCTTTTGGGTCTTCTTCAGTTCAAGTTATGGGCAGCTGGGCTGATTATGGATGTTGTCCTCCTTGTCTGCTACATACTTTTTCAACTGGCTCACATGGAGGATATTGTGGATCTTCCTCCAGGAAGGCAACTCTACCTTGTAGGCTACCATTCCAATGCGCTTGATGACTGGTAAAGGATCAATGTATTTCTGCATCAGGCGAGGGTCTCTCCCCCTTACAGACTTTGATAATCTCGAGTCTGGGACCTTCACCATCATAAGGTCTCCCGCAATGAACTCGACGAAGCGGAAACTTTGATTTGTGTACTTCTTCATCCACTTTCGTGCTTTCTCCAAGAAACTTCGGGCTATGTCAATGTTTTGTTTCCATTCCTAAGAGAAACTTCGAGTGAGAAGGGATCTCACACCCTGTGGGGAGTCGATAGTGTGAGGGAGGATCGATTGCTGCCCAATGACAATTTGAAAACCGCTCTTGTTAGTTGAATAACTCTTTTGGGCATTGAAACACAACTGAGCGACATCCAAAAGCTTTACCCAATCCTTCTGAGTACCACACGCAAAGTGTCGAAAGTATTCCTCTAACATGGAATTAAATCGCTCCGTCTGGCCGTCATATTGTGGATGATAGCTCGAGCTCATGCTAAGTTTGGACCCAAAGACTTTGAACACCTCGGTCCAGAAGACGCCAGTGAAACGGGAGTCCCGATCACTAACGATGTCTTTTGACAGTCCCCAATATTTGACAACATGCTTGAAGAAGAGATGAGTCGTCCCTTCCGTCGAAACGTGTTTTCCACATCCCGCATCTGTGGCCAATAGTAGGCCCTCTGCACCAATGCATAAGTGCGCTCTTCTCCTGGATGTCCCGCCCAAAAAGTGTCATGGCATACCAAAATTAGTGATTTCCACATGTCACTGTCCTTCGGTACATATAACCGGTTTCCCTTGGTCATCAAAAGTCCCTCTTCTAGCCAAAATTGTCAAGTGAAAGAATCGGTACAGCCCGAAAACGCGGCGGAAGTGTAAAATAAAAAAAATTAAAATGATTTCAAAGGGGTGTTCCCTTTAAATTCCCGGGCATTCGGTGTATTCAAAAGCATCATAACATAAAGAAAAATATGCTTAAACATGTGGCTAGATGAGGAAACGAAAATTTACAATAATTTAAATCGGAACATTACCTTTTTCGTTTCACATGTAGAACGGCAACAAGCATTGATTCCCTTTTCGTTCCTTTTCCAGTTCACCTTAGGATTCAAATTAGAACCCCTCTAATTTGTCCACACCATACTTATGGAAGAAAACCTAAATCTACTGCTAGATAGAAGCTAGATCAAGGAAGAAACGAAAAATGTATTACACTATTGATTAGTGTACACGTATTTCTCATGTTCTCATCTTGAATCTAATTCAAAGAGAACTCAAAAATGGAGAAAAATGGAGAAAAATGGAGGAAATTTTCGTGTCTTGTGTGAGGAGAATGCAAGTTAGGAGTTGAAAAGTGTATACATGTGTTGTGTGTAGTGTAATCAAATTACATACAAAACAAGTTATTTTTAAAATAACTTCAACACACTATGCACAACATGTGCACCACTACCCATCATGGTAAGCCACATCATTGCTTACATGGAGGATTTTCAACTTCTCTTCAAATTGTATCAAATCTTTGAGTTTGAATTTCAAGTCATGGACCGATTTTGACCGGTCTTGATTTAATAATATTAAATCAAGTCCAATCAAGATCCATGGATTCCGTATTAATTCAATTAATATTAAATCTTATTTTTATAAATAAACATAAGCTCAAGCATAATTAATTGATTCAATCAATTAAATAAACCAAATCCAATAAATTAATCCAATTAATTTAAAGGTGTTAAGCCAAAAATAAATTAATCCAATTAATTAATTCTTGATCCATCCATCCAATGGATTTTCCATTAAATGATTCAATCATTTATATTCTCCTTGAATTAATTTAATCCAATTAAATTAATTCGCTTCTTCCAGAATTAAGTCTAAATTAATTCCACTACTTCCATAGTGATTTGTGTATGACTCTTTAGGTTCACCCTCAGCTAGACTTGGGCTTGTGTCCAATACAATTGATTAATTAAATCCAATTTAATTAATTATTTCTGATTAACCATTAATTAGAAACGCCCGTCACCATGGGTGGCCGTCTAGCAACGGTCCATGGCAGTAGAGACTAGGTGAATGTTGGCGTGAACATGTAGGCTCCGAATTCCTTACATGTACAGTCCTTCTGTCGATCATCTCCCGGCCTTAGTCTAGGGCATGAAATTGGGTGTCGGTTCCCATCCTGGACCAGGCAACTATGCTTCAAACTCGTCACGCGTTTACTCTATTGATCGACCTAGGGAACCATTCCCTACTCGACCAATCGCTACGACCGTAGACTTGAAGAGTCTAAACCATCTCAGAGCGCATAGGAGATACAGTTGTCAAATACTGACAGGGGACAGATTCTCTCCTAGAATCCACCGTCCTCACTACATACTCCAACTGTACTGGACAAGGCTTATAATGACCATATCAAAGACACGGTCACCTCTCGCCAGATCCAAGATACAACCTTCATATGCATGTGACTTCCATGATTCCTCAAGTTCGAGGACTAATCCCGTACTATCGGAATCGGGAATTCCAGTCATACCGATCAAGCCTCCAATACTTTCATATGACGATTCCCGCGAGTCAGTTCAGTCAGTCGACGACCCTGCCAACTAACCCACTAAAATTGCATAGACGACCCACGTCTGCAACCGATGAAACTCGGCACTCACCCAGTGAATGTAATACTTAATGCAAGTCTCTATAGGGCACTCGAGGCCCAGTTTCGAGGTCATCGACTTGGAACATTTCAGACCGACCCTCAAGAAGTTGGTTTCATAGCCGCTAACCTATGCGCAGCCCAACTCAATGGGTTTAATCAATCGGTTTGTGGGCATTTGTTGTGACATTGAAACGCCATTCTATTTGAGTTGTAAGCACAACAATAATATTTTGCCAATGATGAATACTTACTTTATCCATCAATATAATATTACTTTGATAAAGATCGACGAATAGTTCCCAGAACAACCAATCCAATTGACTTTCTGGTCACCTATTCTAACTCAAACCTCACCCTTCTCGACGAGGTAGACCAGGCCCTGTGCTACTCGATCTTTTGGTAGTAGCTCGTGTGCCCGATCTTTCACAGAGGTGGCAAAAACGCTCGAGGAAAGTGCTGCTACCGACCCCAAAGTAACCAAATCCGCTCTGCAGCTCAGGGCGTCTGCCGCATGGTTGCTAAAGCCGGCCCGATACTCTAGCACAAAGTGAAATTCTGACAGCATCCCCCGTCAACGTGCTTGCCTACTTGTCAACTTCGGTTGTGACATGAAATGACTAACAGCAGTGTTGTCCATCTTGACCACAAACGGATTGCCCAACAAATAATGCCACCATAGTCTAAGGCAATGAACTCTGGCTAGGAACTCTTTCTCGTGCGCTGAATAGCGCCACTCTACATCTTTAAGCTTCCTACTCTCAAAGGCAATTGGGTAGCCATCTTGCCTCATAATGCCTCTTAATGCTAAGTCTGAAGCATTCATCTCCACCACGAAAGGTTTCGACATATCCGATAAGGCCAACACAGGGTATGTCATCATCACCTCCTTCAAGCTATCGAAGGCTACTAGGCATTGGGGTGTCCAATTCCAAGTCACCATCTTCTTCGTCAAGTCCATCATAGGTCGTGCTATCTCAGAGTAGCCGTTCACAAAATGTCAAAAAATAATTGGCAAGGCCGAGAAATGAACGCAACTCATGTACATTACTCGGTAGCTGCCACTCCTGGATAGCCTGTACCTTCTTAGGGTCCATTCAAATCCGCCCGATCTCCACAATATGCCCTAAGAAGCTGATAGCATCCTGAGCAAATGAGCATTTTGAAACCTATGCATCTAACTCATACTCCCGGAGTCCTCCAGAACCCGCCGCAAATAATCTATGTGCTCGGCCAGTCCTACTGCAAATGACAATATCATCCAGGCACACCACCACAAATTCGTCAAGGAAATCGTAGAGTACTTGGTTCATCAAAGTGTTGAAGGTAGCTGGAGAGTTTCGTCAGTTCGGAAGGCATGACAAGAAACTCGAAAGCTTTTGTACCTCGTGACCTTTGTCGTCTTTGCCTCATTGCCCTCCTTGATCCCGACTTGCCAATAACTCGACCTCAAGTCAATCTTCGTGAAATATTTTGCCTAGCTTAGACGTTTAAAATAGTCCGCCACGAGCAATATAGGATACTTGTTATTCACAGTAATTTTGTTTAGGGCCCGATAGTCGCAACACATCCTTAGGGAGCCGTCGGCCTTCTTCTGAAACAGGACCGGCGCCTTATACGGCGACTTAGCGATCTTGATGATGCCACTCTCCACCATATCCTTCAGTTGCGTCCTAAGCTCCACAAGCTCAGGTTGCAACATTCTGTAAGGTGCCCTCGCGGGAGACTTTGTGCCAGGCACCAACTCAATCTCGTGACCCACTGTCCTCTTCGGCAGTAGCTTCCGAGGGCAGTTCATCAGGCATCACGTCTTCGAACTCCTTCAATAACTTTTTCCCTAGGCCAGGGATGGACCCCAACGCCTTCTCAATCTCATCGAAACGAAGAGTGCACAAGTAGGATAGTTCATTCCGCTTGTGACCCTTCTCAAACTATATGGCCGACAAATATTTCTTATTGTTTCGCCCAGCTAAAGTAGGAATGATGCAAGTTTTGGCGCCCAACATCATCAATGAATCCACATGGGGTAACACCACCATCCGTGTATCCTGCAAAAACTCAAGCCCGAGGATGAGCTTGAAATCGTCCATCACGAAAACAGAATAATTGGTCTTGCCTTCAAAAGGACCACCCTTAATAAGCATAGATTTGGCCGCACCAGCAATGGGTTGTGGGGTCGAATTGATTGCCTTCACTCAACCAACTCCTATCTCTAGCACAAGCCCGAGTCTCTCCATTTCGGTGCTCGCAAGGTAGTTGTGAGAAGTTCCAGTATCGATCATGGCACAAATCGGCTTTCCATGAATCTTCACATCTACGTACATCAACGATTTCTTCCGAGAAGTCTGAGGTTGTGTCTCCTCTTCGGTCTGGCTTTAGATAGAGCTAGGGCAGTTTTCCCCACCCGGGGAGGCACCGTCCTCTTTGCTGCCAGTTGGGACAACGTGTTGCACCACTAAGAGATAGCACCCAGTTGTCCTCATCCTCCTCTGATTCATTCCCGCCACTTTTCGATGCTTGTGGGTCCACTGGCTTTACGGGCAACGCCTTATCAGTATAGGTCGCCAGCACATTCAGTAGCTATCTCCTCGGTTAGTCCTAAATCGATGTGGGCCGTCGCACAGAAAGCATCCACTACTCTTCTGGGATGCCCCCTGCTTGTTGTTTAGGGGCTTGCTCTTGCTCGGGCTCCCTTGCGAACTAGTGGGAGTGTAGGATTTCCGTTCTCCACAACTCCTGTTGGAGTTACTCATAAAAGGTCTGGATCCTCCCGGCTTATTCTTTCCCTCCGAGACTCTGGGTTGAAATCTATTAAGCGTTCGGCTGCTGCCATAGCCGACCCCAAATCAATCACCCATTGACGTTGCAATTCAAGACGCCCACAGTTTCAGGCCCTCTACAAAGGTAAAAAGCTTGTCCTTCTTCGACATATCCCTGATGTCCAACATCAAGACCGAAAAAGCTTTCACATATTCTGACACAGAGGCCATGTGTTCTAGCTTCCGAATGCCCGCCTGGCATTGTATTCAACATTCTTCGGGAAGAACTGCTCACAAATGGCTTCTCGTAGAAGGTCCCGAGTATCCAGACGCAAGTGGTTCACCTGAATCTCGGCATACTTGGTGTGCCACCACAGTTTGGCATCACTAATCAGGTACATGGTCGCATTTGACACCTTCCTCGCTTCGTCCGCCACGTTTGCGGCAAGGAAGTACTGCTCCATATCGAATAGGAAGTTCTCAACCTCCTTAGCATCCCTAGCCCCACCATAGGCCTTCGGTTCAGGTATCCGAAGCCTAGCACCATTATCATAGGCAACAGGAGCGTTGCTCACCGCACGTTAGAGTATCCCAGTCTAAATGGACATCTCAGTGCCCAGATTGTTACGCTTTTCGTGCGGGTTGGAACTTACTCAACAAGAAATTTCGCTACCTTACGACTGTTATAGTTACGGTCGTCGTTCACTAGGGCTTCGGTCACCGGCACCCCTGTCATCAGGTCACCAACTTCCTCGACCTTCCGGCATTGGACAGGCGTTAGCCCCCATACATGGCCAACGTTGCATATCAACGACACCACCCTGGCCATAAGCATTGCGGACCGCATGTTGACATTCCCTCAAAACAAAACTCAGCTCCGAGATCTCATGCTCCAGGAAGGCAACTTTCTCTTCCAAATTTCCGACCACTTCAGTCAACCGGGATATTTTGTCCTGCGGGTTTGTGGCCCTTTCTTGCGGCAACGCTGCCCTTCTCGAACTGTCAGGATCTTGATCCAACATTCTTGCGAAGCTGGCTTGATTACTCGTAACCCGCCTCGGCCCTATCTGGTAACCGAGGCTCTGATACCACCTCTCACGCGCAATGTTTTGAAACCCAACCCAGCTCGGGTGGTCAGACCACCCGAACCGCCACCCGGGCCACAAAACAGGCCGAATAAAACCTGAAAACCAGACGAGGCACAAAATCGATTTGTTTTACGAAAATCGTTCCTCCCGATGGTTCAACCGGTGAACCGCTTGGCCTGGTGTTGGGTTGATTGAACCGGCCGGGTCAATATCCTGTATAAATGCATTACAAAATCCCTAATTTCTTTCCTATTTTTAATTTCTTAGCATTCAGCAACACCGACAATACGTATATAGTGTATATTGTAGATTGTAGAAGTGTAAATTGTAGAAGGTGGGTAGATTAGATAGTAATGATGGGTTGGAAATATTTAAATTTAAGCTTAGATTAGTTCTGTTAAGTTTGAAATTATTATTTCTCTTCAATTTAGATTATTTTTGTTAACTGTTAAGTATGAAATTGTTAAATTTAAATTTTTTATTTTTGACATTTGTTAATTGATTTTAGTTAAAAAAAAGAATGTTCATGACTTCATTTCTTTTTTTTTTTTTTTTTTTTTGCTCATTTAACTAATAGGAATCAAAATATTCTTCTTTGTGCAATGTTTCTTGTATTTTATCTTTATTAGTTTGTTTTCAAAATTAATTTATTATAATTATATATCATATTGAACTATTAATGTCAAATAAAAAGAGTGAAATTAAAAAAAAAGATAGGTCATTAAGTATATTAATATTATTTATTACTTAATGTTACTTTTAAAATATTAATAATTATTTATGACGTATTTATGAAGTCATTGGTCTGACCACTGTTGACCCAACGGTAGAACCACTGACCTGTATGTTTTTCCCACCGAACCAGCAGATGCTCTGATTCTCTCTAAGAAAATGGGCGATTTGCCTATTTTCTCTCTCTAGAACTTCCGCCAACCCTCCACAGCTACTGTCGCAAGCAACCCTCGTCGGTGGCACCCTCCCCTCACTTCGGCGAGCCTTCCACCGAATCGCTTCTCCAGTGGACCTTCCTCGCACGCTCATGCGCCACCTACAGAACCCACCTACCCCCACCAATTTTTCTCTCTCTCTTCGTTCTGCCACCGCCCGCCACCGTCGCTGGAGCTCTTCACCACCAATCGCCTCGCCACCTTACTGCGAACCTGCCTATACCTCCCCCACCCTTTCCCAACCACATCATCTCCTTTTTTCCAGCTACCTTTCTTGCAGTTTTTTCGCATCCCCCGTTCTCTGATCCACCCACCTCCGAGCTCCGCCGTCGAAACAAAAACCACTTTTCAGGCTCCCCCCACCTTCCTCTCCATTTCCCCCTTAACCAATTTCACCACCTTCCCACCAGAACCCAAATAGCATCGACTCTACATCTTGCGAACCCTAGCTGCCATCCATGGCTGACCACCCTTCTTCTTCCAATTCCAACCCACCACCAGCACTGCCTCAACCCCCACCCACCCCTGCACCTCCCTCCACTAAACATGCTTATGCCAACATCAATGTTTTCAGACCCGGACCGGACATCAAACCGGTCAAGTTACTAGGTCACTGGGTCACTGGTCCGACCGGTCGGACCGGAGCCAAAAAACCGGTTGACCCGGACCCTATTATATATATGTGTATATATATAATTATACATAAATATACTAATTATTATATATATGTATATATATAATTATGCATAAATATACTAGCAAACCTAAAGTAAATATGCTAACAATTAAACATACTAAGTGTATAAGTTCAACATAAATATTGACTAAATAGACAAATAATTAAGAAGAATTAGTCAAATGTACTACAAGTTTGTAAAATCATCAATTCAATCAGAATCATCTTCATTGTCATTATCACTGTAATAAACACTTCTACTTTGACGACCAAATTGTTCAATATCAGCCTCTGCAATTGGCTCAACATCGTTTGTCTCATCTGAAATAAACAATTAACAAAAAATAAGTTATAATAAAAATGTAGTATTGAAATTTAAAATAATAATAATAATAATAATAATAAAAATAAAAATAAGTTTAACCAACCTGTCAATGGATCAAAACTTGATCCTTCCCCATTTCTTAGCATTTCCTCCTCAAGCATTTCTTCAATTTCATCATAGTCAAGTTCACCTTCTGGAGTTTCTTCAACGATCCAAAATTCCGCCTTGTCAATGCACTCATAATCAACAGGATCGTAAGGCCTCTTGTTATATTTAACTCTACAATATTACAAATATGAGAAAATATAGTTATTATATTGTACACAAATAAAATTAGTTAATTTTAAACATTATATATACCTGTTTTGCAGACGCAAGTTATAATGCACATAAACTAGATCATTCAACCTTTGATGCTCCAACCTATTTCTCCTTTTTGTATGAATACGGTCGAAAACACTCCAGTTCCGCTTGCATCCAGAAGAAGAAGCTGTTTGACTTAAAATTCTAATTGCCAACTTTTGTAGGTTAAGTGCATCAAGACCAAATAATTTTCACCAATCATCTAACAAAAAAAATTATCAATAAGTAATTCAAATTAAAAAAATGATAAATAAAAAATAATTATACAAAATTAAATATTACCAGGTCGAGTTGATCTAGCAATAGCCAAAGCAGTTGGTCTTGCAAAACTCTTTTGGCGATCTCGGTAGAGTGATATCTCAGTGTAAGCCTTGTCACTTACATTTTCAGGTCTGGTTTCAAGATAATCCAAAAGCCCCCCCCCCCCCCCCCCATAACCTCTGCCTTTTCGCAAAATGATTCTTTATCATACTGAAAAGCTGGGTTCAAATAATATGCGGCAGCATTCAAACTTTTTCGCAACATCTTATCCCATCTTGCATTGACAATATCAATGTATTGTTCACATAACCTTTTTTTGTTGCGAAACAAGGCTTTGATAGCTTTTCTTGCCCTATACATGCCTTCATACACATACCCCAATGACGGCTTCTCATCAGAATCACAAATTCGCAACAAACGTACAAGAGGGGTCCCAACTCTAACAATAATATTACAGTTATTCCAAAACCTTTCATCCAAAATGACTTGTTTCACTTGTTTTACCACATCTTTCTTCAAATACTTTTTTGAAATCTTGACATGTCACCATTACTTGCAAATCATCTTTATGATCATGTAAACTTTTCAATGCAATGAATGTTGTGGCAGTTTGTTGCTTGTGGCTTTCTCTTTGAGAATGGGGCGTGCTAGCATATTCATCAACTTCATGTGAACTCGTGTCGAAGGCATATTCATCAAGCTTGGAAGATCCTCGGTTTTCTTTTGCTCTTTCTTCATTTTCCTTCAAAGAGCCTTGAATCATAAATCTCACTTCTGGAGGCACTTTCTTGCAACTTGTTATATTTCCCTTTTCTCCAGCAAGATGTTGTTTCATTCTATTGATTCCTCCACCTCTGAAGGTAGTGAGACAATAATCACACGTTAATATCTTTCTTCCATCACCAGTTGTCGCTTCAGTAACGTATTTCCAGGCTATGTCTTTTTTCTGCCTTGGATTGTTTTGAGGTGGTTGTCCTACTCCGGAACCACTAACAGATTGAGATTCATTTGGTGTGGTTCGAGAATCCGTAGTCTCCTCCATTAACTACAAATACAATTAACCAACAATTAGAATAATTGCAATAAATAATAAAAAATGCAATAAATACTCAACATAATTGCAATAAATATTCAACATAAGTGCAATAAATACTCAAAATAATTACAATAAATAATCAACATAATTGCAATAAATACTCAACATAGGTGCAAAGGCAATAAATACTCAACATAATATAAATTTGTAAACAACAGAGAGCAAAGATAAAATACATATATAAATTTGTAAACAACATAGCAGCAGCAAAGATAAAATACATATATAAATTTGTAAACAACATATAACAAAGATAAAATGACAAAGATAAAATACATATATAAATTAAAAAAAAAAAAGAAACATGAACAACAACAGAGCAGCAGCTGCTCTGTTGTTGTTTTTTAATTTTTAGAGCAGCAGCAAGTTGCTGCTGCTTGCTGCTGTTGTCTGCTGTTGTTTGTTGTTTAACAACAGAAACAGACGCAGCAGCTATTTCTGTTGTTAAACAACATCAACAGCACCGGCACAGCAACAGGCGGCGACCCCTTTTTCAAATACCCAACCTTTTTCAAAAATTCCATAAATCTTATAAAAAAAAATTCGTACATATAATTAATGAAATGGGTAAGAAAAATTATGAATTACCTCTTGAGATTTGTAGAATAACTTGAGTTGATTTGACTTTTGAGAGTGGTGGGTTGAGTTGAGACTTGAGAGAGAGAAATAGAGAATGAAATTGTGTGTGAGAAGGAAGAAAACCTAATGGGTTCAGTTTTTTTCCCCCTCCTTTTTTACCGATTTCAACTCCATTTTTTCTTTTCTTTTCTTTTTTTAAATCTGGACCGGTCTAACCAGTCAACCGGTCAAACCGATTTTGACCGGTCTGCACCGGTTTTATATCTCGCGGTTTTAAAGCATTGACCCAGATCGGGGACCTGGCCGGTTGCCGGTCGGACCGGTCGGACCGGCCGGTCCGATCCGGGTCTGAAAACGTTGGCCAACATTGTCCAAAACCTTCCTCCCACACATTTCCAGCATGATCCTGCGTGTGCTACCAAGAAAAATTCCAAGATAAATCTCTACAAGAAATTGGTACTGCTTCAAATTATAAAGGACTTCCAAGCATCACATACACGGAAGAAGAGACTTCGCAGCTGGCTGATAGACTTAAATTTGCACTGATTGGTAAGTTATCTCATGGCTTACCCAATCTGAACTTTTTGCGCCAAAAGATAATCAAGTTGGGTCTGCGAGGCTCTATTAATGTTGGCCCTCTGAACTTGAAACATGTTCTGATTATGCTCTCCAATGAAGAAGACTACTCTAGATTATGGCTACGAGGGGAATGGTCTTTTGATGGATTTCCAATGCGCATTTTCAAATGGACACTAGAATTTGATCCACAGATTGAACCCCCAATTGCTCCAGTTTGGCTGAGACTTCCTGATCTTCCTTGCCACCTTTTTTAGAAAAATGCCTTGTTCATCATAGCCAAAAAGATTAGGAAACCTATGAGGATGGATGAAGCTACTACAGACTTGTCTAGGCCCAATCTTGTAAGAATTTGTGTGGAAATTGATCTCACAGCCCCCAGGATCCAGCAGATCTTTCTCAATGTCAGACAGAGGACTATTAAACAATAAGTCATTTATGAGATTTGCCCCTATATTGTGTTGTCTGTAAGCACCTGGGCCATGACCACACTTCCTGCCTCTTCAATGGTCCACCAGAGCACACTCAGAGTGATTTGAATACAAAAAACCAAGAAGCTTCACAGCAACAGCAAGAAGGTAATGAGGATCTGAGAATGGCACTAAACACAAAGAGAAAAGGTAAAAAAGTGCTTTTTGCTAATGAACATCAAACTAAAGTGAATGATAATGTGCTCAACACTTCTGCTGGTGTTGTTAATACTGGACATAACGAGGTAACTGCAGGTAATCTAAATATTGCTCCTATTGTGTTGAATGATAATACTACTGTTGTGCATGATGGAAATGATAGAAATAAATATCTTTAGCATGTTGGTATTGTTGATGTTGCTGGTATTGATGTTGTTGTGCATATACTTTTGAAAATGTTGTTGAGCATGCTAGTGTTGTTGATGTTGATGAGAATGTTGCAGTACATAACTTCTCTGCCAATGTGAATGCTAATTGTGAACATGTTGCTATGCCTACTGTGAATAATGTCTCTGAAGGTGATGATGATTTTAATTATGATGATCCTATACTTGCTGCCTTAATTGATAAAAATTCGGATGAGGAAACAGTTGTTAGAAATAGCACCACTGATCTTATTGCTAATGTTGAAGCTATCAATGAATGCTTAAGATGGCTGCTTATAAAACACCTGACAAAGAGAAAACGTTAACTGTTAGCCAGAGGGTTAATAATAGTAACACATCTAGCCCTACCACAGTAGGAAGTATCCAAAAAACAACCTCAAAACCCCACATTGGCTCCCCTATCCCTATCCAAAACTTTGAACAGGGAAGTTCAAGTCATCATGTTAGTACTAATGAAGATTTAGAACAAGATGAACCCACCCCCATCTTTAACAGATTCCAAAGCCTTGAAGATCTAAATGACACTGAACCCAACAATGAAACTAGACATAATAATGCCTCCCCCAAAGAAACTAGAAACCCAACCCCTAACATCACTAACCAAGAACCCCAAATAGATGCAGTCATCCATCAAACTCATAGCAATAACATCGCCTTTAACACTAATGAAGAGTTTGACAAAATTATGGAAGCAACCTCCATACTACAACAATCATGTCCTCAAGGTTTACATAAAGCCTCATCCATTCTTCACTCTATAGAGACGATAGGCTCTGAATCATCAGTTACTCATACTCAAGAATTGGAACAAAACATACTTTCTGAATTTGCTGAAATTAGTAAACACAAAAGAAACAAATCTCAAGAACACATATCTAACCCCAATGCTAGAAAAATTGGAGGAAAATCAAAAAAATCAAAGCATTCACCACAAGCTACTACAAAAAGACACACAAGATCCTCCTCCTCTTCATCCCTACAATTCTAATGTTTAAGCTCATAATTTGGAATATCAGAGGAATTGGGAAAGCTGAAAAACAAAAAATCCTTTTTAGTATTTGCAGTGACCACAGACCTAAAATTCTTGTTATTCTTAAGCCCTTTGTCCACAAGGATGTAACCTTTTTCACTCGTAGATTTGGTTTAACTCCCTTATATCCAACATGAATAATAAAATCTGGTGCTTTGTTGCTCATGGCATTGACATACAAGTGGTTAGAGACAACCCACAATATCTGCATGTGAAAGTTACCTCAGGCATTTTACAAGAACCTATTTACTACACTTTTGACTATGCAAAATGCTACAGAACATCAAGAAGAGCCCTCTGGATGATCTCTATAATTTCTCTATTGATGAGGTGACATGGCTAATGGGGGGTGATTTCAACACCATCTTGCACACAGAGGAGAATCAAGGGGGTGTTCTCAATAGAATAGGCCCAATGGAGGATTTTGGTGATGTGATGATGGAAACGGGACTGATTGATGCAAACTTTGAGGGGGAACCCTATACTTAGACTGATAACAGAATATGGAAGAGGCTGGATAGAGTACTCTACTCAAAAGAATAGGTTGAATTATTCAACAAAACTAGAGTTTCACACTTAGCTAGAAGGAAATCAGACCACCATACTACAGAAAGGTGTCCTTCATCCTTCCACTTCTAGAATATGTGGATTAAACATCACAATTTCTTGGAGACAGTCATAGAAGCTTGGAACCTTCCTCCCTATGGCCATGGCATGATCAGACTTCAGCAAAAACTCTATAGGATCAAAGACACCTTGAAGAGCTCGAATATTCAGACATTTGGCAATTTCTTCAGTGCTGTGGAGAAAGCAAATTAGGAAGCTGACCATGCTGAAAAAACCTTTGATCACTCCCCCATAGAAGCCAACAAGATAGCTTTGAATAGATGCAATGTTGTTCTCATACAAGCCCTCACCACTGAATCTGAGTATTGGAAACAAAAGAGCAATTGTAAATGGTCAGAAGCAGGGGAACGCAATACAAAGTACTTTCACTCTCTTGTCAAGAAGAAAAGACTAAAATCTCACATCCACATAATTGTGGATGCAGGCCAGGAAATCACAGAAGCTGTTGCTATTAAATTATCTGCTGCAGAATACTTCAAACAACTTCAGACAGAAGGAACTCAAGGAGCTGAACATTTTGAACCCTCCTTTAACTTCCCACAAATTCCTGAGTCTGCTGCTGCAGCTCTCTGCAATCCACCCACACTGGAGGAACTCAGAACAGTGGTTTTCAATGTTGATAAAGAAAGTGTTGCAGGACCTGATGGATTCACATCTGGCTTTTATCAGACATGTTGGGACTTTATCCAAAATGACCTCCTTAAAGCTGCCCAAGAATACTTCAATGGCACACCCATGCCCAGAAGTTTTACAGCTACTTCAATTATTTTGATTCCAAAAACAGAATCCCAACAAGGATGGCAGGAATTCAGGCCCATTTCTCTATGTAATATGTCCAACAAAATCCTATCCAAGTTGCTATACAACAGACTGGCCCCTCTTCTTCCGAACCTCATCTCCCCTTCCCAAAGTGGTTTTGTTCCATGTAGAATAATTGGTGACAGTGTCCTCCTGCCCCAAGAATGAATCCATTCCCTTGATTTAAGGTACAGCAAAGGTAATTTGGTGATTAAACTTGACATGTCCAAGGCATATGACAAAGTCTCCTGGAAATTTCTCTATTCAGTCATGATCAGAATGGGATTCCCACCAAGAGTTATCTCACTTATTAAACATGCCATTGAAGATTGTTGGCTTTCTATTCTTATCAATGGGGAGCCTGCTAGATTTTTCAAATCAACTAGAGGACTACGCCAAGGTGATCCAATTTCCCTAGCCCTCTTCATAATTGCAGTAGAAGCATTGTCAAGGGGACTGGACTTCCTGTTCAAAAACAATCCCCAGATTTACTACCAAACTAGCAGCAGGGTTCTTGTCTCACACCTTTCATATGCAGATGATATCATAATTTTCACAAACTGTGAGGAATCTGGACTGCTCAAATGATGGAATTTCTTGAACATTATGAGGGAGCTCTCTGGTCAACAAATCAATCACTGTAACAGCTCATTTGTACCAGGGAAAAAAGCAAACCTCCTCTTCCAAAGGATCAAAAACATCACAGGGTTTGTCATGAAGAGTCTGCCTATTGTATACTTCGGAGCTCCTTTATACAAAGGAAACAAAAAGAAATGCCTCTACGAGCCACTCATTGACAAAGTCAAAGCTAAGATCACTGGTTGGGAATATTGTCACCTCTCACTGGGGGCAGATTGTAGCTCATTAAAAGTGTGCTTATGTCTATGCCTATCTACCTTATACAAGTTCTCAACCCCCCTGTTGGCAACATACAAAAACTGGAACAACTATTTGCGAAATTCTTTTGGGGATCCACTGCAGAAAAAAGGAGAATGCACTCCACAAGATGGGAAAAAATCAGCTATCCTATTGTTGAAGGAGGAACTGGACTCAGGAAACTAAGAGATATGGTGGAGGCATTCTCTCAAAACCTCTGGTGGGGGCTTAGGACAAATAACTCCTTATGGGCACAATTTACCCTCAGCAAATACTGTGGAGCCTACTTCCCTGGATTGGCTAAACACTCTAAAAATGATTCTCATATTTGGAGAAGGCTCTGTACAGTGAGAACAGAAACTCAAAAACAGATCTTCGGGAGTCTGGGCAATGGAGAAGCATCCTTTTGGCATGATCATTGGCTCCCTGAAGGAACTCTACAAGAACTTCTAAATCTTGAAGTTATATCACATGAGCCAATCAACCTGTTTTGGACAGAAGGAACTTGGAGCATACAAAAGCTGCAACAGGTGATACCTCCTTATCTTGTTGAGCTAATCATAAATGTTCCTATACTTCACAACCAACTAGATCATGCCCACTGGAAGCTATCAAAGAACGGCCAATTTTCCACAACTTCTGCATGGGAAAATACTAGGGACCATCAGCCTCCATCTCCTATATTTAACATAATATGGTCAATCCTTCTCATCCCAACCATGTCAATCTTTCTTTGGAGACTATTAAATGGTTAGATTCCTGTTGATATCAGACTGAAAAGGAAAGGTATTATCATGGCTTCAAAGTGTTGCTGTTGTGCAGAGGAAGAAACTAAGCCACACTTATTTCTGGAAAACAACCAGTTAAAAACAGTATGGACTCACTTTGCTGAACTTTTCCACATCACTCTGCCACAAACTCAAAACATCCTCCTTTTCCTTCAAGCATGGAGACCTGGACACTCACATCAACTTCATATTAGAGATCTCATCCCAATGCTCATTCTCTGGAATATGTGGACAGTGAGAAATGATGTAAAGCATAGGGGAGCCTCCTTCAAAGCCTCCTCTATCATCTACAAAATTACTAACCACCTCAACACCATTAGCAAAGCAAATCTGTGGAAAAAAGAGCACTGGAAAGGAGATTCATTTGCTGCTGAAAAGCTTTTTTTTTTTTTTTTAATTAAACCACCTTGAAGGTGGGGGAGGTTTTCGGGGTCCTCGTCCCTTGTCTATTAATATAGGAGAAAAGAATTTACATCAGGGAGTACTGACTCCCTAGGATAATCTGAGAAAGCATAAAAGAGGAGTACTACTCCCTTACAGGATCCCGGAAAGCAGTAAACAAGCAATACTACTCCCTTACAATTGACAAAAAGATCAAAGAATGGAAAGTACAAGATCCTAACAAACATATGTCCAAAGGTAAAACCTGACAAAAGGACTATATGGGCGGACAGTTCCTACATGTCAAAAAGTTCTTTCCAAACAGTTTAAAGCACAGTGCCCATATAATCAAATGCACAAAGATCCGGATAGACATCATATGAACAATAGGCAATCAGCACAAAGATAGGTCCCAAACAAATAGCAATCAGCCACCAGAAAAAACAGCAAGACAAGCCAAAAAGCAAGCATAGAAGAGATATCAGCCAACAGAAGAATAGCGTGATAAGCCAAAATACAAAACATAGCAGTGATATCAGCACGCAGGAAACAAACATAGCAAAAAGACGGTAGGGACAGAGTACCAGCGGTTTCAACTACAAAGAAGAGGCTGAAACCGGTGGTACTGCTGATGAGCAATACGAATAGAAGGAAAATCCAGTCTGGCAAGGCGTACAATACCTTTCAACTTACCCCTGAGATGCTCTCTTGACAGGACATATGGATTCTCCTCCAAGCAGGCTTGATTAGCCAGGTGGTCTGCTGCCTGATTTCCTTCTCTAAAGTTATGCGATATGTTGTATTCCAGCTGTTGTAAATATCCCTTGATACGTTGCAGCGTGTTCTGGAGCATCCAGGCCCCTTGAGTCGGGCCTGAGATTAATTTAATGATGCAGGCAGCGTCAACTTCAATCCATATTTTGCGAAAGCCTCTCTCTGAGCAAAGACCTTTAAAGAGTGCTCGCAATTCTACTTGTATGGTGGAGGAGTGGCCCAGATATTCTTGAAAAGCGAAGAGTACTTGGCCCTGGTGGTCTCTGAGAATGCCTCCGGCACCAGAAGGTCCCGGATTACCTTTAGAGGCTCCATCTGTGTTAAGCTTCACCCATCCGACTGGGGGCTTTTTCCAAGAAACAACAATGATGCGCTAGAGTTGCTTCTTAGGGAGAACCAGTATTTTGAATGAGCTAGCTACCATCGTGTCTCCCTTGATATGGAAAGCTTTTAGAATATTGGTCTTATGGAGGAAGTGGATATGTGACAGAGTCTTGGATATAATGGTGTCATGTTTAAAAGTTCCTCCCTCATGTCTCACCTCATTACGGAGCTTCCAGATGTACCAGCATATCAAAGGAAGGATAATATCTCTAATGTGTACCTGGGGATTAACAACCCTTTTCCATGCTAGCAGAAATGTAGAGATTTGGTCAGTACAAGGCAGGGTCACCTGGAGGCAGTTGGCAAAGTAAGCCCAGACTTGTTGAGCTTCCGTGCAGGACAAAAATAGATGGATCAACGTCTCCTCCTCATTGCAGCAGCAGTATTTAGATGCTAATTGGATCCCTTTTTGCTACAGTTTGTTATCAACTGGCAGCCAATTATTGAGAAGCCTCCAGGAGAATATGGATATGGATGGTGTGAGAAGTGGGGACCAAAGGTTTTCGAAGAGAGGCTGGACTGGGAGATGTTCTCTGTATTGTTTCCAAGCTGATGTTGTTGAAAATTCGTCGTTACTAGTGAGTCTCCAATGCATATTGTCCTTGTCATCTAAGCTGATATGGACTGTAATGATCATATTAGTCAGCTCATGAGGCAGGACCTGTAGCAGTTTTTCAGTATTCCATTGTTTATGTCTCTAAAAACATTTGACTGGAGTGTGGGTAGGGTAGATGTTCCTTGTTATCTCAGCTAGGATTCCTTCTGGAAGCCACCAGTCATGCCAGAAATCTACATCGCCTCTCCCCAAGGACCAGAAGATGTTTTTATGAGCTTCCTCCCTCACCGAGCACAATCTTTTCCAGATTGGTGAGTCGTTCTTCGTAACCTTGATATTGGCTAGAGATTTCTTCTTGCAGTACTTATTTCTAAAGAATATCGGCCAAACGGAGTTATTAGCTCTAAATCTCCACCAAAGATTATGGGAAAAAGATGTTACCACATCCCTGATATTTCTGACTCTGAGGCCTCCCTCTTCAGTGGGGAAACAGATATTATACCATTTAGTCCAGTGGATTCTCCTCTGCCCCTCCTTGGAGCCCCAGAAGTATTTGGCCATAAGTTGTTCAATCTTTTGGATGACTCCCAGAGGCAGGTTTAGGACTTGGAGAAGGTAAATAGGCATGGCTGAGAGTACACTCTTTATGAGTTGTAGCCGCCCACCAAAAGTAAGGAATCTGTGCTCCCAACCTGCAAGTTTGTTGCGAATTTTATTAGTGAGGTCCTCAAACAATATTTTCTTTTTGTTACCTTTGTAGAGAGTGGCTCCAAGTTACGTGATTGGAAGGGATTTTAGAGTGAATCCTGTGATGCTCATAATTCTTTGTGCTATGAGGTTAGCCTTTTTCCCTGGGACGAAGGAGCTCTTGGAGGGGTTAATCGTTTATCCCGAAACCAGTTCATATTCCTGCAAGAAGTTCATGAGATTGGTTAGGCTTTGTTCCTCACAATTGGTAATATATAATAATGTCATTTGTGTAAGCAAGGTGTGAGATTTTAGTGGTACTCCCTATTTTGTAAAACATGCTTGGGTTTTGAAGAAAGAGATGGTCCAGTCCTCTAGATAGTGCTTCCACAGCCAGGATGAAGAGGGCAGGGGATAATGGATCCCCCTGCCTCAAGCCTTGCGAAGATTGGAAAAATCCACCTATTTCCCCATTGACTAACACTGTGAACCAGCAATTTTCCAGAGAATGTCGCATGAGGTGTATGAAGTTGGTTGGGAAGCCCATGTGTTGCATAACTGCATAAAGGAAATGCCAACTAATTCTATAATACGCCTTCTGCATGTCCAGTTTAATGACCAAATTCCCCTTATTGTATCTCCTGTCTAGGTCATGCACTAGCTCATGTGCAAGGAGGATATTGTCACTGATCAGCCTGCCAGGAACAAAAGCACTCTGGGATGGGCAGATAAGAGTGGGCAGAGCATGTGCAATCTTTCTGTAGAGCAGCTTGGTGATAATCTTGTTCGTCACATTACATAAGAAAATAGGTCTAAACTCGATCCAGGATTGAGGTGAGTCCACCTTGGGTATCAGAGTTATGGTTGTAGCAGTATAGCTTCTAGGCATGGGGTTACCTCTAAAGAAGTCATGTACTGCCTCTAGCAGGTCTTGGTGAATAAAATCCCAGCATTCTTGGTAGAAAACAGAGTTGAAACCATACGGGCCAGCGACACTGTGTCTATCAATGCTAAAAACAACCTCTTTTAGCTCTTCAAGGGTTGGCAAATTATGCAGATTCTGTAGAACATCTCCTGGAATCTGGGGGAATTGAAAGGGGAAGCTGATGTCCTCTCCAGAGGATTGGTTGCCAGTAAGGTGGCATTCAAAGAATTCTGAGGTTGAGGCCTTGATGAGGGCGGGGTCAGTGATTTCCATATCATTGCTCATAGTTCTGTGAATTCGGGCTCGGAATCTAGTCTTTTTTACCAGAGAGTGGAAGAATTGTGTGTTCCTCTCACCTTCCAGGAGCCACTTGCAAAGACTTTTTTGTTTCCAAAACGTTTCTTCAATAGAAAGTGCTTGAATCAGCTCTGCATTTTTCTTCTTCAATTCCATAAGATTTTTTTTTCCGAGGGAAAACTGTCAAAAGTTTTTTCAGCATCAGTGGCTTTGCTCTTGGCTTGTTCCACCTCGTTGAAGATGTTACCAAAGGTGTTTCTATTCCATTCCTTGAGGCAGCCTTTAATCTTGTATAGCTTTTGCTGGAGTTTGTACATCCGAGTATCAGATATAGGGGAACACCAATTCTGCTTTATTGTTTGATTGAAATCCGGATGTTGATCCACATATTCTAGAACCTGAATGATGTTGCGCATCTTCCTTCTTGAGTAGAAGTTGAAATAAGCAATGGGTGGTGGTCTGAAGTACGCCTAGCTAGTTGGGAGACTCTGGTGCAGTTGAGAGTTTCAGACCATTCTCTAGAGTAGAGGACTCTATCAAGTCTTCTCCAGACTCTGTTGTTTGTCCAAGTGAAGGGGGGCCCACAAAACCCGCATGCATGAGGCCCGTATCAAGAATCATATCACCAAAGTCCTCTATAGGGCCCTGATGTTCAACATTTCCTCCCTGATTTTCAGATGCACTTAAAATGGTGTTGAAGTCCCCTCCAACAAGCCAAGGTGTTTTTGTAGCAGCAATCTGACTAAGTTCCTCCCATAGCGTTCTTCTAGCTGTTCTACAGTATTTTGCATAGATGAAAGTGCAGTACACCTCCTTTGGGATATACCAGAGGATACTTTAACATGAAGAAACTGGGCATTATCTATCATCACAGTCACATTAGTAGCATGGGAAGCAAAACATCATATCTTATTGTTGACATTAGAACATGCAAAATTAAAGCCTAGTCTACGAACAAAGATATTGTCATTTAATTGTACAAAAGGTTCTAACAACACAAGGATATGAGGTTTATGTTCAGCAAGCATTTCATAGAGTATTTTTTGTTAGAAGTTTTACCGACACCTCTAACATTCCATAGTAAGATTTTGATCATTGAGATATGGAGGTGGAGGAAGATCTTGTGCTCCTTTTCAGGAGAGAAGAAGAGTTCATACCTTTGGTTTTTTTACCTTTGGTTGTGTGAGGTTTTTTGGATAAAGATACTTCTTCTTCAGATTTGTTTCTTTTATGTTTCTGGGCCAAAGCAGAATCTGCTAGAATGGCCTCTTACAGAATGTTCTCCATTTCCTGGCTGGTAGATTCCTTGTCTCCCTGAAGTTCCAAAGACGGGCTTCTGAGTTGGAGGTCTAGTGTGGCATCTGAATCCTCAATATGGGTTACCTTGGTGCTCTATGCCTGACTGTGAGATTCGTCCTCCTCTATGTTGGAAAGGGTCTGGAATCTGTTGAATATTAGGGTGCAGCTTTCATCCTCCTCATTTTCTGTGTTGGCTACGGTTGGGTTGATGGGATCTTGGTGTAGGTTTTGGCTATAATCTCCATTGTTTCTATGATTTTCTAGGAGCTCATTGATGGCTTCAACATCCTCAATAATACATTGTGCATAATTGATCTGTCTCAAACATTCCATGCAATTTTTGTCAAGTAGTTCAACAAGTAAGTGGTCTTCACAGTTAAATTCATCTTGGGTACCAACGTGGTTACCTAATGGTTTCTCACTAATTCTAAGGTTAGTGTTCTGAGAGGCATTATTGTTACTAATCCTTTGAGTGTCCAGATTATTTCCAGTGATCACAGCCTGCAGTTCTTCATTAATCTTACTATTGTCATGCGAAGGATTGATACCTATTAAACTTCCTAATGCATTTTCAGAATTCCTATTTTCAGAAGCCACAGTATGTTCCTTAGTAAAAGTAGTAGCACTTCAACCAGTTTCAGTATTAGTATTAAGCACAATAGATCAGCAGGTAAAGCATTTTGAAGTAAAACATTCTGGTCATCCACAGCATGCAGTACAGGCATATCAATAGGGGGGTTTCAGCGGAAGCAAAAAAGACCTTTTTATCATTATCCTTAGCATTGTGTGGAGCCTCTGCAACAGGGGGGTTTGTTTGTTACCTGAATTCGTTCTCACGCTGCAGGTGGTTTGATCATGTCCCAGATGCTTGCAGATCGCGCAGTATTGTGGGCAGTTTTCGTAGATAACACCTTGCCTGATAGTACTATCTTCGAACTCCAAGAAGATAGCTTGAGTTCTAGGAGCAGAAAGGTCAAGTTCCACACAAACGCGCGCCATAATTGGTCTAGTAAGGTCAGCGGTGGGGTCGTCCATTCTCCGAGGCTTGCCAATGAGCTTGGCAATACTAAATAGTGCCCTTTTCTCGAACAGGTGGCAAGGAAGTTCAGGAAACTTCACCCACACCGGAGCTATTGGAGACTCAATTTGAGGGTTGAAGGTGGGGGTCCATTTGAAAACTCTCATATGGAAGTTGTCAAAGGTCTATTCACCTCTGAGCCATATCCTGGAGTAGCCTTCTTCATGAGTGAGGTGGATAAGGATGTGTTTCAGGTTAATGACTCCCGCTGTAACATTGCCTCGCAGCCCCAGCTTGATGATACGATTTCTGAGGAAATTTAGGTTGGGGAGACCTTGTGCAAATTTGCCAATAAGGGCAAACTTCAATCTCTCAGCCAGTATGGTAGTCTCATCTTTGGAGAAGAAGATGTTCGGTTCTCCTTTGAAGGAGGAAGCTTTCCCCATGCTTGAGCATGCTTCTTCGTTGAATGTTTTCTTAGCTGCTCGAAATGGGTCGAATTGAAAATGGGCGACTGAAGATTGTTGAGCCACATTTGAATATGAGCGTTTAGATGGAGGCGCGACAGATGTTTGGGGAGGCAGAGGTAGGTCAGAGGGTGTGGGACGAGAGGAACTGGGGTCAGCCATGGAACATATTTAGGCCGCCGGCAGGGGGGAGGGAGGTTGAGGTGAGTTTCGAGGAGTGACGGAGGAGAGAGAGTTCTTTTAAACCTATACTCTTGTTGTTGAAATGCTGAGAATACACATGCCTGCAAAGCCTAGAAAGCAACAATTGATTGTTGTCAATTGGATCATGCCTCCTGAGGACTAGATATAGTTAATACGGATGGAGCCTCTAGAGGTAATCCAGGAATTGCTGGAGCAGGTGGCATAGTGAGAAACCTTCTTGGAGAGGTTATCCTTGCCTTCATGGAACCTCTTGGAAGAGCATCAAACATCTATGCAGAACTTAAAGCAGTTTATAGGGGACTTCTAATCTGCAAGCAGGAAGGCTTTACTAAAATCTGGCTGGAGGTTGATGCTCTGACCATAATTCAGCTCATTACCAAGCCACTACAGGGAGCCTCGCAGCACCAACACTTGCTGCAACTGATCTGAAATTGTGTTGCAACATTGGAGATCAAACTCACACACATTTATAGAGAAGGAAACCAAGCAATCGGCTAATTTGCTAACCAAGCTTGCTCTGCACAACAATTAACCATCCTCAACAAGGAACAACTCACAGGTAGAATCAAAGGTATAATCAAACTTGACACACTATGCATGCCTTATATCAGAACTGTGAAAGGATAGTACCCACCCCCCCCCCCCTTTTCATCTATCCCTCATTATTTGAAACTTGTGTGTACTATTTTTTGTAAGGTTGTTTCATTCCCCAAATCACACTTGCACAACGTATGGGATTTGAACTCCTTATTTTTTACCATAACTGATTTTTTGCACAGCTATAGCTTTTGTAAAAATGTAGGATCCTATGTTAGTAACCAACCTTGGAATCAAACTGTGCAAGGGAGAATTACTCCCTATTATTTTATCTTGGGAGCCTTGTTTTGTCATGACTTTGCAGGTAACAACTCGGGAAAAGAAGCTAGAATTGAACAGGTTGATAAGATTAGTAAGCACAGTGTTAGAAACTTACATTGTAAGAGAGTAGTACTCCTTGTTTACGTTTTATTCAAAAATTGTAAGGGAGTAGTACTCCTTATTTACGCTTTATGGATTCATATTTGTAAAGGAGTAGTACTCCTTATTTACTGCTTACTAGACGAAACTAGTGAGTCAGTACTCCCCGTTGTACTTTTGATTCTTTTTGGGTTATTAATATAGAAGGGACGAGGACCCCGAAAAGCTCCCCCCACCTCCAGGTGGTTTAATTTAAAAAAAAAAAACACTTGATTTTTCGGTTCACTAAATGGTCCAAGTTTTAAAACACTGCCCACGGGGCGCTTTTCGCAATGCGAGAAAAGGGCATCGTGTGGCCAGTAGTCCACCGTAAACGACTACTTCTGCCAACCGACAGCAACAGCAACAGAATTTCCACCGATGCCTCGCACAGTCCACCGACAAGAACAGCAACAAATATCACACAACAAGAAGCAAGGTGCAACGAAAGTAGTAAATTGAGCACACGATTTGTAATAGATGTGATTGTATGGATAGCATAATGCAATGAAGATTACAGCAAAGCTAGCCACAGGATCGCCGTGAGGGGATATTAGCAATGCAAGATTACACCAAACTTCGAGTGTTCATTCCCCCCTATAATAGACTTAAAAAAAATTCTATTTACAAAGCTAGATACTAAGAAAGTTGAAAAATTGCACCTCATGAGGCACACAGCACCCCATGAGCGAACATAAATATTTACATCAAAAGACTTGTGCCTAAGACTCTAAGACTTGCGGAAGCCCACCTATCGGCAAAAGTTGTTGGTCAGTTGGATAGAACAAGTTATGATCGAAGTTGGTTCAAGAGTGCCGAGAGTGCGGACAGTCCTTGACACAGTGGCAGAGAGGAAAGAACCTCAATACTTCTTGGTCACTCTTGTGGATTGTTGTTAGTTGATAAGCCTCCTTAAGAAATTATCCCCTCCCAAAAGAAAATAATAATAAAATAACTTACATCATTAACTCATTTGATTTGTAATTTGTCACACAAACCAAAGAAGATCTAGAAGAGTGATAAGATAAATAGAGCAACCCCACAATACTATTGAAAGTTCCAAATCATATAATGCAAATTCAGTGGAAACCAAATTGAAAAATCAAAAAAATAAGGAAAAAAAGAAGGATTGAAACAAACAGTAAAATATCGACTAATTACCTAAATTCTCACATGATTTAGTTTTTCTTAATTTGAAAATTAAAAATACAGAATGTAACATAAGCATTTTAATAACTAATATTAGTCAAAATCAAAGAATGAATGTACTACAAAAGCTTTATCTCCTTAGTATCCAAATCAATCAAAAACAAAACTTAAGAAAATGAACATATATTAAAATGAGATACACAATTGTCAAAATTTATTTTTATTTAGGCAAGAAAATAAAATAAGTGTCTCACGCCCAATAATAAAAAAAATTAAAAAAAAGAAAAAAAATAATCACGTAGGAATAATTACATAATAGCTTTAAGAGAAAGAAGAAATAAAATAAAATAAATGAACTGATATAAGAAACAATGAGTAAATGTAAGTTAAAAAATCAAGAGGACATGCAAATTGAAAAATGAGGTATGCAAATAAAAGTTAGATGATCGAGCACTATCAAATTAGAAATAATTGAAGAAAATACACTTTAAAAAGTAATGAAAAAAAATTGAAAAAGCTCAAATTAAATATGAAAGAGAAAATTAAAGCATGTACAGAAACAATTATGAACAATTGGACATGTAATTAGCTATAATAAAAAAACAATCATGAAATAATTATACATAGACTCCCTCTGGTTTGAAAAATTAAATCTAATATCCTGATGTTTGCTTCTGTCTAACAAATAGGTTCATTTGTTAGTTAAAATTCACCGAATTTGTTCATGTTAACAAAAATAAAAACTAATATTTACCCTCGATTGACTTATTAATGACTTAATGCAGGTCAAACAAATTTTTTATAACTAAATTACCCTTATAAGGGTGAAGATATACTCCTCTCATGCATTAACGTGTGATGATATATAAGGGTAGTTTTGGTCATAAAAAGATTCGTTTGACCTACAATAAGTCAATTGATGACAAATATCACATTTAATTCATTTTTTTTCCTAATATCAATAAATTTGATTAATTTTGACTAACAAGTGGACCTATTTGCGCTATAAAGAAGCAAACCACATGGATACTAGATTTAATTTTACAAACCACAGGGGTCTACGTCACGTCCTAGTATGTGAAAATTTTTGTTCGTTTATTTTTTAAAATTTAGGATCATTACACTCCCTTCCCCTGAGATTTAGTGTAATTACATGTAAGTCTCTTGTGATTTGCAAAATTATACCAAATTTTCAGGGGAAGAGAGTGTAATGATCCTAAATTTTAAAAAACAAATGAACAAAAATTTGCACATACCAGGATGTGTGAATGTCTCACTTTTGTTTGTTATGGAGTTTGAGATTTGAATGAAAATTTCAAAAATAACTACAAGATCATATTGAAAAAACAGTTTTGAAGTTAAGCAAAACTTCATCAATAACAAAATCATATTACAAAGTATATGTGAAGTCCGTTCTATCTACCAAATTTATTAATAAAACTGACAAAATAAGCATAATAGTATATATACATTAAATAAAAAATTTATAATTAACAGATAATATGACATATATACATGAACTCATCAAACAAAATAAGATAATAAAAAGAACATTGAAAATCAAGAAAAGAAAACTCATATCTGCTTGAGCTTGTGATCTCCTTTTCTTTCTCTTTTTTTTTTTTTTCTCTAGATTTGAAGACCCTATTGAAGACTCTTAAAAATTGTTGATCCTCATTGGACTTTCGGTGTAGTTAGATTCATTGATTGAAACATAATCAATATCATAATCAATAATTAATATAAAATGAATAATTAAATATAGTAACTCATTTACCAGCTTATTTATTTATTTAATATTAAGAAAATAAAAAATAACAAAAATAAATATAATATAATATATATAATATGAATGGTAAAAGTTGAACTTATGGAGTTCAACTTTACCGAATTTTTTTTTTTTTTTGTAAAATTTAAAGTCGAACTCCATGAGTTCGACTTCAATCATGTAAAGTCGAACTCTCGGAGTTCGACTTCAACTTTTTTTTTATTTTATTATTATTATTATTATTAAGTCTGCTGTATATATTTAAATAAATGCAAAAAAAATAATTACATCCAAAAAATTATATTTAAATTAAATTATAAAATTTAAAAATTAATTATAATAATTACAATTCTTAAAAATGACCACCCGTCCCACAAGTGCGTCGGTGCCGTTGGCGCCGAGGTCTTCTTATTTCTTCACCCATATTTTTGTATTGGTTCATCTTCAACATTATCATCATTATCTGCATTCATATGCAACCGACTTGATGATGTTGCAGAACTAGACTCTCCATAATCACGATATGCACCAAATGCTGGAAATGGAATTGGTGAGATGTTTATATTCTGGTGCATATGTTTGACTCGTGCCAAGGCCAAGGTCAAGATCAACATGTCCATAATAAGGTTGTTGGCTTGGCATGTATGGAGATGAATCAAACTAATCACTTTGTTGGGGCGGTTGAGGCACGTAGCAATCTTCATATACATTTAGAGGTGTATGCACTGTGGATGGACCAACTATATCTGCCTCAATAGTATCATCACCTCTAAGTGAACTTGTAGACATTCTACTACTGCTTCTCCTTTGTCTGTGGGACGTAGACGGAGCATTATCATGTGGCGCTGCTTGTTGTTCGGGCTGATTATCCCTCGGAAAACGAGAAAGCATTTCGCGAAGTTCAATCATTCCGATAATAAACCGCTGATGCATTTGCAAAGCCTCTTCGAAATTGGTTGGTGGAGGTTGAACACTTAGATGAAGGGCCTCCGCATATTGCTCCTGCACCAATTTTAAAATAATGAATTTAAATCTAAGAGAAAAATGGGTGTAACATAAATCAAGTTTTATTGCACAACATACCACATGTTGTATTGTTGGTGTATGCAGGTTGATGGCCACTCTCCACACGTCTATCAGTAGATGATGAGACGAATCGACGAGTTATTCTACCGTACCAATTCCAATATCCATTTTCTGTATCTCTTCCGTTGGAAATGGGTGGTCGGCGCACAATCGTTTCATCTCGTCTACCCCATCTACTAACGTATATCGCGTAATGAGTCTCTCAGTCTATGCCCCCACATGCTTTACGGGAAATGTTATGGAGGCTCATTTCCCGACTATCTGTACCCTGTGGAATATCTTACCTCATTCCGAATTGACGAAGTACCCGTTCGGGATGATGCATTTCCACAATGGCATAAAATATTAGGGGACATATTGATGTGCACAACTGGGGGTTGAACTCATCTGAGTGGGCTAGAATGTTCTCCAAATTCATACAAACTGTGAAGGACCACACAGGGTTCGACATAACATACCAAAAGGCATGGTACAGTTTGAAGATGGCCCGTGAAACCGTTTATGGTACATAGGAGAGTTCAATTCGAAAGCTACCAAACTTCATGGGAGCTCTCCAAAAGTATAATGAAGGGACGATTGTTGAATGAGAACATAAATACTTTCAGCGGTCAAGCAATGCATACGTGATAAAAATACGTCTTCTGGGCATTCAAACCGTATATCGATGGGTTCCAATACTGCCGCAATGTCATCAATGTTGATGGAACATATTTATACACAAAGTACAAGCACAAAATGTTGATTGCAGCTGCCATGGATGGGAATCAACAGGTACTTCCTCTTGCGTTTGCTATTGTCGATGAAGAATTCGAAGCATCTTGGACTTAGTTTCTTCAAATGTTGAGCAAACATATTATAAGAGGACGGTCTGGGATGTGTCTTATTTCTGACCGTAATGCGGGTCTCATCAGAGCAGTGAAAACAATTTCAGATTTTTTTGCCACCACAGGGAGTGCACAGATATTGCTTGCGGCACGTATGTTCTAATTTCAACAGTCGTCACAAGAATGTGGAACTGAAGGACCTTTGTTGGAGAGCTGGTTCTGAATATCAAATCAGCAAGTTCAATTGAACAATGAACGAGATAAAGGCGAACAAATTAGAAGCGTTTGTGTACTTAGAGAATATTGAGAAGGAAAAATGGACAGCTTCGACGACGGTGCGGAATTCTCACAACCAACATGTCAGAGTGCATCAATGGAGTTCTGAAAAGGGCTCGTCGATTGCCTGTGACTGCAATAGTGGAAATAACATTTGCTCGTTCAGTCTACTATTTTCGTGAGAGGATGGCCAAGAGTGGTGTCATGTTAAGCAACAACCAACTATGGACGGACTTTGCAAACAAATTGTTCCAACGTTGGTTCAAAAAAAGTGTTGAACATGCTGTGACGAGATACAATCAGCACCAACAGTCTGCCTCCGTTGTGACAAAACGTCAGACTGGACATGAATTCAACACTCACGTCGTCAAAATTGTCACACGAGAATGTTCATGTGGCAAATGGGGTCAATTCGGCATCCCGTGCTCGCATGCTCAAAAGGTATGCGCTGCATATAGAATTAGTGCCCCATCAATGGTGAAGGACTATTATGATATAATGGCTTACAGGAGAACATATTCTAAGTCTTTTCATCCTTTGATGGCGGAAGATTATTGGGATGTTCCACAATTTGAGTTGACCCATGACACTACTTTGCGTGGCATCATTCCTCGTGGTAGAAGCCAAACATCACGTATTCCTAATGAGATGGATTGGACACAAACGCGAGATAGACAATAATACCAACAAAGGGAGGGTCATTTAAGACAAGCTGATGCGTCGGTGAGGGGTCGTAGAAGACAATAATAATTTTAAAATTTGTAATTATTATAATTAATTTTTTAAATTTTATTCTTTGATTTAAATATAATTTTTTTAATGTAATTATATTTTCTTGTGTTAATATATATTTTGTGTTGTACATTTATTTTAAATATATGCGGACTAAATAATAATAATAATAATAATAAAATAAAAAGAAAAAAGTTGATTTTTTTATAATTTTAACTAAAAAATTCAAGGGCAAAATGGTCAATTTCAGACCTTTGGTAAATATTACAAACCTTAGGGAGTATTTGTAATTTTTCAAACAATGAGAGAGTATTTATAAATGTCAAACTTTAGGAGAGGTGGCTATAATTTACCCTTACTAATTATATGTTTGTGTATATACCGTATACGCTTTTATGGAAAGTTTGCAATCTCAAAATATTGATCGCTAATTTTAAGGCATTCAAATTAATTAATTATATTTGGATTTCCATTGCAATCCAATAGAACTTGTTAATTTCAACATAATTAATAGGGATAATATCATTCCCTTCCCTTGAGGTTTGGTGTAATTACACGTAGGTTCTTTGTTGTTTGAAAAATTACATTTAGTACCCCTATGATTTGCTTCTGTCTAACAAATAGATCCCTCTCTTAGTTAAAATTCACCGAATTTGTTGATATTAACAAAAATATTGAATGAAAATCGATACTTATCCTCGATTGACTTATTAATGACTTAATGCTAACCAAACAAATCTTTTGTAACTAAATTACCCTTTAAACGGTGAAAATATACCTCCTCTCATGTATTAACGTGTGACGATATATAAGGGTAGTTTGGTCATAAAAAGATTCGTTTGACCTACAATAAGTTAGTAATAAGTCAATCAAAGGCAAATCTCACCTTTAATTCAATTTTTTTATTTTTTTGCTAATATCAATAAATTTGGTGAATTTTGACTAACGGAGGGACTCATTTGTTAAACAGAAGCAAACCTCAGGGATAGTAGATGTAATTTCTCAAACCACAGAGGGTCTACGTGTAATTAAACGAAACCTCGGGGGAGGAGAGTGTAATTATCCCTAATCAATAATTAATATAAAATAATTAATTAAAATATAGTAACATAATCAATAATTAATATTGATGGTCGTCTAAATTAATTAAAATTATATATTAAAAAATCAATTAATTAACTTTTCAAATTTTAAAGTAATCAATAGGAATACTTTTTATAATAAATAAAATAAAATTCTAGACAATTAGAATTGAGTCATAAGTGGTCAATTTGGATCAAAAGACCCCTTTCAAATATATATATTAATATATTAGAACAAATCCACCTGTTCAGGGTAAATCCGGGAGACAATCATTGAATCTTCTTGCGGAAAAAGAATAAAAAATTGTTATATATAAATTAAGCTTGATTATAACCTGTTAATTGGCTTAATCTTGTACACATACGTACGATGGAATTCATCAAATTCTAACAATCAAATATTTGATTATATATCTAAAAAAGTTACATTGTGTTTGGTTTTATTTTTTGAAGTGTTTTGTTTTGTTTTGTAGAGATAGAGAGAAAAAAATAAAGACAAATAAGTGTGTGTTAGAGATAGGTGTATGTTTGGATTTCTTTTTGGAGTTAATTAAAATAGTATAAAAAAAATATTGTATGTATTGTGTTGTACTATTCATTATCAAATCATGTCACTTATATATATTTTTATAAATGTATATACGCATATAGTAATATTTGTTTATTGTATGTATTGTGTTGTATAATGAGAGACAAAAAATATTGTTCATTGTCAAATCATGCCTCTTTCTATATTTTTATAAATATGTATATGTATATAATAATATTTATTTATTTGTAAGTGGATTAAATTATATAATATATTATTGTATAAGAGAATGTGGAAATTATCAAAAGTATTTTGTGTAATGTTATGCCGAAATATCCAGAAACAAAACCAAACAGAGGGTTAATATTCCGAAGATCTCGTGCCTATCTGACGGGAACAAGCGCGGGGAGAAGGGTGGAAGTGCTGTTGATCTCAGGCATTGAAGTCGCCATTGATAAGTTTGTGAAATTTGATGTTTTCGTGAACAGATGATTATGTGAACTCGGCTAAGGCTGAGTACACAGGTAGAGTTTTGCAGGTGCCCCAAACACGCATGACTTTAATAGGTATCTAAAGGCGCCCGAAAAATTGGGTCTAACCAGACAAACAAGTCTTGGGCTGAGTTGGGCCCAATAGACAAGTAATGGCTAGTAAACTCCATTGCAAATAAAGACTTCAAGATATCCAGAATTAACACAGCAACTAGGGGAATTTTGTATTGAAGGTGATGATGAGCTATTAGTCACTTTGGTAAGAAGAACTGGGGATATCACCATTGCCGGTGTCAAGATAGGGATGGCAATAGGTTTGGATCTAATTTGGACTCGTCCCAGTTGGGACGGGTTTTGAAGCGTTAAAGTGGTGAGGTGGATCCCTGATTTTAGTGGTTTAGACTCCAATCCACCCCCGATTACATTTGTAAATATACACTTATATAAAATATATTATATATAAAAAAGATATGGTATATTTTATTTATACTTATATATATTGTATACATTTAATAATTTTATAATTAAAATAATGATGTGAAGAGATTATAAATACTTCAACGTTTTAATGTCCACTGGGTCAAATCCAACAGATCTCAAGTCAAGGACCCAAATTTCATGGCGGGATGAATCCCAAATTTTGACAAATCTACCCCCCTCTCACCATATTATCATCCCCAATCAAGATCTTCAATCAACCTTCAGATTAGTTAACTACTAGAGTGGTATAACATAACGAGAGGAGGATAAAATAAAATTGAGTTCCAGAAGTTTATTTTGAATATATGTTTCGATGCGAGTATTATGAAAAAGTTTACTAAGTAAATGTGCCAGTCAATAAAAACTTTTCCTTAGTTTATTTGCTCTTGTTGGTGCCACAAGTAGGACAACTATTTCCGGCCAATGATCACAACAGAACAAGAAAGAAGTTGATTTTCATCCTCTTCAAGCTACTAAAATATAATTGAACTGGGCCAAGAAGCTTCAGCCACTTCAAGTACAGAGTTGAGACATCAAAATGAAGTTTCTATGAAATTAAAATCAAAGTATATGCCATCATGAATAAAATGTACTACATGGAGACCCAGTGATCAATGGCTTAACCCCCTAAAATTCTCATGGTTGAAAATTATTACACATCAAGCTGAAATGCAGCAAAAGAAAAACTTTCACCACTTCGATGTTTTTTGGCAAGACAAGGTAGAAAAAAAGTAACGGTGCCACTATTCAACCAAAAAGCTCCTTCGGGCAGTTTGGCAAACCTGCCAGTGTATTACATAATTGGAAAAACAGAGCTCCTTCAAGCAGCGTAGCAGGACATGCAAAGCCGAGCTACTTGTACTGCTGAGAAACCTCCATTACAATCTTATCCATGAACTGGCATTTCTTGTCAAATCCCCAGCCGGGGTTGCTCTGCAGAAGTTATCAAAACAACCAAAAAGTATTTGATGAATAAAAGAAGCACGGAACAATTAGATCATAAATTCAGCCCAGAAAATATCTTCTCCGGACTTAAAGAAGGCATGCCAAAACCATAAGAGTCCTAATTTATTAATTTACTCATAATGTTTAAGCTCCAAAAACACACTATTCAACTTAGGATCCAATTGGTGCAGCAAACCAAACGTTTGTGATTTGCATATTAATTTTATCAATTTTGTTAATAACTTGTTATATTGGGCCTGCATAGACCTGGTTCCTCCTAAGTCTACATAGAGCTATAGAAAAGCTTTTACCCTCTGGGGACAACAAGCATTTCATTCGGGCCCTAAACGCATATCCCCTTTGGGGAGTGGTGTGAAGCAGACACCAAATAGTAGAACGAATGACATGCAGAAAGCTGTGCTTGTAGACAAAGCATGTCATTAAGCAATAAATGGATTCTACGGCACAATAAATAAGTCCAAGGGACAGGGATTTTCACCTGCAATGAGAGAACAGCACGCTCCGTAAAATGCTTTACAGAAGCAGGTGCGCTAGCAGGGAGAGTTTTGGCCACTCTCTCCAGCTCTTGCTGCTGTTGCTTGGCAGTTACTCTATCTGGACCACTATAATGGTCTACTATCTCTTTAATAAGAGGAACTGTCTTCATTGTTTCTTCCATAACTTCCTATATATGGAGCATCAAGTAAGATTCTACAGTTGATAAATCGAAGGCGAACTGAAGAAAAAATGATACAATATGTTTATGAAGACACCACAAACAAAACACAACAGAGGAACTTCCTTACTGAGGATAATGAAAGTTTTAATGCCATCAGAGAGCTACTAAAGAAATGATCTTCTGTTGAACATACTACTTAAGGAATAAATGAGAAGACACATCATAGGCCATGAACATGCAAGATGAAACAAATGGATGAGAAGCAAACTCCTCAGCTGTTCGTTCAGAAAATGGTATTTTGCAGATAAAGCTCAGGTACATGTCGTTCTGTTGATGAGGACACAGCTTTAATAAGTCAACTGAAGACTTTTCAACCCTAAATTCCCAGAAGCCATAAAGTACTTCAACCGTCGGAAAGAAAGACCATAAGTTTCAGACCAATGTACTAACAAATCAGAACTTAGAATCTAGATAAAAAGACTGAAAAATGAAACGGTTGAAACAGAAACATAGACCCACATTTCTGCCACATTTTATGTTTCTCTACATTTGCTGCTTCAAGCCTTCAACATATACTTTACCATTTATCCAGTATTGAGCCTCAAAATTTAGTAAGAGTCAGTTCTGATTTCCTTTTATGTGCAAAGGTTCATGGAAATTTTCTAACCCAGTAGTTAAACCAGGGGCCAAAGGCATATATCACAGGGCAAACCACAAAGGAACAGAGTATTGCAGGAAATTGAAGTTCAGCAAATCCCATCTTACAAATTTCGCAATTGAATGACAAATATGCCTCATAACCCATTCATTTGTACTAAACAGAGAGCACCCGGTTGGATACCAAAATATAGATGCCAAGTTGCAGGAGAATGAAAACCAAAAAGTATATGTCGCTTTACCTCCCACTCTTCCTGACTCTGGATCCCTTCATATGCCATGAGGAATGGCTTCATCTTCTCAAGTGCATCACGAAGAGGAATAGGAGGCTTCTCATCAATATCTGGGTTGGTGCCAAACTCTTCCATCAAATACTCTGGTTCACATTCAATCTGCACAAGAAACCCCAAAAACAAGAATCAAATGAGTTCATCTCATAGAGCCAATCCAACAAGAGGAAACCCATGAAGGAATTACCAATAAGTTAGTGTGAAGAGCATCCAAATAGGCATCATCAACAGGGGACGGCAACACCCTGTGGGACATTTCCTCAAACGCTTCCGCCAACTGATCCATAACGGCTGGCCCAAGCTTCTTAGCCACTTTCTCCTCGTCGGCAGGATCTCCAAGATACAGTCCCCCAGCTTCATCATCAGAATCATTTCCTCTCCCTCTCCCTCTTCCTCTCCCTCTCCCTCTCCCTCTCCCTCTTCCCGCTGATGCACCTCTGCCACCTCTAACTCCAACTCCACCTCTCCCGCCTTCCTGGTCTCCCCTCGACAAAATCCCCACTGCCTTTTTCACCTTCTCCTCCTGGCTCAATTGCTCACGAGGAGAGCTCTTATCTGCTGCCCGCACGTCAGAAGCAACAGCCTCGGCTGATATGGGCTGCTGTCGCTGGCGAATGTGACGATTCTCTATTTTAGGCTTTTCGGATTGGACTGCAGGTGGTTTTATGGGCTTCCCGCGGCCTGCGCCAGATAAAACATTGACGATTTCCGTTGGAAGTTCTTTCTCTTTTCTTACTGGGACTTCAGATTCGGCGGAATCATATCGTGCTTCTTCGTCCTTGACGAAGAGCGGTGGCATCTTGATATTAGCTTTTGACGGTTTTCCGGAGGAGTCAGATTCTTCTTCCGGCGGTGGCGAGGGGGGCATAGTGGGGATAAAACCACGGCCGCGGCCCAGGGGAGGAGCCTTGGAGTCATTGTTCAAGAAGGAAGAGAATGAAGGGATAACGGGGGAGGACGGAAGTAGTTTACCTCTGCCGCGGCCATGACCATGCGGCTGTGGAGATGCATCGGCGTTTTTGGCACTATCGGGTTCATTTTCGGTGGGGCTGTCGACGGTGAACTGGAAGGGGGTACCGCGGCCGCGGCCGCGGCCTCTGCCGCCACCGCCGCTGGATGAGGTGGAGAAAGCGGCAGAAATGGAGGAAGTGGTAGCGGTGGCTCGGCCGATCACTGGGTACGGGATCTTCGTTAAGCTTCTTCGCATTTTGGAATTCCGGACGAAACGATTCGGATCGAGAACCGGATAGTATGGCCACTAGGGTTTATATGTTTTAGGATTTCTTTCCTTTATTCCTTAAATCACTATTTTTCTTCTCACCATCTCCAACTTTTAAAAAATATGTAAATAATTAAAAGTAAATAAAGATCACAAAAAATATTAAACTTTTTAGATTGGCCGTTCATCTATATTTCTATACTAATATTTATATTAATATATAAAGAAAACTCCCTCCACACTCACAAACGGCGATTAATAACACCGTTGCACTGTTTTTTTATAAAGTCGAAAATGCCCTTCAACCAATTATAATATGAATAACTTCTTCAACTTTTAAATTTTACATTAATTGATAAAATAGTTTCTTTTTTCTTTCTTTCTTTATATTTTTTTTAATGTGTTTTATTGGTTTATATTTTGCTCTTATTTATATCTATATCTATATCTATATCTATACTATTATATAAAGAAAACCCCCTCCATACTCACAAGCGGCAGTTACTTACACCGCTGTACCATTTTTTGTGAGGTCAAATATGCCCTTCAACCGATACTATAACCAACTTATTTAACTTCCAAAGTTTTACTAATTAATAAGTTATTTTTTTTATTTCTTTTATTTTTTTAATGTGATGTAATGATTTATATATTTTACTCTTATTTATAATAATAATATATTTTAAAGTGCAAAATAATATATATTATATGCACGCAGGGACGGCGTGCCACAACAGCTAGTTAATATATAAAGAAAACCCCCTTCACACTCACAAACGGTGGTTAATGACACCGCTACACCATTTTTTTATAAAGTCGAAAATGCCCTTCAACCAATTATAATATGAATAACTTCTTCAACTTTTAAATTTTACATTAATTGATAAATAATTTCTTTTTTCTTTCTTTCTTTACATTTTTTTTAATGTGTTTTATTGGATTATATTTTGCTTTTATTTATATTTATACTAATATATAAAGAAAACCCCCTCCATACTCACAAACGACGGTTAATGACACCGCAGCATCATTTTTTTATAAAGTCGAAAATGCCCTTCAATCAATTATAATATGAATAACTTCTTCAACTTTTAAATTTTACATTAATTGATAAAATAGTTTCTTTTTTCTTTCTTCTTTTTTAATGTGTTATATTGGTTTATATTTTGCTCTTATTTATAATAATTCATTTTAAAACAAAAAATATATATTATATGTACGCAGGGACGGCGTGCAACAACGGCTAGTATAAAGAAAAGGTCTTTATCAATCACAAATGACGGTTTATGACACCGCTACATCAATTTTATGGTTTGACGATAATACTCCTAAAGTTAGTTTTTTTTTTCTTTTTTTTTAAAAATGTAATTTGTTGATTTATACATATATATATTTCTTATATTCAATAACTTTAAAACGTGTAATACTATTTTACATGCACATCGAAACGACGTAACACCACGACTAATAAAATATAATTACTACTAACTATAAATGGTGAAACGATTTTGAATAGTATCAATTTCGTTTCAATGTTTGTTGGTTTGAACGGCGGCAATTTTGGTTGTTTCGCTTCTTATGACTATAGTTGTACATTGAAGTCTCATTATTGTACAAATGTATGACTTTTTTCATTCCATGAGTACAATTAATATGATGATGTTTTGAGCCTGGTTGGTCTAAAGTGCAATTGTTTTCGTCGTTTTGTCCTCGATAGTCTTTTGCTACAGAAATTTGATTATTTTATTAGACTAAACAAACTGAACTTGCTAGCAATATTCAATCCATAGTTTATTTAGTAATTGGTACACAGGTTATTTTTGCAACAATTTATTTAAGCACAAAAAAAGAGTCTTAGAGAAAATACGTAAGAGTTTCATCAAATAAATACAAAAATTAAAATTTCTTAAAAAACCAACATAATGAAGAAATTACATTTTCGAAAATGACGAGTTTCTATTATTTTTTTCTAATTTATATTTGAAATAGACAGAACATTAAACATCAATATATGCAGTTTCTTAAATATATAGATGAAATGAATGTCATCCACAATATATACGTATATATTGAACGGAAATCATAAAACAAAAAATACAACATTATTTCACAATAGAAAATTCGAACTACTCATCGTCACCATTATATGTTGAAGTAAGTATAATTTAAGAACCAATGTAAAAGATTGTAATAAATCAAAATTTCAAAGAAAATATAGCTGGAATACAAAATCATTTTGTTCTTGCTGATCAAGTTGCTGACTAAAATTATACAGTTAGTTCAATGTCAGCATTTTGCTTCTGTTCCTATTTAGTGAACATCATCAAACAATGATCAACTTCTTATAAAACTTAGAAATAACACAAGCACACCGCAAGAATACCTCTACAGACCATTCACCATCATGATCGCAAATAGCTTCCCAACAAGAGAGCATTATTCTTCATATGGTAGGTAGCATATGTTGGGAATAATCACCAAGGCCATCATGTTAGCAGATAAAAGGAGCTTTAACATGATCGTCGCTGCAGTAAAGTCCGGGACGCTGAGTGTAGCCTTGTCTCTTCAATATCTCCCTAGCGTTGAGGACGAGATCTCGGTTACTGACTCGACCATTTGTTTCTTCAATTACCATCTGAATTGCATTGCTTAAGGCACCATAAGCTTTACTAGCATCACCTGGTGGGTTGGCATCGGCAGACGTTTGGTCTGTTTGGCAGCCGCTGATGAGAATGCCACTATCTGGCAATGATCTTTTGGTGGCTCCAGCATAGACTTCCCTTTTGCTTCCAACTTGGGTTTCCATGGCAGGTTTTGCATAAGTCCCATTGGTTTCTTCCAGTTTTTGTTGCAAAAACTGCATGGCCATGCCCCCGACCTTCCCCAAGAACCCACCACCTGCATCAGCTCCCTGGCCCTGGCCCTGGTCCTGAAGTTGGGTCAAGATCACCTTCATAAATTTCTTAACCTTGGGACTGGCATCATCACCGAATACATCAAAAAGAGTCGGCCTCAAATTTCCTACGTCTACATTTTCCTTGCCGGTCTTTTGCTGGAGTATCTCAATCAGAGTTGGAAGTGGCAAAGCTTTGTTCTTCATGTAGCCCTGCCCTTGATGATGTCCTCCCAAGTCTTCATCTTCTCCTTTATCTTCACGGTCGCGGCCAAATCCCATTCCTGAAGGGATGCGAAAGCCATGGGCCTGAACAGCATCTTCAACTCTTTTCTGCAAGAAGCCCAGGAATCCACTGCCAGCTCCATCCTCTTCTTCCTCATATCCCTTGGTGCTCTCTCCAATTTGCTCCTTGGCCTCATCAATTAGACCACCACTGTGACAAGAATCGGATACAATGGTGATTCGGCATCCCTCTGGTACTTGGTCAACTAAATCTCTGAAATCATCATCTGATGGCACACAGAAAGCGTCATCCACTAAGAATCTCTAATTACACACTGTAATCTTTCATATTCAATGGAAAAAGGCATACAAATAGTATTGTCGTAGACATTCCTACATCTCTTGTAGCTACGGAGGTATGAAAAGATTCACAGCTACAATCATCAAATGCAAAAAGATCATACCAAGAAATTCCATCATAGCTGGTATTACATAAACCAGGCATCCAAATCGAGCTTCACAAGTATATGAGCAATTCTGTCCTGCCCACGCCAAAGTATAAAATCTTTGGAGCACAAAGAACACCACATTATTGCTGTAACCATGAAAAGCGCATGCTCGTACCATGACCTCACCAAATGATTCAAAATGCCCAGTTCACCTAATTTCCATTTTGATATCTATATTACAATCTTGCCCAATAGGGTTTCAAATCAAACAACACCTTCTAATAGATTTATCACCCAGTATATAGCACACACATTTACATACAAAACACCAAAACGCAGACGAATATCAGAAAATATGAAGGAAAAGGGGGACGCCGGCGGCTGACCAGTAATAAGATTCATGTCATTAGGGACAATGCACTCATCGTAGCCGGTGTCGTCATCCTCGCCTGTCTCCGCCGGAAGGCGCGTGCCGTGGCCACTGTAGTGCACGAAGAGAAAGTCTCCGGAGTGGGCGGATCTCACCAAACCGTCCAGCGCGGCGCGGATGTTCCGGCCGGTGGGCTCTTTGTAGGAATCGTCTGTGTCTATGAGCACCGTGATATCATCATCGTGAAATCCATATCGCTCCACCAGGCATTCGTGCATTCGCCGTACATCGTTGATGCATCCCTTGAGCTCTGCCTTGGTTCCCGGGTAATTGATCCCGATCAACACCGCCCTTTTCACCATTGCTTTCCCGGATTACTTCTGGTGTTTGAATGTTCTCTTTATTTTGTGTTCAGTGGAGTTCTTTGTACAAAAGTGTTGAGTTATACACTTTTATTTTATAGGATGATGATGATGATGATGATAATAATATGAGACCATTACGATCTATTGAAGGGTTAGGCCGCGTTTGGTTCTATTTTCATTTTCGATATGTAAGTTTTTATTTTTAGGTTGTAATATTTTTATTATGTTTTTGTCTTGATGGTTATATTTTATGCCCAAATCTCTTTATTAATCCCCATCTTCATTTTTAGTCCTAGCTTTAATCCCTGACGTCTCTTAAATATATTATAATGGTCTCTTATTTTTTAAATAGGTCTCACTATGGTCACTGACTATCAAATTGTAATGAAATCTAATTAAAATAGATGAAATATTTTACTAATGAGGATTAAAATTGAAAAAAATCATATATTTTAATAATTTGTCAATTATTAAAAAATAATTATGGTACTTCAATAATATTATTTTTCTATAACCAAACAAAAAATATATATATTAATAAAACAACAACCAATTATTCAAAAAAGAAAAGATCAAATTCAATAAATATGTGTTAAGAATCTCGGTCGACATATTTTTTCTCTTTACTTTAAGCAAGTTAATTTTTCTTTTTCACAGTGATTATCAAACATGATTATAGTGTTCACTATTTTGTTTTTTCCACCTCTTTAATTCTTCATATTTATGATAAATTCATTGTCCCGTAACTTATATTAAAATCCAATTTCAAAATGCTTTGCATACTTCAAAATTATATCTAATTTGCTTTTATTAAATTTATTTATTTTTCTAAATAATTAGTGGTTATTTTATAAAATTTATATTTTTTAAGTTGTAAAAATATATATAATGTATTAAATTATATTTTTTTAATGATTGACAAATTACTACATAAATTATTTAATAATTTTACCCCTCATTAATAGAATATTCCATCCACTTAATTACATTCCGTTAAAACTGAATGATCAAGGACCATAGTGAGATATGCTTAAAAGATGAAGGACTATTAAGGTACATTTGAGAGATAAGGGACTAAAGTGGGATAACATTGATGAGTGACTAATAAAGGCTTTCGGCCTTTTTTTATTTTAAAAAGCTTTCAATTATTTATTTAATTATAAATAATATTATATCTTTACTTAATTTGACATAATATTGTTGATAATCTTAATCTAATGAAAAATACAATCATTTAAATTAAAAATACATTAATTTTAGGGATAGTTACACTACTCTTCCCTAAGATTTGGTATAATTACACATAAACCTCGCATGATTTGAGAAATTACATTTAATACTTGTGACGTTTGTTTCTGTCCAACAAATAGATCTATCCGTTCCAATGTTTTAAAAACCGGATCGGAGATCGAACCGGATAAATTATTGGGTCACTGGTTCGGCCGAAATGAAAAAACCAGTTAACCCGGATTTTAGTATATACATACACATATATGACATATCAATACATTATATATCAATTGATTAGATTAAAAATATAATTCAAATAAATATACAATCAAATAAATCCCCAAAAATAATTTAACAAGAAATACACAATTCAATATAGTTCAAAATATTTGCAATAATTTATGAATTAATAATTTTATTCCACAATTTATATAATTTATATATAATCAACAATTTAAAAATTACGTACAACTTATACAATTCAATTATAATTACAATTTATATAATTTAATTAAAATAATTTATATAAAAATTGTATGCATCCTTCCTCTCTACATATTTTTTCTCTCTCTCTACATATTTTCTCTCTCTACTCATTTTTCTCTCCCTCTCTCTCTCCATCAGTTCAATCGTCCTCTCTCTTTCTCCACACTTTCCAACATTATTACAATGTTTGGCCTCATTTTCGGCCCATCCCGGAGATGGGCCGAAACAAAATTTACGTTTGGATCAACAGCAAAATACCATGACTTGGTGTTTTGCCACTTTCAGCCCATTTCCCCAGGTATAATCAGCTGTAGCCCATCTCATTTCTCATTTCCCCAATAACATGTCAGCAACCCACAAGTAAACCCTAGCCAATTTTAACGATTTACTGCCGCCGTCGCCGTGGGTTGGACCTCCGACCGACGTCCTTGAACGCCACCGACGAGGCGGTCAAGGCCGTCAATCGGAAGAACGATCGACGGCCGAAAATTTTGTTCACGGCCACCTCCGCACGTGACATCGCGCCGCCGGTTTATGTGATGCCTACGCGCGACACCGCCGCTCGCGATGCCGCCACTCTCGATGGGAAACTCGCGATGCCGCCTCTGGTCGCGATTCCGCCATGAGTATATGTCACCACTCGCAGCGCCGCCGGTCGGGACATCAAGATTGTTTGGCGAGGCTGCCGGTCCGATTTTTGCAGGGGTTTGAAGCTCCACCGACGTTGGTGGAGGCAGCGTAATACATTTTTACAGTTTGCAGTTTAGTCCCTTTACTTTTATTTATTTTAAGTTAAGTCTGCTTCAAATTAATGTATAGCACTGTTTTTTTCCAACATTAGAGCACTGTTTTTTTTCCAACAATTATTGTTGATCACTGTTGGATAGTCAGTGACTGGTTGCCCAATTTTTTGATATATCTTGCAGATTGTAGGTTGTCTTTGTTTATTGCGTGCAGCCTTTTCAGAAATTCCTTTTCTGAAAAGGCTGGTACTTCTACTGTTACCCATTTGATTATTATGGATGCACTGTTTACGTTACTGTTTCTCATGTGAATTGAGTGGGATGCATTTCGAGCTGGTGCTATATATATGTGTGTTCTCCCTTATTTTAGCACACACTATATTTTCATAGTTGTAAGAACATTGTAATTCAAAGCGAGGTTTGTTGTGTGCGCGTGCAAGCAGTTCATTGCCAGTTTATCTAATCAGACAACATTCGGTTTAGTTTGGTGCTATACATTCGCAGCCTTTAAACTTTTGCGGTGCACTAATTTCGTGTTGATAAGGTACATGTTCAGTCCAGATTTATCAATGTTTGCAGTGGTGTTATGTGTTATGTTTGTAGTGTTGTTTTTGTGTTATGTGTTATGTTTGTAGTGTTGTTTTTGTGTTATGTAATATGTTGTTTTTGTGTCCTTGTATCGTAGAATGTAGTGCTGGTTTCATCTTTTATATTGCCTTCACAGATTTTGCATGACTCCCTTCTCTATAACGAAAGATTGGTAGTTTGTAGATTTTATCCAACTTGACAAAGATCTGTCCCTTAACCGGTAGTACATTAGATATTGTTTTTTTTCCTTTTTTTGCGGTATTGTAGCTTCAATTTTTGGTTCATTATTTTTCATGCTCATAGGCTATGTGCATATTTAGATTTTTATTCCTACAGATTTCAAAGTCCAGTATATATACGTTTTTTTTTGCTAGCCGGGGTTTTAACTTTGATTTATATAATTAGGCTTGTTTTAAGTTCATCTGGTCTTTCATATTTGTTTGATGCTTTCACCAGTTGGTTTGATCACTTCGAAAATCATGTAAGGGTATTCATATATTTTGTCATTGGAATATATATTGCTATTATGCTATTTTGAGCAGATAAATTAAAATATATAATTGTTCTCTTCTAATAAATAGAACAATTTATTTCAGTATTTATGTTCATAGTTATCTCTTGATAAAATTTGTTATTTATATTGTTAAAATATAAAATATTAATAGCGAATTTTTTACCTTATGTGAATGCTCTCATTAATAAGTAATTTTCAAGTGTATTAGTAAATGCATTACTGCTACATTAGATCCTTAATAATGTTTCCTTTAAAAAAAAATTAAATCTCGAATTATGTTCATTTCATGGCATTAGGTTAAATAATCCTGGTTTTGTTATACTAATTAAGCAGTATGGTGTTGTTAATTAATACATGTGATGGAGCATATACGCGATACAAAAAATAAACATTGAAGGTCAAATTACTAATAATTGGCCCTTGATATTACGTTGTGTTTTTTTTTTAATAAGTCAAACTCTCACTTTATTTCTTTTCTCACTGAATAAATACTTTGATGCAAACACAATGTGGTGGGGTCATATTTTACCATGCAAATTCTTCTTCAGTTCTTTGGTTTTGAAGTTACTCATCTCTAACTATTTGATTATTTGGGAGTTACAAATAATCAACAATTGGGGTTTAATAATAAAATTGAACCATAATTGCGTTGTATAATGATAATATATATTAAGATGAAGCTATAACACTGCCGCATTTTTACTGTATACAGTCGGATCATTTACTATTTAATATTTTATAATTATTACAAATAATTGTAGTCATTTATATACTATGTGGGTTAATACACTTTATATTTATCTACAGTGATGTATATATATATATATATTTACCATTCTATAACAAATGTGGGGACTCTTTGTTATATTTTAAATACTTTATGTTAACATTCATAAAAAGAAAATACAAAATACGTTTAGGTTAAACGAACAAGATAGTATTGTGTGCGGGCGGACGAGAATCGTGTTTTATCCACTTTTACTTTGATGACGTGACTCATACAAGTATGAAGTTCTATCTTCTTTGTATCTACCTTAAATTACAAAAAGATGGACCCAGTATGGAGCGACATAGGTTCATCGCATGGCGCTCGTCCAGACAAAGTTGTCTGGACGCCGTATATGGAGCATATGTTCATTGAGTTCATGCACGAGGAGTTTATTAGCCACCGACTTCAATCATCAACGTTTTCACCCTCTGTATGGGCTCGTATATGTGAGAAGATGAACTCAGCCATGTCTCCTGGGTATGTGTTTATGACGGACCAATTGAAGGGGAAACTAAACAGATTGCGTAGGGCTTGGCATCTCATGAACGACATTTTAAATAGGGTACTGGATGGGGTTGGGACTCGGAACGTAATACTATAACAGATGATGCGGGGCGGTTGGAGGACCTTTACCGTGTACATCATAGTTTCAACTTACGCTACTTTGTTAACCCTTGTTTTCACTCGATTGTCATTAACCTCTCAATCTCCTATGAGTTACCGCTCCATGCATATTCTCTTTTGTAGGAAAATCCTGAATATAAGAAAATAGTTGAGCACGGTCTGCCGCATTTTGATCTCTGCACGCAGATGTTTGCAAGAAACACCGCATCAGGAGGGTTTGACGCAGGTTTCACAAACTACCAATGTTTCCTCGCGCCGTATCGCGGTACTCGGTACCATCTAGCTGAGTACAGGGGACAGGGCCGTCAGTATCGTACCCCACAGGATTTGTTCAACCATGCTCATTCTCGATTGCGCAATGTAATAGAACGTTGTCTCGGCGTACTGAAGAAACGCTTTCCAATATTACAGTGAGGGATGCCGAGCTACCTCCTTCAACATCAAGTGGAAATAGTTATTGCATGTTGCACACTGCACAACTTTATCCGTAGGTTCAGTAATGACGATATCATTTTCAACGAACCAGAAGACGACATTCCACAGGACATGGATGCCTTTTACCATAGAGGACATCCGACCGTCGTGGAGGTAGAAGCCCAACGAGCATTTCGAGACAACATAGCAATGCAGATGTGGGCAGATCGGGCAAGCACTTAGGGGAACTAAAACTTTTGTATGCTCTGTGTGTATGGACACGTGTCATTTCATTATCATAGTTGTGTCGTTTCTATGAATTTGTGACCAAAACTCTTACTTACGTTTTCCAAACCATGACAATGTCGGATGCTTTATATTTCATACTCTTAATTATCAATTAATTAATGTGCAATATTTTCACTATATGTATTGAGCGTCTACGACACAGTTTGACCCTCGGCTTTTTTTTGCACTAAAATGTAATTGTATGTATACATATTTTGACCTTATGTATTTAGCATTTGTTTACAGAACTGGACCCTCGCCTTGTTTTTGCACTAAAATGTAATATCATGTATATCTATTTGCAGTCATGACGTACGAGGGAATTTTGGAGGCGGCCGGATTCCCACAGGAGGCACACTGGACGCTGGAGATAGAGCACGCTTTATGTGGATGATTCTGGATGCAAATACAGCGGTGCCTATGGCCGATGACGATGTGGCGGAGGGCCAGATGGCATACTGGTCCCTTGCGTTGCGGCGATATGGTGGATATCCATACACCAGGGAGCAGGTTCGCATAAAATTCTACGAGTTCAAAGAGCGCTTTCGCACCTTCCACGCGCTTGCACAGTTACCTGGGGTTGAATTCGACTGTCAGACAATGTGGATGGCGATACCAAACCACTTGCAACGACATGTATTACAGGTATGGGACGACAATTCTATAATTATGCAAATTCACTTTATCAATCTTGCGTCCTTCAAATATATGCATTAACAACTTTTGTGTGTCCCCCATATATGTCAAACAGGCTTACCCGTTGGCCCGCCGTTACCGTATTTATCCAGAGCCACTGTATCCTAGTATGCTGGAGGTATGGGGTCCTGCACGTCAACGACAGGACTTTGGGGACGTTCACAGTGTCTCCCAGCAACACGACAGCAACTCCGCCGGTCCGAGCATACAGCACGGTGATCGAGACGCTCCAATAGAGATTTCGGATTCCGTTACCCAATCGGTAAGAACACGTACACATGTAGGAAGTTGGGAACCGGAGGGCCATGCTGCACGTGGAAATGAAGCCTCCCTATTGCGACGGACTGCTTCGGTAGGCCACCGACGGAGCCTAGACAGGGCATCTGGTACCGGCGGTATTGGGTCGTGGACTGATTATATCCGTCGTTTCGGACTCCGGTCATCCCGCGGTGGACATACAGCCAGTGAAGGGGATAGTACCGCGCGGTCAAGGCCACCGAGGGGGCCGCGGTCGGGCCAGAATGACTAGTCATAGGTATCGGCGGTGGAAGCATGTATAGATCGTATATGTCAACTACTATTCATCGGCATGTATCTGAACAATGGTGCTGATGTACTTAAGGAATTTGCAATGAGTTATTAACTTAACTTTAGTTTCACATATTCGGTTGTGTGTCTATGCATAAATTACACATTCGAGAGCATAAAGTGCATCAACTTATACAAATATTGAATGGTTCAACTTACAGTTTAATGGACATTTATAACCACATTATATTTCTATTAATGCATTCATTTGAAAAATTATACAAAGGTTACGGTACATGTTCGAGCCAATAGTATAATATTGTCGAGCTGCATGAAAATTTCCGACTTGAGAAGCGGTAGAAGCTTTACTATTTATTATTAAAGTGATTGAGGTATTATTATACAGGAGGCTCTTTAATTTTGCGAAGGGTAATAATTAATCTACATAATATTATTTAATCAAAATATTTTTATTATTCATGAAAATAAAAAAAAATAATACCTAATGTGCATATTAAATATTATTCATGAAAAGAAAAATATAAGTAATAGGAAAATAAGAAATTACAATTTAATAACATTAATATATTAAATTAGTCAACCCACCTAACAACAAATAAAAATTAATATATACATATACACATTTAAATACAAACAAAAAGACATGATGTGACAATGAACAGTATATTTTGTCTCCCAAATATACAACACAATACAATCAATATCTTCTTTACACTATTTAAAACTATCTCCAAAAATAAAACCAAACATACACTATTTTCTAACACACACTTATTTATCTCTATTTTTCTCTCTCTATCTCCCAAACTCAAAACAAAACATGCTAAAAATGGAACCAAACATAGCGTATGACTCTTCCTCTCTCCACATATTTCTCTCTCTCCCCCAGTCCATCCCCCTCTCTTTCTCTGTACATTCTCTCATCAAAAGAAAATACAAACCATCAACACCAACATACTAGAGCAGCAGCCACTGCCTCTGTTCGTGTTGAAAGAAGTTTGAAGCAAGAGGGTGGTTTTTTACTGAAAAAAATCACAAGAAAAAAAGGATCGAAAGAGGTGGGTTTTTTACCGAAAAATCACAAGAAAAAAAAAAGGAAAAAGGGATGAAGAAGGAATAATCGAAGAGGTTTGTGTGGGTAAAAAAACCCGTCTCCTTTTTTCTTAATTTTGTCAAAAAAAAAAATTTAAATGTAAGTTTGAACCGGTTTTTTTATTGGGTACCGAGTCACCGGTTTTTATCGGTTCGCTCTGGTTTTATAGCGAGCGGGTTTTTTGGTCGAACCCGGACCGAAGGAAGGGCCGGTTCCTGGTCGGTCCGACCGGTCCGGTCCGGGTTTGAAAACATTGATCCGTTCGTCAATTTTCACGGAATTTGTTGATATTAGCAAAAAAAAATGAATGAAAATTCATATTTATCCCCGATTGATTTATTACTCACTTATTACAGATAAAATAAATATTTTTTTTATCAAACTACCCTTACATATCTTCGCACGCGCTTATTTATGTAAGGTGGCACATATTCATTTTTATAAATGTAGTTTGGTCAAAAAATATTTGGCTTAATTGCATAAAACCTCTCTGTGTTTTAAAAACTCCGCTAAAAATCCCCCTGTGTTTTAAAAATAGACAAAAAATCCCCCTCTGTTTTATTAAATGTGGCTTACTTGCCTCTCTCCGTTAAATGAACTTAACGGCGTTAATTTTTTCTTCATATGACCGTTATACCCTTTTTATTATATATTATTTTCTTAATTTAATGACCGTTGGATCTTTTTTTATTGTATAGTGACCATTAGATCAAATCAATTAATCACAACCGTTGGATCTTAAAAAAATCAAAGGTCTAGATTCAACAAATTATTTAATTTATCTTATATATAAATAATTGAAAATTATAAAAAATAAATTATATTTTATATAAAAAATAAAAAATATAAACCCTGCTCCCTACCCACCCCACCCCCCAGCTACCCCCCTCTCCATCCCCCCGTCTACCCCTACCCCCGTCCCCACGTCGTCGCCCCGAACTCTGGCGATGTCGCCTCGCCCAGAACAGATTTGGGTGACGGCTACGTCGCCCAGATGAAAGCAGATAACGGCGTCGCCCTTCTGTTCGGGGGCGGCGACCGTCGCCCCTGCAGATAGGGGCGATGCCGCGCCCCCAGATCTGGCGACGGCGACCAGACAAGAGAAAGCGGGCGATGGCAGCGGCCGTTGCTGTCGCCCCCAGTTTTTTTATAGTTTTTTTTTTTAATTTTTTAATTATTTTTATTAAATATATGTTTTAGTTAATTAAAATTAGTTTTAGATAATTAAATATATTTAAGAATAAATTTATTTATATTTTTATGAGGGATGAAATTGCAAAAAGAATCCTTAAAAAAAATCAAGTTGACCATGGAAATTTTTAATATAATATAGGGGTATTTTAGTCAATTTATGATTAGAAAAAGGTCAAAACACTTCAAAAATCATGCCCAGATGCACTTCAGGCGCGAGCACCACACCTTCCGTTAATTTCTAACAAAAGGGGGGCTTTATGCTGAATTTATTAAAACACGGGGACTTTTTTGCCTATTTTCAAAACACAAAGGGGTTTTCAACGATTTCGCGAAAACACAGGGGGGTAAATTAGAATTTAGTCAAAATATTTATTGGACGAAAATAAATGATAAGATTACTAGATGTAATTTTTCATATCACACAAATTTTATATGTAATTACACTAAAACTTAAGGGAATGAGGTATAATTATCCCTTAATTTTATACAATTAATAATAAAAATGTCAGTCTCTAAGTCTCAACGAATTTAAATATATTTATAATTTTATATAAAGATGTATAATGAAATTAAAAATGTATATTTCAACTAAAATAACAATATATAAAAGTAAAATCCACAGCCATGTTACCTTGGTGAGTTGATAGTTAACCATGAAAAGAATTTGATCGCTATTCTTTACAGGGTAAATTACATATTCCCGTCGAACTATAGATCTTTTTACACTTTATCTACCAAACTATTTTTTTGTATCAAATAACTCTAAAACTTTGCTTTTTTTTCTTTTTTCACTTTGCCTTTTGATCTCGTTTTTTGGCCATTTTTTTTCAGCCAAAAATAGTGCACGTGCAGTGCTTGTGAGTTTATTAAGGGCAATGTAGTATTTTAAAAATAGCCCCTTCATATATATATATATATATATATATATATATATATATATAAAGAAGGGTAAATTGCATAATACCCCCTGTGCTATGGTGAAATTGCGCAAAATCTCATTGTGTTATTTTTATAGGCAAAAAACTCCCGTATTACACAGACTTATTTAATATTGTAATATAAAAAACATGATTCTAAAATATGTATATTAACAAAAATGGTGCAAGTCGAACTCAGAGAGTTCGACTTCAACTTTTATTTTTTTATTTTTGATATTTATAATTTTAATTTTAACGGCACACATTAATTTTAATTTTATAATTTTCTCAATTTTAATTTTAATTTTAACAACTAATTTAAAAATTATACCCACCAAAAAATTTATATTTATACCAAAAAAATATAAAAAATTATTAAAAAAAATACAACAACTATTACAATTATTATTATCTTTTACGACCCCTCACCGACGCATCAGCTTGTCTTGAATGGCCCTCCCTTTGTTGGTATTGTTGTCTATCCCGCGCTTGTGCCCAATCCATCTCGTTATGAATAAGTGATGTTTAGCTTCTACTAGGACGAATGATGCCATGCAGAGTAGTGTCATGGACCAACTCAATTCTGGAACATCCCAATAATCTTCCACCATCAAAGGATGAAAAGACTTAAAATATGTTCTCTTGTAAACCATTAAATCGTAATAGTCCTTAACCATTGATGCAACACTAATTCTATATGCAGCGCATACCTTTTGAGCATACGAGCACGGGATGCTGAACTGACTCCATTTGCCACATGAACATTCTCGTGTGGTAATTTTGATGACGTGAGTGTTGAATATATGTCCAGTCTAACGCTTTGTTACAACTGAGGCAGACTGTTGATGTTGGTTGTATCTCATCACAGCATGTTCAACACTTTTTTTGAACCAACATTGGAACAATTTGTTTGCAAAGTCCGTCCATGGTTGGTTGTTGCTTAACATGACACCGCTCTTGGCCATCCTCTCACGAAAATAGTGGACTAAACGAGCAAATGTTATTTCCACTATTGCAGTCACAGGCAATCGACGAGCCCCTTTCAGAACTCCATTGATGCACTCTGACATGTTGGTTGTGAGAATTCCTCACCACCATCCGCCATCGTGAGAAGCTGTCCATTTTTCCTTTTCAGTCCCATCTAAGTACACAAACACTTCTAACTTATGCGCCTTTATCTCGTTCATGGTTCGATTGAACTTGATGATTTGATATTCAAAACCAGCGCTCCAACAAAGGTCCTTTAATTCCACATTATTGTAGCGACAGTTGAAATTAGGACACACGTGCCTCAAGCAATATCTGTGCACTCCCTGGGGTGGCACAAAATCCGAAATTGCATTTACTACTCGAATGAGACCGGCATGACGGTTAGAAATAAGACACATCCCAAACCGTCTTCTTATAATATGTTTGCTCAACATTTGAAGAAACCAGGTCCAAGATAATTCGGATTATTCATCGATAATAGCAAACGCAAGAGGAAGTACTTGTTGATTCCCATCCATGGCAGGTGCAATCAACATTTTGTGCTTGTATTTTGTGTATAAGTGTGTTCCATCTACACTGATGACATTGCGGCTGAATTGGAACCCTTCGAAGCACAGTTTGAATGCCCAAAAGACATATTTGATCACGTATGCATTGCTTGACCGCTGAAAGTATTTATGCTGCCATTCAACAATCATTCCTTCATTGTACTTTTGGAGAGCCCCCATGTAACTTGGTAACTTTCGAATTGAACTCTCCCATGTGCCATAAACAGTTTCACAGGCCATCTTCAAACTATACCATGCCTTTTGATATGGTATGTCGAATCCTGTATGGTCCTTCACAGTTTGTATGGCATGCTTAATTCCATATGAGGGGTCGCATTTTACCTGCCCCAATATAAAGAAGCAACATACCTTCTGTCTAAATTACAATGTTCAAGGACATATCGTTAACAACACATGTGTGGTCCCCCCATATTTTGTTATTTCCCAACACCCCCTTCTCGATTTTATTATTCCTCGTAACTCCCATATACACCACACATCTGAATAGGAAAAAAAAATAAAAGATCAATACACTTTCTAGTGAGATAGTGATAGACGACTATACAATATTGATACGTACCTAGGGTGCTATGTTTATAGACGACTTTCCTTGTTTTTTGGGTACTCTCAAGTACCACATATTCACGCCGTGTATGCCGTATCGAATGATCTTTAACCGCTCCTATTAAATGATCTATTTTTGGAAATCATTCCCACATCAAGTGTCCCTTCATTAGCATCATAAAATTTCGCATACTTTGAAGACGACACATTAATGGAGTCAGCAGGTATCTCGGGAATGTCCGATCAAAAAATGGTATAGAACGATAAAATATTTCCTCATTACTATTATTTGGCATAGACGGTTCATTGGTTGGTGACATACCTTGAGCGTCGGTTGCAAATGTTTCAGCCATGTTATTTATGTCAACCTCGTTCTCAGGTTTTCGGGTGTTATTGGAAATTCAACTTCATCTGGTTCAAAATTATGATCTAAAAAATTGGTGCAACTATCTCTTCAGGATCTTGTTCATTTTCCTCGTCAAGGTCTTCTTCTAGCACTGACTCGTCATTTCTACGTGATTGGGTTGCCCCGGATTGAATTCCGACGTTTTCTAAGCCTCGTATAACAACAACCACGTCAGGTGTCGACTCATCTACGCCATAATTTGAAGTACTCCCAAAAAAATCACCACCAGACGGGCCAGTGCAAAAATCACCACTAGATGGGCCTGCAAAAAAATTACCATTGGAAGCACCTGCAAAAAAATTACCACCGAAGGACCTGCTAAAAGGTCGCGGTTGGAAGAAGAAGGTAGATCTTCATTGGCTAAAAGTGACATGTATTCGCCCCAAGGTTAGCTAAACATATTTGAATGTTGTGATGGGTATTGATGTTATTTTTCAACATATATTTCTATGATTTGATAGCCTGATGTAGGATCCAAAAAGAATGGCAAGCTGTCATCGTCTTGGATTGACATGAGGGTCTCTTTTATATGACCGAGATAGTGGTATGCATGTTTTGCGAATACTTTCAATGAGTATTCGTTGCTATCAACACCTGTCTGCTGGTATAACCTCGCCATAAATTGAGGATAAGTTGATGAACGAGATATCCTCAACGTTCCAAAAGGCAATCGATCGTAGGTCACTGACCAACCATCATTCGATACCTCGCCACCAAAATACAAAATAACTTCTATTCGAGATGATGAATTCAACATACTATGGTGATGTTTTTAGGATAAACACAAAAAGAATGTGGGATATATGGCAGCTCACAACTCTGTGGTATGAAACCAATTGATGTTGAGCAACTCTATTCATACATAAATTCAAATTAAAGTTTCATTTTTCAAAAAGTTAAAAATAAAAAATAAAAAATAGGTCACGGGTTTAAAAACCCATGACCTGTTTTGGAGCCTTGTAGCAAACAAGGCTGAAAATTTTAGCCTTGTTCGCTGCAATTAGTTGCAGCCAACAAGGCTGCAAAATGCAGCCTTGTGGGCTATTTTGATGCAATTAATTGCAGCCAAGGCTGCAACATTGCGCAACCTTAGTTGCATTATCGGTCACGGGTATTTCACTTTGTGATGTATTATCGTGTAATGATGAGGCCAATACAAACTTATAATAATCGATTCCTACCAATACCACCGTACGATGTAACGTGGAACAAAAAATACAACTTCACCTGCACTGTATGGTGGACTGTCTGGGTATTTAAAGATATGCTAGATAGCATGATGGCTGATCAGGTAAACAACACTCATCATATAGCATCCTCTAACGGCACTACAACTATATCTTCCCTAAATGTCACACCTAAAGTAAATCCTATTTATATATGTAAATATGCACACAATTCAGTAACTGTTGAGTATATCTACCATAATCGCATCATCACATCCAACATATTTATCATTTTATCCACAAGAATGTACATATATCTATCAAACACCATCAAATGAATTGTTACAAAAACTTCATATGTTCTCCTTATTTTAATTCGTATTTAAACATCCAAAAAAAAAAAAAGATTTCTATTTTTATTGATAGACGAGGAAAAAACAACATACTGGCCCGACCTGACTGGAATGCAAAATTTGAACCTAGTCCTCGGTGAATAGACTTAACAAGATCTACACTTGAAAGATGTTAGCAGATGAATGAGCCTGCAACTCAATAAGTAAATAACCGGCACCAACTATACACGCGTCTCAAATATAGTTTCAACAAGACAAAACAAGCAACGTATATAAAATATAATTGATTTGATCAAGCACATTTCATTTCATTTCTCCACGTAACCATCTCATAACAAGACAATCAATCAAACTCGTCTTTCTCTAGTTGGCTTACCAGAATGTGATATAGTGTTTTTCTCCACCACTCAACCTCACTATCATCTCATAATATTTAAATGAATCTCCTTCACACGTCACACAGGCTCATCAGCCTCATTTCGCATCATAGCTCTTTCATTTCGCATCAAAACTCTTTTCATTTTGCATCATAGCTCTTTTCATATCACATCATAGCTCTTTCATATCGCATCATAGCTATATTCATTTCATTTTGCCACATACGTTGTTCAATATCATCAAGGGGTAATCATATCACAATTATATTTAGTTTCCATTACTCCATCGTTTTCACATATCACCGTTCTTGTAAGCCACTAGTCACGTAGTACCTCAAATCAACACTTTTCGCGTACAAGCACATGACAACAATATCATACAACTCATGGGATATCTCAATGCGTTTCCTCATTTCACTTTCACAATATAATCATTCAAAATAATCATCAATCACTCGCATAAATAAAAATAGATTGATTCCAGCATGAATCATAGGCTTACATAAATGTAATATCACTAAGGATGCAACATATAAAGAAGAAGGAACATGAATAGACATAACTAATTATGTACTTACACAACACTAATAGGAAATGGGAACATATATAGGCAGCACTAATTATTTACTTACCTCGATCTTACAACAGTATAGTTAGAAGATAGGGAGTCATTCAATCTCTACTTTATCCCCTTGTCCTATAACAAGTTATAACGCATATAATCAATTTTGTAATTTCCAAATAGAATATTAAATATTATTCGTATAATTTTCAATAATCTTTTAATATTTCATTTCTATCGAGATTCAAATCTTCGTTCAATTTCTTTTAAATAACTAGACAATCTAGACTTTCCAGTTATATATATATATAATTTGTCAATTAACTCACAAGAATCTATTTCATTAAACCCCGCATCTTATTATAGCTACCATTCTTCATAACAATTCTTGAATTCCATGATCTCAAACGCTTATATTCCTTTCTACTAAATATAATTCTTTCAGATATAACTTTATAATATTTTTCAAATATAATCTTCTAATATCCCTATCTAATTTTCTATCTATTTCTCAAATATAACTTTCAACCCCATTAGATTGAGCAAATCAATTATAGAAATGATTAAATCTACTAAATTAAGTAGTTTAAGTCATCAACTATAACAACCGTAATTCAATTGAGACATTTAGCCGGCCACTAATCTACAAATACTCAAACTTACAAAATTTCCTGGTTAAATATTAAATCGGATACTATAAATTACATTTAATAAATATACTAATCATATAATATAATTATATGAATTAATAAAAATTCTAATATTATTATTACTTACCTATGTCGACGAAAATGAGATGCTGTGAGCGAAGAGATCTCAGGCGGCTCTCTGTTTCTTTTTGAGTAAAATGAGGATAGACCTCTCTTTATATTTCACTTGTAGATTTTCTTTTTTTTTATTATTATTATTATTTAGTGGTGCTACATTGCACCACTTTCCATTCTCAGGTGAAATATTAGTGGCAGCTCCACGTGCTGCCACTATAAATTTTCACCTCCCTTTTATATATATATATATATATATATATATATATATTTGTATACTAATCAAAATTTTATTTTAGACCCTAATTTTTTTTTAAAATTTTACCATTTAACCCCAAATATTTTATAAAAACTCCAATTTAGGCCCTTCAAGTTTTAATATATTAAAAATTTAATCTTTAATTTATTAACTAATCAATTAAATTTCTTGCATAATTGCCAATTAATTTCACAATCATGTATGAAAATTTATGGATGTTACACATCATTATGCATATTTATTTATGAATATTAATTATCCACTAATTTAACATCTTTGCTTTTATTTCAGTTTTTATGGCAATCGTACGACATGAACTCGGATAACATTCTAACCCACTCAGATGAGTTCAACCCCAAGTTGTGGACATCAATACGTCCTCTAATCTTGTATGCTATTATGAAAATGCATCATCCTGAACGGGTACTTCGCCAATTCGGAATGAGGCAAGACATTCCACAGAGTACAGACGGTCGGGAAATGAGCCTCCATAACATCTCCCGTAGAGCATGTGGGGCACAGACTAGGAGACTCATCACATAATATACATTAGTAGATGGGATAGACAACATGAAATAATTGTGCGCCTACCACCGGTTTCCAACGGAAGAGATACAGAAAATGGATATTGGGATTGGTATAGTAGAATAACTTGTCGATTCGTCTCATCATCTACTGATAGACGTGTAGAGAGTGACTATCAACCAGGACATGCACCAAGTAGATAACATGTGGTATGTTGTGCAATAAAACATAATTCATGTTACACATATTTTTTCTTATATTTAAATTCATTAATTTTTAATTGGTTCAGGAGCAATATGCAGAGTCCCTTCATTTAAGTATGCAACCTCGACCAACCACTTTCGAAGAGGCTATGCAAATGCTTGACCGGCTCGATACCGAAATAGGTCATGTTCGTGAAATGCTTTCTCATCTTCCGACGGATAATAGGTCCGAAAAAAAAGCAACGCCACAAGATAATGCTCCATCCACGTCCCACATACAAAGGAGAAGCAGTAGCAGAATGTCTACAAGTTCAGTTAGAGGTGATGGTACTATTGGAGCAGATATAGCTGGTCCATCCATAGTGCACACACCTCTAAGGCCCCGTTTACTTTGAGGACTGAATTATATGAGTGATAGGATTATCTTGAATTGAATGAATGATAAAAAAAATCCTGTATTAATTGTAATGTGTTTACTTACATGTAGTCTAAAATTCTGATAAAATCTGTATAGTGTTTACTTTGTTGTATTTATTTGTTTTGTATGGCAAAATTACCCATTTGCCCTTCAGTAATTAAATAATAGAGACAAACAATTCACCCACCCCCATTGAAAGAAAAGGCCATATTCAAAGTAGAATTTTTTTTTAATTCTTCTTCTCCTCTATCCACAAAAGTTGCTTTTCTTTTGGTATGTCAAATTTTATGTAATTGTTGTTCAATTCATTCTCTAATTTATTTGTTTTTCGTAATTCATGTGCAATAATTTAATTTTTTTTTCTTAGGTTCCGATTTGTGGTTGAGGTTGGGGAAACATTGGTCAATTTTGATTTTGAATTTTTGAATTTTCGTCTCATATTATCTGAAATTTTCGAATATTTTGTTTTAATTTTGGCTAAAAAAAAAAACAAAAAGGTCACATTCAAGCATAATAATCGATGGAAGGTATGTTGTTAGATATATGAACTCTAGAATAAGAAATGGAGTCCAAGAAGAAAAGGAGAAGATGAAAAACTCACCTTGCAATCTGCTTCCCCTGTGCTTCGATCCAGCAAAAACAATGAAGAAAAGGGTGAGTATTGGTGTAATAGTGGTAGGTGAACAAAATATTTGTCCTATTTGAGGGCAAAAACGACTTTTACCAGGTGCATTAATTGTTGTATAAAACAAATGATAACTTATATCACCACCTTTGGTGGTATAAACTATGTAAGTGTAACAATAATTAGTACCGGGCTCTGAAATTGTATAGGGCCCCCATACATGAAAGTAAACAACATATTATCCTATACTAATTTTCTTATTCAGGCTAATAACTCAAAGTAAAAGGGGCAAAAATGTATATCAAGATTGCTATGTGCCTCAACCGCCCCAACAAAGTGATTGATTTGATTTAGCTCCATACATGCCAAGCCAGCAAGCTTATTATGGACAGGTTGATCTTGACCTTGGCCTTGGCACGAGTCAAACATATGTACCAGAGTATAACATATCACCAATTCCATTTCCACCATTTGGTGCATATCGTGATTATGGTAAGTCTAGTTATGCAAAATCATCAAGTTGGTTGCATATGAATGCCGATAATGATAATGTGGAAGATGAACCAATACAAAATGTGGGTGAAGAAATAAGAAGACCTCGGCGCCAACGGCACCGACGCACTTGTGGGACGGGCGGTCATTTTAGGAATTGTAATTATTATAATTACTTTTTTGGATTTTATTTTTTGGTATAAATATAATTTTTTGGTGTAAATTTAAATTATTAGTTAAAATAGAAATGGTTATATATATAATATACGTAAATATTATTAAAATTAAAAATATACATATATAGAAGTCAAAATATATTTGAATTTTAAATATTAAAAAATAAAAAAAAATATGAAGTCGAACACCTTGAGTTCGACTTGCACCATATCTGTTAATATACGTATTTTAGAATTATTTTATTATTATTATTATTTTATATTATTATATTAAATGAGCCGTGTTATGCAAAAGACAACAAAATACCTCATCTCCTTTAGAAATTAATGAAGAGTTCACACCATACGCCGAAAGTGCGAGTGGGTCTCCTTTTTAACACTTTTTGATGTATTTTATATTTACAAAAATCTATTTTTTCCCTATCTATGATATATAAGAGAAAACCAACATTTTCGTTTAGATATATTTTAATTAATTATATATTATTGATTACTTTAATTTATTAATTTCAATATATTTTAATTAATCAGAATTATTCATGAAATATATTAACTAGATATAAAAATATAAAAAATTGTATATAAAACTTTTAAAAGTCAAAATTTTAAATTAAGAAATCGCAATACAAAAGCCACTTTTCAGATTTAAAAATTTATATGAATATAAATAAAAAGTCACTTATTATAATTATATATTATTAACTAAATTAAATATATATTTTAATAAATTATAATTATTAAATATATAAATCAAACTACCAAAAAAATATATCAAATTTTTTAAGTTATATTATTTACTATAAAATATTATAAAACTACCAATATATGTATTTATACTAAAAATTAAATATTTTTTAATGTTTATGTTTTTTAAAATTATAAATAAAATTATTTAATTTTTAAAGTATTAAAAAAAATTGTGTCTTCTTCTCCAGCGGCTGCCTCGCCGTCAACCACTTGTCGCCGGCCATTCCATGTAGTCGTCAGGCCGAAGCGACGGAGGTTGCCTAGGTTGGCCGACGGGGGCGACCGCAAGCAAGTTGAGTTGTTGCCCCTACTGGGGGCGATGGTCGCCCAGGGGGGGTGCAGTCGCCATGGATCTGGGCGGTCGCCCAGATCCAGGGCGACCGCGCTAAGACCGAGCCACCGCCCCTGCTGGGGCGGCTGAACGGGGCGACGAGCGTCGCCCCTTTTGCCGGGGCGACGTCGCCATTGCCCCCTTTGTGCGCTGGCGACGGCGACGGCTTCGCTGCTCACATAAGCGGCGGTCGTCGCCGCTATTAATATATATATATATATTTGTATCTGTACACAATATGTATTGTGTATATATAAATAAAAAATATATTTAAATTATATAGGATCTGAACCATTCTTTTTTTAGCAATTAAAGATCTATGGTTGTTATACGAAGGGTATAACGGGCAATTTAGCATAAATTTTAACGCCGTTAAGCTTATTTAACAGAAGGGGAAAGTATACAATATTTAGGGGATCTTTTTGTCTATTTTCTTAATACAAGAGAGTTTTGAGCGAAATTTTTAAAACATAGGGGTTTTTTTATGCAATTTATCCAAAAAAAAAAAAAAAAGAAAAGAAAACATCACGTTGGAAAAACCTAGATCCCCTTTGTTCGCCTCTTCGATTTACCGCCGTCTGTCACCACCACCAATTGACTCCCCATCCTCCGGCGAGTCAATTGAGCCCTTACCCATCCAATTTCGACCCATCTTTCGCAGCCTCTCGTTGTTTTGTTAAAATAGGTGACCGTGAAGCCAATCTTGTTAGGCTTATATAACCTATTTCTGACGATATGGTGTTTATATAAAGATTATGAATAAAAGTGATATTCATTTTTTGCCATAATACTTTGTTTGTGTTCACTTAACTGTTTTATATTACGAACTGTTCAATACACAAACAAAACCCACATATCAAAAAGGTTAATCCAAGAAACTGGACTGTGCATAGGATGGCAAGTCATGAAATCAGTTTCTGTGGATTGGTCTGATATACTCCCAGTCGAAGGACCTTGAGAAGGGTATCGAGAGTCCGTTGAGACTTGCACTAAGCGATTGCAGTCGCGTTTCATGGACAAGTGACGAGGGTCGTCTATGCAATGTTAGTGAGTTAGCCAGCTTGGTGCCGGCTGACTGAGGTGACTCGTGGGAATTGTCGTATGGGAGATCTTGAGTGGGTTGGTCAGTATGACTTGAATTCCCGATTCCAACAGTGCGGGTTTGGTCCTCAGACTTGAGGGACTGTTGTGGTCACATGCACACCGTGCCTGTATCTTAGATTTGGCAAGAGCCTACCAAGTTGAGAGACTCGGTTGTCATAAGCCCTATCTAGTGCAGTCAAGGTGAGTAGTGTGAACAGTAGGTCCTAACAGAGGATCCGTCTCCTGTCAAAACGATTGACAATAATATCTCACTTACACTCTGAGACTCGTCCTCCAGTAAATTTGTTTCCATAGTAACTGAACAGTGGGATGAGATCCCTGTGACGTTTGGTGTGGACGAGTCAAAGCTTTAGTCAAGAATGGGTACCGACATCTAAGGTCCACACCCTAGACTATAACTGTGAGGTGGTAGATGGAAGGACAAGCGTACTGAAGATTCTAAACGTTCACGCCATAATATTCACCTAGTCTCTAGTGCCATAGACCGCTGCTAGACGGCCACCTATGGTGACGGACGAATTCTCATCATAGGATGATTAAAAATTCGGCTAAGTCTAGCTAAGAGTGAACCTAAAGAGTCACACACAAGCCACCGGTAAGGGAGGAATTAATTTAGAATTAATTCTGGGAGATAGAACAATTTAATTAGATTAAATTGGCTCCCTTTTCTAGATTGTTATTCTTTTAATTACATTAAATGGAATTAACTAATAAATATAATTTATTAAAATTGAGAAAATGAGCTCTAAATAATCATTTAATTATTTAAAGCCCAATGGATTATTTTAAATTAGATTTTTAAATATTTCATAAAATCCATCTAGTGATGGACGGACGAGATCGAATGGAGAGATCAATGGCCAAGATGAAGTTTGACTTAGTCTTTAGCCTAAGTTGACTAGGATTTGACTAGGTCAAAATCCTAGTCAACCTATGAGTCTTAATGAGAGTCAGAATTCATCTTCTATAAATTTTCATAGAGACACACACACGCAAGATGATGATCTCTAACACACACACACCCACTCTCTCTCTCTCTCTCTCTCTCTCTCTCTCTCTCTCTCTCTCTCTCTCTCTCTCTCTCGTCCACCTCCTCTCCACTCCCCAAGAATTGTCTAGTTCTTTGTCTTTGATACAAGAGAACTCTAGGCAAATCGATTACGTTAATTCATAACGCTAGGTCGATTTATCCTCCTATATTCCTCTTGATTTCTTGCTCGCACAGGGATCAAGATCCGGTAGATTGCGTGGACAATTTAGAGGGTTCCTAATTTGGAATCTTGGTGGCAAAACATGGAAAACATGTAGCGGCACGAAGAAAACTACAACAGGTAGGTCACGTGTTTCTTTCGTTGCAACCCTATGGCCACCATGAATGTAGCATGTTTTACTTTTCTTATTCATGAGATACACCGAATGTCAGGGAGGTTCAAGGGAATACCCTTGAACGTGTATTTTATTTCCGTTTATAGCATGTTTAATTTTTATGTTTTTAATTATCGCGCTTCCGCATTCGCGCTCCTTCCCGGGACGATCCACGCTCGCTTTCATGTTTCTCCCGTTTGTCTTTTCTCACGCAAGTTTGATTTTTCCGCCGCCAACAGACCACTACCCCTGTGCTCGCCACCTCACGGCGCATAGATCCCTCGATTGATTTCCGTCATTAGCACCCCCACGCCAACTCAATCAACTCACCTTTCTTTTCAGGCTGATTTTCCCCCTTTTGTGGTCAACCCTCCCAACGCGTGCTGGCGGTTAACCCACGGCATGTGCCTCCTCAAGCTCCAACCAAATATGTCGCGAGTATGATTGGTTTACCAGGATGACTTTACATTCAACCAATCAAAGTTTTTTTTTTTTTTTTTATTATTATTATTATTATTATATTATTATTATTATTTGAATGGGTCATTTCTTAAAAGACCAAATTTTGTAACATCCTCGAATGTAAATACATGATTATCATTTATTAGCATAATCAAATAGATATAATGTGATGATTTATATAATATTTGGTGTTTAATTAGAAATTTATTTGATAAGATATATTCTTGGAGATATTTGAAATTTGAAGCAATAGAAAGTTGTTGATGGTTTAAATAGAAATACTTGTAAAGATGAGGGGGAAATAAATAAATTCTTAATACAATATGTAAATATTAGCACTATACAATATATATATATATATAAATATGTGTATATGCACTACACAACATAAGAAAGATATTACTACACTAGAAAACAAAAACAACCTTATCAACATGTGTCTTAAATATAATACTTATATATATATACTAATGTAGACCTACTTATCTATACACCTACATACCTAGACACATATATAGACACTTATTATAATATATATATTGATAAACATCAGCCATAGAAATGTGTATAAGGGTATAGAATTAGTAATAAGACAAAGAGATAGAAGGTGATGCGGTGAAAGAGAGAGAGAAGAAGGAGCTTGTTATTCCTCCATTTTTCATCAAAGCTTAGGCAATTTCATATCTAATTTGGTAAGTTTTAGTTTTATTTCTTGCTTAAATTCGTGTAGGAGCTGGTGTGTGAGTGAATTTAAGGATATGAACCGATTAAGATGCAAGGATGACACCAGGATAAACTCTGTCAGAATAGTCTCTATTTTTCCAGAAAATATCGAGTTTTATCAAATTAGTTATTTTTTGTATCTATGAAAACCTTAGGATGTCCTCTATAACTTTCTAGTTTTGAGCAGAAGCTAAATCCTTCGTTTTAATCAATAAAAATAGGAATAAATTCTGTTGCCCTGTTACTATGGGAAATCAGACAAGGTGTACTAAAAACCTTATAACTTGAGATATAAAGGTTGAAATTGTGATATTCTTACTTATAATGAAACTAGACACATATTATATCATATTATATAAATACCATAATTTTTAGATGTATGTATGAAGTTTGGGATAATTTTAAAGTAGAGGCTATGGATCTATGACCATACAGAACAGGTTGTGTTAAAAACTAAATAACTCATTATATACCTATCCAATCCGTATGATTCTTGCTGGAGATGAAACTAGAGACAAAGGAGAATATTTGGAGGAAAATGACACTTATATCAGCTATATTTTGATCTGTAGAAAACTTGTAAGTTAGGACAAAGGTGCTGTCAACCCCTGTTTAGAAGAGATTGGCGAACATGGTACACAAATATTCATGTTTTAATCTTAATTGCTGAAACTGTTTATATTAAATAAATATATTTGGAATAGTTTTAGGAGCTGGATCCATTGGGAAAAACTCACACCATGAATTAAGACCATCGGCGATCGGTACATTTTGTAAGTAGATGATTAGCACCGTCTATATATGCTCGTCTTCATCTTGATGATATCTATATGTAAGTCTATGATTGTGCTCCTAATAACCTATGAGGAGGTTAGAATTGATGGATGGTTTGAGTTGAATGCTTAGTTCGTGGAAGCAAGGTAAGTAGAAGATTAGAGTCATCTAAATGTGCTCTATTTTTATCTCTTGACATTACTTTGATATATGAATGGTGTTGGAAATGAATTACTATGATGGCATGATTGATTGGATGCTTTATCACTAAATGATGTTATGGTGGAAATAAGACGAGAAAGTGTATGTTTCATGCTCCATGAGTTTTATTGATGCTCGTAAATGAACTTGTGATGCTATGTTGTCTTATGTGACTTGTTGCTTACAAGAAAGGTGATATGGGAAAATGAGGGAGTTATGAAAAACCGAGTATAATTATTATGTGGATACCCCTTGGTGATCTAAACGAGCTTGTGTGGCAACTCAGCCTGTGTGGCAAATGAGCCTGTGTGACAAACTAGCCTGTGTGGCATACCAAGGGGGATTCTGTGACACCCCCTATGACACTATACTTTATCACTACTAATAAGATAAAATCATTTTTTCTCGATATAATATAAATCTACAAATATATCTCAAGTCACGATAGGTATCATCAAAAGTTTATATTTACTAGGCCACCGATATACTTATGTACAAAACTCCAAAAGATGAAAGTTTCAAGCTGTTACAAAATCTAAAACGCAAACCCGAGAAAAGACTAGATGTTTAATAATCATATGGCCAAAACCCACGGCTTCAAATGTCATGGCTGACCCATCTATTAAGGTCCATGGCAGACTTCAAATTTGACGTAGCTAGTCACCGTGATCTATCTCCTGAAAAATATTGGCAAGGGATGAGTTGCCTACTCAATAAGTATAGCTAACCGGCCTATATACACACATAATTACATGTCGTAGTACAACCAACAAGTATTCGATATACAATCACCACAAAATTACAAAGTAATCAATGTCACAATCATGTATCAATCTACAATATAATCTCAAAATTCACAATTTATACTCTTGGGGCCCTGCTTAGTCTAATTGGAGTACATCAGTCAATGGTTTGCCGGCTACCATCATCTCAATCAATGTCATATCGTATACAGCACAGGATACCCGTCGAATGTGATATCCCCACATTATCTGAGTGTGTAGCAATATCAGCACAGAACATCACAATGAACATGGCATCCCCACACCACCCCAGTGTGTAGCTATCAGCACAGAATATCCCCCGCTACCCGGAATACCCCAGTACCTAGCTTATATTCGTTTTTCTCATATCACATCATCACAAGCTATTGACTATGTTCCCCAACTAGGTAAGTCATCTCTTTATCTCAATTTAACGATATTCTCATAATTAACTTTCTCGTTCAACTCCATGCAACAATAGGATATAATATAAGGTCATTATTCGTCAATCTATATATTACGTAAATAATCACAAATAAACACATAGAGTCAACTTCACAGAATAACCACGTAAACCAAATAAGCATTTACAAATACCAACCATTGTTTATGACAACAAGTATAATCATATATACTTATATAGATCCAATTAACTATACTTACCTCGATCCCAAAATGATTATGCTAGTGGAAGGAGTTGATTAGTCTTCTACTTTATCCCCGTGTCCTATAATAGGTTATAATATGTATAATCAATATATATTGAAAATATCGTAAAATACGAATGAAATTACTAAATATATGCGTATATTTTATATCAATCTTTTAATATTTCATTTATATTGAAATTCAAACCTGCGTTCCTTTTTCATCTACATTTTAGACACTATAAACTTCCCCCGTATATATCTAATTTATCAATTAACTCATAAGACCTTATTTCATCAAACCCCCCCCCCCCCCATATTTTTATAACTATCGTTCTCTATAACATCCCTAAATGAAATTATTACAAAAATCTCATATTCCTTTCTAATAAATACCATATTTCTCAAATATAATTTCCTAATATTTCTCAAACATAATTTTCTACTATTTCTATTAATTTCTGTCAATTCCTCACTATTATAATAATTATTTAAACACTGGTACATACAATTATATATTTGGTTAATAATCCCGATAATTTTAGTAATTGCATTTTAATAATGGCTAAATCTAATAGATTAAATAAATTCTAATTTATTGGCTATAATATCACCGGTCCAATTAAATATTTACCCAATCGCTAATTTGTATAAATGCTCAAATTCAATAAAGTTTCCGGTTAAATAGTAAATCGAATAGTATAAAGCATAGTTAATAAATGTACTAATTAAATAATATTAGTATAATAATTAATACGAAATTAAGTATGAAAATTTGCCTGGTTTCTGTTTTCGATTTGGGGTGTGAGAATGTGTTTAACACATTTGCATCCTTTAATTGCTTCCTTAATCAGGAAGCAGTAATATATATATATATATATATATATGGATATAATATAAAAATGAGGGGCAGCCATGTGCTACTCCTTTTTATCCTCACCCTTTTTTCCTTTTTATTTTCTTTTTTTTAAAACTTTTATCAACATTGCAAATTAAACCCCAACTTTTATATATTTATGTAGTGACCACAAATATTTAATAAAGCTCCAATTTAGTCCCTTCAAGTGTTAATATATTTATAATTTCAACCAATAACTTATAATTAAATTAGATTTTTTTAATAATTACTAATTAGTCCCTCGATTATGAATAAAATTCTATGGACGTCAAAAATTCACTTAATGTAATCCGATGATTGGTGAGATTGAGTTGGTGGAGAAATACACTATAACACTCTGTTTTAAGCATACTAGGTATTAATGTGTTTGATTATCTTTCTTTTTTTTTTTTGAAAGGAAAAGGAAGATATTATTAAGAACCAACGTCATGTAACAAGACGGGAAGCAAAGAGGGCGGGGGAGCATCTCCTTGTTGATCCATCAAAGAGGATGAATGAGCAAGAAAATGTGCTACCGTATTTGCTTCACAATAGACATGATTAAAAGAAACAAAGCGAATTGGACTAAGAAGCCAAAGAGTTTCAGCTATAACCGGCCCGACCCAAGAGGAATCGGCAACGCCGGATTTGAGCTTGGAAAGCACCGACGAACAATCTCCTTCAAGTATCACCGAATGCCATTCGCTTTCTCGGCATAGTTGCGCCGCTACTCGAGCTGCAAACGCCTCGGCATGCTCTGGATCAGATGGACCATGTAGAGTTCTAACAACCCATTTCATGCAGTTGCCCAGGTGATCTCGAACGACGACACCAGCACTCACGGCAGGGATGGATCGATGAACTGCCCCATCGAAGTTCACTTTAAAAACTGCAGAGAGGGGGAGGGGGGAAACCAACCACGGGAAGAAGGATTAGGAGCATGCAGAACTCGAGAGGTACCAAGGAGCTGATAGGAATTAAGAAACCGCTGCACAAACACCACAGTTGCAAGGGGATCAACCACTTTTCCATGCCACAGTTTCTGATTTTGGTTCCACCAAATGGCCCAAAGTAAAACTAGAAACAATTTAAACTGATCTTATTCCAGATTAGATAATGCCCAGGGGATCAAACAAGTGCTGCATGCTGAAGCCATTGAGCCAATCCACCTTGAACCTGTGAAAGGATACCAAAAGGGAGATTAGATAATGCCCAGGTTTGACGAACAACAGTGCAAGAAAAAAAGGCGTGGATGCTATCTTCATTTTCAGTTTCACAATGAGGACAACCCAAGGAATAAGAACACCTCTTTTTAATGAGATTAGCACTAGTCGGAAGGGCATCCTTGCAGATTTTCCAGGCGAACAAACGGATTTTCGGAGGGATCTTCGCCTTCCAAATGAGGGGCCATTTAACGTCTATCCCTACATTCACCGAAGAGCATTGGTCAGATGAAAGCAAAGAGGTAGCAACATAGTAAGCGCTACGAACAGAAAAAATGCCCTTTTTATCATAATGCCAAATAAGTCGATCTCCTTGTGGGTGACGACCAAGTGGAATGGAGAGAATAATATCTACATCAATTGGCCAAAAAACTTCTCGAATCAGAGGTTCATTCCAACGCAAAGGATTCGGCAAAGTGAGCTCCCCAACAGTGGCATGAGGACCAAGTTGGCGCATTGGGGTAACAACTCGGAAAGAATAAGGATGGGGAATCCATGGATCCGACCAAATGGACACATGTTCACCACTGGAAATCTGCCAACGAGATCCCGCAAGGATGATATTCTTTGTTTGGATAACACTCTGCCATGTAAAGGATGCTTTTGGTTCAAGAACGGCATCACATAGGGATGTGGTTGGATGATAACGAGCACGCCACAAACGAGCTAGGAGGCCATCAGGATTTTGAAGTGAACGCGCGAAGCATCCTAAAACCGAGACCCCCTCCGTCTTTCGTCTGCAAACAGACTTCCATGCTACCCAATGAATCTTTTTTGAACCATTATTACTCCACAAGTAAGCCGAAGTCATCGATTCAATCTCTGTTAGAAGATAAGAGGCAACCGAAAACAACTCATCATGTAAGTTGGAATAGACTGAATGACCATTGGATGAGCACAGCACGACCGGCTTGTGATAGTAGTTTTTTAGACCAACCCTCTAGTCGACGCTGAATTTTTCCTTTGAGTGCAGTATACAAACCCCGTTTGGATCTTCCGACGATAGATGGCAACCCTAAGTAGTTTCCACCTTGATGAACAGGTTAAACTTTTAGGATTGCTGCCAATGGTGCTTTTAATTGTTCACGGACAGACCTACTAAAAGAAATCGTGGAATTTGCAAGGTTAATAACCTGTCCTGAAATAGTAGCATAAAGATGAAGAATGTTAGCAATGCAATTCATGTTCATAGTAGTAGCTGAACAAAACAATAAAGTATCGTCAGCAAAAAGGAGATGAGAGATTACCGGGGCATCCTCACAAATACGAACACCATTTAAACGACTATGAACTAGTTCATGATCAATGAGACAAGACAACATTTCAGTACATAGAAGGAATAAATACGGCGATAACGGACAACCTTGTCTCAAACCACGTTGCGGGCTCAAAAAACCAAAATACTCACCGTTAAGCATGTAGGAGTATGAAACAGTAGAGACACACATTAAGACCAGTGAAACAAACCTACTATGAAAACCCATGCGTAACATAACAGCCCGTAAAAAAGGCCATTCAACACGATCGTAGGCCTTACTCATATCTAACTTCACCGCCGCATAGCTCTCACCACTTTTACATTGAGTACGAAAAAAATGATTGAGTTCAAAAGCGATTAAAACATTATCCGAAATAAGCCTACCTGGAACAAAAGCGGATTGTGATGGAGAAATGATATCATTAAGAAAAGGCCTAAGTCTATTAGCAAGAGTTTTAGACGCCAATTTATAGATAACGTTACATAAAGTAATAGGCCGAAATTCCGTCATAGACTCCGGTTTAGTAGTTTTTTGGAATTAGCACAATATTCGTATGATTCACTCACTGCGGCATGGAACAAGTGTTAAGCATGTGAAGCACCATATCGATAACATCAGGTCCAACAAGAGACCAAAAATGTTTAAAGAAAAGTGGGGGAAAGCCGTCGGGACCGGGAGACTTAAGAGGGGACATAAGAGAAAGAGAATAAAGAACCTCCTCTTGAGTGAATGGTTTCGTCAGTGCAGCGTTCATCTCCCGGGTAACGCGAGGGGACAACAAGTCTACAGATTCCCTAATCAACGCTTCAGGCAGGTTCTCGGAACGAAAAAGATTGGTGAAATAATCATGCACAATGCCTTGAAGATGTTCTTTGTTTTCAGTCCAAGTACCCTGTGCATCTCGCAGACCCGAAATCCGATTTTTACGATGTCGGTTAGAAGCTCGAGCATGAAAAAAAATTGTGTTACGATCACCAAATGCTAACCAATGAGTTTTAGATCTTTGCTGCCATTTAGTTTCAAATCGGGTTGCCATCTCTTCCAGTTCAAATCGAATTTCGGTTTCTCGCCGCTTAGACTCAGCAGAAATAGTACCATGAGTCAAAAGGATCAATTCCTCCTCCAATTCTTTTTTCCGTTTCCGAGATAACTTAAGGGGGGAGCTCCACATTGAAAGATCGGATTCACAGCCATGCAACCTCTGTCGAAGACGGGATTTCAAATTAGTTGTTGAACCCACTCTCCAAGATTGGGCTACCGTTTCTTCACAGCCTGGAACACGGAGCCACCAAGATTCAAATCGAAATGGTTTAGTAGAAGACTGAAAAGGTGAAGATACAGTCGAGTGCAAATATATCAGAATCGGATCGTGATCTGAATAAGAGCATGGAAGAGACTGAGCCGTAGCATCGGGGAAGCGTAGGCGCCATTGAACATCAGCACAAGCACGATCTAATCGTTCAAGAATCGTGTTGGGAGCTTCTCGATGATTAGACCAGGTATAACGAAAACCACAAAATCCGATATCCGTCAAGCCACTGCGGTGAAGAGCCGAAGAGAAAGTGGATAGTTGCCATTGTGGGCGGCGGGAGCCCCCACTTTTTTCCGAATGACACAACAGTTCGTTAAAGTCACCGGCGCAGAGCCATGGAAGTCGTGATTGAGTGCTCAAACGTTCCAGTAAATGCCAACAATATTTCCGATTACTGATTTCCGGTGCCCCATAAAACCCAGTGAATCGCCAAGATGAAGAAGGTTGTTGTTCATGGATGATCACATCTATATGATGAGCTGAAGTGGAAAGTAGCTGCACACCAACATCTCGGTTCCAGAGAAGAGCCAAACCACCTCCTTTCCCAACCGAATCCACACTGACTCCAAACATCGAAAATTTCCTTTTAATGGTCTCCACTCATTGTGACCGGCAACGTGTCTCAGATAAGAAAACCAAAGGAGGGTTATACTTGCGAATCAAAAGGCCCAAATGTTGAACTGTCAGGTAACCCCCGAGACCCTGACAGTTCCAAGCTAAGGGATTCATAATACCCGGCGGGACTGCGAGGCAGTCGCCGCCGATTCATCAGTAAGGGATGGAGAAGAAGCACGTTGAGGCCGTTTTGCTGGAGAGGAAATGGAAATACTGACTGCTTTCCGTTTACGTCCACGACATCCACGACTAACAGGATTATTTCTGCAGCGCAAAGCACCTCGAGTCCTAGACCCTGTAGCTGTAGGAATGGAAGATGGGGAGGATTGTGCAGAAAATTCCAGAGGAACATTAACGAGTCCCGCCAGTGGCTGAACTGAATCACGCGGGACAGAAATGGGCACAGTATCAGGCACAAGGGACGCATTCTCTGAGGGCAGACTATCCTGATGAGAAGGAGTAAGTCCCAAAGGAACATGAACACGCTGAGAAGGTGCCCGTTGAGAAGTCGAAGTATCCGGGGGACGAAAACCTCCAAAAATATGTGCACCTCGAAGAGAAGAGCGAGGACGACTAGCACTCGAAGGACCAAAAGGGGGGGTCAGAGAACGCCCTCGAGATGAGGCATGAAGCCATGGACCATATGGCATATTAATCCCTGGATCGACAAAGTCATCGGCATAACGGAGATCACAGATTGAATCAACATGTCCAATAATCCCACATAAGTAACAGAAATTACCCAATCTCTCGTACGTAAAAGTGACCACCGTTTCCTGACCCTCAGTGGATTTGATTATGGTGCGCCGTAAGAGAAGACGACGAACATCTAAAGAAATTCAGAGCTTCATAATTGACTGGATCGAGGATGTACCCTCACCAGTGAACACATGTTTAACAGAACCCAATTTGCTGCCTATTATCCTTCCAAGAGCCGAGCTGATCTGAGGAAAGGATAGACCATGTATCCAAACGCTAAAATCACAAAAATACAAATCCATCGTTAACGGTTCTTTTCCAGAACCTATAGCGCCCAAAAGAATGAGATGATTATCGAAGTTCCAGGGGCCACCCTCTAAAATCCGGCGTTTATCAACACAGTGATGGAAATGCAACAGGAAACGGTCCGTACTAATACGTGTGAATTCCATCCCTTTCCCCGGATTCGCAGCATGAAGAAACGTAGAACAGAGAGCATCAAAATTAAAACCACGGTGCGTAACAATACGCCCAACTAAACTGAGAGAATGATCCGTCGAATTTCCCGGCCAAAGTTCTCGGGGGATAACAATCCCTTGTTCCTCCTCAACCGTAAAAGACAGTGCACGATTAATTCGATCAATCTCTTCGTCCATTGAAGCCGACATCCACAATACACACAGAACCAGTGACAACTAATCCCCCGTTGCACCGTCAGACCAACGCCAACAACTGGGTAAAACCCTACACACAGAGAAAACAGGTAAAGGAAAACAGGTACACAGGAAGAAAAAGGAGAAGAGGAAGAAAGAGGAGAAAACACCCGAACGACAACTACCAAATTCCGACCAGACAGCAGTTACACAGGGGAAGAAGGAAAACAGTTTGTAGGGAAACTGACAGAAATGAGCGAAAATAACTGAAAAGGAAAAGGAAACTCCCATGCGGATACAAAGAGAGAAAACACTACACAGAGAGAGAATTCTTTAAAAAAAATATTCGGTTAAATTATAGCTACCCAAAAAATATTTGGTTAAATTATAGCTACCCAAATTATTTGATTATCTTTCTATGAGATGCTTACTTGTGAATAAATTGGAAAATGCTGGAATTGATTATTTGGAAGTTCTATGTATGATGTGCTAATGTTTGGTTTAAATTAACCCAAATTACGTGTATAGATTGTGCCGGTTGTCTACTTATTGAGTTGCAGGCTTACTCCTCTGCAAACATTTTCAAGTGTAGATTCTGGTTGTGTTCGCTCTTGAGGACTAGGTCAACATTGTACATTTCATGTCAGGTCGGCCCAGTATACAGTGTTCTCCTCACAAGTCAATAGGATAGAAGTTATAAACTTTGAGACTGTTATGCTAAAAGTGAAGACGGCTTGTGAATAGATTACATTAGTCTATGCTACCATATGTGAAAAAGACATGTATAAGTGTTGTAGATGAGCAAATACTTCTGTCAATTTTGTTGATAGAGTATGTTATATAACCAACTATGACCTGACTCATATTATCTATATAAGTAATGTTGTTAATGTGTAACCATTAAGCAGCAGAAAATCGTATTATCGTTTGGGGTGTGACAGCTAGGGGTGGGCGTCGGGTCGGGTAGTGCGGGTTTGGGTAGTTCGGGTCGGGTACCCGAACTTTCGGGTAGCTATATTTACTACCCAATCCCGACCCGAAATTAGTCGGGTACCCGACTATCGGATAGCCGATTTTTTCATTTAAAAAAATAAAATGTTTTAGTCTCAGTCTCTCAGAGGCAAAATTTTGCCTCTATTTTTTTTAATAATTAATAATAAAATAAAAAAAGAATGAATAAATTACTAACAAATAAATAAATAATAACATTCATTTTGACAATCAATTAAATCACAAGTAAAAATAAAATAAGTAAATAACAATCCAAGTTTTACAATCAACCAAAAGATAATCAACACATCATTCAATGTTTACATCCATCCAAATCAATAGTCTTAGACAATCAAATATAGATAATATTGTAGCATGCCCAATCGCCAATGGTGTGGTAGAGTCGTAGACAATCAAATATTGGCAGCTTGAATCAATCCCCAAATTGAGTATTTCTACAAAAAAAAAAAAAAAAAACATAATCATTAATAGGTCAAGTATTTCCAAAGTAGAAAATAAATATAAAAGTAGAAAGAACGAATAGAAATACCTCTCAATTGTTTCAATTTCGTATAAATTTTCTTCGACATGTATTGGCTTAGAATCCATACGAAGCCAATCTTGAGCACAAATTAGGGCTTGTACTATTTTAGGAGACAATGAACTCCTAAATGCATCAAGAACACGACCACCGGTAAATGCAAAACTCTGAAGCAACGGTAGTGATTGGGACCGCCAAATATTTCTAAATTAATAGAAGCTAAAAACAACTTCTATTTGTAATAGAAACTGTTTTAGCTTGTTGTTTCAACTTCTATATATTAGACAAAAGTTGTTGCAGCTTCTATAAATTAAATAGAAGCTGCGACAACTTCTACATTTGCAATTTACAACCCAAGTTCCAAAACAGAGGCTGTTTTCGAACAACCTCTGTTTTGACAGATTTTTTTTTTTTTGGTTTTTTATATAATATCAACATGTGTTTGAATCTTGAGTTTATATTAACATTAAGTGATAGAAATCATAGAATCATAGACATATAATCATAAAAACTTGAATATAGCAATAACTAAACAACACAAAGAAAAGAAAAGTAATACTAACCTTTGGATTTGGTAATCTTGTGCCATCATCTTGTCGTGACGTCTTAGAAATTTAGGGTTACAAAGAGGGATTTTTGTTGGTTGCACTTGGAAGTTGGGAGGGAAGAAGAAGAGATTGGGGATAGAAGTAAAAGTTTAAAACCCTAGTCTTACACTCTTACTTAGTACTTTAAAGTTAAAAAACAAAATCGTTTTTTTTTATAAAAATTTCGGGTACCCGATCGGGTAGTTTGGGTAGGGGATTACTACCTGAACCCCGACCCGATGTTTTAAGATCGGGTATTGGGTAACCCGATTTTTTAATAAAAAAATCCGAAATAAAAATCTGAACCCGTTCGGGTCGGGTCGGGATCCAAAATACCCGACCCGAACGGCCACCCCTAGTGCCAACATTGCCCTTAATAAACTCAAATGCACTGCACATGCACTATTTTCAACTGAAAAAATGGCCAAAAAATGAGATTAGATAGCAAAGTGAAAAAAAAACGCAAAGTTTGGAGGGTTAGTCGACACAAAAAAAATAGTTTGGTGGGTAAAGTGTAAAGAGGCCTAGAAATCAGATAAAAATATGTAATTTACCCTTTTTTATAATACACAATTCTTTAAAACAAATAAAAGACAATAAAAGAAACTGTGAACAATATTTATTAAAACAAAAATTATTTATTACTATTTTATACGTTCAAAATCAAAATAAATGAACAATATTAAGATTATCAACAATCAAGTGACAATTACATTTCAAAGGAATATTTATAACACCCCTTCTCAATTTTTGGTGTAATTATAAGTAAATCCCCCTGATTTGAGAAATTATATCGAGTATCTCTAATGTTTATTTCTGTCTAATGATCAATAGATTCATTCATTAGTAAAAAATTCAAGAAATTTGTTGATATTAGTAAAAAAAACTAAAAATAAAAATAAAATTGAATGGAAATCCAAAAAAATGATATAAGGATGAAGATGTACCTCCTCATATGCATTATTGTGTGAAAATATATAAGGATAATTTGGTCAGAAATGAATTTTTTTGACTTATAATAAATCTGTAATAAGTTAATCGGGGTGATAAGAATTTTCATTCAATTCTTTTTTGCTAATATTAGCAAATCGGTGAATTTTGACTAACGGGTACCATAGGGTTTTATGTGTAATTACACTAAATTTTAAGGGAGGGCAGTGTAATTATTCCTATTTTAAATGTTAATTCTTAAAAAATTGTGATGTACTCATTCAACAATATATGAACATGTACAAAATTAATATTTTGACAATGACTCCATTAAAAGACGGATTAGATTTTTTGTTGTAAATTATATTCTATATTCTATTCCTTTCAACATACACATACCATGTGTATAAAATATTTTCCAAAATAAAGAACACAATATAATCATTATTGATGCCTGCTCAAAATATTTACTTTATAAGCTCAAGAGCAAGGAGGTGGGCCCCAACCGAACAACCTAACAGCCCAAGCCCACATGGCCCAAAGAACAAAGACTTCAGCCCACGAGGCTCCATTTTGTTTGCTAACCTGGTAGGCCCAAGAAGAAAGCCCCGTACAATAAGCCTAGTCATCATACATCAGGGATTCTATGTCATATAGGTGGCTGACACGTGGGGACACATCATATTAAAAGATCTCAACCAGATTCTCAAAGCCCTGGCTAGAATTCGAATTTGACTCAGCAAGTAATTGCTTCCCGAAAAATGTGGTAGACTTGGCAATGAAATTATCTTATCTCAGTCTATACGTATCCAAATCCTGTGCGGTTTGTTGGAAAGATAGCTAATTCTCATGGATTTCTAATGACGTACGAAACCCAACAAAATTCCTCCAAAATCGGCTCCACGAGCTCCTATAAAATGGCTATTTGTGCAGTCATTTTGTCAAGTAACTCATTCTCCACTTTGCAACTCTACTCTCACTTGTTTTCACTCTATTTCTAAGCTGTTTTCAGCTCACTTTTGCACGTCTTATTACTACACAATACTCTTTTATCATTATTCTCATTTATTTCAAGTTATCTTATTTTATTTTATCAGTAAGATTATTACTGACTTAAGCATCGAAGTGCTAACTTATCTCTGCAGGTTAATTTCCCCCTAAATCTTGAAATTTTCATGAAGGTCCTTGACATTTTGTGGTGTTGTTGGGCCCATGTACGCATTAATTATACAAATGACGTGTTATATTAAATAAAATAAAAAATAAAATATACTTTGCAACAAAAAATCAGAATTCAGTTTGGGTCTAGATCCGTCTAGTGGCCTAACCCCAATAGAGGAAAATAATGGGCCGAATAGCCTTCAATGAATATGCTCCTTACAAATTTAAAAGATGAAAGGCCCAAAGTTATTGGGCTTCATTCACCGACCTCATCGACCCCGGTCTCCTCTCGTAAAATAAGCGTGCGACTCTGAGTGTAGAAATTGTAACGTTGGTTTAGATTCGAACGGCCTTCTCTTTCGCTGGTAAGGAAAACTCGAAGAAGCTTTTCTAGTCTCCCTCCAACTTTCGATTTTTCGCATTCTTCCATTTATACGCCAGCCAGACACTCCCTAGGCGCACTTTCTGATCACTAGGGTTTTCTTTGACGCTCCGGTTTGAATCCCTCGATTCGTGATAACTAGGGCACGGTCTTGAATGAAGAAAGGAAGAGGAAGAGAATAGGTGATGTTTGTAATCGGAAAATAGTTGTTCTTAACTTTAGTATAGAGAAAGCAAGAAAGAGAAGGGGATGCCGCTGTTTATTTCGGAGGAAGAATTCCAGCGGTGCTCGGGCGACGCCGGGCTGGTGGCAGAGAAGGCGGACGTGTTTATCCGGGAACTCTACAGTCAAATCGAGACGGTCAAGGCGGAGGCTGATGCGGCGTCCATCACCCTCGAGCAAACTTGCTCTCTCATTGAACAGAAATACGTTTCCCTTTCTGCGGAACACTCGTCCCTCCAGTTTCAGCACTCGGAGCTCAACTCTTCCCTTGAACAGCGCACCTCTGAGCTCGGGCAACTCCAATCCGAGAAACAGCAACTCCTGCTTCAATCTGTAAGTGTGTGTTATAACTTATTTTGGTGGGTATTGGAGGATTACTAACTAGTTACACTTGTGTGTTTTGGGTTGGGGAAAAAAGATTGAGAAAGATGGGGAGATTGAGAGGCTGAAAAGGGAAGCATCTGAACTCCATAAATCAAAGAGGCAGTTGATGGAACTGTTGGAGCAAAAGGATTTGGAAGTCAGCGAGAAAAATGCCACCATTAAGAGTTATCTTGATAAGATTGTAAGTGAGTTATCATCATACTACTATTTATGGTACTTGGAGAAATTTTAGATGACTATGTCCCTTAACTATGTTGCTTTCTTTTTCTTGTTCGCTGAGGGGTGAAATAATTGTTGACATCGCCTGTTTCTATTTGGATCTTTCCTTTAGTTGTATTTCTTGAAGATTTGTGTTCTATCGATAATGTTGAGCAAGAAGTATGCTCCACCAATAAAGTATGTTTGTTTTATGATAAACTGTACATTTATCCTTGACAACCTGGCTTTGAAGGTCAATTTGACTGAGAATGCTGCATCAAAAGAAGCACGTGTGGCTGATCTGGAGTCTGAATTGGGACGACTGCAAGCTACATCTGCCCGTGCTTTGCAGGTGATTTGATCTCTTCTTATGGGTTTGTTGTTTGCATTTGAATCGTGGACTAACCACTGCTTCTCCTATTCTTTTCTGTATTTACTGTCCTGTCATCTACACAATCGTCATATCTAACTTTTGGGATAAAAATCCATGTTTTGCAGGTGAGTTCAACTATGGACTAACTACTGCTTCTGATCCTTAAGTTTTCATTGTTTCCCTTGTTTCTACACTTTCATCACATCTGATTTTCAGGGTGCATATGCATGTGGTGCATCTATGTGTCTTTCCTTTTCTAGTCCTACCTTTTCTAATGCCAGATAACTTATCAGTGAGTATATGGAAAACAGAAGTTTTCCTTTTGGGTATTATTGGGGACTCCTTACAGAAAACAGAACATTATATTGAGATTTGAATAGATTTATCCAATGATTCTACGGTTAATTCCTTGTTCAGTGCAAATGGTTCATTCACACTCTCTACAGCAAAGAGTAGTTGATGGACACCTTAATTTATCGCGAATCTATAGTACTTGTATGGACGAAGTTGTTCAGAAACAAATATTTAGCATCTTGACATTGAAAGTCAAAAGTGTACCTTGAGTCGCATTTTTTAATAAGTGGAGCGATCGTATAATTTATTGGTACAATTTTTGCGACTTGATTACTTGTCAAATCTGCGTTCAGGAATTCTCTTAGTTGCATTAGCACAATGCTACCTCTATATCTTTAGATTATGTAATGTGAAGGTAGAATTTGTCAATTCTTTTGCAGGGGCTTTCTTCTTGGTGTGGGCTATACTAACATCACTCTTTTTAATTTGGATCTGAGCAGGAAAAGGAGCTTCTTGAGAGGCACAATACATGGCTTAATGAGGAGTTGACAGCTAAGGTTGACAGTCTTATCCAGCTGCGCAAAGCTCATGGAGAGCTCGAGGCTGATATGACTTCCAAGCTTGCTGATGTAAGAATCATTTTCTTGTACTCCTAATGAGGAAAAGAGGATTCAATCGTTGTATTTACATATAGAGTTTTGATTTTCTAATTGAAATGCACTTTATGAATTTAATGCATTCTTTTCTCTAAATTCCAGGTAGAAAATAAATTTAAGGAGAGCTCAAGTTCATTGAAATTGCACAAGGATAGAGTGAGGGAGTTGGAGGAAAAGCTTTCGTCCACGGAAAGGGTGTGTTCTTTTGCATGCCCTTTCTTTTTCAAGAGACAATATGTCATTATATTTCTGTTTAATTTTCCATATCCTTATTATTTGTTAACTTATTTCACTAGGAGTTGTTGTCAACTAAGGATGCAGCTGCCGCTGCGGAGGAGCGTTTCTCTGCTGAAATAGCTACAGTAAGTTTAACCATGTGATAACGCTTGTAGATTCTCCTGAACCAGATTACCTGTATTTTCTTGGCTATTGTTTAATTAATTCTGTCCTTCTGGCTCTAAATGTATTCTCTTCAACTTGTCTTTCCTTTTAATATTGTGAGTGTGGTTGATGTGAGAGCATCTGTATTTTCTTGGCTATTGTTAAATGATTTCTGTGCTTCTGGCTCCAAAGTATTCTCTTCAATTTGTCTTCCCTTTTAATTTTGTGATTGTGGTTGATACGAGAGGCTATGGTGTGGGCTACTGGTTGGGTTTGCATGGGTATACTTGTACTGGTGGCTGCATCGTATAATTGCTCGAGTAAGGTTTGACCTGACCTATTCTGCAACTTATTCTGAATTACGGTGACGGGATAACAAAATACGGAAGTTCGTTGAAGAAAGTGTCACTTTTGGCTGTGTTGTGTGTCTGTAATGGTTCATTCGCTTCTTAGTTATTTGATGGCCTTCCAAGTTGTTGAAGGTTATGTTGTTAAGGTTTCATGTTATTAATTAGTTATCTTTTCAAGCAATGCATTGGTAATTTGTGTTTTATGTGCAGACATTTTGCCATATCTATGCATTTGACAGCTGGTTTGTGTTTGAATTTTTTTCGACCACATAGGTAAGCAAGCTTGTGGACTTGTATAAGGAAAGTTCGGAGGAGTGGTCCAAGAAGTCTGCCGAGCTTGAGGGAGTCATCAAGGCTTTAGAAGTAAGGCCCTCTTTATAATTTATTTTGTTCAAACTGCCGAATGACACACAATACACTAATCCTCCCATGAACATGCAGTAGTTTGCTTCATTAATATGCTAGATATTTGGAATCTAACCGTTGTTGTTGATGCTGGGTAGACTCACTTAAATCAAGTTGAAAGTGATTACAAAGATAGGCTTGAAAAGGAAGAGTCTGCAAGAAAGGAAGTGGAAAAGGTATGCCATGTTTCATGTTCATTTTCTCTGGTAATCATTTAGTTCTTTGTTAATGGTCTACCTCTTCTGTCCTTTCACGCATGCTATTTAAGAAATCTAAAAGGTCAAAGACATGCATAATAGATTATGGTCCTGTCCTTTTTCTATCCTAAGCTTATCATTCTTACTATATATTATAGTTTCCTATTTCTGCTCCTCAGGAATTAGCTCAACCTCCAGTGCGTTTTCCTTACGATCAGTATTACTTTATTCACTAGAAAAGAATTTGTTAGCATGTTATTGTAAGTGCACCTGGGTTACAGAAATTGGGGCAGGTACTTTTATTGAACATTCACAAGATTCTGTATCTTTTGGAATTAGATTCCTTTTGTTCATTGGCTCAATGTGTGTTTCTTCGCTGGCCACGCATGTAAGAGTTGCTGCTCATTCACTTAATGTGTGTTTGTTGATGTGCGTGTGTGCATGTTTTGCGTAGGTTAGGTTGCGATAGCCTTCTTGCAGGAACCGGGAAGGAAACAGAATAGAAGGCAATGGTTTTGCCTCTCTAGAAAATAGTTTTTGCTCAACTTCTTCGTTGATCATATTTGTTCACTTTTTTCAATTTGGTTTATTTTCCAGCTTTTGCCATTTTTCTTTCAGTCCTGGTAGCTAGTTTATATGGATCTGTGGTAACTTATCTTTATTTTGTCTTTTGGCTGGAATAGGAGTCTGCTGGTTTAAAAGAGAAGCTTCAGACCACCACTGCAGAATTGGAAACGTTAAGGAAAGAAAACGAGCTAAAACTTCTTCCTCTGAGTAGTTTTACAACCGACACGTGAGTGACTTTGCAACTTAAGATGTTTTTCTAGATGAAGTTGAAGTTTTATCTTTTTGTGTTTGCTGATGTTTTGCAAAACCTTTTTGTCTGAATGCATTAAATATTGACAAACAAATAGCAGTTTACAACTTCCTAGTAACAACTGATGCACATGTGCTGCTTTAATTTCCTCACTTTCTTTAAATGTAGATGGGTGAACTCAGTTAATACTGATGAAATGGGTGAAGATGATCGAGCAATTGTACCTAGGATCCCATCTGGCGTTTCAGGAACAGCATTAGCTGCTTCACTCCTCAGGGACGGATGGACTGTGAGTTGTATTTCTGTTTTATGATTCTTGTAATAAATCTTTTGGAAACCGTAATTTTTCGCTCTATTAGCCGTTCCAAAGGAAAAGTACAGGGTCAATGTTATTAATTACTTAGCTTATCCTTTTGCGCTCACTTAGTTGTTTGCATGCTTTGGTGAAGCTGGCCAAAATGTATTCCAAATACCAAGAAGCTGTTGACGCGCTGCGACATGAGCAACTGGGAAGAAAACAAACCCAAGCTATCTTGGAGCGTGTATGTTTTATTGAACCATTACAAATGTCTTTGATTCAACTTACCTAGTTTCATATATGCCTTAACTTCAATTGGTGCTGATTGCTAGTCCTCAGTGATGTATCTGGATCCTGATGCTGTTTTCCTTTGCCAATAACTTCAAGATACTGTTTGGATCATGCTTGAGCTGTTCTTAGTTTTTTTTTCTTTTTTTGTTTTAAAGCAATTTCTGCACCTTCTTGTGCATCCTTTTGATTAGCCATGAAGCCGTTGTTCTCTCTTACTGTGCCTAATGGGTGTTGGTGTGAAATTTCAGATTTAGAGATAGAAATCAACTGTGTGAATATCTTCTGAGCTGCTCTTAACTTTGCCTTTGTTATCAAAGCCATTTGTAGACCTGTTTCCTTACGCATGTTTTGTTAGCTGGTGAAACTTTTCTCCTGTCATTCCTGTTGTTGATGTTGTAGCAAAAGTTAAGATTTAGAGCTAGAAAGTCGTTACATTCTCCACGTTCTTTTTCTAATTTTCTGAAATCAGGATATTGTATAGAGGAGATTCTTGATTAACATTTGTGGTTTATGTACTTGCTTCGGTTGTATCTCTTGTTTCCCTTTTGATCTTTTACATCATAGAACGTGTTATGCTGACAATTAGGTCAACTTCTTACTGTTAGCTTCCAAACTTGTCATATGATTCGTCTGTATTTTCTAGATGTGAGGTTATTTACCAACTTAAGTACAGTTTGGACTTGGAAGAAAGTAAAAAAAGGGCTAAGTGATAACCATGAAGCATGGATCAAAAGGGAAAAGCAGAACCGTTTTCAAGGTGAAATAGAACTTATAGTTCTCGACATTCCTAAAAATGTTTCTTTCTCAGTTATTTGGAACATAATATTCTGAAGAGAATGGTTTTGGGTTATAAACGGTAGGAACTAGCTGGTCTATGTATGTAGTTTGATGATTGCTTTAGAACCTACTGCTTGCTTCTGTTTGTGGAGCTCGATTTATGTTCTTCTTACTCACATTAGTTCTAGCTGCATTTGAAAATTCTCATATGCAATTTATCATGGTTACTGCTTGCCACCATAGATTTTGGTCACTCATAATTATTTTGAAGTATTTGGCTATTTTTGTTGACAATGCCAGAAAGTTGTGAAGTTGAACATCGTCTTTTCCATTTTCTTCTACCTGGCTATCAAAAAGGCTTTCCTTTAATTGCTTGATTTCTAAGTACAGAAGAACCTCTATAAATTAATATTCGATAAATTAATAACTTCTCTAAAATAATAATTTTTCTCGGTCCCGACTTGGGCCCAAGGTCTAAATTAATAATTTCGATAAATTAATAAGATAATAATTTTTCAGAAGACGCATATATAAATTTATGGTCCCTTTAATATTATAAATTAATAATCCTATAAACTTACAAATATAACTAGGACAACTTAGTAAAATATGATTCTATTATTGTTTGTTTCTTCTTAAAGTTCAAATCTAGATGTATTTCATTTCCAACTTTCCTTACTGCATCCAAAAGCTCCAGTGTTGCGTTCTCATACTGCAACAAAAAATTGCGAAGAGTTGTTGCCGCCATGAGTGCTTCCTTCCACGTAATTGGTTGATTTTTGGACACCTTTTAGATGTGAAGCCATGGTTGGTTGGTTTTGATTTGGATTAACTAATTAGGAATGCTTAATGTTGTTTATATAGTGGTTGATTTCCTTACCATACATGAACTTGCATTAAGTTTTAACTAGTACTACGTATTACAATGAACTTTGGTTTTGTTTAGGGGGATGTATTATACTTAATTAGTCACGTTGTACATGAATATCATTCAATTAGTCGATACAATGTATATGTTTTATTCATGAAGAATAATATTTTTTTACTTCAATCGAAAAAAATCTCTTTAAATTAATAAATTATTAATTTATCGATAATTATACTTCTTTAAATTAATAAAATTACGTGATCCCGACATTATTAATTTATAGAGGCTTTACTGTTCTGTTTTGGTTTTCTGACTTTTCTTCTTGTTACAGGTGCTTTATGAAATAGAAGAAAAAGCAGGAGTGATCATGGATGAACGAGGTATGTGCTTCCTGTTATATGCTTTTTGCGGTAGGGGAAGGAATGATGTCTATTAGGATATTTTATTATCTGCCTAGTGCAAGCAATGATGCTTGTTGTTTTTGTCGGGTAAAGCCTGCTCACCATAAAGTTTTGCCATATTTTCTTTATAACTGGAGTCAAGATGTTGACAAAAGAAAGATACATTATTTAAGTTGAAGTTTTGGAAATGCTTCAGGAAACAGGAAAAGAAACTAATGGCTTTCTGATCCTTCTGCATATCCTTGCTGGTTTAAAGCAAGATATATCTTTCAATTTTGGTCATGAACTTGGATCATTGCTATAAATTTGTGAATGTGCTGATAAATATATATATCTTCTTTCGATGGGAGCTGGCACATAGCCTGACTTCTGCTTGAGAGGTGAGGTTATTTCCTGTGTTAGTGGTTAGCCTCTTATTGTTGTATTGCCATGTCTTTTAAACTTTATTTTATCCTGTAGTTGGAAGAAAGTATCAAAGAAGCACATAAGTGCCTGTTGATATATGTGTCTAGTACCTAGCATCTTTACTGTATTTTTTGGTCTTTCTTACAGTTCTACAACTCAATGTGGAAAAGAAATAAAGTTGAACTGACAATTCAAGAAATGTCTTTTTGCAGAGGAACACGAGAGGCTTGCTGAGGCATATTCTGCTTTAAACGAAAAACTGCAGCATTCACTGTCTGAGCATTCTGCTTTGCAGACAACCATTCAGGAGCTGAAGGTTTGTCCTGTGATCCCGTTTAGATTGGTACTAAAGCACATTGGTCCCCTCCTGAGTACTGTCGTTGAGGTTGACACATAGCCATTCATTTTTTAGGCTAGCTTAAAGAGGCAGGAGCGTGACTATGTGGTTGCTCAGAAGGAGATTGCTGACCTCCAAAAGCAGGTATGATTTTGATGGTATCTCAATGGTTTGGCTTAAATTTTGAGATATTACAGTGATCTCACAGGTAGCTTTGCTATGAGCTGGGTTCTGAAATGATAAACTTTTGGGAGCTTTCATTTACATGCTTTCCAGTCGTGTGATTGTGCAGTATGTAGCCTATGCTTGTTAACATTTTCTAAGAAAAACTTTCAACACCTACTTTTGTTGCTGTCTTAGGTGGCTATCCTTTTAAAGGAGTGCCGAGACGTTCAGTTGCGTTGTGGATCTGTTGCTTGTTATAATGATGAGGAGCTGATCACTGGTCCTGCTGTACCGTTGAATGCTGAATCTAATACTGAAAATATCATATCTGAACGGCTGGTATGTTTTTGTGTCATTTCCTGTTACATGCAAGTGCCTTGCTTACTTGGAAACAAGGAGTGATTGGCGTTGAGTCTCTTTATGTTGCAGTTGACCTTCAAGGATATAAATGGATTAGTTGAACAAAACGTCCAGTTGCGGAGTCTTGTTCGCAACCTTTCTGACCAAATCGAGGAGAAAGAAGCAGAGTTGAAGGCATTATCACGTTCCCTTTGTAGTTATACTCATTATGCTTCATTTCAACATTATTGAGCTCACAAGGTTCCTTGTAAAATTTCCAGGATAAGTATGAAAAAGAGCTTCAGAAGCATACTGAGGAAGCTGCATCTAAAGTTAATGCAGTATTACTGAAAGCACAGGAACAGGCAACCATGATTGAATCACTTCATACTGCTGTAAGTTTCTCTAAGTGCATGGTGTCTATAGTTCATCATGTGATACTACAGTATAGTTTTTTATTTGTCTTGTTTATGTTGCAAATTCTTTATTATGCAAATAGGTGGCGATGTACAAGAAATTATATGAAGAGGAACATAAACTTCATGCTCATACTACTCATCCTCAAGAAGCAGTTCCAGGTTTGTCCTGCTTTCATTGTTTCTTGTCTCACTCCCTTATGCCATTCTCTATAACGCCTTGCTCTATTGCTAAGTTTTAATGCTTTTGAGTCAACTCTTCACATGAAGTGCCTTTGGATTGTCAATGCATCAAACATCAGTAGAAGAGTCTCTCCTTGTTTTGTTTAGCCACTAAGTTGGAAGTTGGATATCTGATGGAAAATTCTCAGGTTTTCTGTTCCTATGTTGCTTCCTTTGGTGATGGTTGTTTCAAGGTGGGGATGGGGATAGCCTAGGTGCATGCTTGGCTTGGGCTAACAGCCATTTAACATCGGACAACTGCTAAGTGAGCTACGGAACAAGCTCTTGTCCGTGATTTTTTCATGATTAAGCAGATGATCCCCCTTATTAATCGAGGCTCATTGGCATTGTTTTTATTTACTTTTGGTTGCTTAATTAGTAGTTCATTTGCTATCATTCTGACTACGTTTGTGTTTTTGACATGCAGAACGAGGAAGCATGGAGATCGTGCCTTTACGTGAATTTAGTCATGTATGTCTGTAAAATTCTCTAGAGAAAAAAGATTCTTATTGCCCGTGGCTATCATGCTGTGTGTAACTTATTTCTGTTTCTGATTACCTGTTACTATATAGGATACATCAAGAAAAGTGCCAGAGCAGGCTTTGGAGCGTCTGAAGAATCTTGAAGAAGATTTAGCGAAATCTAGGCAAGTTAATATTTTCTTTTCATTTGTTCTTTTTTCTACTTTGGTCCTTCTTTCCCTGCTATATTCATTCTTGTTCTTAGTTCTGTGTTTTGCTTGTGGATTAGATCATGTTTGTGTTGTCAAACTTTCATTAGTTTACCTTTCCTTTTTCCCTCTCTAATCTTCAATGTTAAGGTGATGTGCTCTATACTGCTCGTGGGACTAACACTGTCTGGCACTTCATAGTGATGGAATTTTCCGATACAGCATTACTTGAATGTCATGATGTGGGTGCCACTAGGATCAGCCTGGGGGAGTACAGTGCTACTATTTAAACTAGGACGGTGGAGTTAATGGCCTTGAATGCGTTTTTCTGGTACATTTGAGTAATGATTGTCGTGGCAGTTCATGACTCACGAGCTTAGGTAGTCGAAGGCAGCGCAGTTACTTTTGGTCTCTTAGATCGGCGAGCTTAGGTTTCTGAATGCAGCATGGTTACTTTAAGTTTCTCATATTAGCTGTGGCGACCTTGTGTCCTCTCAGATTGCTTTTATTAATGCAGTTGAGAGATTTAAATGTAGAAATAAGTGCAGCAATGATGTATTAAGTAATATTAGGTTCAGTGTATGTGATTGCAACTGTACTAATTTTGAACAGTTGTCAGGATTGTTACTCCAATATTTTCTTGCATCATGATTTACCTAAAAAAATGAGCCTCTCGTGATGTGGCAATTGTTATGCCAATATCATCACTATGGGCAATGAAAGTTAGTTCTTGGGTGCAGTTGTACTATTAATCTCTTGAGAGAGAAATTTTTGCATTGGAGTTAACAGTTACCAGGGCAGTATGTCCACATGCAGTTGAGTGAACACCTTGATAATCAATAAGTATTATTAGTATTGGTGATGATTCTAGAGGCGTGAAAGTAAAAGGGTGCATAGCTTGTGTGTTGTTACTGGAGTTTGCTCTTGTTTATTTGCTTGGTGAATAAGATATGGGAACCTGGAAAGATGATGATATTCATTTTTATATCAGTTGGCTCAGAGTTGCCTTCCATGCAACTTCTTGATCATAGATATATGTTCTCGAAAATTTGGTTAAACTCCGGTCATCTTTGTGTTCCACTTAGTGGCGCTTTCCAGGAACATCTTGGTTATCGGTCTTATGTACAAAATTTATTGGTATTAGCTTGAACTTATTCACTACTTGGTGCTTTTGGAAGGGATATGACTTTCTACCTCTAGTTATCCTCATTATTAACTAATTGGTTTGTATTTATTGTGCTACCCAGGAATGACATAATATCACTGCGAGCAGAACGTGACAAGTTAGCCCTAGAAGCACAATTTGCACAAGAAAAACTTGCCCGATTTATGAAGGAATTTGAGCATCAGGTTGACATGTTTGAAGCTTTAATTTAATTCAGTGGCTTAAGCCATTCTAACACATCTGTCCTCGGATCTAGCACATTAGTTTCTTTAATATTTGAGCATTTAAGCTATTGGTCTATCGGTCTTACGTACAGAATTTGTTAATTGTTTATCCCAGAGAGAAGAACATAATGGACTTATAGCCAGAAATGTTGAGTTCTCACAGTTGGTAGTTGATTACCAGAGAAAGCTGCGTGAAGGTGCTGAGTCGGTAGATGCGTCCAATGAACTTTCTCGAAAGTTAACAATGGAGGTCGCTGCCCCCTCTCCCCCTCTCTGGTGCTATTGGATTTTCTTTGCAACCATAATGAATGTTATGTGTTTGTTATAGGTGTCAATTTTGAAGCATGAAAAGGAAATACTGCAGAACTCTGAGAAGAGAGCTTCTGATGAAGTTCGTAGTTTGTCAGAGAGAGTTCACCGGTTGCAGGTCTTCATCCCTCGCTGCTAGTTTTAATGATGAAAAAGATGATGAAATGGATAAGATGTATATCGTAAATGTTTTGTGCCAGCACTTTTCATTCTAATTGTTACTTTTCTTTAGGCTAGTTTGGACACCTTACAGAGTACCGAGGAAGTGCGTGAGGTAGCTTTTCTTCAAACGATTTGGCTTTTCTTTGCAGTCAGTTATTGAGGATTATTCAGGCTCTAACTATTAGTGTCTCCATGCTCCAGGAGGCCAGAGCTATGGAGAGGAGAAAGCAAGAGGAGTATATCCACAAAATTGAGGTACTTCTTCCTGTTATTTTGTTGTGCATCCAACATGTGGATGTGAAATTTATGTTTCTTGACATTGTAGGCATGCACAAGCAGCATAACTAAAGCTTTCCTAGCGTTTTTGATCCTTTTATACATGCGGGTTTGTGAGCATAAATATGTAATTTCCTTTTGGTTGGTGATGTATCCTGAAGTATTTCTTTGCAGAGAGAATGGGCTGAGGCAAAAAGGGAGCTTCAAGAAGAGCGAGATAATGTTCGGAATCTTACTCTTGAGCGTGAAAGCACCTTGAAGAATGCTTTGAGACAAGTTGAGGAATTGAGTAAAGAATTGGCTAGCGCCTTGCAGTCGGTGGCAGTTGCGGAGTCTAAGGCTGCAGTTGCTGAGGTTGTTACTTGGAAAAATTCATTTCTCTATGATAATGGGGGTTATTCTTTAACATTTATGTGGTTCTTCTATTGCTTGGTCATTTGTGCAAGTAGTACTTTTTTGACTGGTGCAAGCATTTTATCCAGGCTCGTTGCTCTGATTTGGAAAAGATTATGGAAGCTGGAAGAACGAAGGTATTTTCTTGGAATTTTATGCATGTTAGAACTCAACCTAACCCCCAACCGCTGGGAAAAAGAAGAAAGAAAAGGAAAAAGAAGACCCAGAATCAACCAGAAACATAGAAGACATAGAAAAGTGACATAAATTGGTTTTTCCATGTGCAGTGTTGGGAACGATTCTGTACTTTTAGCCACTGGGTCTTCCGTCCATGTTTTGATTGACATATTGATACTTTATTTTGAGTAATATATCTCTTAATTTATGCTGCAGGATCCTGATGGTGCTGATGGTCCATCCTCTTCTAGTGAAAAGGTAATTCTGATAATCCCTTATATCTAACATTTGTTCTTTGATTCTGACTTCTGAGCTTTGCCATATTTGGTTGTTCATGTGCTTTATCTGTCTATACACGAATTAAGCATCGTCCTTAACTATTCTCTCCCCCAATGATAATCAAAGAGATCCATCTGCCGATGATAAAATGCGTTTATTACCCCCATCCAATCTTCACCATAGCCAGTGGTGAAGCCAGCAATTTGGCTTATACCTATCAAAATTTAATTAATTAATTTAGTAAATAAAAATATTAAATTCATAAGAAAAATTTAAATTACTATGATAGTCGTTGCAAATTAAATACATACAATGATATAAGTACGATTAACTCTTATAAGTGTTACTTCGACAACGAGGGGTGGTTTGAAATTTACGAGTAACAAATTTATCGGTCTCTTAATAACAAATTTATTCATTTCTTGAAAATTAAAACTTACATTTACATAATTATAAATTCAATTAAAAATCATGAAATCAATTTTTATATCTAAGCTTATTTAATTGTCCTCCGAGATTCAAATAAAAAGTTACCGAATAAAATAATGAACAAGAAATTTAATTTTTTGAATAATTCACACATTCTTTTGGACGCTCTCTACAAGAAAACAAAAAAAAAGATCTAGAAAAACTAAATTTATTTTATCTAATAAATATGAATTACAAAACTATCAAAAAGAAATAAGTTGGTCAAAAATCGAAAAATATAAATTGAAAATCAATAGCAGAAAACATAACAAGAGGAATTTTGAGAAACTTGAACCTGGTGTTGAAAAAATCACAAGATCGAGCAAACTTTTCTCCTTGGTTAAGTGGGAAATGTGAGTTTTAATTAGTGGAGAGAGAGACTGAAAGTAGGGATCTTGAATAAATTCTTTTTTGAATAAATTAATGTGAATTTTGATTATATGTTTTTATATTAGCTAGATAAATTTAAGCCTAAAACTTGATACACTAATAGTCCTAGTCCGAGGCCAAGCCCTGTCCGCCGCTAGGGCTTGACAGGGCCTCCCTTCGCCCCTGACCATAGCGAAGAGTTATTTGTCTGGATTTGGAAGTAAGCTTGCTGAGACCTGGGCTATGGAATTCTCATGTTGCACCTGAATTATTTTGTATCCTAAGCAATTCGACTGAGTCTTCTTATGGGTGTCATAAATTCTGTTTGTTGTATCTTTGCTCTATCTATGTATGCTAACTTTTATTGACACATCTCATATCCTCGCCCAATCTTTAAAAACTATCTAAGATATTCATAAACAGTGGGCCAACTATTGAGAACCGTGTGCTGCATTGAATTTAATTATTGTGAACTCGAGTCATATTCGGATGGTGAACCTATAACCTATCAACTATAAATGTATTTCCTCTGATACTACTTTTTTTTCCACCTATTTTTCTGTTTCTGGGCAAAATATAGACATTAATTAGGTTGATGCCACCAAAGGGGTTAACAGCATAGGAAGTACATCTTTAGGCTAGCCTCTATCACATCGCCTGAATCTGGGTTGGATTTTTCATGACCCGCAATGTCCTCTTTTGTCTGGAAACATATGAATTATGTTACCCTTGTATAAGATCTACCAACCATGCATATGGCAGGAGTTACCTCAGACAATGTGACCAAGAATTTCCACTAGCAAAGTTATCTTCAATTGGTTAATAGATCTTCTGGTGTAATGTTAGCTTGAATCCAAATTCTAGGTTTTGGCCATATTTTATCACATCTCGTATAAATCCTGGAGCACCTTTTCATGTCGGTTCTTTCTTATTTTTCTAATTTAATGCAATCAATACATGGTGAGGCACATTCATAATCCTTTATCAAGAATGTTGATTGAAATTTTGTTTGCAATTGACTGTGAGGAAGTGTGTTCATTAAATTCTGTGGATTGCTTATATTCATGTTAATATGCTTTAGATATTGGCAAATTTCCGGGATGAAATTGAAAAGTTGAGAGAGGAAGCACAGGCTAGCAAAGATCACATGCTTCAGGTATGCAAGTCCTAATTTTTGTATTTGAATTCTGCCTTTCAAGTGCTGAATTTCAGTTCTTTCAGTACAAGAGCATAGCTCAAGTCAATGAAGAAGCACTCAAACAGAATGGAGGTGGCTCATTGAGAATTTTGAGAGAACGGTGCTGAGAAGTATTACTTGATATTTTGATCTGCAGTTTAACATCCACAGATTCCATGTCCAGTAACCTTATTAGCTAGTGTCATTTACATGGATTATGTTGTTGCAGGCTGATGAAGTTAAGAGATTCATTAGAAGCTCGAGCTTCATTCACTTAGAGAACGCATCATGAGTTTGAAAGCGAATGTAAACTGAAGACCCGAGGAGGCAATTTCTGCAAAAAACTGCTGGAAAGAAGAGGCTCTTGCTTGGTGCTTTGTCTGAAATTGCCACTCTGAAGGATGAGTGTTCTGTTAAAATGTGAGTTATGTTGGTTGGTATTAATACCCAATGTAGTTTAGTTAACTTTTCTGGCCAACAAAATGTATAAGGTTTGATTAGTATAAAGATTGTGCCATACGATGTACATTGAGTTGAGATTTTATTAATTTTTTAAGGTAGAGAGAGACCCCACACTTGGCTCAAAGTTGGGACAACATTTAGATATTACGATCTTTTTATATCTCTTGTCCGATTGACATAGGCTTGTTGCTTGTTCTTGTAAACTAGGTCACAGATTGTTGTAATGGAATCAAGAATCTCTGCCTTAAAAGAGATTTGGAGAGAGAGCACCAAAGATGGCGAAGTGCTCAAGACAATTATGAAAGACAGGTTCCATTAATTTAATATCATTTGGATTTCTGCAGGTTATACGATTTATCTTTATTCATCATAAAAGCTACAGTGAATAAGGTCGCGGTCACTATGTTAATTGTATTAATTAGGTCTTCAAATTTATGTTTGATATTATGTGCTGTGGAGCTTAAGTGCTTCTTGAAAAGAATTGAAGTTCAGCATTGGTGGATGAGCTTGTGTTTCGCTTACGTAGAATATTCTAGTTCCCTTTTATAGTTCAGATTCTCACAGTTTGACTGAATTATGCGGAAAATATCCTGTTTTATTTACACGTGGCAAGGCCACAAGCTTTCTCCTTTATTTTTGCAATTTTCATTTTTCTCCGTGTCGATTCTGTACGCTTCATGAATCGTGGCAAATTGTTACCTTCTTGGTTATTATGAACCCAGCATGACATCCCCAGAAAAAAAAACTTATAAAAAGAATCAACTTCCAGATATGCATGCATCATGGAATTGATAGATGGAAGCCTTTATCTTGGTCTAGGTTTGTACCTTATGTTATGCAAGGAATGATTTCCAGTTAAGCTGGGAGAGTTATAGTGATTGGCTATTATCAACATCAATGGTTTGTTATGGGAGCTGGATACTCCCAAATCAAATTATATTTTCCTCCCCTTTTCGGCTGGCAAATATCAACGTTTCTAAAGGATTGATTCAATTGGTTTAGCAATGTTCAGTCTTCCTAACAACAGTTGCCTGTTCGTTTATGTGCAACATTATGATGTTTCTTGTACTCCAATGTCAGTGATTGTGCTAAAGCAAAGTGTCAATCCTGTTTCTTTATGGTTTTTGTAATTTTGTCCAGGTCTATTCTACAATCAGAAACAATTCAGGAGTTGACAAAACATCCCAAGCTTTGGCTTCGGCTCAAGAGGAGACAAACTGAGCTCCGTTAAAGTGCGTGGATGCGCTCAGAACCCGAAAATGTTATGATTCTTTATTCTATATGCATTTCACATCGTGTCTTGTATATCTGCTTAGTCCTAGTTAAACTATCTTGCATGCACAATGGGACTACTAGGATTGGTGGTAGGGGAAGAGGATAATAAAGCCTATATTTGGACCTTGGGTTTGAGTGAGGAACATGAAAAGCATTGGAACATAAAAGCTGAAAGCTGTTTTGATTTCGGGTGAAGAAAATCAATGTGTTCTTCCCCCCCCTGGCTTTAAGTCCTTTAGATCCAGACATGGGATAAGTTGCACAAAATGAATTTTCGACAAGTTTTTTCAAATGCCTTATATATCCACTTGTCAGTAAACACTATGTATTTGAGAAGCTATATTTGAAAGAGTTGTTGGTCTATTTTTTCTTTTTTGGTTGGGAGAGGTACGGCAACATCAGTGGAATACGTGCAAATTATCACATCAAGAATTTACTTAATACAGTCCACAGAAAAAAGGTAATGGCTAAATTGTAATTGACATGTGAAGATATGTCGAGTCAACTGCAGAAAAATCATATAGGAAATCTTAGGCTTCTTCTGCACCTTTTCTTTTTATAGTAACTATAGAAAATGAAGGCCTATTGGCCTGTTTGTGTAATTATAAATGAAAGTACGTTTTGGTTATACGTATTTTCATTGGAAATATATTGATATTTGACATATTTCAATATTAAAATAGAAATCTCATTAACTAATCCCAACATATACTCTCGATTCTCACATGAAAACCTGTACAAAATTGAAAACACATATTTTCCATTTGAGAAACTGAAAACGAAAAAAATATAAAACAAAGAGTGCCTATACCTCAAACTTTTTAGAAGAAATGCTGATAGTATTTAACCTGACTGTGTGATGGAAAATTCCTTTCTTCCTCTTCATTTCATACAATAAAATGATTAATCTGAAAAGACTTAAAGCATAAATTATATGCAATTGTGTGTCATTAATTAAAAAAAAGATGTTTTTCATATAGTAGACTAATAAATAATTGGAATTATTTGACCAAAAAGCAATGGTAAAGCTTTTACCTTGCAATGAGGACTGGTTCTTCCTGACTAGGAAATGGATATAAGTTAAATGTTAATATAAGCATCAATTTAGCTCCAGGCCCTAGCATTACGCCGTTTAGGGGGGACAGGCTGTTTTTCTTCCAAGTTGTGGGTTCACTGACTTTTTATTGTTCTGCAGTTCGTTTGAAAGAGTTGTACATTGAGATCTTATTCTGTTTACTGTGCAGATTGACCTGAAGTCGAAATGGGAAAACAGATAAGTTAGCTATAGAAGCTTATAAGAATGAAGCAGATAAGAAAATACACTGAAGTCAATGAACTGAACAAGATCTTGCACAGTGACTTGAGGCCTTTGCACATTAGATTAGCAGAGAAGGAACGTGGAATAGCTTCTGGAAGCATTCCCAGAGTTTTGCTGATGATGATGGCTGCAAATGTGGTGAATTATCTTCGACGGACAAAGGAAATAGCAGAAACAGAGATCTCATTGTTGAAGCAAGAAAAGCTGCGTTTGCAGTCTCAGCTAGAGGTTGAACTTTGAAGTTCAGCTGAGAAATGCTCAAACATCACTGAATACAGAGCGAGCAAAACACGAGCATCTTTATTCACAGATGACGAGTTCAAGTCTCTTCAACTACAGGTTAGAGAACTAACTTTACTTCGTGAAAGCAATGTCCAGCTCAGAGAGGAGAACCGGCATAATTTTGAAGAATGCCAGAAGCTTCGTGAAGAGTTGCAGAATGTTAGGATTGAAACTGAGAATTTGGAGAAGCTTCTTAGAGATAGAGACACTGCGTTGGAAGGTTATAGAAAGGAAATTGAAATTCTAAAGATGGAAAAAGTGCATCTCGAAAAGAGAATTGATGAGTTGGTGGAGAAGTGCAAGAATGTGGATCTTGATGATTATAATCGCCTGAAAGAATCTTTTCAGCAAATGCAGGTCAATTTAAGAGAGAGAGACTCGCAGTTAGAAGAAACTAAGAAACTTTTATCAGAAAAGCAGGATGCTATATCAGTTTTAGAGCGAGACCTTGCCAGAAGCAGAACAGAATTAAACGAACGCGAGACGAGGATTAACGAAATCTTGCAAGCTGAGGCTTCTCTGAAGTCTTGAGCGCTTGAAAAAATGACGGCGACTAAATCTTCAGGCTAGGAGGAAGTCTGAACACTTACTGAAGGAAAAAGAGAAATGAGCAAAGAAAATGCAGGCCTTGTCCAAACAATTAAGAGGAGCCAAACAGGTAAAACGACAATACAGTTGGATCCTGCAGTTGAACAGGCTCTTAGGGAAAAAGGAGAAGGAGAAAGACACCAGATTACAAATTCTGGAGAAAACATTGGAGAGGCACAGAGAGGACTTGAAGAAGGAGAAGGAAGATCATCATAAAGAAAAAGAAAAAAGTCAGAAGATACGGAAAACAATTATTGAATCTCGTGAGATTGTTACTCAGCAGAGGACAAAGCTCTCAGATGAGCTGAAGAAGCATAAAGAAGCTTTGAGAGCGCTTCAAGATGAAGTGGAGAAATTAAAGAACTCCGGAGGTAGTCAGATGGAAAGTACATCTGTGGGCCAAATTTTTCCAGTAATCTTTTGAGGACTTTGCTTCTGCGTAATTACCAGGCTGTAGAGAATTTTGAACAGGTTGCACAACCAGCTTGTGGTGAGCTAGAGTCTGCCACCACCGACATTCCTCTGGATAATACATCATCTGCTGGTGCTCCGGTTGGTCAAGCAGTCACTTCATTGACTCAAACCCCAGCAGTGTCAGCCTCGAATATTCCTCTTACAAGAACAAATGAAGAAAAAGAGAGAAGACTTGCTTTAGCTAAGGCAAACATTAAAATGGAAGGAAACTAGTCCGTCCTAATATTACCAAAGCCCAAGAACCTCAAGGTGATGTGGAGATGTCAGAAGCAGATGAGTCTAACATCGTTTATCATCCATAATACAGAAAGTCAAGAAACGTAACTGCCCAGCGACAGCTTCTGTGCGTTAAAACGCCCATCAGCTTCAGTTTCTTCTGATCTGCAAGATGAGGTGCTAGCTCCAGAAGAAACAAGCTCTGATACGCCAGCTCCTCTGCTCAAAAAGTCAAAAAAAGCTTCAGAGAGCCCACAAGAGGTGGAGAAGAACCGTCAAACTGCTCCTGTGAAGCTTTCTGAAGTTGTACCCATTGAAGAATCATCAGATGATGCCGGAAACCTTCAGCAAGGCATTAATAAGGAGGAGCATGCTGATGCTGAAAGGGAAGAGTTTGAAACTGCAGGCGAGCAAGTTGGAAGAGCCAACAACGGTATGAACAACTCAAGCCAGCTTACTGAGCGACACTGGTGAAGTTGCGGAAGAAAACTGGACAAACCAAGTGAAACTCTGGTATCTGATGATCAATTGAGAGAGCAAACTGAACAGGACATCCAGCAAATAGTTACAGAATCTGTGTGAGAGAGAAGAGGAGAACTTGTTGCAGGACTTTGCTGATAATGATGGTTTATAACAATGCATTTTAATGAGATGGGGGGCTCGAAATTGGAGAATTTCAGCCAGAACAATCCGTAGAACGAGAGAATTCTCCCATTACTGAACCACTAGCTTCAGCGAGCTTAGAAGCAGGGGAGATTGATCCTTCCGAGACCCCAGAGAAGAGAAGAATGTTGACCATGATTCGAGAACATGCTTGATAGTTCAAATAAGCTTAATGATAGTGCTGATCCAATCGCAGAAATGAGTCAGGTCCCTGATCTTCTATTGCTACAACCACTGATGAAGTGTCAGTTAGCACTGCTGTTGATGTTGTCGGGTCTTCAGAACAAGGTGGGCCTGCTCCCACACCAGATACAGGTGCGAAAACCAGTATACCTGTTGGTCTTCAGAACAAGGTGGGCCTGCTCCCACACCAGATACAAGTGCGAAACCAGTATCACCTCTGAATAGCTCAACGACCATTAATCTACAGGAGAGAGCAAGGCAAAGAGCACATCTAAGACAGGCTGGCTTGATTGCTTCTTCGCGAGCAGAGCCCGTGCAGGCCATTCGCGGTCGTGGTGCACGTGGTGGCCGTACTCCACGTGGGCAATCACCTTCCTAGGAAGGGTCAGTACTTAATCTGCTTTTTCTTTTGATTATATGATGTGGATATTATCCCATAGAGGAGAATACTGGAAGCTGGAAAGATTTTAAGTTTTACCAGTATTGATGACTTGATGATATATTCATGTTTTTGATGTGCTCATGTTATGTAATGATTTCTTTAAATTTCATTTCGTTTTTGTTTCTGTGGTTTAAGCATATTTATGTATTCATCCATCTTATCTATCATTGATGGTGTGTGTGTGTGTGTGTGTGTGTATTAGAAGTGATTTCTTTAAGGTTTGTTTCATTTTTTTTCCCCCTCTCTGTAGGTTAAGCATTAGTTATGTATTTTCCCATCTTATAAATCAGTGATTTTGTGTGTTTGTTAGGTATCTCATATTTATTATTTTGTTTTTTCCACTTGTGTCGATTGTTGTTGGTTCTCATAGTTGTAATTGAGAAGATAACTCATGCGTTATCGTCAAAATTGAAAGAGACAAGTGACCAGCAAGGCTATGTTTGGTTGATCTTTTTGGGTGATTTTTTATTCTTTTCTAGAAAATATCTTTAACATCTTCCAGTTCCCTTTCAAGCGTTTGCATACTTTTATTATATTGATCTAATTAAATAAAAGGTGAGAATAACTAATCTTGATAAAATGAATCGACTTTAATTATGCATAGAAAATTATCTCAATCAATGGAAGTTTGATATGGTTTTTACGAACTTAAAACCCATTTCGCAAATCCTTTACTTTTCCTTTTCCTAAAACAACCGTTTCTGAAAATAAAGCTAAAGCAAAATTTTTTAGAAGGATAACCAAAAAACAGGCCGAAACTATCTCAAAGATTTTGTTTATTATTTATTTTTATATATAGAAGTAATAATTACATGATTACATCTATAAATTGGGTAATTGAACAGTATTAGTTCAATTAATTCACATAAATTGAGATAAATATCACATAAAATGTGATTGGTTAAAAGGATTTTTTTTCGTTTTGAATCAACGTTTTCTATGCATCAAGACTTTGTTACCACAATAAGCTTCTCCGCATTAGTAAGAGCTTATTTACATTTCACAACAGATGGTTACTTGTCAAACATTCTTTTCTACCCGTTTAATTTAATTCTCTTTTCTTTACTGATAATTTTTTATTAGTTCAATATGGTGTCAGCAATGGTTACATCATATTTCAAGCACCAAATTCAAATGTGTCTAAAAATGTAGGAGAGTAACTGCAATAGCCCCAACTATTTGTAAGTGTTTGCTGATTTATTCATCAAAACCTAGAAAGGGTTTTGACTTTCCGTCAAAGCTTTTTTAAGGACGCCTTCAAATGCGACTGCAGGCTTGTGAGATTGGTGGCCATCTCAACCACATAACACAATTCTCCATTAAACCACTTCATACACTCGATTTATCTCTTCACCTGCCATCACACAGAACAAAAATGTCATGATTGCTTAGATACATAAATATCGATGCCCTTCCCTTAAATTTGTGGTCTTAAAAGTTATTAGGTAAATAGTTGACACCTTTTGAAATTAAATTCAAATAAACAAATTATTCCCGTCTTTTTGTAAAATTATAAGTGTGTAGTATAATGTTTTTCAAGGGTGTTCATTTATGTAAGCTTTTGTTTTTGAATAACGTTATATTAATTGTAATTACACCACAAATCTCAAGGAGTGTATTCCAATACTATAAAGACATGATTGGTATTTGTGTATTTGAACCTAACATTATGAGTGTCAATATAGTTTACCCTAAATTTATCTTTGCCCTTCGAAAGATTTCTATAACGACTGCTGATACAAACTTCAGCCCATTTTGAATGTAAATCTATACTATTATAAAGAGAAGGCCTTATACAAAACACAAAATGGTAGTTTTTATACCCACTACACCAAATATTTATAATACCCACAAATCCCATCAACTTTCCAACCCATTGTAATTGAATTAACTATTTTAACTAAATTTCTTTAGAAAATTAATTCCATGCAAGTACATTACTCAATAATTAAAATTTACTTACCATTATCATTAAGTTTTATTGTTAATTGGAATAGAAATAACATATTAAGATTTGTATTGCATGTATATAATTATCGTTATCACTATACCATATATTGTACAAAGTTTTAATTTTTATTTAATTTGAGTAAAATATGTGCTGATAATTAATGTATTAGAAAATTATTAGACAGTTTTTGTATATGAAGTTATACATTAAAAAACATTACAAAAATATGCAGGTATGCATTCCATAACAGAATTACTAAAAATTATGCGCGCAAGTATTTGCGTGGCGCCGCAATTTCTTAGTATACTATATAACTTGTCAAGTTTTGGTGTACAAGGACACGAGAATCATTCACATGTTAATGGGAAGAAATCTTCTTGACAATAGAACTTGGCAATACATCATGCAACTACCCAATTAAGATCATAGAAGTGGAAACAAACACGAAAAATGTCAGCAACCCCCTTGTGATATTGCAAGTGAGCAAATTATCCTCCTATGAATAATAATAGCACTTTGTCTCTCCGTTGTTTTTAAAATAAATCAATTTACTTCCCCATGTTTTAAAAATGTAGGGAGATAAATTGCATTAAACCCGAAAATGAACACACCGAAATAGTTCAAAAAACATTCACCTATCCACTGATTACCTTGGTAGCATTCCCAACAAGGGAGCTCTTTAGCTTCACACTTCTCTGTTCTGCATCATATGTCCCTTTCTGCAAAGTAATGTAAAACCACAGCGTAAGAGCTTCAAGATGCTAGCTCAATTCTAATTTTCTTCTAATGAAATGTGACAAAACTATCAGCATATCAGTCCATTTCTGAAGGTGATTAAGTAACTTACGCATAAGTACGAAAACTTTCTAGCAAAATACCCGTAAATCGTTGATCAGTTTGAAAATTTTCTCTCCTTCACAGCATTGAAACGTGCAGTTACTACACATTCTTATCAATTCAAGAATCAAGTTGCTCTACAAGCTACACATATACCAAAGCCAAGCAATCAATCGTGCAAAATTCATAGCTAGAACATATGATTTTTTCTCTTTTTCTTTTCCTTGTGAAACGCTGAAAGAATAGTAAATTCGCCTATGCAGGGAATTTTCCTGTTCCAAAACTAGCTGAGAAAATGGGGAAATTGCACTTTTTGGTCCACACGATAGAGGTATTGTACGTTTGATCCCACACGAATAGAGCATATTGCACGTTTGGTCCTACAATACGTGCTTATCACATTTGGTCCCATAGACTAAAAAATCTTAGCATTTGGGACAAAAATGCTAGAACTTTTATCGTATTGAACCAAATGTGCTAAACATGAGAAAGCATATTGCACGTTTTTGGTTCCCACAGTCTACGTGCTTAGCACATTTGGTCCATAAGCTAAAAAAATCGTAGCATTTTGGGGATAAAAAATGCTATAATTTTTATCCTACGGGACCGAATGTGTCGATTTTTTATTGGTACAAATTTTTTTTGCCGTATTGAGCCAATGTGCTAAACCCATAAATTATGGGACTAAAAGTGCAACACCCACTTCTTGTAACCAAAAGTGCAATTTTCCCTTAGAAAAGAGAAGCACTTCTCTCGAGTAACCTAATAGACTACAGGAGGACATTCTACTATCAGCAGCACTTGCCAGATTCAAGACTATCTACCATCTAAAGACTTATCCATGGATGACATCCCTATCGCAATTTAACACACTGACAAGAAATTGATGATTACCTGAACCTCAACGAGACCAGTGCTCTGAGCAACCACAACTTCAATGGTACCATCGAGTTTAGGCCGCCAGAACCCACTCTCGGAATGCATTGGCTCTCCGCTGCTCAATTTCCATGTCTTGGAAGAATAAGCTATCACGGGCTTCCGTCGTCAAAATATATCAAATTTCTTCAGATCCTTTCTATTTATGCCGTAATTTCAAAAGGATTGGAAAGAATTGGAATCGAGAGTGTACCTTGTTGGGAGCGTGAGAGAATTGAAGCTCCTCGGAGTACTTGAAAGGGAGATGGTCGGGGAAACTGCCTTCCCCTTGTCCCCTCCACGTGCCCCAGCAAGTACGACAGCGGCTGCACCGCGGATGCACAGCCGGCTTGCTGCGGCTGGGGTTTTTCAGCCATCTCCGCGCTTTCGTTGTGGGTGTATTGCGCTCCTTTTGAACCTTAAGGCTTCTGTTTCTCCGTCGCTTTGGGAGATGATGAAGTTAGCCGTTTTTGACTGCTTGATAACTTGTATATCGTGTCCGGTAATTCCAAAAACACATCTATTCGGGCAAAGGTAACTATGGGATATAGTGGGTCGGATCCGATTCGCCGTATAGCCGGCACGATTCCGGTCCGGTTTTGTAAACGGATGAATTGTTATTTTGCAATTTATGTTGCAACTAAAATAATCTCGAGCACTAGTTATTATTTCAGCTCTTTTCTCTTTCCATACTAATCTACGTGGTAGGTCGTCCATACAAATATGTTTGATTGGGGGGTAAAAGTGGAGTCTAGGAGAAGTAGAAATAAAAAAGATGTTATAAGAAAAATTTAGTGTTTGATTTGAAGAAAGAAAATGGATAAAAGTAAAAATTCACTATGTTTTCAGACTTTAATATTTTATTGCTTCTTATGCTACCTTGCGTTATTGATTCAACTATTTTCTTTTATGTGCCTCAAGGAAGCATAATTCGGGCATTTTTTCATGTGCCTCAAGGAAGTAATAGCGTCGGGGCATTTCTGTCGTGTGCCTCAAGGAAGCAATAGCATCGGGCATTTCTGTTGTAGTGCTAAGGAAGTAATAGCTTTGGTGCATTTTTTTTTGTGTGCCTCAAGGAAGAAATAGCTTCGACCGGCATTTCTTTTATGTGCCTCAAGGAAGCCTTGGCTTCGGGGCTCGTGAGGGACCGTCCTCATCTCTTGTTAAATAAAGTATGCATTTCTTTTTATTGTGCCTCAAGGAAGCCTTGGCTTCGGGGCTCGTAAGGGGCCGTCCCCCTCTCTTGTTAAATAAAGTATCAATAATGAAATAAAAAGATGGTCATTTCATTACCGTAATCCAAGGTTACAAATCTTCGAAAACGAATACGAAGCATTCAAGCAAAATATTTCTTGAGGTTAGCCAATATTCCACGTGCGTGGTTACTTCCTTCCCATTCATTCTCTACAAGCGATAAGTTTCCTTTTCCACTATCTCGATTACTTTGGTACCGTCCTACAACATTTGGCATCCAGCTTCCCATTATTTCCTGTCGCGTCATTCTCTTCTCAATACCAGGTCTCCGACTTGGAACTCGCAGATGTTGTACTTTTGTCACTGTAGGCCTTTGCCATTAATGCCTTGTAGGCTTCCATCCTTGCATTCACGTTGCTTCTAAGTTCCTCCAGAAGTCCAGGTCAGCCCACCTTCCTCGCCATGTGCCGGTCGGTTCATATTGTCGCACCCTGAGTGTTTCCTCCCCTATTTCCACTGGGACGACGACTTCTGTCCTGTAGACTTGAATTGAACGGGGGCTCTTCCGGTGCCTCGTCGCGGTTGTTGTTCAATATGCCCATTCTTCCACCCAATTTCCTTTCTCCAACCTAATCCTCTGCCTCCACCCAGTTTGAGAAGTAGTCCACAACAACAATCAAGTATTCTCGTTGACCCGTCGCTCGTGCGAGTTTCCCCACTAAATCCATCCCCCAATGATCAAACGGGCAGGAGCTCTGCATTGGTTGCATATATATTGCTGGGACGTGAGTGACGTTGGCATGCTCCTGGAACTTTCTGGCATTTCTTCACCGAGTTCAAAAACATCCTTACCCATAGTAGGCCAGACGTATCCTTTTTGCAGGGCCTTGCATGCTAGCGCCCTGTCTCCGGAATAATTACCGCAGCTTCCCTCATGGATATCTCGTAGAACATACTCTGCTTTGTCCCCATTGACGCATTTAAGATATGGTTGTGAAAAACCTCTTTTGTACACCTCACCTCCACTTAGCGTGAACCTAGCTGACCTTGCTCGAATTACCCTTGCTTCCTTGGTGTCTTGAGACAAAGTATCATATTTTAAGTATACCTCAAAACCTTCTTTCCAGCTTGGTGGAGCACTCTTCGTATTCAAGTCTTCTTCCCCTACAGTATCCGCATCGGGTCGCTCTTGAGTTAGTAGGGGTTATTCTCTTGCTCTTTCAAATGAGCCAATAAGTTGGCCAACTTAGCGAGTTGATCTGCTTCTTCATTGTTTGATCGCGGGAATTGCTCCAGGGTGACCCATCGAACTCCCTTCTTAACGCTTGGATGTTTGCTAAGTATTTGATCATCTGTTCCCCCTTAGCTTCGTAGTCTCCATTCACTTGCTTGACACGAGTTGGAAGTGCTATACGCCCTCACACACTTCGCTCCAGCAGCGAAAGCCAATTTTCCTCCCACGATTAGTGCCTCACACTCTGACTCATTGTTGGAGGCCACGAAGCTAAGTCTAATGGCATAATGCGATGTGTCTCCTTGTGATACTTTTCACCATTTATTTCTTTGAACCTTGTCATCTTCTGTCTGCTCAGAATAAAGTCCGCTAAGGCTTGAGCCTTGATCGCTGGCCTTGGTTGGTATCCGATCCTGTTTCACACTTTCCGCCGTTTTACCATCCTCCTTGATATGTTTGGATCTGCCAACACCTCTTTCAAGGGTTGATTTGTTAACACAACCACGAGATGCGACTGGAAATAAGGTCTTCCTCCACTGGGCCTCCTGAGATAACCCCAATCACTCCAGCGGTTGGGAGGTTATCCTTGCTCACTCCATCCGTTTCCACCTTTACTCCCATTTCAAGACGGCGGTGCCATGTGCCTGCCTCCAAAGGCGGTTTCCTGGGGCTCTTGTTTCCTTTGCCCCACAAATTCTTGTAAGTAACCTCTCCGGATCAACTCCTCGATCTCATTCTTCAACTGGTGGCATTCCTCGTGCTGGCCTCGATTCCCGTGGAAATGACAGTATTTGTCAGACTTCATTCTTTGCGGGTTGTCCTTCATCAGGAAAGGCCATCTCACTAACCCTTGTTGCTTGGCTACATCGAGAATTTGAGTTCGCAGGGCGTTCAAAGGGGTGTATCGAGCCAAATCCCCTGGGAGCACATGTCTGCGTTCACGCTTACTCCCCTCTGTTCCTAGGGGAACCCCTTTTTCCTCCTCAGTGGCCCTCCGTTTAATGGATTGTTGATTGCGAACCTGTTGACTCCTCGATTCTTATATACTTCTCGGCTCTTAACAAACAACTCTTCTTGAGGAGGGAGGCTTTCCAGCAATCGACTCCTTGAATCGACCTCTTTTCAGATTCTGTTGCATGATGCTTGCCAAAAAGTTCTGGGTTTATGTGGGGAACTTCCAAAACAACTTTCGAGAAGAGCTGCACATACCCCCTCAGGCTTTCCTTCTCTTGCAGGATTATTGTAAACCAATATGAAGCGGTTTTGGGATATCGCCTATTAATTGCAAAGTGGTGCAAGAAGCTCTGAAAAAGCTGCTCGAATGACTCAATTGTTCCTGAGGATAACTGGTTAATGAAAGAATCGGTACGGCCCAGGAACGCGGCGGAAGCGTAAAATAATAAAAATTTAAAAACTATTTCAAAGGGGTGTTCCATTTGAATTCCCGGGCGTTCGGTGTATTCAAAAGCATCATAACATACAGAAAAAAAACGCTTGAACATTGTGCCAGAGGAGAAAATAAAAAGGTACAATAATTTAAATAGAAACATACCTTTTTCGTTTCACATGTAAAATGACAACAAGTTTTGATTCTCTTTCCGTTCCTTTTCCGTTCACCTTAGGATTCAAATTAGAACCCCTCTAATTTGTCCACACCAAAACAATGGAAGCAAATCTACATCTACTGCTAGGTAGAAGCTAGATCAAGGAAGAAACGAAAAACGTATTACACTATTGATTAGTGTATACGTATTTATCATGTTCTCATCTTGAATCCAATTCAAAGAGAACTCAAAAGAAGGAGAAAAAAGCGGGAAATTTCGTGGCTTGTGTGAAGAGAGTTCAAGTTAGGGAGTTGAAAAGTGTATACATGTGTTGTGTAGTTGTAGGTAGTCTCCAAAACCACCTACACACTAATGCACAACTTGTGCTCAACCTCCAACCATGTTAGCACAATATGTGGACCACCTAGCCATCATGGCAAGCCACATCATTGCTTACATGGAGCCACATAATTGCTTACATGGAGGACTTTCAACTCCTCTTAAACTTGCATCAAACCTTTGAGCTTTGATTTCAAGTCATGGACCGGTTTTAACCGATCTTGATTTAATCAAATTAAATCAAGTGATCCATGGGTTTTAAATTAATCCAATTAATTTTAAACCTTATTGAAATCCAAAAGTTTATTTAATCCAATTAAATAAACATAAGCTCAAACACTAATTAATTGATCCAATCAATTAATTAAACGAAACCCAATAAATTAATCCAATTAATTTAAAGGTATTAAGCCCAAAATTAATTAATCCAATTAATTAATTCTTGGGCCATCCTTCCAATGAATTTTCCCAATAAATGATCCAATTATTTATATTTTCCTTGAATTAATTTAATCCAATTAAATGAATTTACTTCTTCCATAATTAATTCCAAATTAATTCCACTACTTCCATAGTGATTTGTGTGTGACTCTTTAGATTCACCCTCAGCTAGACTTGGGCTTGTGTCCAACACAGTTGACTAATTAAATTCAATTTAATTAATTATTTCTGATTAACCATTAATCAAAAATGCCCATTACCATGGGTGGTCGTCTACCAATGGTCCATGGCACTAGAGACTAGGTGAATGTTGACGTGAACATTTAGGCTCCCATCAACCATCTCCCGGCCTTAGTCTAGGGCATGGAATTGGGTGTCGGTTCCCATTCTGGACTAGGCAACTATGCTACAAACTCGAGATGCGTTTACTCTATTGATCGACCTAGGGAACCATTCCCTACTCGACCAATCGCTACGGCCGTAGACTTAATGAGTTGAAACCATCTCAAAAACGCATAGGAGACATAGCTGTCAAATACTGACAGGGACAGATTCTCTATTTGGAATCCACCGTCCTCACTACATTACTCCGACTTGCACTGGACAAGCTTATAATGACCATATCAAAGACACGGTCACCTCTCGCCAGATCCAAGATACAACCTTCATATGCATGCGACTGCCATGATTCCTCAAGTCCGAGGACTAATCCCGTACTATCGAAATCGGGAATTCCAGTCATACCAACCAAGCCTCCAAGGCTTCCATATGATGATTCCCGCGAGTCAGTTCAGTCAGTCGACTACCTTGCCAACTAACCCACTAAAATTGCATAGACGACCTACGTCTGAGGTCGTCTAGCACCGATGAAACTCGGCACTCACCCAGTGAATGCAATACTTAGTGTAAGTCTCTATAGGACACTCGAGGTCCAGTATCGAGGTCCTCGACTTGGAACGTTTCAGACTGACCCTCAAGGAGTTGGTTTCATAGTTGCCAACCTATGCGCAGCTCAACTCAATGGGTTTAACCAATCCGTCTGTGGGCATTTGTTGTAACATTGAAACACCATTCAATGTAAGTAGTAAGCACAACAAACACAGTTTGCCAGTGATGAATACTTACTTTATCCATCAGTATAATATTACTTTGATAAAGATCGACGAATATTTCCCAGAACAACCAATCTAATTGAGTTTCTGGTCACCTATTCTAACAATCTCCCACTTGACCATAAAAGCCATGTTGCTTAGAGCCTTCTAAGCATGAGCAATCTACGATACCGGCTCGGTCTCGTGGGTCTACTATATTTCTCTGCCGAAGTGACACGGTCCAACCGTGTCACCTCTTCCTACCATTGCTGCCTGCAAATGGTGGTTGTCTAAGAATTTTCTGTGGATCTATGATAATATCTCGGGCCCAAAAGCTTTTGCCAAAGCCTAGTTGTTCGCCTCCAAGGCAACTACTGGCTCGGCCGTGCTAGGCACCACATCCATCATATGGATGCGGTTTTCAATCGAAACCACTTTTCATAAACGACTTCCAAAGTCGCCATACATTCGACTTTCATAATGACATGTCATAGTCTCCTGCTTGAAACCTTTCCAAGCCACTACACTCACCATTAAGTCCAAATGTACATACATATTGAGACTAAATGTTATTCACATGATTCTGAAAGCTAGTATCGTTATAGCCTTCCAGAATCAACCCTCCACAAAATGTGCATCAAAAACATTTCTTCAATTCTTATTCAGGTATTAAAGGTATTCTCAACAGCAGTCTACTGCCTTCTCGCACAAGCCCAATAACTGTTGTTATGCCCAAAGCATACACAACATCAGGCCCAATGCACGAACAACATTTTCATGCTGCCTAAGGCAAAGACGTAGGGGATGTCAAACATCTAAGCTTTCTCATTAGTCTAGCGTGACTGAGTCTTGAACAGCTTAACCCTGTATCTAGGAATCCAATTCCTATCATAGAGAATTGCGTGAACAACGCTCGTGTTTCAGTGTTTCCTAACATCTTAAATTCATTCCAAATGAATAAGACATTACACAGTAAACACTTGGAACAAAACTATCCTCCCACTGACCGTAAAGCCTGTTACCGATCGATTCATGCTCCGTATGAACTCATCAAAATGAATATTCTAGTTATACAAAATTTCAAACCCAGTTTGAATTTTCATGACGGATCCAATAGCTCTAAGCCATTGATCTAAACCCGATGTCCAACATCGCTTCTGCTTATATCTTTTGGATGATAATCCAATTGACCGGATAGGCCCAGAAACCTATGCCTCTCAAGTTACTAAGGTGTTCTGGTTATCCCTAGGAGGACTGGAATATAGTCAGTGGAATAATGTAATAACAAATGATGTTTGCATTATTTTACATTAAACCTGCATAAATCAGATACCTAGTCTAATTTGTCTCTCACTAGTCCCTTGACATATATGGGACCATCCCATGTACTCAAAAACTTTGTAGGATGCAAGCTTGCCAAACCATATCCTATATGGCAACTAGATCATGACTATTAGAAAATGCCATGTTTCTCAACTTGGCAACCTTTCAAGTCCATGTCTAGACGGTTTAAGGTAGTCCAGCGAAACCCCGATCGAACCAAGTCTAACAAGGTTCGATTTTCTCCCTTATCAGAGACCGTTCAACCATTGTCCTTACAGGAAGAATTCCACTGAGTGAGAATTCCATTCTCATCTGGATATTCAAAAACTCATACGAAATACACGCCCCTTCGATCTAATCAACAGGTTTAATTTTGCAATCAGCTTGGTTCACCACTCAAAGTCTAATTCCCCGAACCTATCCAAGGTCCTTAGACTTGTGAACCCTCTTCTAGTGCTGTGTATTCAGTAACCTACGAGTGTCTAAATGGATTCAATCCGATAGACTTTTGGCAAGCCCACTTTGTCCAACAAAGAAGCCTTACAGTCTTTCCATCTCTGAGAGGACTTGTAAGCTAGTCGACTCAAATTGTCTATCGCTAAATTCTTTGAATCTTCTGAAGGACAAGCGGATCCGCCCGGGAGCGCGAGCGGAAGCGAGAAAGCGAGAATAGTGCGTAAATTTAAATCTAATTTAAATAAACGAATCCCAAGGGGTGTACCCTTGGGTGCTCAACCGGGCGTTCGATGTAGGATGTGTAAATATTAGAAACATATATTTAAACACATAGGGCATAGATGTATATTAAATCAATCAAAGCGTAGTAAAACACTAAAGGTGCTCCCGGCTACTAGCGTTGTTCCCTCTCCGGAATGCTCACGAAATCCAAATGTATGGATTCTCCAAAGGTGATCCACACCACACTGGAAGAAACACACGTTCTTCTTGCTAGAAAAGAACGGGTTTAAGAAGGAATCGATTTAAGAGAAGAACACTATGAATTAGTGGTCTCTTAAACTCACTTTGTTTTTCTTCTTGATTCAAAATCAAGTGAAAAACACAAGTGTGAGAGAGGGAAAGAGGCCGAGAGTTGAGAGAGAGGAGAGGGATTTTTTTTTCTTCTCTTTTTCCTAGAAAAAGATGAATAATGAATCGCTTATGCTTGGTGTTGTATATTCCAATATATATATATAATTAATGTGATTATTGGAATGTGTCTAGGTTCATCCAAGAATGTCTAGATTCATTCCAATCAATCACCATCAATTCTTCAATCAAGCCTACCAAAATTTATGGTATGATCAAATCATACCAAAAGGGAAGAGCTTGATTGGAGTTGATTTGTCTCTTTCCAAAAGAGATAAGTCAACATACCACCTAACATGAAACATGGCTGATTTTGCTTCCTCCAAGGGAGCATGTCGGCCATGTTTAATTAAGGGAAGAAGTCCAACTTCTTCCTATTCCAAAATAGGAATTATTTCTCCTCTCGGGTATAATTTAACGGACCGGGTTTTATCGTAATCCAATTACGACGAATCCAACATTAAATCCAATTAATGTCCATTTAAATTATTCCCGTTGATCTTTTAATCCAATTAAAAAGATCCAACGTCTCAACGTCTCAACTTTCCATATTTAATCGAAAATTCAATTTACCAATTAAATGAAAGCCCGATACAATATCGGCCCGTCCATCCAATGGAATTTCCCTTAAGTAATGCAATTACTTATTTTATCCTTCGAGATTGACTCCAAGTCGATCTCTCAACCTCCTCGGTGATTTGTGTGTGACCCTTTAGGTTCACCCTCAGCTAGACTTGGGCCCGTGTCCCACAAGGGCCCGTTACCATAGGTGGCCGTCTAGCAACGGTCCATGGCACTAGAGACTAGGTGAATTGGCGTGAACATTTAGGCACCGATTCCGTACAGGTATGATCCTTCCGTCTACCGTCTCCCGGCCTTAGTCTAGAGTATGGAATTGGGCGTCGGTTCCCATCCTTGACTAGGCATCTATGCTTAATACTCGAGACCACGTATGCTTCATTGCGTTGACATAGGAAAACCATTCCCTGTTCGACCAACCACTGTGGCCACAGCTTCAAACAGCATGAACGTGTCTCCGAGTGCATAGGAGATACCTCTGTCACATACTGACAGGGGACAGATCCTCTTCTTGGAATCCACCGTCCTCGTTACACATTCCGACTGCACTGGACAAGGCTTATGATAATCATCTTACAGAATGATTACCTCTCGCCAGATCCAAGATACAACCGTCATCTGCACACGACTGCCATGATCCCTCAAGTCTGAGGATTACTCCCGTACTATCGAAATCGGGGAAAACCAATCATACTGACCAAGCCTCCAAGGCTTCCATATGATGATCCCCGCGAGTCAGTCCAGTCAGCTCGACCCCAGTCGACCAACCCATCAAGATCGTGTAGGCGTCCCACACCTGTCGCCGATGAAACACGGCACTCATCTAATGAACACGACTCTTGACGCAAGTCTCAATAGGACTCTCGATGCCCTGTCTCGAGGTCCTCGACTTGGAACGTTTCAGACCCAACTCTTAATCAGTTGGTTTCATGACCACCATCCAATGCGTGGCCCAATTGCACGAGTTGTTATCCATGGTCTGTGGGCTTTCTTATGATATAAGTTAAACACCGTTTTAACAAATGTGAAATGAGCGCAACAAAGAAGGTACCATTGGTGACGAACACTCATCTTATTCATCACATAATAATATTACATCTACATCAAGTTGTCGAATAGGTTTCAAATTGCCAAACCTATTGACTTTCTGGTCACCTATTCCAACAATCTCCCACTTGACCTAAAGCCAATCACCTATTGACCTCGAACCTCTTATTCAGATGGTGAGTGTGGGCAACTTGCGACATGGGCTTAGCAAGTGGATCTGCTATGTTTTCTGCGGAGTTGACTCGGTCCAACCGAACTTCACTCGTGCTATCCATCTCTCTAAGCAGATGGTAGCGTCTAAGAATATGCTTGGATCGTGATGAGATTTCGGTTCCTTTGCTAGCGTTATCGCCCCGTTGTTATTATAAAAGATAATTACAAGCTTAGCAATGCTAGGTACTACATCCAAACCCTTGGATGTAGCGCATCAACCAAACCACTCCTTAGCAGCTTTCGAAACTGCTTTGTATTCAGACTCTGTGGTGGAGTCTGCCGTGGTAGCCTGCTTGGAACTTTTTTCAAGCAACCACGCCACCATTAAATCTGAACACATAACCAGACTGAGACTTGCATCATCGTCATCCGACTGGAAGCTAGCGTCGCTATAGCCTTCCAGTATCAACTCTCCACCCCCGTAGATCAAGAACATGTCCTTAGTCCTTTTTCAGGTACTTCAGGATAGTCTTGACTGCACTCCAGTGTGCCTCCCCGGCACACGACTGATATCCACTAGTTACGCTCAAAGCGAAAGCCACATCAGGTCTAGTGCACTGAACAACATACTGTATGCTGCCTACAGCTGAAGCATAGGCGATGTCCAACATCCTTTTAAACTCCTCATCAGTCTTAGGAGACTGCTTCTTGGATAACTTAATTCCATGCCTCATAGGAAGGAATCCTCATTTTGAGTTTTCCATCTTGAATCTCTTCAAGACGTTCTCAATATACGAGGACTGGGCCATTCCTAACATCCTTCTAGATCTATCCCTGTAGATCTTGATGCCAAGGATGTAGGATGCATCGCCCATATCCTTCATGGAGAATTGCGTTGACAACCAAGCTTTAGTGGTACCCAACATCTTAGCATCATTCCCAATGAGCAAAATGACATCCACGTAAAGCACCAGAAACGCAAACTGAGCTCCCACTGATCTTCTTGTATACACAAGGATCGGACTCATTCTTGATGAAATCATATCCCCGTATAGAGATAGCAATTTTAACCCGGACCCGGGAAACCCGCCCCGTGTGGGGCGGGTCTGGAACCCGATTTTTTGTGTCCGGGGCGGGTTTGGGGCTAAAAAAAATTGCCCCGGCCGGGTTCGGGGCGGGGTACGGTCCTGTCCCCGCCCCGACCCCGCCCCAATTTTATTATATATTTATAAGATATATTATAAATAAAAAAATTATAATATTATATATAAATCCAAATAAGTTTTGCATGTACCTAACTCTATATAAGAAATAAAAAAAATAAAAAATTAGTTGATAAGAAATTTAATGATTATTTTAAATTTTAAATTTAAAATTATATAGTCTATATTAAGTTATTTAATTCTAAATTGATATTATTTATTAAAAAATAAAATATTAGTTTAATGTATTCTTTGTATAATATAATTCATTGTAAATTGTAAAATGATATTACTTGAAGAGAAGATTAATAATTTAGATAAATATATTATTTGTCTTATATAATTTTGAGATATATATTATATTATATAATGACATCAAAAAGTTTAATTAACAATTACGATATCTTAAAATCCAGTCATCCGATTCATACTAAATTTTAATATATATAAGTATGTGTCCATTAGATCATAGTAGACGATACGATTTAAAATCACATGGTCTGATTCAACGATACACCGTCTTAAATGATTACTCTTTTGTTACGAGTACGATATCTCAACATTCGTATACCCAATAATTCTAAAACTTTACCAAATGTATTTTTCTGTAAGTTTGATCATATCTAACGGTTTGATCTGAATTTTAACGGTCCGATTAACCCTTGTTGTTTCAACAATATAAGATGATAGTTACATCAATGTAATACTAACATTTATAAATGTATAAATTTATTGCATATTGTGATTTGTGAACATATATCAATCTCAACTATAAATATTTTTATGTATTTTTATATATATAACTAATATATTTACTTTATTAAAATTAATATTAAAAACTTAATATATTTACTTTAATATTATTTCTCTTTCTTTCTCTTTCTTATTACCCACCCATCTTTCTTTTCTCTTCTTTCTTCACCCAATTTTTTCTTCCCCAATTCTCTAAACCCTAGCCCCAAACTGCCGGCTTTTCCTTCTCCCACCGCCACCGTCGCCGACTTCTCAGGTATGTGTTCTTCTCCCACCGGTTTTCTTCACCATTTTGTGTTCTTTCTCCGTAATTTCATTGTAAAATTGGAAATATCGCGGTTCATATGCTCGATTTTTCATGAATTCAACTGAAGTTTTGTAGGAGTTTGATATTCAACTGAAGGTACAATATCGTTTCTACAGTTCTGCTGCCGTGCATTGGGCCCAAGAAATTGTTTCGTTCTTTACTCTGTGGTAGCTTTTCACATAGATGGCTGATTTTGAATTTTTGATGAAAACCTCGATATGTACTTACTGTATGAGTGCTCTCTGTAATTTATATGTACACGTGTTGTGTATGTGCTTCATATGTGTATGCATATGTGATAATTTTGCTCCATAACATGTACAGTAGTGTATTTTATGGACTTCGTTTATCTTTTTTATCCTTCTCTTTCATGTAAAATAGTAAATGAAGTAAGTGGGAAGGTAAGTTTCAAGCCACTTCCTCTGGTCAATTCTATTATCTACTAAAAATATGCGTTAAGACATCAAAACTTTCCTAATATATTCTTCTCAGTCCTCTCATTGTTCTTTTGAGTTATGTGGCCTTTCTATAGAAGTCATTGATTCTATTTCTTCACCTTGTAAGGTCATGTATTCATACCAATACTTTATATATGTCTGTTTCTCTGTTTCTCTATTTCTTGTCTTCCTTTAGTGCTAGTTTCTATATATGTAAATATGTTGATTCATGACTTTTTTAGCTTATCGAATTACTTTGTGCTTCAACTCTTTTTTAGCTTATGGAATCTAAACCGGGAGATACTCCTTAACCATCTCAACTGGGAGGTACTCCTCAACCATCTACTAGAGAAAGCAGTAATATTTTGGAATCAAATACATCAATGGAAATGAGTAAAGATAAAGTTGAGATTGAGGAAACATCTCAAGACAATAGCAAGAGGAAGCGAACATCTGTTGCATGAGACCACTTCAAGAGAATTAAAGTTGACGGTATTCAACATGCGGAGTATAATTATTGCAAAGCCCTCCTCAAAGCTCCAGCTGATTATGGCACCACGCATTTGCATAAACATTATGATAGGGTTTGTAAAAAACGACCTAGAAAAATTGATATACGTCAAAGTTTTCTAAAGGCGAATCAAAAAGTTGGTGGTGGCCAAGAGTTGGGAACGCATATCTTCAATCAAGAAGAGGCGAGACGTGAGCTGGCTTCGATGGTTATTTTGCATGATTATCCACTTAGTGTGGTTGATCATATTAGTTTTAGGAGATATTCTACTTGTCTTCAGCCTTGTGTTTAATATGATCTCAAGAAACACTCTAAAGGGTGATGTTTTAAAGATTTACAAGGATGAGAGGACGAAGTATTACAACTTATTGGAGAAGCTTAAGTGTCGCATTGCCGTCACAACTGACATGTGGACTTCAAGTAACAACAACAAAGGTTTTATGGCAGTGACTGCACATTTCATTGATGACAATTGGACATTACAAAATTGCATTTTGAGGTATTTTCTTTAAATTTACGTTTTAGATATATTACATTAATGCAATTTGATATGTATTTTAATGTATTATATATGTTTGTTATATAGGTTTGCATATGTTCCAGCTCCACATACAACAGAAGTGCTAGCTGATACGCTTGTTGATGCATTAATGGATTGGAATATCGATCGAAAACTGTCAACAATCACGGTCGACAATTGCACAACAAATGATGCCATGATTAATCATCTCCTAGACAAGCTTCCCACGAATGAAATGCCTCTCGGTGGAAAGGTACTTCACATGCGCTGTTGTGCTCACATTCTTAATTTGATTGTGAAGGATGGAATGGATATTATTGGTAGTTCAATTAAAAAAATACGTGATAGTGTTGTATATTGGACTGCTTCACCTAGTAGAGTCGAAAAGTTTGAGGAAACCGCTCGTCAATTGCATGCTAATTGCACCAAGAAACTAAGTCTGGATTGCAAGACACGTTGGAACTCAACTTATCTGATGTTAGAAACTGCTATTATCTACAAAGATGTGTTCCCACGCCTTAAAGTTCGAGGAAGAAATTATAAAAGTCTACCACCTGAAGAAGATTAGGTGAATGCAATTGAAATTTGTGGAAAGTTGAAACTTTTTCATCAGGTAACAGAGGTGTTTTCTGGGACTCTTTATCCTACTTCAAATATCTATTTTCCAAAAATTTGTGATATCAAAGTGAAATTAGATGAATGGGTGAAGAGTCCAAATACTTTGATTCAAGCTATGGCTTTAAGGATGTTGGGGAAATATGATAAATATTGGGATGTTTGTCATATCTTGATGGGGGTTGCTGCTGTTTTAGATCCTCGTTTCAAGATGGGTTTGGTTGAGTTTTTCTTTCGTAAAATTTATCGTGAAAGTGCAATGTTTAAGATTGATGAGGTTCGACAGAATTGCTATGATTTGTTGCTTGACTATCAATCTAGATGTTGTACTTTGGATGAAAGTAGTTCAAGCATTGGAGGTTTGGAAAATTCAATGTCGTCTGCTATTGACAATAATGTTAATTTGGATGCATGTCTTGATGAGTTTGATGAATTTATGATTTCAAAAACAAGTTCTACTACTAATGTGCGTGTGACCCTGGAGTTGGACACGTATTTAGAAGAAAGTCTCTTGCTAAGAACTCGTGATTTTGCTATCTTGAATTAGTGGAAGACAAATGGAGTTAGGTTTCCTACTCTGCAGAATATGGCTAGAGATATTTTAGCTATTCCTGTTTCTACCGTTGCATCCGAGTCTGCATTTAGTAGTAGCGGGAAGTTGATTAATCCTCATCGTAATAGGCTCCATCACACTACTGTGGAGGCATTGATGTGTTTTCGTCGTTGGTTGTGGAACAAAGTGAATGGGTAAGAAAAATTGATTAACTCTTTTTATTATATTAAACTATAACAAGTACTATACTTATTATATTCTCTCTTCTTTTTTTTTTTTTTTTCTTTTGTTAGATGCTAGTTCGACAGGTGATGGTATACAAATTTGTCCTTCAATGCTTGATGAAGAAGATGACCAAGACGATCGTGATAACGAGTAAAGAAGCATAATCGATGTATCACGGAGCATCAATATGTGTTTAATTATGTGGATTTCAGACTTGTTATTTTTTATGTTAGCTATGTGGATTTCAAACTTCTTATTTTTTATGTTCTTGTGGATTTTAATACTGATGTGTTACGTTTTATTATGATGGATTTTTATTTTTATTTTTTTGTAATAATTTTAGGAATGTTATGCATGAAAATATGTTTTAATTTGTTGTGTTTAAGAAATGAAAAAATGAACACAAAAATATTGGTAATTCGGGTCGGGGCCGGGTCAGGGCGGGGCGGGGTGGCGGGGCGGGTTATGGGGCTAAAATTTTGTAAGTGGGGCGGGTCTCGGGTCCGGCGGACCCGTACCAGACCCGCCCCGTTGCCATCACTATCCCCGTATGACTTCATCAAACCGTATGTTCCAGCTTTGGGAAGCTTGTTTGAGGCCACAGATGGATCTTTGGAGACGGCAGACCTTCTGCTATTCTCCAACAGTTGTGAAACCTTCCGGCTGATCCATATAGATCTCTTCCTCTACGGAACCGTTGAGGAAAGCCGTTTTCACATCCATCTGCCATATTTCATAGTCATACCATGCTGCTATGGCAAAAAGTATCCGAATGGACTTGGTCATTGCTACGGGCGAGTATGTTTCCTCAAAATCGACCCCGGGTCGTTGAGTGTAATCTTTCGCCACAAGCCTGGCTTTGAAGGTTGTAACCTCCCCGTCAGCTCCAAGCTTATGTTTGTAGACCCATTTACACCCTACGGGTTTAACCCCTTTGGGTGGGTCTACTAGGGTCCAAACCTAATTTGTACCCATCGAGTCCATCTCGGATTTCATGGCCCCAAGCCACTTATCCGAATCGATGTCCGACATCGCTTCTCCGTACGTCTTTGGATCATTATCCAACTGACCGGTCAGGCCCAGAAATCCATACCTATCAGGTGCATGGGATACTCTGGCCGACCTACGGAGGATTGGAACAATATCAGTGGGAACTACTGGCTCAGATGTCACTGCTACCTCATTGGTGCCTCACTTTATTCCTCAAGGAGCACCTCATCGCGTCGACTATCCGATGGAAAATCCTTTTCCAAGAACACTGCGTTTCGCGAGACAAAAACCTTTTGCTCGGAGGGATCATAGAAATAATACCCCGCAGTTTCTTTCGGATAGCCGATGAACCTGCATAAACTAGACCTTGAGTCCAGTTTATCTCCCACTAATCTCTTGACATATGCGGGGCAATCCCATACTTTCAAGTATTTGTAGGAGGCAGGCTTGCCATGCCATATCTCATATGGCGTCTGGGATACCTTTTTAGATGGCGCCAAGTTCAAAACTTTGGCCGCCGTCTCAAGAGCGTATCCCCAGAAGGAAAGGGGGAGTTCGGTAAAAATCATCATAGATCGGACCATATCCAACAAGGTCCGATTCCTCCTTTCAGACACACCATTAAGTTGTGGTGTTCCAGGAGGGATCCACTGAGAGAGAATCCCATTCTCTTTTAGATAATCAGTAAAATCACCACTCAAATACTCTCCACTTCGGTCCGACCGAAGGGCTTTGATCTTTTGACCGGTTTGGTTCTCTACTTCAAGTCTGTATTCCTTAAACCTTCCAAAGGCTTCAGACTTGTACCTCATCAGGTAAACATAACCATACCGTTAGTGATCATCGGTAAAGGTTATGAAGTATGAGTACCCACCTCTAGCCTGAGTATTTAGTGGACCACAGACATCTGTATGGATCAAATCCAATAGACCACTGGCTAGCGTACTTTGTCCAACAAAGGGTTTCTTGGTCATCTTTCCCTTTAGACAGGATTCACAGGTCGGTTGGTTGTCCAAATCGTCTATTTCTAGACTCTTTGAGTCCGCCAACTTTCTTATCCTATCTTTAGAGATATGACCTAACCTCGCATGCCATATCTGTGCGTTTTTATGATCATCACGTTTTCGTTTGTGTTCTGCAATCATAATCCAATTAGACTGTTGAAGTATGTACAGACCGTTGACCAACGTACCAAGCAGATGAGAAATACCATCTTTGATAATGAAAAAACCGCTTTTATTGATGGTAAATTCATATCCCTCCTTATCAAGGACCGGGATGGAAACAATGTTTTTAATCATGCTAGGTACATAGAAATAGTCGTTCAGTACAATCCTAACATGACTACTAGTGGCTAACTCTAGTGATCCTACGGCCTCCGCAGCAACGGCCTTGCTATCGCCTAGCCTCAGGATCATCTCATCCTTGGTTAGCCTTCTGCTTCTTTGCAGTGCCTGCAAATCATTGCAGATGTGAGCACCACACATGGTATCTAATACCCATGACGCAGAATTAGTAATCATATTAACTTCAACCACAAACATACCTGGGTTGGAGAGGAGTTGTGGGCACTCCCTCTTCCAATGCCCTTTCCCTTGGCAATGCATGCAGACATCATTTGCCTTGGACCGCTGAGAACCATGGGCCTTCTCTTTCCCTTTGCTCAGTCCAACCGGAGCAACAGGGATGCCCGGAGCGCGAGCAGGGGCCGGAACCGTCTTCTCTTTGCCCTTCTTCCTCTTCCAGCGTCCAGCCCTCTTGCCATTCGCCTTGGAGGTTGAAGCCTCTCCTATCAATACCGTCGGCGCCGACTTGTGGGTCGTTGCCTCGTATTGGACCAGCATGTTGATCAACTCATGAATACACTTCTCAAGTCCGTTCATGTTGTAGTTTACAACAAATGGGTCATAGGATGGAGGAAGCGACTGGAGGATCACGTCAATGTACGTGTCATTGTTAAGCCCAGCTTTAAGGTCCTCGAGTTTCTCCACTAGGGAGAGCATCTTGACCCCATGACTTTGTACAGACGCTCCTTCAGCAAGTTTGGTGCCAAAGAATGCTTTTGTGGCGGCATATCTAATATGCCTATCCGGAACCGCATAAACCTCGTTCATGCGGAGCATTATGGCGGAGACGTTGTCCAGCCTCTCATACTGCTTCTGGATGTCATTAGACATCGAAGCCAGTATGATACTGCGTACTTTTCGATTATCCTCATGCCATTTCTTGAACGTCAAATGTTCTTCAGGCGTGGACCCCTCCGGTAAGTCGCTCGGTGGCGGTTCGTCCAAGACGTAGCCTTGGTTCTCAAAACCGAGGACAATCCTCAGGTTTCTCAGCCAGTCCGAGTAGTTCGTTCCGTTGAATTTGTTACTCTCAAGAATCATGGTTAACGGGTTCTTAGACATATTTACATTAATGAAAATGTAAAGCATAAATTAGCAGATGATGGTAATATTATTATTCAAGTTGAAGACTTGGTCTTTTAGTCTTTAACCCTCCCACTATTTATACGAAAGTCCGCCACTCTCAAGCGGAATTTAAGGAAACCATTTCCTAGTGGGCTTGGAATCCACAAGCGTGATCTCCATGCCCCGCTTTTACGATTCACATGAAGAAGACCTCGTGGGAGATATCCAATATCATTCTCATCCAATGAGATTCCCAAGATATTTTGCCTCACCTATTCACATGTTTCCGAGGACTCTAAGCGAACTATGTTACTCAGTGTTGGGCCCGACCCATCAACCAAATCATGCCTCAAACGGTCACCCCCACGACTCGTGAGACAGGGAAACAACGAGCACAGTCTTTTTGTTCACAACAATGGTGCAGCTTTCCCCTAGTCCAAGTGTGCCACGACTTCTGAGACCACACTTGGGTAGTGGTAGCTTCCTCACCACATTGCTGTGGATGGAAGGCTCGGACAGACCAAAATACCATTTTGATTCAAGTCCGTTCTGGGCCTAATATTTAATTTGGTCCAACCAAATCAGAGTTTGTGTATGACCGAGACCTCATCACATTATTGTGTTTTAGTATGCATAAATATTCAATATTTAAAGTGATAAATAAATACGCCGCATGCAGAAAATATAGCATACCCCTGTTAGGATGATCACAAGCCCAACCTATGCGACCCACTGAGCCCGCAGTGAGTCTATGGTCTGTCTAGGGTGGTCCTAATTTATTACAATAATAATAAACCCATTGTCATTCCAATGGGCCTTAAAGTGCTTCTTGTTTCACGCCTTGATGCTTCTCCTTAGGGTCTCCGACTCCAATTACTTGTTAAAATTAAAACCTCACCAATCCTATCTACTCTCATTACAACTGAGAGTAATACATTGGTAATAAAGAAAACAAGCCTTAACATCATGAGACTGATAATACGGGAGATGATAGTCCTAAAAACAAGAGGCACGCAGGCCCCACCCAACAGAAAATAAATGATCATACATTCATCCATACATAAGGTCTAGGGTTCTTGTGATCATCCCATGTTGATTCCATCAACTCACATAACACAATTATTCCAAATAATCATGCATAAATAACCAATGGATATTCCAAATACCCAAGTGATGTCCAACATCACAAAAGCATAAACATACAAATAATTCGCAAAATTCAAAATTCAAATTTAATGGACATTTTAAACAATGCATCCAATGCATGTATTAATCCGAAATTAATTAAGCAAATTTAATTCAAGGAATAATCCAATTATTCCAAACTCAAAAATGCAAAATTAATATATTTTCAGAATATTGTGCAGAAAATACAGAAAATCAAATTTTCCGGAAAAAAGTCGAAAAACGGCACAAAACGGCCCAGTCGTTGTGCTGGCCGGCCGGCCGTGCGCACAGGGCAGCGCGCGCTGGCCTCGGCCAATAGCGGCCGGTTGCGCACAGTGCACGTGAGCGCCTGTGCGCAGCATCCGCGCGCATGGCGATCGCGCAGGCGCCCGCCTGCGCGCGGCCACTGTCGGTCCGATCCGAATTTTTTTTTTGTTTTTCAAAACTGTTTAAGCACAATGACAATAATATTATTCTGAAAATAAGCATGCAATTTTAGATCCAATCTAACAATTGAATTATCATATTACTCATATATTTATACAATCTAACATGCCAATAAAGCTATTAAAAGCAAGTAGATCATGCCAAATACATAGATCTATGCCCCTTACTTCGAACCGGGCTCTGATACCACTTGAAGGACAAGCGGATCCGCCCGGGACCGCGAGCGAAAGCGAGAATAGTGCGTAAATTTAAATCTAATTTAAATAAATGAATCCTAAGGGGTGTACCCTTGGGTGCTCAACCGGGCGTTCGATGTAGGATGTGTAAATATTAGAAACATATATTTAAACACATAGGGCATAGAAGTATATTAAATCAATCAAAGCGTAGTAAAACCGTTACCTTTGATTGTTTAGCGTATGCTCCCGGCTACTAGCGTTGTTCCTTCTCCGGAATGCTCACGAAATCCAAATGTATGGATTCTCCAAAGGTGATCCACACCACATCGGAAGAAACACACCTTCTTGCTAGAAAAGAACGGGTTTAAGAAGGAATCGGTTTAAGAGAAGAACACTATGAATTAGTGGTCTCTTAAACTCACTTTGTTCTTCTTCTTGATTCAAAATCAAGTGAAGAATACAAGTGTGAGGGAGGGAGAGAGGCCGAGAGTTGAGAGAGAGGAGAGGGATTTTTTTTCTTCTTTTTTTTCCTAGAAAAAAGATGAATAATGAATCACTTATGCTTGGTGTTGTATATTCCAATATATATACATAATTAATGTGATTATTGAAATGTGTCTAGGTTCATCCAAGGATGTCTAGATTCATTCCAATCAATCACCATCAATTCTTCAATCAAGCCTACCAAAATTTATGGTATGATCAAAATCATACCAAAAGGGAAGAGCTTGATTGGAGTTGATTTGTCTCTTTCCAAAAGAGATAAGTCAACATACCACCTAGCATGAAACATGGTTGAGTTTGCTTTCTCCAAGGGAGCATGTCGGCCATGTTTAATTAAGGGAAGAAGTCCAACTTCTTCCTATTCCAAAATAGGAATTATTTCTCCTCTCGGGTATAATTTAACGGACCCGGTTTTATCGTAATCCAATTACGACGAATCCAACATTAAATTCAATTTAATGTCCATTTAAATTATTCCCGTTGATCTTTTAATCCAATTAAAAGATCTAACGTCTCAACGTCTCAACTTTCCATATTTAATCGAAAATCCAATTTACAGATTAAACGAAAGCCCGATACAATATCGACCCATCCATCCAATGGACTTTCCCATAAGTAATCCAATTACTTATTTTATCCTTCGCGATTGACTCCAAGTCGATCTCTCAACCTCCTCGATGATTTGTGTGTGACCCTTTAGGTTCACCCTCAGCTAGACTTGGGCCCGTGTCCCATGGGTTGCCGTCTAGCAACGGTCCATGGCACTAGAGACTAGGTGAATTTGCGTGAACATTTAGGCGCCGATTCCGTTCAGGTACGATCCTTCCGTCTACCGTCTCCCAGCCTTGGTCTAGGGTATGGAATTGGGCGTCGGTTCCCATCTTTGACTAGGTATCTATGCTTAATACTCGAGACCACGTATGCTTCATTACCTCGACATAGGAAACCATTCCCTGTTCGACCAACCACTATGGCCACAGCTTCAAACAGCATGAACGTGTCTTCGAATGCATAGGAGATACCTCTGTCACATACTGACAAGGGACAGATCCTCTTCTTGGAATCCACCGTCCTCGTTACACATTCCGACTGCACTGGACAAGGCTTATGATAATCATCTTACAGAATGATTACCTCTCGCCAGATCCAAGATACAACCGTCATCTGCACACGACTGCCATGATCCTCAAGTCTGAGGATTACTCCCGTACTATCTAAACCGGGAAAACCAATCATACTGACCAAGCCTCCAAGGCTTCCATATGATGATCCCCGCGAGTCAGTCCAGTCGGCTCGACCCCAGTCGACCAACCCATCAAGATCGTATAGGCGTCCCACGCCTGTCGCCGATGAAACACGACACTAATCTAATGAACACGACTCTTGACGCAAGTCTCAATAGGACTCTCGATGCCCTGTCTCGAGGTCATCGACTTGGAACGTTTCAGACCCAGCTCTTAATCAGTTGGTTTCATGACCACCATCCAATGCGTGGCCCAACTGCACGAGTTGTTATCCATGGTCTGTGGGTTTTGTTACGATATAAGTTAAACACCGTTTTAACAAATGTGAAATGAGCGCAACAAAGAAGGTACCATTGGTGACGAATACTCATCTTATTCATCATATAATAATATTACATCTACATCAAGTTGTCGAATAGGTTTCAAATTGCCAAACCTATTGGCTTTCTGGTCATCTATTCCAACAATCTCCCACTTGACCTAAAGTCAATCACCCATTGACCTCGAACCTCTTAGTCAGATGGTGAGTGCGGGCAACTTGCGACATGGGCTTAGCAAGTGGATCTGCTATGTTTTCTGCGGAGCTGACTCGGTCAAACCGAACGTCACTCGTGCTATCCATCTCTCTAAGCAGATGGTAGCGTCTAAGAATATGCTTGAATCGTGATGAGATCTCGGTTCCTTTGCTAGCGTTATCGCCAGTTGTTATCATAAAAGATAATTCCAGGGTACTACATCCAACCTTGGATGTAGCGCATCAACCAAACCACTCCTTAGCAGCTTCCGAAACTGCTATGTATTCAGACTCCGTGGTGGAGTCTGCCGTGGTAGCCTGCTTGGAACTTTTCCAAGCAACCACGCCACCATTAAATCTGAACACATAACCAGACTGAGACTTGACATCTTCGTCATCCGACTGGAAGCTAGCGTCGCTATAGCCTTCCAGTATCAACTCTCCACCCCCGTAGATCAAGAACATGTCCTTAGTCCTTTTTCAGGTACTTCAGGATAGTCTTGACTGCACTCCAGTGTGCCTACCTGGCACATGACTGATATCGACGAGTTACGCTCAAAGTGAAAGCCACATCAGGTCTAGTGCACTGAACAACATACTGTATGCTGCCTACGGCTGAAGCATAGGGATGTCCAACATCCTTTTAAGCTCCTCATCAGTCTTAGGAGACTGCTTCTTGGATAACTTAATTCCATACCTCATAGGAAGGAATCCTCATTTTGAGTTCTCCATCTTGAATCTCTTCAAGACTTTCTCAATATACGAGGACTAGGCCATTCCTAACATCCTTCTAGATCTATCCCTGTAGATCTTGATGCCAAGGATGTAGGATGCCTCGCCCATATCCTTCATGGAGAATTGCGTTGACAATCAAGCTTTAGTGGTACCCAACATCTTAGCATCATTCCCAATGAGCAAGAAGTCATCCACGTAAAGCACCAGAGACGCAATTGAGCACCCACTGATCTTCTTGTATACACAAGGATCAGACTCGTTCTTGATGAAATCATATCCCCATATAGAGATGGCAATTTTAACCCGAACCCGGGAAACCCGCCCCGAACCCGCCCCGTATGGGTTCGGGGCGAGGTACGGGTCCTGTCCCCGCCCCGACCCTGCCCCGTTGACCCCGCCCCGACCCCGCCCCAATTTTATTATATATTTCTAATATATATTATAAATAAAAAAATTATAATATTATATATAAATCCAAATACGTTTTGCATGTACCTAACTCTATATAAGAAATAAAAAAAATAAAAAATTAGTTGATAAGAAATTTAATGATTATTTTAAATTTTAAATTAAAAATTATATAGTCTATATTTAGTTATTTAAATCTAAATTGATATTATTTATTAAAAAATAAAATATTAGTTTAATGTATTCTTTGTATAATATAATTCATTGTAAATTGTAAAATGATATTACTTGAAGAGAAGATTAATAATTTAGATAATTCATTTTAGATATATATTATATTATATAATGACATCAAAAAGTTTAATTAACAATTACCATATCTTAAAATCCAGCCATCCGATTCATACTAAATTTTTATATATATAAGTATGTGTCCATTAGATCATAGTAGACGGTACGATTTAAAATCACATGGTCTGATTCAACGATACACCGTCTTAAATGATTACTCTTTTGTTACGAGTATGATATCTCAACATTCGTATACCCAATAAGTCTAAAACTTTATCAAATGTATTTTTCTGTAAGTTTGATCATATCTAACAGTTTGATCTGAATTTTAACGGTCCGATTAACCCATGTTGTTCAACAATATAATATGATAGTTACATCAATGTAATACTAACATTTATAAATGTACAAATTTATTGCATATTGTGATTTGTGAACATATATCAATCTCAACTATAAATATTTTTATGTATTTTAATATATATAACTAACATATTTACTTTATTAAAATTGATATTAAAAACTTAATATATGTACTTTAATATTATTTCTCTTTCTTTCTCTTTCTTATTACCCACCCATCTTTCTTTCTCTTCTTTCTTCACCCAATTTTTTCTTCCCCAATTTTAACCGCCGAACCCTCTTCCTCTTTCCTTTACCTCCGCCCAGTGGTGTAACAGGATCACTCGAAGTACTAGCAGTGGCTGATGTTGTCTTAGCTTTCTTCCACTTCCAGCGTCCGACACCCTTGCCTTTCGCTTCTGAGGTCAAAGCCTCTCCCACTAGTACCGCCGGCGCAGATTTTTCAATCATTGCCTCGTACCGGACCAACATATTTATCAAGTCGTCAATAAATTGGTCGAAGGAGGTAGAAAGAGACTGAAGGATCACATCGATGTACGTCTCTTTTTCAAGATTAGCTTGGAGGTCTTTGAGCTTCTCCACAAGGGATAGCATCATCACTTCATGCTCTTGTACGGACGATCCTTCTGTCATCTTAGCTCCGAAGAAAGCCTTCGTTGCAGCGTATCTAACATGCCGGTCCGAGACCGCATAGATGTCTTGCAAACGAAGCATAATTGAGCAAACATCATCTAGCCTATCGTACTGCTACTGGATCTCGTTAGTCATCGAGGCCAGTACGATGCTGCGGACCTACCGATGGTCAACATGCATCTTCTCGAACGCCAAGCGTTCTTGAGGCATTAACCCATCCGGCAAGGCCTGAGGAAGATCCTTATCCAGAATGTATGTCTGGTTCTCGAAATCTAAGACTATCTTAAGATTTCACAGCCAGTCGTTGTAGTTTGTTCCATTAAACATATTAGCCTCTAGTATTTGCGTTAGTGGATTCTTAGACATATATATTCAAAATGTAAACAAAAAAACATTAAGTAGATTATAGTAATATTATGTTCAAGTTAAGACTTGGTCTTTAGTCATTAACCCCTCCCACTATTTCTGCGAAAGCCCATCACTCTCTAATGTGGTTCCGGGAAACCATTTCCTAGTGGGCCTGAGGTCCACAAATGTAATTGTCCATGCCCCGCTTTTACGATTCACACGGAAAAAAGCTTTGTAGGAGGTAACCTATACCATTCTCATCCAATGAGATCCCCAAGTTATTTTGCCTCGCCTCTTCACATGATCCCGAGGACTCCAAGCGAATCATGTCACTCAGCGTTAGGCCCGACCAATCAACCAAATAAATATCTCAACTATCGCCCCCCACGACTCGTGAGACAGGGAAATAGGAGCATATTCCTTTGTTCATAACAGTAGCGCAGCTTTCTTCCATTCCAAACGTGCCACGACTCGTGATACCACGAATGGATGAAAGTAGCTTCCTCGCTTAGATTTAAATCAAACCATTTGACTTTTTAATCCATTAATGGGCCTAATATTTACTTGAACCATCCAAGTGAGAGTTAAGTTTATTAGTGACCGAGACCTCATCATTAAGAAAGTTTTGCATGCTTGAGTTCTAACATTGAATATAAAGGATGCATTCCAAACACATCATACATCAAATAGTAAAACATACACCACATGCAAAATAATCCTAGCACACCCCTGTTAGATGATCACAAGCCCAATCCTATGTGATCCACTAAGCCCGCAGTGGATCTATGGTCAATCTAATGTGGCCTACACTATTACAAAATTATAACCCATTATCATTCTAATGGGCCTTGTAACACCTCTTCATTCTGTTGGACTCTCCATCGTGGGCTCTGTCCAACGGGCATCTACTTGGGCCTCCATCGCCATGGAAGTGCTTCCTTACAATTTATTACAAAATAAATAAAACCTCACTCCTAACTACACTCATTACAACTTAATAAGAAACCCCAATCAGAAGTTGGGGGAGTACAAAAAGAGGAGAAAGCAAGCCTTATTATTTCAAGGCTAAAAACGAGATAGAGAGAGTGAGAATAATAAAACAAAGATGCACGCAGGGCTCACCCAACAAAAATTAAACCATACATAAGGGCCATGGGCTTTGTGATCATCCCTATTGTTTATCCAATAAACAATTAATACACATTTATATCAAATATAAACATGCCCAACAAATAAATACATCCAATGCATTTATGAAAATGATATCCAATATCATAAACAATAACATAATTATATGCAGAAATATATATATTAATAATGCAATAAAAAAATGGATATCAAGTATCATACATCCAATGTACCAAAAAATATTTTTTTGTTTGGAAACAATTTCCAAATTAATTTAAGGCACAATTTAATTTTAGAAAATTCCAATTTAACTAGAATTAAAATTAGCCAAAATTAATCATTTCAGAAAATATGCAGAAATGTGGAATATCCAATTTTTCGGGTAAAAACGGCAAAAACGGCCCAGCCGTTCGAAACCAACCGACCGGCAACAGCGGCCGGCCACAGCGCAGCGCGCGCCTGGCTCCCTGCCGGTCGGCAGCTACTGTGCTGCAGGTTTTTCTTTTCAACCCAATTTTTTTTAAATATCTACATTAAAACTAAAACTAAAACATGCATTTACGGAAAATCAAATTTTAAAAAATGCATGGATATCCATAATTAAAAGCAAAATTAACACATATTCTTCTAAACACATAATCATGCTTAAAACCGTAAAACATGCTTTCCAAAAGCAAATTAAACATGTTTAACATGATCATCACATAAAAATATGTTATTCCTAAAGCCACAACACCGAACCAGGCTCTGATACCACTGAAAGAATCGGTACGGCTCGGGAACGCGGCGGAAACGTAAAATAAAAGAAATTTAAAAACGATTTCAAAGGGGTGTTCCCTTTGAATTCCCGGGCGTTTGCTGTATTTAAAGCATCATAACATACAGAAAAAAAATAATTCTTGAACATGTGGCTAGAGGAGGAAACAAAAAGGTACAATAAATAGAAACATACCTTTTTCGTTTCATATGTACAACGGCAACAAGCTTTGATTCTCTTTTCGTTCCTTTTCCGTTCACCTTAGGATTCAAATTAGAACCCCTCTAATTTGTCCACACCACAGCAATGGAAGCAAATCTACATCTACTGCTAGGTAGAAGCTAGATCAAGGAAGAAACGAAAAATGTATTGCACTATTTATTAGTGTATACGAATTTCTCATGTTCTCATCTTGAATCCAATTCAAAGAGAACTCAAAAGAAGGAGAAAAACGCGGAAAATTTCGTGGCTTGTGTGAGGAGAGTTCAAGTTAGGGTGTTGAAAAGTGTATACATGTGTTGTGTAGTTGTAGGTAGTTTCCAAAACCACCTACACACTAATGCACAACTTGTGCTCAACCTCCAACCATGTTAGCACAATATGTGGACCACCTAGCCATCATGGCAAGCCACATCATTCCTTACATGGAGCCACATCATTGCTTACATGGAGGACTTTCAACTCCTCTTAAACTTGCATCAAACCTTTGAGCTTTGATTTCAAGTCATGTACCGGCTTTAACCGATCTTGATTTAATCAAATTAAATCAAGTGATCCATGGGTTTTAAATTAATTCAATTAATTTTAAACCTTATTGAAATCCAAAAGTTTATTTAATCCAATTAAATAAACATAAGCTCAAACACTAATTAATTTATCCAATCAATTAATTAAACGAAACTCAATAAATTAATCCAATTAATTTAAAGTATTAAGCACAAAATTAATTAATCCAATTAATTAATTCTTGGGCCATCCATCCAATGGATTTTCCCAATAAATGATCCAATCATTTATATTCTCCTTGAATTAATTTAATCCAATTAAATTAATTCACTTCTTCAAGAATTAATTCCAAATTAATTCTACTACTTTCATAGTGATTTGTGTGTGACTCTTTAGGTTCACTCCAGCTAGACTTGGGCTTGTGTCCAACACAATTGACTAATTAAATCCAATTTAATTAATTATTTTTGATTAATCATTAATCAGAAATGCCCGTAACCATGGATGGTCGTCTAGCAACGGCCCATGGAACTAGAGACTAGGTGAATGTTGGCGTGAACATTTAGGCTCCGAATTCCATACAGGTACAGTCCTTCGTCAACCATCTCTCGGCCTTAGTCTAGGGCATGGAATTGGGTGTCGGTTTTCATCCTGGACTAGACAACTATGCTACAAACTCGAGACGCGTTTACTCTATTGATCGACCTAGGGAACCATTCCCTACTCGACCAATCGCTACGGCCGTAGACTTAATGAGTTGAAACCATCTCAGAGCGCATAGGAGACATAGCTGTCAAATACTGACAGGGGACAGATTCTCTATTGGAATCCACCGTCCTCACTACATACTCTGACTACACTGGACAGGGCTTATAATGACCATATCAAAGACACGGTCACCTCTCGCCAGATCCAAGATACAACCTTCATATGCATGCGACTACCATGATTCCTCAAGTCCGAGGACTAATCCCGTACTATCGGAACCGGGAATTCATTCATACCGACCAAGCCTCTAAGGCTTCCATATGATGATCCCGCGAGTCAGTTCAGTCAGTTGACTACTTTGCCAACTAACCCACTAAAATTGCATAGACAACCTATGTCTAGCACCGATGAAACTCGGCACTCACCCAGTGAATGTAATACTTAGTGCAAGTCTCTATAGGACACTCGAGGCCCAGTATTGAGGTCCTCGACTTGGAACGTTTCAGACTGACCCTCAAGGAGTTGGTTTCATAGCTGCCAACCTATGCGCAGCTCAACTCAATAGGTTTAACCAATCCGTCTGTGGGCATTTGTTGTGACATTGAAATACCATTCAATGTAAGTAGAGCACAACAAACACATTTTGCCAGTGATGAATACTTACTTTATCCATCAGTATAATATTACTTTGATAAAGATTGATGAATAGTTCACAGAACAACCAATCTAATTGACTTTCTGGTCACCTATTCTAACAGTCACCCACTTCGTTATACTCGCTAAGGCTTGGGATCTTGATCCCTGGATGAATGGCTTCTGCTAAAATGTGGGGGGCGAGTGGACTTCGTCGTGGGGGCGCTATTGCCAAAGGCCGCGCTGGGTACCTGTCGGGTCTCAAAGGACTCGGGAACCTAGGTGGAGGAGGCGTGTGACCGCCCATATCTCGATACACTTCTTCTCGCATCAGCGGTACCTTCTCCGGACGCGGAGAGGGGAAATAGTTATCTTCATGCCCTCCCTGGGGAGGTGGTGGGAAGTAGTCTTCTTCGCCTACGCATCTTCAAGGAGATGAAGGGTAATAGTTGTCTACTGGCTGCGTGGCCTTGCTGTTGACCTCCTCCTCATAGTTCAAACCTTCATGGGTGTCCTCGGGCCTCTGCTCGCAACCCTCGGGGCCAAGGGAGCGTCTTGACCTCTGCAAGGATAACGAGGGGGTTGTTGGGGTAACGCGTGCCCTGTTATATACTGGGCCACATCCCTTTCCTCTGCTTGAGCCGATACATCCTCCACTAATTGGCGAAGTGCCTCTGGAGTTATCTGAATGACTGGGGCAGAGGCGGAACCTCAACGTCTTCCTGCCTCTCGTTCTGAAGATCGCGAGCGGGATCCCGTTCCTGACTTTTGATCGGGTGTTCATCCGCAATGCTTAGATCAATTTCCCACAGACTGTGCCAAAGCTGATGGGGTAAAATTCGGGAAGTGTATGATCGAAGCACACTAACGCGTCTCATGTCAAGAACTTCAAACTTTCTCTCTTTATTTCTCTTTGAAAAGAAGTAAGCCCCCTTTATAATGAATAGGATGTCCTATTTATAATACATCAACCATGTGGGGGGCATAAGACAAATTTACCCCCCAACCGCCTATCATCTGACAGATACAATTTAATGACTAGGGGCAACTTGGTAATTTACACTGCCCCACTAACCTACAAGTACAATAAACTAACCGATGGCAATCCGGTAATTACGCACCCGATCAAGGGTATTTTGGTAATTTACTACATAGGTTTATCTTGTTACCATCACTACCAAAGGATTCACCATGATTATAGGGTAAAAGATTCTACTCAACCATGAAATTAACGAATAAAAGAAATAAATATTCTAGGGAATACATCAAGAAAATTGCTAAAAAAAGAAGGGATTAGAAAGAACTATAATGTAATCTTCCTAGCCGGCTTGATGTTTCCGCGACTTCTTCAAATCCCTTCAAAGTTTCCCTCTACGTCCAAAATATTCTCTTGTCCCTCCATCAACGTTCATCGTCCCTCCTTTTACAATTGTGGAGTTAAAGGAAGAAATTTCGCCATATTCAATTTCTGAATAGGGAACATGCCTGTGTACCGAGAACACGGGCAGACCATGTTCTTCATCTGATTTGTGGGATTTTCCGACACGGCCGTGTGTTAGGACACGGTCAAGCCGTGTTTACTTCGGGCATTGAACTAAGAGTTGCATTGAAGACACTGTCGTGGGTATGAATACGGCTTGGTTGTGTTCTTTCTGTCTTGGTTGAATTAGCAGATTTTTGTGATGTTCGATTCACTTGTCCCCAAATCAAGCCTGCAAAGGGAAAATAATCAAAAGCAGTATCCTACAAAGAAATTGAACCTAAATAATAGTAAATCAAAAGAGATTATGCTCAAAAGAATAGAAAAGTGAATGTATTTTCCTATTACAAGCACGTAAAATCTAAGTTAATAAATAATATTTTATTTTTTTAAATATATTATAAATAAAAAAAATACATAAACCAACACTTCATATTTTACCAAAAAAATAAAAAAAAGAAAGAGAGAAAGAAATAAAGAAAGAAAAACAAACTTAGGAGTACTATTGGCATAACAAAAAATTGATAGTGAAATGTAAGTAACTGTTTCTTGTGAGTAAGAAAGAAATTTTCTTTTTTATATTAGTATAACTGAACTACTCAATTTATTATATAATTTATTTATTATAAAAAAAAGAATTTAGATGTATAAAGCCTCGCCTTTTACGATCTCATATTAGAGTTTAGGGATAATTATGTCTGCACCCTTCGACTTATGAGCTATTTATACAAATTATTCATATTTTTTAAAAGTTACACGTATACCTATAAAAAACGTCAATATTATTTATACATATAATCTCAGTATTGTGAAAAATTAACATACACTCCCAATAATGTCAACATCATTACATAAAATATTCCTATATTTTATTATCATAGATAATTTTTATAATTATGCAAAAAAATATAATAATTTATATAAATTAATCATAGATCAGAGGTGATATAACTATTCTGAGAATTTACGAAAGTTTGCAAGTCCAGGTAGACCGTGTTTGTAGGTTAGGTATAGTCTAATAAAATTATACGTGTTTTTGTTTGTTTTTTTTGGGAGGGGTTGAATTAAAGTTAAATTTATTTTAGTTGCTTAGGAAAAATTGAAATTTAGCGTCATTTTCATTAAGATCAAATTTTTATTTGTTATGTACCGAGAGTTTGAAATTTGAATAAATTCCATTTTATCAAACTACAAAATAAATTAATTTTGATGTAAATATGCTGAATTTAATTTCTGAAGCCGGTTAGAATATCGATTTTAAGTTTCGGGCAAAATAAAATATCATCAAGAAAATAACGATATCGGGAGGGAAAAATACAATATCATATGTATTGATCTTTCATAATAAATTGAAGTCAATTATGTCCCAAATTTTTCTTGAATTTGTTTATTTATTATTTTCCGGTATAAATATAATTAGTTAGCGGTCTACCAAAGTATAATATATAATTGGGTAATTACACTGCACTACCTTAAAGTTTATTGTAATTACACGTACACTCCTTGTAATTTGAAAAATTATATTTAATACCACTAAATTTATTTTTATTTGACAAATAGATCTATCCGTTAGTCTGAATTCACAGAATTAGTTTATATTAGCAAAAATATTGAATGAAAATCTAAATTGACCTCAACTAGCTTATTACTGACTTATTATAAGACCAAACAAATATTTTCTAACCAAACTACACTTATAAGAGTGAATATATAACTTCTCACATCCATGAACGTGTGAAGATATAAAAAGGTAGTTTAACCAGAAAAAATTTATTTGATCTGCAATAAGTAAGTAATAAGTCAATCATTCAATTTTTTTATTAGTATCAGCAAATTCAAAAAAAATTAATTAAAAGAAGATCTATTTGTTAAATAAAATGTAAGGATACTAAATATAATTTTTTTAAATTATAAAAGAATTTATATGTATAATTACGCTAAATCCTATGAGAGGATGGTATAATTATCCGTATTATATATTTTCATATTTTAGGGAGTGAAAATTGAGAGAGAAGTGGGGCAGAAAAGAGAATATTGAAAATTAATTCCTACCACGAGTATATTCAGAGTTTGAAATGCCGATCCTCGCGTATGCCCCAATCTGGCCTGCTGCCACCTCCACAGACCTCTTCTCCCTTTCTTCCCTCCACGTCTCTATCTCTCTCTCTCTCCCCTCCGAAATTCTTATTCTCATTCTTGATTCAGTCCAGGGTATAAAATGGATTATCCATTTCTATTTATATTTCTTTTCCTCGCTTCCCGCAAATTTCTCTCCTCGCCCATCCACCAAACCGATCCCTTTGATCGTAGCAACAACCACAACAATGTCAAATACCAAACTCCATTGCACGTAGTGGCAATGAATTTCATCAAAGTCCGTTTATTTCCTTGTGGGATTTTCCTGTTTCCTTCTGCCTGCCTTTCCATAACCCAAAAAACCTTGTCCGATCGTCGCTGATTCCATCTCAGAGCCTGCCCACCTGGTGAGTTTTGCGTATGGAATCATTTGAGATGTATGTACATTTGCATGCACGATGATCACGAGTTTTTACCCATTGTGTCGTATAGGGATGATGAAGGTTTGATGTTTAGATCAAGAATTCATTCCCTGATGAAGAACAAGAACATGGGCAAATTTTGCATTTTGTAATTCGTTTTACTATTTGCAGATTTTTATTTATTTTTTGTTTGTTTCAGAATCTTGTCGCGGAAGCCCCTGGCGATGTTATTTTGTCTCACGGGTGGAGACTTGATTGCTATCAGTAATTTTCTGTCGATTGATTCGGTTATAAATGCAAGTGGAACAATATCAGGAAAAGGTACCGATTGATCATAACAATTCAATGGTTTGCATGAATTGAAAAATGTTGAAGATGGCTAATTGAAATGTTTCTCTGTGTTTCCTTTTCAATGTTGTTTCTGGAGAAGTTAGAATCATGATCAAAACTGGCATAGGTTTATAAAGGAATCCTAACTTTGATTTTCCTATGATTTTAGAGCAATCTCAGGGCAACAACGCCATCTGTGATCCTAAATTTGATTCCAAATCTCGTTTGTTTGTGTTTTCATTTTCAGTTTTACTTTAATTATTGTTTCAAAAAACTGAAAATGAAAACATAAACAAACAGGAGTGTAATTTATTTTGGGTTGTGCACTTCATGACTATTCTGAAAATGAAGTTTGCTCTGGAGTTATTAGTTTTTACCTTATTCTTCGAGTTCTTCCTCAGTAGACTAATTTGGTAGATCAAATGCAATAGGGCATTATGTGTTTCAGTTTTCGTCTTTTGATTCTTGCATTTGATTCTTAATGGTACTTTATTGATTCATTGATCAGATAAATGGATAAGATTTATGTGTTTTCGTCGAATGTAGATGAGTCACACACCGTCAGAGGACAACGCGTGTGAACCTGGCCAGAAGGACCTGGCTATCAAAAGTTCGACCACATCAACTTCAAATATATCTAAGGACTTGAAAAAATCAGATCAACTGCCAAAAAGAAGTGCCAATCCTGGCCGTGTCTCTCCATGCGAACCTTTATCTGTGGGTCCCAACTCTGAGTTTAATTCAGCCTCGACTCATAAATCGCCAAGTGAATTTAGAAGAACCGACGCAATGACTCCAGTTGGTTCAAGTGCGTTGCCACTGCCCAGTCCAAAAATATTTACAGACACCGATTATCTGACAAGTGGATCACCCGCGATATCTTCTAACTTAAAACCAAGTAACACCAAGAGTGGTGCATCAAGTGTCAATCATGGCTGGGGCGGTGTTAGCAGCAATCGCAGTGACAGTTTAGAAAGTACGAGCGCACCCCTCAAGCCCCACACTGGTGGTGACGGTAGATGGGATGCCATAAATTCTGCTTCTTCAAGAGATTCTCCTCTTGGCCTTAGCAATTTCCGTCTCCTAAAGCGCCTTGGTTATGGAGACATTGGAAGTGTATACCTCGTTGAACTCCGAGGAACAAATGCCTTCTTTGCCATGAAGGTTATGGATAAAGGTTCTCTTGCAAGCAGAAATAAGCTACTTAGAGCTCAAACGGAACGAGAGATTCTTGGTCTTCTCGATCATCCTTTCTTACCTACCTTATATTCTTACTTTGAGACTGATAAGTTTTATTGCTTGGTCATGGAGTTTTGCAGTGGAGGTAACCTTCATACTCTTAGGCAAAAGCAGCCCAATAAGCATTTTACAGAGGAAGCGGCCAGGTTACCACCTACTTACTTATTTTTCTTTATGCGCCTCTCTCATTCTTTTCCATGTTTGATTGTCTTATATTCAGCCATTACCAAGTTTGATTATCGAGCAATATATCTTAATACGGGTTGAAGCTCTGGTATTTATTACATGTGTAATTCTGAAATAAAAGTTGTCATGATATATAATGCTTACGTGTATCAAGGGGGTAAAGAGTATCTGATATATATCATTTTTCTTCTTTCTCTTATTATATTTTTTGCCTTTAGTATCGCCATTGATCTGAACTCGCATATGAGCTATGTACCTAGTTTTTGCATTACTTTGTTCAGAAATCCGTGTTGGTTTTTCTTGAAGCTGAAACTGTTAGTCTATGTCGTTTGATGGATGATTAGCCTTAGGCATCTTATGACTAATTGTTTGTTCTGTGTACATTCGCCGACGTGAATTTGGTAAAGCAAATAGCTAACGCTATTTGACTTTCGTTTGTTGGTTCTACTTTTTTCAGATTTTATGCATCAGAGGTCTTGTTGGCGCTCGAGTATCTGCATATGCTAGGAATTGTTTATCGGGATCTGAAGCCAGAAAATGTGCTAGTGAGAGAAGAGGGCCACATCATGCTTTCCGACTTTGACCTATCACTTCGTTGCTCTGTCAATCCAACACTTGTGAAATCTTCATCTGTTCATGTGGCAAATCAGAGTGAAATTCCCAGTGGCATCTTAGATGATGACCATGCTGTACGCGGGTGCATGCAGCCATCAACTTTTCTTCCGCGCCTCCTTCCTACCAAAAAGAATCGCAAATCCAAATCTGATTTCGGGCTAGGCAATAATTCTAACTCCCTTCCCGAGCTAATGGCAGAGCCAACAAACGTTCGTTCCATGTCATTTGTTGGGACTCATGAATACCTAGCCCCGGAGATCATCCGTGGAGAAGGGCATGGCAGTGCAGTGGATTGGTGGACATTTGGCATCTTCTTGTACGAGCTCTTACATGGAACAACCCCATTCAAGGGTGCTGGAAACCGGGCTACGCTGTTCAATGTTGTAGGCCAACCACTAAAGTTCCCTGAAACTCCACAGGTTAGTGGTACAGCCCGGGATCTCATCAAAGGGCTCTTGGTGAAGGAACCACACAAGAGAATTGCATACAAAAGAGGCGCTACCGAAATCAAACAACATCCGTTCTTCGAGGGCGTGAACTGGGCTCTTGTAAGATGTGCGACGCCACCGCACGTCCCTGAACCTATAGACTTTACGCAGTTTGCGAGCAAAGATTCAGGCCATTCGGACAAAAAGGTTGCAGATATGGGAGGTGGTGATAAGACCAAAAGCAACTCAACTGATTCTTCCTATGTTGAATTTGAGTATTTCTAGGATTGGGACGTCTTCATTTTATGGAAAATTCTTACCCAAATCAGGTTCGGCCGAGTCAAATCAATCACAGAACAAGTGTGATATACTTGCCACGTGATTGGTCACTTTCTTCCAATTGTATACCAAACACACGGCAAGTGTATTGTACTTGCCATATTATTGGTTCAGTTCGGTTTGGTCAAATTCGGTTTCGGGTCAGAATTTCCTTGACTTTATTATAATGATGTCTGCATCTTTTGTGAGAGTGATTTACACACACTGATGTTGGCAGGTTGAAATTGTTCCATCATTTGAATTTACTGACATTATGGGGATGGGAAACATAAAAGTTTTGTGAGGGGAACTGAAGAATGTGTTGCATTTGTAAGGTGGATGTTTCATTTGGATACGATGAAATACAAATAATTTTAAGAACACAATATACGCTGCACACGTTTCATTGATATTGTTATTTTTGTCACGTGTTCTTTTAAATAGGGGTGTTCAGTTCGGTTAATTGAATTGAACCGAGAATTCAGTATGCATAATGGAGTATCGAATATTGCACCGATATTGATTTGGTTCAGTAAAATCGAATTTTGGTTTTATTTGATTCGATTTTATACTGAACTAACTGTTTTTTTTTTTTTAAATGCCTTCAATTAATTTTTTTTTAAAATGCCTTCAATTAATTTTATTCAAAATTACTCGTCCAAATTTGAAAACAATTTAAATATAGAAATTTATAAAATAAAATGTACAACTAAAATCAAATTCAAGTCAAAGTCTAAAATGCACCAGTCAATAGTACAATATATTACGACTACAATTTAAATTTAACAACTCAATACTAATGATAATTTAATTTGTTTGAGTTAATAAGTTAAATTAATTAAAAATAAATAAAATTAAGTTTATAATCTTAATTTATATTACGTTTATAATATGACACTATATATATACACACATACTTTTTTAAAAAATTGATATTCGTTTATTTTTGATTAATTAACAAAAAAATCGAACCAAATCAAAATTCGAGATAAAAATAAAAATAATCAAATACTCAATAGAACTTCCGATTCGATATCTTTTTTTTTTTTTAAGAGAAAATTAGAATTATTATAGAACTGACTGGGCATTCGCTCGAATAATGTCAAACAAAGCTGGAGGAGGATCAATCCGCTCTGCGGAAGTAACCGTTGCTTTTGCTAAGCAATGAGCAGCCATGTTACTAGAGCGTTTAACATGGTGAAAGAAGAGTTTATTCACACTAAGTGCAAGGCAACGAGTATCCGAGATGATTGGACTGATGGAGGAGAAGTCACCAGTTTGCGGATAACTTCAATACAATCTCCCTCAATAATGCATTTTCCCCATTTCCATTGGAGGCAGAGATCTACAGCAAGACGCGCCGCCAATGCTTCACCGCGGGCTGGGTCGCTGAGTCTTGAGAAATAAGCTGTTCGCCACGCTATGCACCTCTCCCTTTGGTCCCTGGCGATAGCACCGACTCCAGCTGCAGTAGGATCCGAGGAGAGTGTGGCGTCAAATTTGATTTTGACAAATTCTTCAGCCGGTGTAGACCACAATTGATCAGGACACTGTCCCTGGTGTTTGGATGGAATAACAGAATTATGAAAATCTTCGATGAAGCTATGAGCAGATAGAACTATCTGAAGTGGGGTTTGCATGTGATTCTCCATGACCTGTTTATTTCGTCTGTTCCAAAGCATCCAACTCATAATCAAAGAGAAATTAAAATCCTCGTTCTCCAATTTCAGTCGAACATTTCTGATCAAGTCTTCCATACCACCTTGCCATAGAGAAATCACGGACCATTGAAGATCTGTTAGAGCCCATGCTTGCCAAGCGAAGGAGCAGTCGAGGAACACATGTTTAGAGTGCTCCATGGTAGCTCCACAGGTCAGACATCCTACTTCGATACTACATTTGTGCTGGAGGAGGTTCGCCATTGTCGGGGTTGCCTCATTGCAAGCTCGCCATAAGAAAACCTTGACTTTATTCGGCACGCGCGAGTTCCATATTCCCATCCAATCTCTTGGTCTAGAGCAACTTTGAGTATGACCATTCTTGAGTTTGTGAGCCAGTAAACCACAAGCCATGTAATATGCAGACTTAACACTAAAGGAGCCGTTTTGGGTGTAGTGCCAAATCTGAATATCCGGTCTGTGACTCGACCAAGGGGAACATCTTTGATGATATTGGCATCTTCCTTCCAAAATATTTGGTCGATCAAATCAGATTTTTCAAGTCCTGCTCTCAACGTCAATAAGATCGGCCACATGAAGATCCAGGGAGCTACCGAGAGGTGGAGTAATCGACTTGAAAGTGGATGGCCTTGGAAGCCATTCGTCTTTTCAAATTTGTATTGATTTTCCATCTCCAATACGCCACCAAAGGTTAGTAGATAGGGGTCGGTCGGGCTTCCAGTATGCTACGCCATGTAAAAGATGAATTATACCCCTTCTTGGCATGTAAGAAGTCAATCCGGGAAAAGTACCTGGCTTTCAAAATTTTGCTAAGAAACAAATCCAGATTATGGAGAATTCGCCATCTCTGTTTAGCCAACATAGCAATATTGAAAGCACGTAAGTTATGGAAACCCATTCCCCCCTCCTTTTTACGCTTACACATCTTTTGCCAAGCAACCCAATGTATTTTGTTTTTTTTTCGAGTTGTTCCAAAAGAAATTGGAAGAAATACAATCAAGCTCATTGAGTAAAGAGTCAGGGATTGTGAAACAACTCATACTATACGAGGGGATTGCTTGGATGAACGCCTTGATGAGCACTTCCTTAACGACTTGTGACAATAGTTTCTCTTTCAGTCCTTCTACTCGTGACCAAGCCCGGTTGTGAAGATAAAAAAAGGTCCTTTCTTTTTTCCTACCGACCACGTTCGAGAGACCGGAATACTTTTCATTCATAGAGTTAATGTGAACTCCCAGGATATCCGCCGGTTCACCATGCTTCTCAGGGGGTGTATTACGGTTGAAAACAATGGAAGGATTGTGTAGATTAATTTGTTGTCCCGATGCTCGCCCATAGATATCAAGCACCTCCAGGATGCACCGTAAAGCAGTTCTGCTTGCTTGGTAGAAGATGAGGGTATATCTGCAAATAGCAAGTGTGACACCCAGGGTGCATTACGAGTCACTGCCACCCCATAGATTTTTCCTTCAACTTCGCGTGCCTGTAAGAGACAACTGAGAGCTTCTGCGCATAGAATCAATAGATAAGGGGAAAGAGGATCTCCTTGACGGATACCTCTTCCAGGTTGGAGAAACCCAAACTGAGACCCATTAATCATGAAGGAATAGGAAACCGACGTGACATATTGCATAATGAGATCTACAAATCTCAAGTGAAAGCCGATCTTAAGGAGCATACTTTTAAGAAACGACCACTCTATCCTATCGTATGCTTTGCTCATACTAATTTTGTAGCCACATGCCCACCCTTGATCCCTCTGTCACCCTTAAGAAAATGATTTACCTTAAAAGCTACTAACACATTGTTAGTGATCAGCCTCCTGGAAATGAATGCAGATTGTGAAGGGGAAATGATCAAATCAAGGAAAGGTTTAAGCATATTAGCAATTGTTTTAGAAACAAAAAGCAACATTGCACATAATAGGGCGAAATGGGCTAACATGGTTTGCTTTTGAGCACTTAGGAATAAGCACAATATGGGTAAAATTTAATGACGGGTTCCAATCACCATTATTCAACACATTAAGCACACATCTAAGAATAGAATTTCCTACAATATGCCAAAAACGTTTGTAAAAAGCTGGGGGCATGCCATCAGGGCCTGCGGATTTGAAAGGACACATTTGAGACAGGGCATCTTTTACCTCGTTCGTAATAAACTCCTTGAGAAGCTCATAGTGAATCTCGTTGGACACACGAACAGGTACCACATTAATTGCTTGATCAAGCTCATCATTAGAGGGGTTCATTGACGTGAAGATATTATGGAAGTAGCGTTGAATGACCCATTGAACTGAGAGCTTATCATCGCACCATTGGCCGTTCTCATCCCTAATCCTGTTTATCTGATTAGTACGACGAAGTTGAGAGGCCTTAGCATGAAATAATGCAGTATTCTGATCCCCTTCGACAAGCCATACCGCCTTAACCCCCTGTTTCCATTTGATCTCTTCCGCTGAATAAAGTTTATCCAGTTCCAAGCGAAGGTGACTAATTTGTTCCTTAACCAAGGGAGAAATTACTGATGAAGTAAGGCGATTAATCTATTTCTCAATAGCTTCAATCTTCTTCCTCATGTTACCAAACTCCTTCCTGCTCCATCTAAGTAGTCCCATCTTGCACCCTTCAAGGTTTGGTATCAGGCCCTCATTCGGGCTATTTACAGTGGACTCATTCCAAAAGTTAGCAAGCATCTTTTCACAGTCTGTAGACTTGATCCAACATGCTTCGAATCTCACCGGTCGAGTTTCATGTTTCTGCCAATGCTGATCATCTCTCTCCTTGTGGACAATAATTGGATTGTGATCTGAATAATTTCACCGTAAGTGGGAGACATGGGTGTTCAGCCAAGAATTCCATGCAGAATTTGTGCAAGCTCTGTCTAGGCGTTTCATAACGGTATGTGGGTGTTCCCTGTTATTACACCATGTGAACAGATAGCCGGAGAAACCAACGTCGAAAAGGCCACTATCGAGTAAAGCTGTTCTAAAGTCACGCATTTGCCAAACCAGGGTCTCGTTGGAACTCTCTTTCTCCAATTCAGATACAATAACATTGAAATCTCCCGCACATAGCCACGGTAAGGTTGAAATTAAGCTAAGCCAGCGAAGAAGATTCCATGATTGAAACCGTTTGCTAGCCTCAGGTGCACCATAAAAGCCCGTGAAGTGTCAATAACTATCCCAATCACACAATAATATCCGTGCATCAATATGGCTGTTAGAATTACTAAGAAGATCAACAAAATTCTGTCTATCCATAGAAGTGCCAGGCCTCCACTTTTTCCGACCGCATCGACTCCCAAACTTTGCATAGTTAACAACCTCTTCACGCTGTCAATTTTCCTCTTATTACACTTTGTCTCCATAAGAAACACTAGTGGGGGGTTGAACTCGCGGATAAGTTCCTTGAGGTGACGAATTGTCCAAGGCCCCCCTAGCCCTTGGCAATACCAAACTAGGCAATTCATAACGCCTGCGGGACTGCGAGGCAGTCTCCATTGATACACAATCCTCCTCCATATCAGTGGTAGTTGGAACTATTAGTTTCTTGCTGGAACGATTCTCTTCAAATTCAACTTGAAAGTGTTGGGAGCGGAAGCTATGATGGGTGGAATAGGATATTATAAAAGAAATTATTCGAATAGCTAAAACTCACTCAATTTTATAATTTTACTTGCATCACTCTTGTTTGTTTACTTGATTTCTTTTCTCTCTCTCTTTTTTTTTTTTTTTTATACTTCACTTGCTTGACATACAACGCCTATTAATAATGTTGAATAGAAGATCCTAGAAGCTAGAATACAATGATAGTCAAGATTATTTAATTCCATCATACTTCCCATGCATATTCTTTTTCCAAAGCTTGAAAGCATTTTCCAAAGGTTAAAGGCATTTTCCAAGTGTTGAATGCATTTTCCAAAGGTTGAATGCATCGCTTCAAATTGTGTCTCGTCACTTGCAATCTTTTCCAGGAAGGTGAAGATGGAAAATTAATGCCTTTCAACACCACTCATTAATTTGTGATCTTAAATTGCTTCTTGAATTTCTCAAGCTTGTCACAAACAACTGTTTTTGTCAAAATATCAGCTGGTTGATCACTGGTGTTGATGAACTGTATGGACATTCCACCTTCATTCACTAAATCTCGGATGAACTGATGTTTGAGTTCGATGTGCTTGGATCTTGCATGGAAGACTGGATTTTTTGTCATGGCTATTGCAGACATATTATCACAAAAAATTGTGGTTGGCTCATTTTGCTCAAATTTCAAATCTTTAAAAATCTCCTAAGCCAAATCGCTTCGCATGCTGCATTCGAGGCTGCAATATACTTTCCATAAGCTGAAGATAGTCCAATGGTTGCTTTCTTGAACTCCATGATATCACATTCGTACCAAAGATAAACATGTACCCAGAAGTATTTTTGCATCAGCGGATCCAACCCAGTCACTGTCGATATAACCAACAAGCTTGCAATTTTCTTCCTTTTTGAATTCAATACCTTGATTCTTTGTACCCTTTAAGTACCTTCGAATCCTTTTTGTTGTTACTAAATGAGTTTTACTTGGTTTGTTCATGAACCTGGAGAGAGGCTTACTGAATGAGTGATATCAGACCTTGTGTTGAGATGAAGCAATAATTCGATCAATTTCCTGTAGAGAGAAGGATAAATTTTCTCAGCATTGTCATGAACATGAAGCTTCTCATTTAAAGCCATCAGAGTTGAGATTGACTTGCAATGATTCATATTTAACTTCTTGAGAAGATCATCAATGTACTTTTCTTGAAACAAAAAAATTCTTCCTGGGCTTTGCTTCACTTGGATTCAGAGAAAATATCTCATAAGATCGAGATCAGTCATCTCAAAAATTTCCATCATTTTCTTTATGAAATCTTCCACCAAGCTTGAATTCATGCCAATAGATAAGATCATCTACGCACATGCAAACTATGAAAAAATCATTACCGACTTTACGCACGTAGAGGGAAGATTCACTTACGCTTCGATTGAAGCCATTTTCAATGAAATAGCTATTGATCTTGCTATTCCATGCTCGGGGTGCTTGCTTAAGCCTGTATAGATCTTTCTACAAATGATAAATTTTTTCTTCTTTGCCTTTGACAATAAATCCTTCAGGTTGCTCGAAGTAAACCTCTTCTTCAATTTCGCCATTTAAAAATGTTGACTTTACATCAAGCTGATAAACTTGCAATCGATCTGAGCTGCAATTGCAAGAACTGTTCGGAATTGTTTCAATTCCAGCAACTGGAGCATAAGTTTCTGTGAAGTCAATTCCCCGTTGCTGAGAATACCCTTTAGCCACAAGTTGAGCTTTATATTTTCGAATCGAGCCATCTTGATTGAACTTGATTTTGAAAATCCACTTGAGCCCGATAGTCTTATTCCCTTTAGACAAATCAGTGAGCTCCTATGTTTCATTCTTTTTTATAGTGGTCATTTCTTCATTCATCGCTTTTGTCCAACATTCGTCGTTTGAAGCATCTTCAAAAGATTGAGGCCGGATAGAAAATAAAACTTGCTCCGTTGATTCATAAGTTTCACTTAGTGGACGAAACTTTATTGGATGACTTTCTTCGGAGTTATCTTCGCTCCTTTGGCTTTCACCATTTTGGACTTGAGAAGGACCCGCTTGAGATGTAAGTGCATCATGATAATACTCATATTCTACAATCTACTTTTCTTTGATATCCCAAGCTGCGGTTTCATCAAATATCACGTCTCGTGAAACAATGATTTTTCTTATACAAGGATAAAAAAGACGATATCCTTTTGACTCTTCGTTGTAGCCGACGAAGATAAGCTTCTGGCCTTTATTGTCAAATTTTTCCCGCCTTTGAGATGGAATGAGAGCATAAGCAAGGCTGTCAAAGATTTTAAAATGGTCCATCACTGGCTTTTTTTGTACCAGACTTCATAAGAAGTTCTTTTTTTGACTGCTTTTGTGGATGGTCAATTCAGAATGTACATAGCTATGTGTACAGCTTCTGTCCAATAAAGGTTTGGAACTCCTTTATCTTTGAGCATGCTCCTCGCCATCTCTGCAATGGTGCGATTTTTCCTTTCGGCTACAACGTTTTGCTGAGGAGTGTAGCTCACTGTCAACTATCTTTTTATTCTATTTTCTTTGCAATACTCCAAGAATGGATTGTTAGAAATTCCCCTCCTCGACCCGTTCTCAAGTTTTGATAAGAAAATCACTTTTTCTTTTAGCTTGAGCTTTAAATTGCAAGAAAGTAGAGAAAGCTTCGAACTTTTGGTTGAGGAAATAAATCCACATGTGCCTTGTGTAGTCATCAATAAAGAGAATAAAGTACCTCTTATTTCCAGGTGTGGGAGTTTACATCGGCCCACAAATGTCCGAATGGACAAATTCCAATGGTGCTGTTGCACGCTAGGAGGTTTTTGGAAATGAAAGCTTGTGCATTTTGTCATATATACAACCTTCACACATCGTTGTTGACTTCTTGATTGAAGGAAGTCCTTTCACCATATTTCCTCCTTGAGAAGGATAAGGGCTTTGTTATGTAGATGACCGTATCGCAAATGCCAAGAGTAGATAAATCTGCACTGTTGACTTTCAAAGCACGATCATTGACAAGAGGCATCGTGAGTGGGAATGTTTTATTTCTCATCTCAACATTTGCAATAACCACATTCCTCTTTTTGTATAAAATCTTGTATCTCCCAACATCGAAATAAATGGAGTAATCTTTTTGAATGAGCTAACCAACACTAAGAAGGTTGTGCGAGAGATTTAACATATAAAGAACATCAGTGATGAGGTTTTTGTTACCTTCCTTAGTTTGGATAGCGATGGTTCCTTTTTCCTTTGCTTCTTTGTGATCCGTCACCAAGAATAATTTGAGAAGTTAGGTTCGGATCAAGCTTCTCAAAGATATCTCGCTTTCCCGTCATGTGGTTGTTGCATCCACTATCCAAATATCACATATTTTTTGATGCCCGATCATCACTGGAGTAGAACAAAATTTGTTCTCTCGACTCGTTCGTAAATTTTGCCTCATCTTTTCCTTCAATTTTCTCCTTATTTTGGAACCAACAATCCCTCTGAGAATGATTTGCGATTTATCTTTTGCAGCTAAAGAAATAATCTTTAGACTTGTGGTTGGTCTTCTTGCAAATATGACACCAAGAATTATTATCGGAATTTTGCGGCTGCTCGCTTTTTCAAGTGCTCTTCTTTTCATTCTGCCTCTATTTGGATTTGTTTTGACTACTTCCTCTAAAGTCTCATTTGTTTCCAAAACCAGATTTTGGTGCTTGCTTAGACTGCAAAACTTGTTCGGTTGAAGGATTAACCGAACGATTGATTCTTTGCTCATATGCGAGAAGTGACCCTGTTAGCTCGTACATGGTTAATTTTGACAAGTCTTTTGATTCTTCTATAACGGCAGCTGCATGGTCAAGTTTTGGAGGGAGACATCGCAACACTTTCTCGATGACTCTTTTATCTTAAATCGTATCTCCACAGCTTTTGATTTGATTTACAATTTTCATGTCTCGTGATGAGAATCACTAATCAATTCCTGTTCTAACATTTTGAGATTGTCAAAATCTCATCATAGTAATTGAAGCTTCAAGGCAATCGTCTGTTATGTACCTTGAAACTAAAGCCTCAAAATCTCCCAAGCTTCTACGGTAGTTTAACTCCAAAAATTCGAGGAAAGGACTGATCTTTCGATGCCTTGTTGAATATGTCTTAGTGCCATCGCATCTTTCTTCTTGAATTCTTTTTGCAATTTTTTCAAAATTTTCATCATTTTCCCCGGGTGGTTGTAGCTCTCCGTCGATCACATCCCATAATCCCATGGACTCAAAAAATATTTGCATTTGGCTACTCCAATACTCATAGTGCTCCCCTTCGAAAATTGGACTTGACTTGGAGAAAATGCGAACAATGGAGCGAGGAAGAATTTGATGCCATGGAAAAACCAACTGTGGCCCTTGATACCAATTTTGTTGGGAGCGAAAGCTATGATATGTGGAATAGGATATTATAAAAGAAATTATGCGAGTAGTTACAGCTCATTCAATTTTACAATTTTACTTGCTTCACTCTTATTTTCTTTTACTTGATTTCTTTTGTCTGTTTTTCTTACTTCACTTGCTTCACATACACCACTTATTTATAGTGTTGAATAGAAAATCCTAGAAGTTAGAATACAAAGAAATAGTCAAGATTATTTAATTTTATCATACTTCTCATGCACATTCTTTTTTTCAAAACTTGAAAGCATTTTTTAAAGGTTGAATGCATTTTTCAAAGGATAAATGTATGGCTTCAAGTTGAGTCTCTTCACTTGCGATCTTTTCCAAGAAAGTCGAGATGACAAATTAATGCCTTTCAACAGAAAGAAGGAAGAGGGTAGCTTTCTTTTTCCAGAGTGGTTGGCGCTAGGAGTGAAAGGAGATGAAGGCTTAGGTTTCTCTTGTACAGGGCACGTTTGGGTTTAGGTTTATTAATAAGGGGTCCAAGGTTGACGGGATCCTGATTGGAGCGGGGGACGTCTATCAGGTTGGGGAGGTGGGGTAGTGGGGTGGTAGAAGAGAGTTCATCAACTTCTTACATGAATGGAGCAAGGTGGAGGGTGGCATGAGTGGGGTTAGAATTGATGTCAGAAGGGGGTTGACTAGTAGGTGGAGGTTCATGTACATAAGTCTCATGCATGGATAGGGATAATGCATGCAAGGTGATTTGGCTAGATGGTTTTGTGGGCTTGGTTTGGCTATTAGTGCATGAAATATTAGAAATATCATTTTCCACGTGGGTTTCCTTTATGAGTGGGGACGATAACGGTGGAGATGTAATAGGAAGTTTAGGAGAGGTGGGGTAGATTGGGTGTCTATGAGGTGCATGGTATGGGGAATAGAATTATGATAAGGATCACCTCTTTTTCATTGCATGAAGATGGCAAGCACTGATCAAAGACACGATCAATGATTTTCTGGGCCTTTCCAAGGATAGTAACCTGATTACACGCCTCAAGATCGTCAATCTGATCCCCCTAATTGCGTTTGTCTTGATGACTTCTTATTACCATACACTACTGGCGACTTTCCAAACGTGGATTGAGAGATCCCCAAAAATCCGCTGACCTCGGAGTTGTCTACTCATGTGTTCGATTTCGATGAGTCCCCGACTCGCACTGAAACTCGGACGCCAGGGATAATAGAGTCTATCGATGAGTACCAGGAATGAAATTACTGAAACGAGGTTGTCTAGTTTTTCTGAGCCAAAGTCTATACGGGAATTAACCCCGTGGTCTACAAAATTGTTAGCGTACTGAAGAAGGAAAAGCTTTGCAATATGTCCCAGGCATCATCATAAATAGCAAAAGTTTAGAAGCCTACCACACATAAACGTAGCCAAAGGTTTTGTGAGATCAAAAGATATTCTTATTTCCAAAGCTGATGACCATGCAAAGCTATGCCCATGATGATCTATATCCATGAATCGGCCCAATTTGTTTCCAATAAATTCAGCCACAATTTTTGAGTGTTGGGGTAGAGAGAGGTCATGAATCAAGACTGTGAATGGGCACCAATTCAAACTGACTTTGATCGGGTTGTCATTTGCTATTAGTGGCTCGATGATGAGTAGATGTTTATCAAAAGACCATGGTCTACCATCTAGGACCCTTCGGAGATCTAGTTTATAATTAAATCTAATGCAGAAACGTTCCTCCAAAATTCTCCAATGTGTCAGACCTTTCATGGGTTCAAGAACAACTGATAATGTATGTGAAAGAGCATCAAAATTCGTGTTTCTGTGATAGAGAAGACGACCCACAACAACCAATTCGTTTCCCTTAGAAACCTCTGTATGGGTCCAGGTATTACTAGGGAGCTCTAACCTAGAATACTCCTCCTCAGTTAACAAGAGATTCAACCCTAAGTCCATATCACCCTTCATAGATGAACCCATCTAATGACAAGAGAATTAAGGCTGGATCTGGACTGCCATAGATAAGACCAGAGATCCAAGGTGCAACTGCAAAACAAAGTAAAAGCGATTAATACAGAAGTAGATAAAGAGTAGAAAACGGGAAGAAATGGTGTAAGGGTAAAGAGATGGTTGAAAGAGGGACTCTAAGTCGGAGAAGCAAGGAGTTGATGGCATATTAACTACGAAGAAGAGACACCCATCTCAAGAGACCGCATAATGGCATATTAACTACGAAGAAGAGACACCCATCTCAAGAGACCGCATACTCTCATTTCGGGAGACCCTTTAGGTAAACATTTTTCTACGACCTCAATATTATATTTACTAATAGTGATAATGTAATGGGTATAAGTAATATATTGTTTACTATTGCCTACAATTTGGTATTACATTTTCGACTAGTAAATAGCGAAGTGGGAAGAACAACTTGGGATATACAGCACAGTCCGGGCAAGTAAAAGGGCCTCTTTGTATCATACTTCTAGCCGTCTACCAATGTAAACAAGCAAAAATTATTACAAATTTTATTAAAATATTCTCATCTCATATTTAATTATATAATTATCAATTATATATTTATATCATACATTAAAGTAAATGATTTTCAAGAATAAGATTAAATACACTTCCACGCTAAAATATGCCTACAATTGCATCCAACCCCTAAAATATGAAAGGTAGCAACCCCGATGCGTTGACTATATTTTTTACAGGTTGAAAATATATTAAACTTACATATTTATTATGAAGTATACAAATCAATACATATAATTAATCCATAATATTCGATAATTTCGTGAGTAATGATGTGATACATTTTAAATACTTGTACATGTAATTGGGTATAAAATATTTAAATTAATGTAAAATAAAATTTTATATTCATAAAATCATATGCATAATATAGGGTAAAATATTTTTTTAGTACGCTAACTTGGTCCTCGTTCAATTTTAGTCCATTAAGTTTCCCAATTTATGATTTAGTACAATAACTTTCAAAATTGCGTAAATTTGGTTCTCTGGCTGAATTTTGGACAATTTTACCCCTGTACATCTTTTCTCAAATGATCCCTCACAGGATCATCTTATGAGAGAAGGATCGGATTTCTACACCAATGCCATGCCACCCCTTCGTTCGTGGGAACCATTAAGAGAAAATCCAGGAAGGAATCCACGACGAGTGCCTAAAAATACACCATGTCCCACGAAAGAGAAAATCCAGGAAGGAATCTACGACGAGTGCCTAAAAATACACCATGGGCAATATCTATGCTCCAGCCCTTGCATCCATATGGCACTATACTCAACCTGGATATCATCGACTTTCGAAACATTGAAAAGTTGATAGATGAATGGGTTGCAGCCATGAAGATAGTAGCAACCTAAAGATATTGGAGTTAAGCTTGGAAGGTTCTGTGAAGGTCGGATGGGATAATACCCTAGGAGACACCAAAGCAAGTATTCTAGCCGGAGAGTCCAAAAGTGCTATCGCGGAAAGGCTCGGAAGGTTGATCAAAATACACTTCATCGGAGATGGATACTTCAAAGGAAGTAGAGCCGAAAAAGCCAGAGAGTACTCCTAAGCCCTCTTTGCCCTCGAGGTAAGGATTATTTGTGCGGTATATGAATATATCTATTGGTTCCGCAAGTATTTCTTCCAGAGTGGAGTAGCAACCGATATAGTTGCTTCGATGTTCTTTGCAAAGATCTACAGTTCATGGAGGAAAATGTTGATACAATCATACAAAGTACCCGAAGGACAACTTGATTCAGCAGCAAGAAGAATGTCTTTCCTCAAAGACAAGCTGAAGGATTGGTGCTATCAAGCATCCGTCCAAAAGAACATGAAGAGACTGAGAGGGAAGATCAAAAAAACCTCTCTCTGTTGGTATAATAACGATTTTTCAACCATTATAGGAGAATCAAGCGAGCAAAATAAGAGGAGAAAACAGGGTAGAGACTCTTATTCCATGAGTTCCATAAAATCATCTTTCAGAAGGAGATCATAGTGGTCCTAATCAAATGCCAGATCATACAAATCTGTACAAAGAACAGGACCAACAAGGGCTTCATCCCAAGGATCTCGACGAACAGATGCAAGATCCACATGAAGAACTCCTATGAAAAGAACTTCCAGACGAGCCCATGCCCGAGCTAATCAAAATTTCAAAGATTGTAATTGTTGGACGTGCGGTGCAAAAGGGCATATATCACCAGATTGCCGTTGAAGCGTGGTGAATTACGACAGTTTGAAGCCACGAATGACATCCTTGATGCAATTTAATATGGTGATTTGGTACCAATCTACCAATTCGAAGATCTTCCCTCAGATGAAAGCATCTACGAGGAAGAAATAGAAAGTGATTCGGATGGATCTTCAACCGAGTCAAAATAATTAAAACGTAGGAGATAGGCTTCAAACCCTAGATAGCCTATCGCAATTCCTATCGAACTTACTGGCAATGTGTGGAAATGCAGCTTATTCTTAAAGAAGAAATTCTTGGAGAATTAAGTAAACTTAGGGAAAAAGTAGCGGTTACTGTGAAATGGATCCACATAGGAGCTATTGAAGTAGTAAAGAAAAACAACTTTTAAGGAAGGAATTGATTCAGAAGTACATTTATCAATAATGGATAGAAGAATCAATAACTCAAAAGATAGTTGTCTTGGGACAATGATATGAAATTTGTATGCAGGAAAGTTGATGTTTGGCATTCATCCTAAGATAGCATACAACCTAGAAGACCAAGATTTCAGTCGAGTCTTAACCCTTGATCAGGATTTTAAAAGAAAATATCTTATGAAATATGGGAAAGACCATATTCTATAACATATAGAATAGCTTATGCCCTTTCCAACAATCACTATTCGGACTTTTTCCTTATGAAAGAGTATATTGAGATTCCTAGAATTTTCAAGGAATTTGCTAAAGTAATGACACCAGATCCCATTAGAATACCTAGAATAGGTGGTGTTGATATCTTGATTAAAGATCACCCAGTTTTAGATTGAACCATTAGTTCTAGAACTGATTTTAGTAGCAGGATGTCCTTTTCAGAAGACAGGATTACTGCCTATAAAGGAAAAGAGCAGGAGCTGTTTGAAAGCCTTAACCCCTCAGGCTATTAGGGTTGATAATGTGAAACTTAGATGCCCTGAAGGCTAGAAACAAATTCAGTCACTGAAAAAGAAAACTATTTTCCTTGTGATGACTTATATCATTTGCAACAACCTGTTGTAGGAAAATACGAAGGACTGATAGAAATAACAGGCCATGAGATATTTGTTGCAGGAATTGCAAGCCAAGAAAATGGGATGATGACCTTGGGGTTAAGTTTCCTCGAAGATCATAAACCATGGGAAAAAAGGTAATAGTATGGAATTCAATCTAGATAGTTATTAGAATTGATGACTAGCCCCTTTTCTATATACATATCTGTTGGTATGTTGTATGAACAATATAAATTAGAATATTTTGCAGCTTATATTGACTCAGGATCAGGGAGTTGTACGGTAAAACCCGGTGTATTCCCTAGAGAAGCTATGAAATCCTTACCCATTATTACAGGAAGGGATTTTTCACAGAAAATTCTAGTACTCAATAAAGGAATACGAGAAACAAAAATCATGATTGGAAAAGAATTTGGAACACTTTGGTTCAAGGTAAACACGCCTCCTATTTACTTTCATTATACATGAGCAGATATTTTGCTAGGCGATAATTTCATCTAAACCTTTGCAAAATATGTCCAGGATAACCACAAGAATCTATTGATTTTTACTACTAACTGTGGTAGTGAGATACAAGTTTTGCAAAGAGAAAAGGCTTAATAGGATAATGCCCATAAATTTTCGCAGCAAACGTGGTGATGATGCCAAATTGACTCATCCAAAAATGCAGGATAGAAGAAAATTTGGTAAGGCTCTTTTATCTTTCAAGCAACAGGGTTTCAGTGACGCTTCTGAAGAAGATCTTAGAATCTCGAAGGAAGCTATACAAGAGTGCAAGATTGAACATGGACGGAGAAAGTAAACTTTCTCTCGAGAATGTCAAGAGGCTTATGCAGAGAAATTTCAGTGAAAATCCTTTGGCATGGTGGGATAGAACAAGATCAAGGCTACTCTAAAGGTCAAAGAGGAATGCAAGTACGAGTATGTCCAATGCAAGCCTATCCAAATGAACATGGAGGATAAGAAAGATATGCAGGAGATCATCAAAGAGCATATCAATCTTAGACTTAGCGAGCCTGGAGTCTCTGCCTATAGTAGCCCTAGTTTTTTGGTAAGATCCCATGGTGAGATAAAAAGAGGTAAACTCAGGCTAGTTATTAACTATCAAGGCATTCATAGAATATTAGAATTTGACGGTTATTATATCCCAAGTAGAGAACACTTAATTAATTGCATTAAAGGTGCTAAAGTGTTTTCCAAATTCGATTGCAAATATGGGTTTTATCAGATTAGGATGGAAAATGATTCAAAGAAATATACTGCATTTTCCACACCATAAGGACAATATATCTGGAATGTATGCCTATGGGACTTGCCAATGCACCCCAGATATTTCAAAGAAAAAATGGATAATCTTTTCAAAGACTATCTAGACTTTATGTTTGTCTACATAGACGACATCTTGATGCATCCAAAAATATACAGGATCATATTAGACATCTTGAAATATTTTCTAATGCATGCCATAAAGAGGGATTAGTGCTTTCTGAAACCAAAGCCATCATAGCTGTTAATAAAATTGAATTTCTAGGAATTCTTATTGACGAAGCAGGTATTGAGTTGCAAGAACACATTGTAGAAAATTTGTAATTTTCCTGACATTCTTAAAGATAAGAAGCAACTTCAAAGCTTCTTGGGAGTTGTCAGTTTTTCAGGAATCTTCATCAAGGATCCTGCAAAATACAGAAAGGATTTCCGACCACTTTTGAAAGAAACAAAAAGTTCCAAGTGGAAATGAAAGGAAATTCATACGCAAAGAGTTTGTGAGTTAAAACAGGTTTACAATAACCTACCAAAGCTTGCAATCCCACAAGACGAAGATGGGTTGGTAGTCAATACGGACGCTAATGATTACAGTTGGGCAGCAGTGCTCATGAAAAAGACAACTAATGGTGAAGAACCATGTAGATACACAAGAAGGTTGTTCGCTGAGCAACAAGCCAAACTATGGCATACCAACGAGAAAGAATTCGTTGCGATTTGGAAGGCGTTCAAGAAGTGGCCTTTATTTTTATTGGCTAACGAATTCACGTTGAAAGTTGATAATACAAATGTTAAAGCTTTCTTAATAAACAAATTTGAATCAAAAATTGAGAAAGCACGTATTATTAGATGGCAAGCAGAATGCCAATATTGTTATTATAATATTGTCATTATCAAATCTCATGAAAATGTTCTTGCAGATTTCTTGATGAGAGATGGAGGCATCTGAAGTAGACTCCGTCAACATAAGATTCAGGCACCTCAGGGAGAACCTTGAGGAGATTGATAAAAGATTTGGACACCTGATGGTCAAAGCCCAAATAGCTGGCCAAGTCCATCAAGCTGATCTTGACCCTGTCCAGATCGCCATCAGGAGTACCAAACTAGCCGCGAGCTCGTTATGGAACGACCTACTAGAACCAATTCGAAAGGCATCATCTTTAGTGATGGCCCGAGAATTAAGAAAGTAGGGCTCTAAACCTGCAATTAGAGAACAAGGCTCTAAACTTTCAAGTAGAGAATATGGCTCTAAACCTGTAGCGGCAGATTCAAGTACTGCTTGCACGAGGCCATTGTCAGCTTTGGTGAAAAGGCAAAAGTTGAGTTACATGAAGTGCAAACTCCAGATAATTCGAGTCAACCCAGCGCCTCTGAGGTAAAAGAGGAAGAGATTAACCTTCGGCTGATGACATGCACTTCTACTGTTAATACTAATGAATCTTTATCTCCGGTTTCTACTTGGCAGGGCTATCAAAGATCATGGAAAAAAACTCATTTCTCGAAAAGGCATCAATCTAATCAATACCATCGTAGGAAATATAACAGGATATGGATGCTCGAAGGGTCTAACCCAGAAGATGTACAGGAATGGTATGACTTTGAAGCCCTCGCTTCATTTCATACTATGCCACCTGGATTTTCGAAAATCTCAAAACTTCCGGAATGGATCAGTGGGGCAGTTTATAACGGATGGCAGAACAATCCCCACCTCAAACGAGGAGACATGTTGGAGCTTAAGTTCATTTCAAAGCATTTCATTTTATCAAGTTATAGAGACCTAACATGGTAGCGTTTAACAAAGTCAATGCTGCCACAGGAGAAGCTCCCCTAGTATCTTCCCTCGATGAAGATGACATATCTACCAGAAGAGCTTGGGGGTTTTAGGTCTGTCTATTGAGATGGACAAAGTCAAGTATCCATTTAGAATATTTTTAAATAAATTAAATGGATCATTCCTGTTAATTTTCATGACGGAAAAAGGACCGAGTTTGCAGAAAGCTTATTCGAAAAGAAAAGAATGCTCATATAGAAAAATAAGCTGCCTGCAATGGAGACAACGAGGAAGAAGGCATGCAACATGATGCATGTTGGACAATGGCTTAACCACATATGCCCTTGTTGTGAGAAGCAGGAAAAACCCTTGTTCGGGACGAAGATTCGGGTAACCCAAAATAAACCCGAACCAAAAACAAAGAAAGGTAAAAGAAAGGTTTACAGAATGAGGTAAAAACCTCAAAATGTAAAAAATCAAGGAAAAAGACTGTCGAAAGAAGAAGACAAAAAGCGCCAACAGTCAAAAAAGCAAAGGACACCAGCTGGCAAGCACATGGCCGAAAAGCCATAATAACCACAACTGGAAAGTTGAGAGCCAAATTAGGTGATGAACGCAGTGACGTCATCTAAAAATAAGGTTGGAGGTCGGGTGTGAAGTCCGCGGACCATTATAAATTGAGAGATAAGAAGCCGATGGAGGACATCAGAAAACTTCTCCAACTCTTCAGAAAAAAATAAGATTGTATCTTTAAAATTTTTTAAGTGTTAGGATATCCAGTGTATGGGGTTATCCCCAACAAGTCAAGTCCTCTCCTACAGGAGAGGCTAAATAGTTTTCTTCTCCGATAGAGGAATAAAATATCTATGTAATACTTCAAGTATTTCTTCAATAATTACAGGCTTCTGTCCAAATTGTTTACCCAAAATTTTATTAGGTCTCTATTATTGGAATACCTTTACTTCCTAAGGTACAAAACGAAATAGGGTTGTGTTGTTTGCTGCTGAAGGAGTCAAGGATCTGCGAACCATCTGCTGCGGTAGTGTGGTTGGAGGAAGTCCGTAAAACCAAGAACCTGGAATACCTGGCGGCAAGGTGGTCAAACGAGGTATGAATTTATAGAGGCTTAATTTCATTTCGGAAGCATGTTGGGCCACTCTGAAAGCATGAAGAAAGACTAATTGTGGTTTTATCATCAAAAGGGCAAAATGTTCATAAATTGGGCCAATGTACTGAATCTCAGCAAAATTGAAAGATAATGGACCAAAACTAATACTGTCAAAATTAATGGACCAAAAATAATCCGGGACACAGTTAGTGTATGAAACTTTTCTTTTCCCCGCATAATATGCATAGTTACATCACTATTTACATATACTTTTCAACATTTTTTTTACATATAATTTACTCTATAAAATGTACCCGCATATCTTAAACTTCTAAATATTTCTATATGATGTAATTTATACAAAAGTGCACAAAGCAAAATGGAGAAGGTGAAAACATTTCATTCAAAGGTTAGCACACCGCTATATCTACAAAAGATTATATCAGTGTTTGCGAGAGCTTTTGTGAAGCGCTTTTCATCTTCTAACTTTAAAAAAATACTTTTGAGGTGTTTGGCATGCCAATTTTTACTTCTAAAATTGGCAAAGTTACACTTTTGGTCCTATGGGACTGGGGGGTCAACATGTTTGGTCCCGCGCTTCCTGAAATGACCAATTTAGTCCTAAAATTGGAAAATTTTGACATATTTTGTCCTATTAGACGATTTCAGTAAAAAAATTATAACGGAAAACATCTCGCCATTAGTGGGGGCACTTTGGGCTAACATCTGGCAATAGGACCGTTAGGAGAGGCACTTGGAGGGGAAAAAACGGCACCATTTTCTACCCCTTTTATTTACTTATTTTCTTTGCATCATTCTCTCATTCTCATCCTCAAAAAGCAAGAATACTTTTAATATTCTACAGAGTAGAGAAAATGGTAGAAGAAGGTCGCGTACTTTGGTGAAGCAAAATGTCAGAAATAGGTTGTGTAAATTGTTTCTGTGGCAAAGTTGCAGGGCTGCGTATGTCATGGACCAACGAGAATCATGGAAGAATATTTCATACTTGCACCGATAGGAACCAAGGATGTAATTTTTTTGCTTGGAAAATAATCCATTATGTTCCATGGCAGAGGTAATAATTCCCAGGCTTCTACATCGGTTGAACATGCTTGAGAAAGAAAATGTTAATCTGAAGAGGAAAAATAAAGTTCTCAAAGCAGCGATTGTTGTTCTTGTTTTTGTACTAATTTGCAAGTTAATTATTGTTCGAGTTTGAGATGTATTAAATATTTTTAGCCAATTTCTGATTTGTGATGTATTTTGTAGTGTGATGTTTCTATTAATGAAGAAATTCTGTTTACGGATGTATTTTTCAGTGTTCATTTTATCACATTAACCTGAAGCACCTAATAAATGAGTAATGACTGGAAACAAATAACTAGAAAATAAATCATCAAATCGAAGCACTTAAATTGGCAAAATATCCTTTAAACTTGGTAAATTACAAACGTTCCCAACCAATTGTAGTGTACCAGGTTCATCAACAATCGAAGCAAAATCCTTTCAATAATATATAAAATAACAGCCTGGCAATACAATATATACAAACACATAATTGGTTGCAAAAACCACAAAAAAAATAAATATATATTTGCAAGTCATGGTTGTGTATCTACTGGCTTATTTCCTTTATGTTTTTTTTTTTTTTTTTGAATTGAGGCCATTGTTGAAGGACAAGCGGATCCGCCTGGGAGCGCGAGCGGAAGCGAGAAAGCGAGAAAAGTCCGTAAATTTAATCAAATTTAAACAAACGAATCCAAGGGGTGTACCCTTGGGTGCTCAACCGGGCGTTCAATGTAGGATGTGTAAATATTGAAAACATATATTTAAACACATAGGGCATAAATATATACAATAAATCAATCAAAGCGTAAGGAGATCGTTACCTTCGATTGTTTAGCGTATGCTCCCAGCTACTTGCGTTGTTCCTTCTCCGGAATGCTCACGAAATCCAAACGTATGGATTCTCCAAAGGTGATCCACACCACACCGGAAGAAACACACGTTCTTCTTGCTAGAAAAAACGGGTTTAAGAAGGAATCGGTTTAAGAGAAGAACACTATGAATTAGTGCTCTCTTAAACTTACTTTGTTCTTCTTCTTGATTCAAAATCAAGTGAAGAACACAAGTGTGAGAGAGGGAGAGAGGCCGAGAGTTGAGAGAGAGGAGAGAGGATCCGAAAATTGTCTTATCTTTTTCCTAGAAAAAGATGAATAATGAATCACTTATGCTTGGTGTTGTATATTCTAATATATATACATAATTAATGTGATTATTGGAATGTGTCTAGGTTCATCCAAAGATTTCTAGATTCATTCCAATCAATCACCATCAATTCTTCTATCAAGCCTACCAAAATTTATGGTATGATTAAATCATACCAAAAGGAAAGAGCTTGATTGGAGTTGATTTGTCTCTTTCCAAAAGAGATAAGTCAACATACCACCTAGCATGAAACATGGCTGATTTTGCTTCCTCCAAGGGAGCATGTCGGCCATGTTTAAATAAGGGAAGAAGTCCAACTTCTTCCTATTCCAAAATAGGAATTATTTCTCTTCATCGAGTAAATGTAACGGACCCGGTTTTATCGTAATCCAATTACGACGAACTCAATATTAAATCTAATTTAATGTCCATTTAAATTATTCTCGTTGATCTTTTAATCCAATTAAAAGATCCAACGTCTCAACGTCTCAACTTTTCATATTTAATCGAAAATCCAATTTACTGATTAAACGGAAGCCTGATAGAATATCGGCCCGTCCATCCAATGGACTTTCCCTTAAGTAATCCAATTACTTATTTTATCCTTCGAGATTGACTCCAAGTCGATCTCTCAACCTCCTCGGTGATTTGTGTGTGACCCTTTAGGTTCACCCTCAGCTAGACTTGGGCCCGTGTCCCACAAGGGCCCGTTACCATGGGTGGTCGTCTAGCAACGGTCCATGGCACTAGAGACTAGGTGAATTGGCATGAATATTTATGCACCTATTCCGTACGGGTACGATCCTTCCGTCTACCGTCTCCCGGCCTTAGTCTAGGGTAAGGAATTGGGCGTCGGTTCCCATCCTTGACTAGGCATCTATGCTTAATACTCGAGACCACGTATGTTTCATTGCGTCGACACAGGAAACCATTCCCTGTTCGACCAATCACAGTGGCCACAACTTCAAACTGCATGAACGTGTCTCCGAGTGCATAAGAGATACCTCTGTCACATACTGATAGGGGACGGATCCTCTTCTTGGAATCCACCGTCCTCGCTGCACATTCCGACTGCACTGGACAAAGCTTATGATAATCATCTTACAGAATGATTACCTCTCGCCAGGTCCAAGATACAGCCGTCATGTGCACGCGACTGCCATGATCCCTCAAGTCTGAGGATTACTCCCGTACTGTCGGAACCGGGGAAAACCAATCATACCGACCAAACCTCCAAGGCTTCCGTATGATGATCCCTGCGAGTCAGTCCAGTCGGCTCGACCCCAGTCGACCAACCCATCAAGATCGTGTAGGCGTCCCACGCCTGTTGCCGATGAAACACGGCACTCATCTAATGAACACGACTCTTGACGCAAGTCTCAATAGGACTCTCGATGCCCAGTCTCGAGGTCCTCGACTTGGAACGTTTCAGACTCAACTCTTAATCAGTTGGTTTCATGGCCACTATCCAATGCGTGGCCCAACTGCACGAGTTGTTAACCATGGTCTGTGGGCTTTGTTGCGATATAAGTTAAACACCGTTTTAACAAATGTGAAATGAGCGCAACAAAGTAAACAGCAGAAGTGATAAATACTCATTTTATTCATCACATAATAAAATTACATTTACATCAAGTTGTCAGATAGGTTACAAATCGCCAAACCTATTGGCTTTATGGTCACCTATTCTAACAATCTCCCACTTGAACTAAAGCCAATCACCCATTGACCTCAAACCTCTTATTCAGATGGTGAGTGTGGACAACTTGCGACATGGGCTTAGCAAGTTGATCTACTATGTTTTCTGCGGAGCTGACCCGGTCCAGCCAAACGTCAAATCCTGCTATCCATCTCTCTAAGTAGATGGTAGCGTCTAAGAATATGCTTGGATCGTGATGAGATCTCGGTTCCTTTGCTAGCGCTATCGTCCTGTTGTCATCATAAAAGATAATTACAGGCTTAAGAATGCTAGGTACTACATCCAACCCTTGGATGTAGCTCATCAACCAAACTACTCCTTAGCAGCTTCCAAAGCCGCTATGTATTCAAAACTCTATGGTGGAGTCCGCCGTGGTAGCCTACTTGGAACTCTTCCAAGTAACCACGCCACCATTTAGTCTAAATACAAAACCAAACTGAGACTTGGCATCATCGTCATCCCACTGGAAGCTAGCGTCGCTATAGCCTTCCAGTATCAACTCTCCACCACCGTAGATCAAGAACATGTCCTTAGTCCTTTTCAGGTACTTCAGGATAGTCTTGACTGCACTCCAGTGTGCCGGAGAGGCACACGACTGATATCGACTTATTACGCTCAGAGCGAAAGCCACATCAGGTCTAGTGCACTGAACATCATACTGTATGCTGCCTACGGCTGAAGCATAGGGGATGTCCAACATCCTTTTAAGCTCCTCATCAGTCTTAGGAGACTGCTTCTTGGATAACTTAATTCCATGCCTCATAGGAAGAATCCTCGTTTTGAGTTCTCCATCTTGAATCTCTTCAAGACTTTCTCAATATACGAGGACTGGGCAATTCCTAACATCCTTCTAGATCTATCCCTGTAGATCTTGATGCCAGGGATGTAGGATGCCTCGCTCATATCCTTCATGGAAAATTGCGTTGGCAACCAAGCTTTAGTGGTACCTAACATCTTAGCATCATTCCCAAATAGCAAGATGTCATCCACGTAAAGCACCAGAAACGCAACTGAGCTCCCACTGATCTTCTTGTATGCACAAGGATCGGACTCGTTCTTGATGAAATCATATCCCCGTATGACTTCATCAAGACGTATGTTCCAGCTTCGGAAAGCTTGTTTGAGGCCATAAATGGACCTTTGGAGACGGCAGACCTTCTGCCCTTCTCCAACAGTTGTGAAACCTTCCGGCTGATCCATATAGATCTCTTCCTCTACGTAACCGTTGAGGAAGGCTGTTTTCACGTCCATCTGCCATATTTCATAGTCATACCATGCTGCTATGGCAAGCAGTATCCGAATGGACTTGGCCATTGCTACGGGCGAGTAGGTTTCCTCAAAATCGACCCCGGGTCGGTGAGTGTAACCTTTCGCCACAAGCCTGGCTTTGAAGGTTGTAACCTCCCCGTCAGCTCCAAGCTTACGTTTGTAGACCCATTTACACCCTATGGGTTTTACCCCTTTGGGTGGGTCTACTAGGCTCCAAACCTTGTTTGTACCCATCGAGTCCATCTCGGATTTCATGGCCTCAAGCCACTTATCCGAATCGATGTCCGATATCACTTCTCGTACGTTTTTGGATCATTATCCAACTGACCGATCAGGCCCAGAAATCCATACCTATCAGGTGCAAGGGATACTCTGGCCGACCTACGGAGGACTGGAACAATATCAGTGGGAACTACTGGCTCAGATGTCACTGCCGCCTCATGGGGTGCCTCACTTGATTCCTCAAGGAGCACCTCATCGCGTCGACTATCCGATGAAAAACCCTTTTCGAAGAACACTGCGTTTCGCGAGACAAAAACCTTTTGCTCGGAGGGATCATAGAAATAATACCCCGCAGTTTCTTTCAGATAGCCGATGAACCTGCATAAACTAGACCTCGAGTCCAGTTTATCTCCCACTAATCTCTTGACATATGCGGGGCAACCCCACACTTTCAAGTATTTGTAGGAGGCAGGCTTGCCAAGCCATATGTCATATGGCGTCTGGGATACCGTCTTAGATGGCGCCAAGTTCAAAACTTTGGCCGCCGTCTCAAGAGCGTATCCCCAGAAGGAAAGGAGAAGTTCGGTGAAACTCATCATGGATCTGACCATGTCCAACAAGGTCCGATTCCTCCTTTCAGACACGCCATTAAGCTGTGGTGTTCCAGGAGGGGTCCACTGAGAGAGAATCCCATTCTCTTTTAGATAATTAGTAGACTCACCACTTAAATACTCTCCGCCTCGGTCCGATCGAAGGGCTTTGATCTTTCGACCGATTTGGTTCTCTACTTCAAGTCTGTATTCCTTAAACCTTCCAAAAGCTTCAGACTTGTACCTCATCAGGTAAACATAACCATACCGTGAGTGATCATCGGTAAAGGTTATGAAGTATGAGTACCCACCTCTAGCCTGAGTATTTAGTGGGCCACAGACATCTGTATGGATCAAGTCCAATAGACCACTGGCTAGCGTACTTTGTCCAACAAAGGGTTTCTTGGTCATCTTTCCCTTCAGACAGGACTCGCAGGTCGGTAGGTTGTCCAAATCGTCTATTTCTAGACTCTTTGAGTCCACCAACTTTCTTATCCTATCTTTAGAGATATGACCTAACCTCGCATGCCATATCTGTGCGTTATTATGATCATCGCATTTTTGTTTGTGTTTCGTGATCATAATCCAATTATACCGTTGAACACAAACATACCTAGATTGGAGAGGAGTTGTGGACACTCCCTCTTCCAATGTCCCTTTCCTTGGCAATTCATGCAGACATCATTTGCCTTGGACTGCTGAGAACCATGGGCCTTCCTTTTCCCTTTGCTCGGTCCAACCGGAGCAACAGGGACGCCCGGAGCGCGAGCAGGGGCCGCAACCATCTTCCCTTTGCCCTTCTTCCTCTTCCAGCGTCCGGCCCTCTTACCATTCGCCTTGGAGGTCGAAGCCTCTCCTATCAATACCACCGGCGCCGACTTGTGGGTCGTTGCTTCATTTTGGACCAGCATGTTGATCAACTCATGAATAGACTTCTCAAGTCCGTTCATGTTGTAGTTTACAACAAACGGGTCATAGGATGGAGGAAGCGACTGGAGGATCACATCAATGTACGTGTCATTGTTAAGCCCAGCTTTAAGGTCCTCGAGTTTCTCCACTAGGGAGAGCATCTTGACCCCATGACTTTGTACAGACGCTCCTTCAGCAAGCTTGGTGCCAAAGAATGCTTTTGTGACGGCATATCTAATATGCCTATCCGGAACCGCATAAACCTCGTTCATGCGGAGCATTATGGCGGAGACGTTGTCCAGCCTCTCATACTGCTTCTGGATGTCGTTAGACATTGAAGCCAGTATGATACTGCGTACTTTCCGGTTGTCCTCATGCCACTTCTCGAACGTCAAACGTTCTTCAGGCGTGGACCCCTCCGGTAAGTCGCTCGGTGGTGGCTCGTCGAAGACGTAGCCTTGGTTCTCGAAACCGAGGACAATCCTTAGGTTTCTTAGCCAGTCCGAGTAGTTCGTTCCATTGAATTTGTTAGTCTCGAGAATCATGGTTAATGGGTTCTTAGACATATCTACATTAATGAAAATGTAAAGCAGAAATTAGCAGATGATGGTAATATTATTGTTCAAGTTGAAGACTTGGTCTTTTAGTCTTTAACCCTCCCACTATTTATATGAAAGTCCGCCACTCTCAAGCAGAGTTTCGGGAAACCATTTCCTAGTGGGCTTGGGATCCACAAGCGTAATCTCCATGCCCCGCTTTTACGATTCACATGAAAAAGACCTCGTGGGAGATATCCAATATCATTCTCATCCAATGAGATTCCCAAGATATTTTGCCTCACCTATTCACATGGTTTCGAGGACTCCAAGCGAACCATGTTACTCAGTGTTAGGCCTGACCCATCAACCAAATCATGCCTCAAACTGTCTCCCCCACGACTCGTGAGACAGGAAAACACCGAGTGCAGTCTTTTTGTTCACAACAATGGTGCAGCTTTTCCTTAGTCTAAGTGTGCCACGACTCGTGAGACCACACTTGGGTAGTGGTAGCTTCCTCACCACATTGCTGTGGATGGAAGGCTCAGACAGATCAAAATACCATTTTGATCCAAGTCCGTTCTGGGCCCAATATTTAATTTGGTCCAACCAAATAAGAGTTTGTGTATGACCGAGACCTCATCACATTATGGTGTTTTAACATGCATAAATATCCAATATTTAAAGCGATAAATAAATACGCCGCATGCATAAAACATAGCATACCCCTGTTAGGATGATCACAAGTCCAACCTATGTGACCCACTGAGCCCGCAGTGAGTCTATAGTCTTTCTAGGGTGGTCCTAAATTATTACAATAATAATATACCCATTGTCATTCCAATGGGCCTTGAAGTGCTTCTTGTTTCACGCCTTGATGCTCCTCCTTGGGGTCTCCGACTCCAATTGCTTGTTAAAATTAAAACCTCACTAATCCTATCTACTCTCATTACAACTGAAAGTAATACATTGGTAATAAAGAAAACAAACCTTAACATCATGAGGCTGAAAATACGGGAGATAATAGTCCCAAAAACAAGAGGCACGCAGGCCCCACCCAACAGAAAATGAATGATCATACATTCATCCATACATAAGGCCTAGGGCTCTTGTGATCATCCCATGTTGATCCCATCAACACACATAACATAATTATTCCAAATAATCATGCATAAATACCAATGGATATTCTAAATACCCAAGTGATGTCCAACATCACAAAAGCATAAACATATAAATAATATGAAAAATTCAAAATTCAAATTTAATGGACATTTTAAACAATGCATCCAATGCATGTATTAATCCCAAACTAATTAAGCAAAATTAATTCAAGGAATAATCTAATTATTTCAAAATAAAAAATGCAAAATTAACATACTTTTTGAATATTGTGCAGAAAATACAGAAAATCAAATTTTCCGAAAAACGTCGAAAAACGCCACAAAACGGCCCAGCCGTTGTGCCGGCCAGCCACCCGCGCGCACGGCGTGCGCGCAGGCACCCGCCTGCGTGCGGCCGCTGCCGTCCGAACCAATTTTTTTTTTTTTCAATATCTGTTCCAGCACAATAACAGTAACATTTTTTTGAAAATAAGCATGCAATTTTTAGATCAAATCTAACAAAATTAAGCATGCCAAAAGTCCATTAAATCCAAACAATTGAATCATCATATTTATTCATATATTCATATATTCATATAATCTAACATGCCAATAAAGCCATTAAAAGCAAGTAGATCATGCCAAACATATAGATCTATGCCTCTTACATCGAACCGGGCTCTGGTACAAGCGGATCCGCCCGGGAGTGCGAGCGGAAGCGAGAAAGCGAGAAAAGTGCGTAAATTTAAATCAAATTTAAACAAACGAATCCCAAGGGGTAACCCTTGGGTGCTCAACCGGGCTTTCGATGTAGGATGTTTAAATATTGGAAACATATATTTAAACACATAGGGCATAGATATATACAATAAATCAATCAAAGCTAAGGAGACCGTTACCTTCGATTGTTTAGCGTATGCTCCCGGCTACTTGCGTTGTTCCTTCTCCGGAATGCTCACGAAATCCAAATGTATGGATTCTCCAAAGGTGATCCACACTACACCGGAAGAAACACACGTTCTTCTTGCTAGAAAAGAACGGGTTTAAGAAGGAAACGGTTTAAGAGAAGAACACTATGAATTAGTGCTCTCTTAAACTTACTTTGTTCTTCTTCTTGCCAAAATCAAGTGAAGAACACAAGTGTGAGAGAGGGAGAGAGGCCGAGAGTTGAGAGAGAGGAGAGAGGATCCGAAAATTGTCTTCTCTTTTTCCTAGAAAAAGATGAATAATGAATCACTTATGCTTGGTGTTGTATATTCTAATATATATACATAATTAATGTGATTATTGGAATGTGTCTAGGTTCATCCAAGGATGTCTAGATTCATTTCAATCAATCACCATCAATTCTTCAATCAAGCCTACCAAAATTTATGGTATGATCAAATCATACCAAAAGGAAAGAGCTTGATTGGAGTTGATTTGTCTCTTTCCAAAAGAGATAAGTCAACATACCACCTAGCATGAAACATGGCTGATTTTGCTTCCTCCAAGAGAGCATGTCGGCCATGTTTAAATAAGGGAAGAAGTCCAACTTCTTCCTATTCCAAAATAGGAATTATTTCTCCTCTCGAGTAAATTTAACGGACCGGGTTTTATCGTAATCCAATTACGACGAACTCAACATTAAATCCAATTTAATGTCCATTTAAATTATTCTCGTTGATCTTTTAATCCAATTAAAAGATCCAACGTCTCAACGTCTCAACTTTCCATATTTAATCGAAAATCCAATTTACCGATTAAACGGAAGCCCGATACAATATCAGCCCGTCCATCCAATGGACTTCCCTTAAGTAACCCAATTACTTATTTTATCCTTCGAGATTGACTCCAAGTCGATCTCTCAACCTCTTCGGTGATTTGTGTGTGACCCTTTAGGTTCACCCTCAGCTAGACTTGGGCCCGTGTCCCACAAGAGCCCGTTATTATGGGTGGCCGTCTAGCAACGGTCCATGGCAATAGAGACTAGGTGAATTGGTGTGAACATTTAGGCACCGATTCCGTATGGGTACGATCCTTCCGTCTACCATCTCCCGGCCTTAGTCTAGGGTATGGAATTGGGCGTCGGTTCCCATCCTTGACTAGGCATCTATGCTTAATACTCGAGACCACGTATGCTTCATTGCGTCGACACAGGAAACCATTCCCTGTTCGACCAACCACTGTGGTCACAGCTTCAAACAACATGAACGTGTCTCCGAGTGCATAGGAGATACCTCTGTCACATACTGACAGGGGACGGATCCTCTTCTTGGAATCCAGCGTCCTCGCTACACATTCCGACTGCACTGGACAAGGCTTATGATAATCATCTTACAGAATGATTACCTCTCGCCAGATCCAGGATACAGCCGTCATGTGCACGCGACTGCCATGATCCCTCAAGTCTAAGGATTACTCCCGTACTATCGGAACCGGGGAAAACCAATCATACCGACCAAGCCTCCAAGGCTTCCATATGATGATCCCCGCGAGTCAGTCCAGTCGGCTCGACCCCAGTCGACCAACCTATCAAGATCGTGTAGACGTCCCACGCCTCTCGTCGATGAAACACGACACTCATCTAATGAACATGACTCTTGACGCAAGTCTCAATAGGACTCTCGACGCCCTGTCTCGAGGTCCTCGACTTGGAAGGTTTCAAACCCAACTCTTAATCAGTTGGTTTCATGACCACCATCCAATGCGTGGCCCAACTGCACGAGTTGTTAACCATGGTCTGTGGGCTTTGTTGCGATATAAGTTAAACACCGTTTTAACAAATGTGAAATGAGCGCAACAAAGTAAGCACCAGAAGTGACAAATACTCATTTTATTTATCAAATAATAATATTACATTTACATCAAGTTGTCAGATAGGTTACAAATCGCCAAACCTATTGGCTTTCTGGTCACCTATTCTAACAATTATTGCATTCAAGTTTGTCATGGTAACAAACTTCTTTCGCCTCTTGGTCAAGACTGACACTCTGTTTGTGCTTCCAGTAGGTTGGTTGGGACAGAACTCATTTGGGACAACATCTGAGGATGGTTGAGCAGGAATGAAGAAGGTGACCTTATGTTTACTGACTTAGAGGTTGGGGCCTGAATATGGGAAATGCAGGGGTTACCCCCATTCCACAAGAGGTTACCCCAAGTATACCCTTTGGAATTGCAGGTTTCTTGCTTCTCTGTTCAATGAACACAAAGATTGTGTTAGCAAATTTTTCCAGAAAACAAACAATGAGAAGTCTGAGTATACTAGTTGTAGGGCTTGTTGAAGCAACCAATGTCTTCTTCCTTGCCTGCGTTCAATAACAGTAGAGTTAGATACTAACTCAACAATCTAATTAACATACAAAGTAATTAACACTTACTGTCATCTTCATTGTAGGTTGTGAAACTTCTTGTGTTGTAGGAACTGGGCCAACTGATATCCCTGGTTCTTCTCGCAGCTGCAACTCAACTTCCTCCGTAGCATATAGATCTGCAACCAAATCCCCTACTGCTTTTATAACTTAGCATCCCTTCTTGTGATGACCAATTTTTCCACAGAATTTGCATTTTACATGGCATGGTTGTCTTTTCAATTTGGTCATGGTTTTCTTCCCTTTTTTTTTGTTTTTTTTTTTACCTTTCTTTGTAAGTTCATACACTTCTCTTCCTTGCTTTTGCTGGCTTGCCTACTTTCCTTCCTATGTTTGGTGGACAAGGCGAAATGTACCCCATCTTACTCCATAATTCTGGACCATTAATTGGAGAAATTGCATGCTCATAAACTCGGAGATATGTCTCAGTACTGTAGTATGGGTGGACAAGGTCTTTAAGATCAAGACACTGATAGTAGATGGCACTCATGGCATGGTTGCATGGTATCCCAGTTAATTCCCACTTCTTACATGTGCAGGTTTGTCTTGGAGGTCTATAATGAAGTTGTTGCCATCAACACATGCTATTTCATAGTGAAAGTCATCAGACTTTGGTATGCAGGCTGATGCTTTTCTATGTTCCTTTCAACATTTTTTTTTATCTTGGGACAAAACTTTCCATTCCATTCTTTTTTTTTTGGCCTCGTCTTTATTTTGTTGCATCCTACTGACTAAATATTGCCTTACCAACTCAAGCATGGTCAAAATAGGCTTCTCTCTAGCATCAAGAATATTGAAATTAAAGGTTTCACATAAATTGTTCAGCAATAAATCACACTTCGGAAATGTATTAAAGTGTGATCTACTCCATTGACTTAGAGGTTTGTCCCTTAGCCATTCATAAGCAGTAGTATCTAACTGCGTAATTTCCTGCATAATGTAAGCAAAATCGGGCTCAGTAGTGGCTTTAGCAGCATTCCGCAGTGCCATTTTAAAGGCCTGTCCCCTATATCCTGCAGTCTGGAGGTTTTCATGTAAATGTCTTACACATAACCCGTTATCTGAACGTCTGAACCTGGGAAGACTGTTTCAAATGCAGGAATGATACCTTTATTTATCTGATAGAAAGGTCATACAGTCATCTCTCATTATATTCAAACCAGCCTTTAGAAGTCACAAAACCACTCCTAATTCTGCCTTGTTTCACCCTTAACCACTACATATGCTAAAGCATACAAATTGTTGTTAGGGTCAACACCTACTGCAGTTAAAAGGATGCCACCATATGGTCCTTTTAAAAGGCATCCATCTACCCCCACAATTGGTTTGCATCCAGACTAAAATCCCATCTTCAAAGCATTGAAGCACACATAAAACTTATCAAATTTTCTTTCACCTCACCATCCACCCGTGTCATTATTACTATTGATCCTGGGTTGGTCCCCCTCAATTCAGTCGCATAGTCCTATAATTTTGCATATTGATCTTCAGGGTTGCCCTAAATTGATTTTAAGGCCTTAGTTTTGGCTATATAAGTCTGGACTTTTGAAATATTCAGCTTTATATCCCTTATCACTTCATGCCTAAAGCCTTTGACATTCCTCTAGGATCAACTTCGAACTTTTCCTCATATCTTTTGGACAACCACTTAGAAGTGCAATTTTTAACATTAAATGACCTACCACATTTGTGTTCAGGATTATACAACCTGATCTGAAATGAGCATTCATTAGCCACTTTCGAAGCATGGATTTTTCACTCACAACCCTCTTCTTTACACTTTGCATACACCCTCATATCATCATTTTTTGTCATCTTTATATTACTTCTTTCCTTAACTACATGAGATTGAACAACTTCTCTAAACAGTTTTTTTTTTTTTTTTTTTATGTGAACAACAGGCCTAACTCAAATGTGGGATCCCACATTTGCCCTATCTTAAACACTGGACAATTTGAAACCACATTGCCACTAGAGTCATCACTATCAAGGTCATCTCCACTCACCACCACATCCTGTTTAGAATCTTTAGAAAATTCCCCTGATTCACCCCCCCCCCCCCCCCCAAATCCTATTCAGCATTACCCTCCTAATCTCCTCAACACCCTCCCCAATTTCTGCATTACCCTGTACATCAGCCTCTTCTTCATGCTCTTCTTCCCCCATCACTTAAGTCATAGTCACTATCAGTGAAATCCTCAGCAAAATCATTGTCTTCTACCATATTTTCCACATTATGCATCATATTAACCATATTAGATGACCCAATCTGAGTCCCAGTCCCAAGCTGAGCATCTAAATAAAAATCCATCTCCCTATTTTTAGTTATGTAACCATCAGTCATTGCCAACAGTTTTGTTTGAAAGATGATTTCTGTAAATTTGATTCCCACCAGCCTATAGAATTTCTTAGGTCCTACATATCCTAATTGTTCAGCTAATGTCTCCGAATAGCTCATACAAATCATATTTACATCACAAAAATCCCAGATAGCCACACTACCCCCAACATATTGAGCCTATGAGAATGCAAGATTTCACCCGTTGGTGAATCTTTAAAGTCACAATTTGTCAAAGTTTTCTGGAATTTAAAAAAAAAAAGAAAATCAATTACAGCATCCCAGAAGAAAACAAACAACATAAACATTAAAAATACAAAACAATAAAAGCATAGGAATCGGGCTCAGAGAATGGGACCACATATTAAACACACATAAACATGTCACTTCAATAAAAAACACCCCAACCCCACAAAACCTAGTAAAGGGCCCCCTTTACACAACATATTCACGAACCACCAGAAAAATCCAAACAAAAGACCAAATATTATATGCTAATCCCTAACACAAAGCGATGTACTAAAATAATACTTTAAAACATGCTTAACCCCCCCCCCCCCCCCCCCAAAAAAAAAGCATCTAAAATTGAACCTTACCGTATGAAGGGTTCGCACTCGATTAAGTCATCTGGCCGCCTCGACATTGTCAGATCCAACTCCTTTCACTCCAATATGTTCTGAATCTTCTTGTGTTGTAGTGATTTCAACCAAAATATTACAAAAAAAATACAAAATCTTAGAGAGATTTTAGGGCTATCGAGAATCAGGGATTCAAAAATGGGGGATTATGTCCTTTCGTTTCTCTCCAGCTGAACTTAACTACCATCAATCACGTGAGCAGCACATGCTGTTGATTTCCCTCCAAAGTGCCCGCACTATCGGGGAGACGTTTACCATTAGCATTTTTGACAGAAATCACCTAATGGGACCAAATGTGTCAAATATTCCTAATCTGGGACTACATTGGTCATTTCAAGAAAAGCGGACCAAAAGTGTCGAACCGCTAGTCCTATGGGACCAAAAGTGTAATTTTGCCTCTAAAATTACTAAAAGAAAGTGCTTTTAAGTCAAAAGTCACAGACACACAAGGCATCAATCCACAACTTGTATATCGTCCTTTTTTTTTAGGCAAACTGAACATATGCAACCAAGACAGATTCGGATCTTGAAAATGTGCATGAGTGGGAATGAGTGTGCGCGTGTGTGTAATAAAGAAAACAGAAACAAGACAGAAACAACCTTAATGTTTATGTTTTTATTTTTCAGTTTTTAATTTTTGAAACAGTAATTAAAATAAAAATATGCTTGTTTATACATATTCTCATTGAAAATATATTAATTTGACACCACGGTCCAATATATAACACAATCTTATTAATTAATCCGAACATATTCTCCTTTCACACGAAAATATATACAGAATCGAAAATATATATTTTCCACTGAAAATAAAAACATAAACAAACAGTGTCTTTTCTAGTTCCTAGCTATCAAGAGTCCCGGGTTGAAATTTTTTGTTGCAAACCTTATTCATCTTCTACTCCATTTAACGTACACATGACGCCACATGCATAATGATGATATCATGTATTCTATTTTAGAAAAAAATTTATACACATGTATGTATATGTTGAATGGAATAAAAAATTGAATAAACTTTGCAATAGAAAATCCGATCCATCAAGAGTCCACCTATTACATGATAGATTGCCTGACACCATACGAAAATGAGCAAGTAGAAGAACAGTGTTTCTAGTTTCCTCATTGCTATGACATTGCCTAGCTTGTTTTCTTCTATCAATCTGGCACTATCAAATTTTCTGTAGATATTTCTGTATGTCAAAACTGTACACTAGAATACAATTTATACAAGGAAAGAGAAGCTAACTAACTCAACTACCTAACAAACTTCATGCGAGCTGGAGAGCTGAGTCATCAGTCCACTAACCACCTACTAACTTACAAAACGTATTTCACTTACAAAGACGTAAGGGAGAAAACGTTTCTTCTTTAAAAACCACAAACTGCTACATAACTTAGCCACCATATTTCAATAGCCCCCCCCCCCCCCCCCTTCAAGCTGAAATGGTGGACACAAGGCCCAGCTTGCCAATGAAGCGAGCGGAATCAGCAACGGAGATGGACTTGGTGAACAGGTCAGCTACCTGTTGAGAACTAGGAATGTGCGAGGGAGCAACGAAACCAAGCTTGAACTGATCACTTACCAAGTGATAATCAATGTTAAGATACTTGGTACGCTCATAAAATACAGAATTGGCGGTATGGAGAGCTGCTTTGTTGTCACACTAGAACGGAATGGGAAGGTGAAGAGCAACCTGAAACTCTCGCTATATGTAAGAGACCCAAAGAAGTTTCTAAAATGAGACTAAAACTCAATAATTTTTCAAAATATGTACTAAATCCAATAACCTAATATTGTACTAAATCTTCCTAATTTTTCTAAACTGACATGATTTCAACAATAATATGAAATGATTCATATTTTCAGGAATTATTATTTTTAGAAAAATACAAAATTTTAGAAAATATATATTTTCAGAAATTATTATTTTCAGAAAAAAATAATGAAAAACAGTTTTTATCATCAAAATATTAAAAATAATTAACGATAGATAACATCCATATTAACAATTTTAAACCCACATAATTACAGAAAACCCCAAATAATTATAGAAAAAAAAACTCAAACAGTTTTTAATTTGTTGGTTTTTATTAGTTACAGAAAAATGTTAAAAAAAAAAAAAAAAACAGTTTTTACTCACAAATGAAACAGAAAAATGAAAGAAACTTTTTGAAATTTCTGAAAAATTTAAAACAGAATTTCAGATTTAAAGAAAATAGAAAAAATAACTCAAAAACTTATAGAAAAATTATTTTCCTTTTTTTTTTTTGGTCTAATTTTCCTAATCACATAAAAGTTATCTCAGAGAAAATTCCAACATACATAAATATATATTATGTATATATTCCAACATTATTTACACTGAAAATTTCATCTACTTACAAAGAAGAATTATTTAATATATATTTACAACATTTCATATAAATTCCAACATTTCATAAACTTAGAAACTTCCAACATTTCACAAACTTACACAGAAGAATTCCACATTTCATAAACTTACACGGAAAAATTCCAACATTATTTAAACAGAAGTTTACTACAATATTTACAACAAATATTTACAACAGTATTTCAGGGGGGTGGGCGGGGGGGGGGGGGTTTACAATTACATATGATTTAATTACTAGTATGACATCACATTAATATTCTAAATAACATATGATTTAGTTATTTATGTGTTCAAATAAATTTGTTATCATTTTTGTTGATATTTTTACTTGGGGTTAAATGCAATTTGCCCCCCTGTGTTAACCAAAAAGAGCAATTACCTCCCTGTGAAAAAAATAACTAGCAATTTATTCCCCTATGTTATTCAAAATGCACCAAACAACCCCCTCACAGGGGGTTTTTTGCCCGTTTTTTAGGGGATTTTTTGCTCAATTTTTTAAAATACAGGAAATAAACTGCTATTTATTTTTTCACATGCAGTTTTTTGCACATTTTGCATACCACAAGGGGTAATTGCAGTTTTCCCTTTTTACTTGAGAAGGCCAATATGACATATAGCTTATAATAGGAGATAATAAAATACATTTGTTATTTTAGGTAAGACATAAGGATATTTTTGTCCATTTAGATTAAAAAAATCGAAATCAGAAGGGCGTTCGAAGATTTCGATAGTAGAAGGGAATTTTTTATATCAAAAGGGTGTTGGAAGATTTCAATAGTAGAAGGGAAGTTTTGTTACCACATGCACAGTATAAGGGAGCAAAATGAATTTGACCCTAAAAAATAAGTAATAACATAATTTGTATTTCAATTGTTGGTACTCAAGAATTCGACTAGTTTAGTCTCGTAATTTAATGGGAAATTTTAACTACAACTTGGATTACTCTGGTGGGAATTTGTTGACAAAGTTTTCTTCTCGGTAAAAATGCAAGCAACCTCCATTGATATTGTAAATAAGCAAATTATCTTCCTATGAAAAATAAAATAGCAATTTATTTTCTCGTATTCTTTAAAATAAATCAATTTATCTTCTCGTTTTTTTTAAAATGGAGCAAATTTACCTTCCTAGATAGGTCAAGGTAAATTGTCCCATTTTAAAAAACATAGAGAGGTAAATTGCTAATTTTTTTATACGGCGATAATTTTCTCATTTGTGATATCACAAGGAGGTAAATTGTATTAAACCCTTTTCTTTTTTTACACATTTTACTTTGTAATACTTATAACAAATTAATTAAATTAAATTAATGAAAAAAACGCAAGCAACTCCCATGTGATATTGCAAATGTGCAAATTACTCCACTATGAAAAAATAAATAGCAATTTACCCCCTTGTATCTTTTAAAATGAAGCAACTTACCCTATTTTATTTTTCAAAATGAAGCAATTTACGTCCCTGTACAAGGGGGATAAATTACTATTTTTTTTAAGAGAATAATTTACTCATTTGCAATATCACATAAGGAAAATTACATTAAACCCTTAAATTAATAGAGTTCTTTATTCAACACGAGTTTAGTGGAACAATCCATTTCTTTATCCAGCCGTTGTTTGAGTCGCCCAAATTAACAATAATCATTCACACAGTGCATCTCCTTTTCCCTACAGCTCAATTTGAACAAGAAGTCAACCAAAGATCATTAGGGTTTGTTTGAGATGGCAGTAGCGGCTTATGCTTCTTTGCTTTCCCTTTCACATGTTCTAGACAATGTCCAGCTTCCTGCTCGTCGGCATCGGCTTCATTTAAACACCCAACAAATCCAAAGCCTGCAGGATAAAGTCAAATTCTTGCTGGACTTTCTTGAAGTTCATTCACAAGGAAGAAGCAAAGAAATTCAAGATCTAGCAAGGCAAATTGCTGTTGTTGCCGATGAAGTGGAAGATGTCGTTGATTTCCACGTAGTGAATCAACTCAGTGAAGGATCTCGAGATCAGAGTCATGATATGGATTTTCTCTCATCTTTCTATCAATGTATAGACAAAGTGATGTCTAAGATTGACTCCATCACGAAAGAGCTGATGATGATTAAGAGGAATGGGGCACAGACCAAGAACAACATCCAAGAGTTTCTGTGTCTATCAATTCATCAAAAACACTTCCTTCCAGTAGAAATGAAAGTACCATGGTGGGATTTGATGAGCAATTAATACGAGTCATGGATGAGCTCACCAGAGACGAACCTAATCTTCAAATCTTCCCGATCATCGGAATGGGAGGCATTGGTAAGACTACTCTAGCTAGAAGTACTTTTGTGAATCCATATGTTGTCCACTTCTTTGAGAAGCGTATTTGGTTAAGGATATCTCAAGAATATAGTATTAGGGAGATTTTGGTAGGTCTTCTTAATGATGGAAAAGACCAAGAAAGCAATGAAACTTTAGCTGAATTAGGAGAAAGGCTATACAAAAGCTTATGTCATCAAAGGTATTTGATTGTTATGGATGATGTGTGGAGCACCAGAGCCTCGGATGATTTAAAGTTGTTCTTCCCAAATAATAGAAATGGAAGTCAAGTTATACTAACCACTAGATTGTCAAGCGTGGCTGTTTCCTTAGGATCTCACAACCCTTATTTGGTGAATTTTTTAGATGATGCTAAAAGTTGGAATTTACTTTGTCAAAAAGTCTTTGCACAAGAAGTTTGTCCACATCCAGAACTGGAGGAAATTGGTAAGAAGATTGCAAGTGTTGTAATGGACTTCCTCTATCAATTGTTGTAATTGGTGGGCTTCTTGCAACATTCAATATGACACGAGAATATTGGGATTCTATTGCAGAAAATGTCAACTCATTGGCAAATTTAGGAAGCGATGATTATTGCTTAAAGATATTATCTCTAAGTTATAACAACTTACCCATTCATCTCAAACCATGTTTTCTTTATTTTGGAGTTTTCCTTGAAGATCATGATATTTTTGTCTCAGAACTAATGAAATTATGGGTGGTTGAAGGATTTATAAAACCAACAACAAATAAAAGCTTGGAAGAAGTTGCAGAAGACTACTTAAACGATCTGATTGGCAGAAATCTAATTTTGGTGCAAACGCGGAGGCTTAATGGAAAAGCCAATATATGCACCATTCATGGTCTTTTAAGAGATCTATGTTTGAGAGAATTTGAGAAAGAACATTTCATTCATGTCCCAAAAGTACAATATACTAGTTTTAGCAAAGTGGCGGATGACCGGTGCCTCGGGTGTTGTCATGCAACGACGCTCCAAGTGAGAAATCTCACTAAAGTTTTATCCCATGTTGTCTCACAATCAGCAGCACTTGCAAGTCTTCCAGTGTACTGTGCCTATAGAAACATGACCGCTAATCTTGTTAGAATAAGATCAGCGCCTGTGAAGTATTCCGACAAAGAGTTTTTGCATCCCACTAGATTGCGGTGCCTTTGTGTCCTAAGTTTTACTGATTTGAAATTTGTATCTCCATCTATGATACATGTACTATGGAACCTACAGATCTTAGATTTGGATGCAGTTGGTCGTGAAATAGTTCTACCATATGAAATTTGGGAGATGCCACAACTCAGGAATATTAGAGTTTATAGTGCTCCTTTACCTGATCCTAGAGTTTCTCAAGATTGCACTATTTTGGAAAATCTACAGAAGCTTTCCTTCATAAAAAACTTGCAGTTTAGCGAGGAGATTCTTGAAAGAATCCCAAATTTAAAAAAGCTGCGGATTTGCTACGTGGGAGACATGGAATGGTCCTACTACGGTTTCCACATGCTTGCATGTTTTCTTCAACTCAAATCACTTTATATCTACAATGTGAATTTTTCATTGGAAAACATAACCTTTCCGGTATCATTGAAGAAGTTGACTTTAAGCTCCTGCAAAATTCCATGGGAAGATATGACGATTCTTTGTTCTTTATTACCCAATCTTGAAGAGCTTGAATTGTATGAAAATGCTTTCAAAGGGAATGAGTGGAATCAAGTTGAAGGTGAATTTCCTCGACTCAAAATCTTGTTGATTTTTGAGAGTGACCTCTTGTCGTGGAGACTAGAAAATATCCACTTTCCTATTCTTGAGACACTTGTTCTTAGAAGAATGCATTTATTGGAGGAGATCCCTTCAGGAATTGGAGATATACCTACATTGCAACTTATTGAATTGAGAGATTGTCGTGATTCTGTTGTCAATTCAGCAAAGCGAATATTGGAGGAGCAACAGAGCTTGGGAAATGAGAGTCTTCAACTCGATGTACTTTGAATGAATATTTTTGGAGTGTTTTGTTTTGTTTCGTGAACATATAGAGAGAAAAATAAAAATAAATAAATGTGTGTTAGAAATAGGATGTATGTTTGTGTTTGTTTTTGAGTTAATTATAAATAATGTAAAAAATATATTTTGTATGTATTGTATTATATATTGAAAGACAAAAAATATTGTTTATTGTCAAATCATGTCTCTTTTATATATCTATGTACTAGTGTGCTACCCGTGCTATGCACGGATTAATTTAATTTAAAAGCATTAATATTAATAAAACCTAAAGCAAAATATATTTACATAAAATAATTAAATAAAATATTATTAAATAATCAAGCATAAGTACAATAGTAAATAAATATAATTATGTATAAAATATGTTACATAAAAATCAAAAAGCAACCCAATTATAAACTGACTATTGACCATGAAATCAACTTCTTGAAATTCAAACCTGCAAATATCAAAAAATAAACAAACAAACAAAAAGAGTGAATAAGATGGTTTATGAAATATATCATCAAAATTTTTATTATGGTTAATTTAGAAAATAAATGACAAATATAAACTTGGAAACATTAAATTTTATTTTATAAATAAACTTTGCACTTTTCATTAAATGAAACATAATCATAAATACTTACGATTTATTTATGCAGAACATTCAATCTTTTTGGAAAATGAGAACAGTCTTCACACGAATCAATTGGTAAAATAAAATTCACCGGACACCGAGCATTTGGCCTTGGAGAAATTGGTGGTACAGGCATAATAAATGTATATGTGCGGCTTATAAATGAGTTGATGTGGTCTTGCATCATCTTTCTACCATTTTCCTAGTAACATAATATGTCATGGCAAAACTATTTGTATATATGAAATATTGTGTGAGTCTCAAAATAAGACTGTTATTTACTTTTTCTTCCAAAAATTTAAAATAAGCAGCTTGATTTCGAAATATATATTCGGCTTGCTTGCTAAACAATTTCAAATCGAGACTACCGCTGCTATCTTTCACTCTAAGATGAACTCGAAACCTGTAATTATAAAATAATTTATTTAACATCAAACAAATAATAAAATGATATAACTAAATAATATGAAAAATAGTACCTGATAGTTGCATCAACAACGTCATTGCATCTAACACACATTGACTACCCACGATAAGGTTTGCAACTATCTTCACATTGATTGCATGTTGCGTACCATATATTATCAACATCAATTTTCTCAACACGACCAATGATGCGAAAAAATTTTACCTGTGCATTTAAATTCCATAATCATATTAAACTATAATATTTTCTAATATTTATTAAGTAATAACAAAATTAAAATTCTTACACCATCCTGAGGTCCATAATCACATATCCAAATCCTTTTAGCACTTGAGATTTTTAATGACCTGGAGATTGTAAATCTACTTGATCGAATTAAAGAAACTAATTTTTGTGGGCCACGATCTTCATTAAACCTTTAACATTTGAAGTGCAAATTGTAAAAAATGATAAGAAGTTCCAACATAGTAACATTTTAACGTGTAGTTTACCTTACCAAGTCCTCAGACGATCTGTAAACTTTATTTTGTAGTTGATATACAATTTGTTAAACTTATGTGTATATATAGATGGACCTGCAAATAATAAAACTAACATTAGAAAAAGAATAATTACATTTTTTATTTGGTTTTAAATAAATATATTTACCTTCAAAATTTTTAACCACAACGCCACATGCCAACAAAATATTATTGTGATCAAGCATCTTCGACAATCTTTCCCCTTCATCAATGGCAAAATTACCACACAAAACCATACGAACAACTGTCATACTGGTATATGTAAAAATAAATAATTAGTTCCAATCATATTTATCATATTTTAATAACAATTGAAAAAACAAAGTAGAAAATACTTACGTGGTATCGAGGATCAAGATTTCACGAATAAATGAACCATTTGGAGCTTGTCGACAATGCGCAACACAAACAACCAATCCAAAAATATCTGCAAAAAAGAATAAATTACTTTATATATGTATATATATATATAAGAAGCATGTATATACAATTAAGTAAAATATAAATTTACTTACCACTAAGCTGGTAATCCAAATCCACATGGCTTTCTATGTCTTTCAATCTAACAATGTGATAAAAATGGTGTAAAAACTCATCCTGACTATCTGTAATATCTTCAATCTTCACACCATGGCCTAATAACAACTGATAGTGGTGGGGTAGTATTGTATATTTTTTATCAGTGACTATCACTTGTACACCTTGAATATTGTATATGTTTCCTTCAGCAAGGCATGAAATAATATAAGCAACATTGCAACCATAAACCACACCTTGCATGAAGAAACCCTGCCAAATTTGACAAAAAGAGATGCAATTTTGTCAAAACTTTCTAAATTTTTAAAAGTAAAACATAAATCTACAAAGAGAATACAATCAGATATATCCTTACTTTACAATCAACAAATACCATCTTCAATGTTCTTATCTTATGCTCGTGTGTGTGTACATCTACCAGTCTGATCAAGCGAACCTTGATGTTAAATCTGCCACCATGTGGGCTCAATAACTCCAAAGGTGTATATATTACATCTGCACCTCTTGCATTTATCAATAATATTTATTTTAATCTTTTAATGTATATAATCTTTTGAACACACGAATACATTGCAATTTAGCAAAAAAAAAAACATGAATAAAAAAAATGTGAACTATGTATAAATTTTGTACAGACCAATATTAAAATGAATCTTATGATAAGATATATAGTTATGCTAAAAAGATAATTGCAAAGACAAATATAAAATAAAATAATTTTATTCATGAATTGCAGCAAGTACCTTAGGATACATGATATTTTTTGTGCAATTTCGAGGTATTACAGGTTTATTACAAATGAGCATCTTTAAACCTAATGGATTTGTTACACGTGACAATGCACCATATAACTGACCATGTGTGAATACTGGCTCTGGAAAATACAATCCTACTCTATCTAGTGTTTGTCCTTGACTCTTATTAATAGTCATTGCAAATGCCAACTTTAAAGGAAATTATCTTCTCTTCATTGGAACAAATGTTTGAGACTGGGTAGTGGTAAGAACAATTCGTGGAATCAGGACTTCTTCACCCATATGAGATCCGGTGATGACACGTGCCTCAAGCACCTTTTCACCCATTTTCGAGATAATGAGCCGAGTTCCATTGCACAAACCCAAAGACTGGTTAAGATTCCTCATAAGCATAACAGGTGCCCCTTTCTTTAGCTCCAATATGACCCATGAGCTCTTGTCCTATATCAAATACAATATATATACACACACATTCTGATTTTAAAAAGGATTATATATCTATAAGAAAAAATAAAGAGAAGGTTAAAAAAAACAAAGCCACTAAAATTAAGGAGATACAAATATAATGCAATATATGTTCTCTAAGGGCATACCATCTTGGACCACCTGAGGATGGTGCAATGGATTCTCATTGGTTCGTCCATCACGTCCATTATTTCTTGTACAGGAAGATGATCCCTGATTAGAACGTCCTCTAGCAGAACGTGTCGAAGACCCTCGCCTACGTCTACCTCGTGATGTTGGCACATAAATATTGGGTTCTTCATTAACGATGGATTGTCTATTGTGCAATTCAGATAACTGCTGATATTCCATATCAATACGTGCCAAAATTTCTACAACCGAATTGTTATTAACTCCCCTATGACGCTTTGTATATAACTCTCTCTTTTTTTTTTTTTTTTTAGCCTAGCAAGCTTGTAACCAACTTGAATTTCATTCATTTTTGCACCTATAAAAATAAATTATTACATCATCATCGTTAATATATATAATATAAATGCAATGATGAGCTTCTAACAATTTAGTTCTCAACCTTCTCACCAAAAAATTAGGAATGTAAATTTTTGAAAACTTTGAAAGCCTTAAATGTATTTTCCGCCATATATCTTTTTAATTTTGTGCGATTTTGGTCCTTAAATGTAGTGTTCATTAGTTGATTTGTGTCTTATGTATTTCATATGGACTTAGTTGTGTATTGTGTATGATTCTTAATAGATAATTTTATTTTTCTGTAAAAAAAATTTGTGTATAAGAAATTTGTGGCTGATTTCACTTTTCAATCTATTAAAATTATACGGTTAAAAAAGTCAGTGTTTAACTATATATATTAATTAAAATCGGAATATTTATTATAATAGTAAAAAATCAAAATTCTAGAAAATTAGAATTTTGGTCAAAATTAAAGGATAATAAATCATATCGTTTAGAGCAAAACTTAACTCTTTATATTTGATATTTTATAATCTTATATTTTGTTAAAACTAATTTTTTTGGTTCATTTGTATTATATTTATATCTAATAATAATTTTTTTTATATATATACTTCTTCAGTAATAATTAGTTACTTGAAGTTCTGTAATATATATATTTTTTTCTTTTGATAATAATTCTATAAAAGTAATGATAGCATACAATTAATCTTTTATAGCATATTTTATGTGTACCTAATGGTCTATAGTGGAAGATTGCAAATTTAAAGAAAAATGGCAAATTTGCGACTGATTACAATTTGTAAATAATATATAACGAATTTGCAGCTTATTCTAATTAACGAATTTGCAGCTGATTCTAATGAATTTCCAACTGATTCTAATTCCAATTACATAAAACGAACACTTTCCAATGAATTAAAATAATTTGTTATTAACTTTCCAAATTTTAAATAAGAATATTTATTATAAAAATAAAAATTTTAGAAAATTAGAATTTTGATCAAAATTGAATGATTTCGTGAAGAGACTTCCTTAAAAATTATATTTGTTAAAACTAAGTTTTTTTATAGCAAATTTTATGTGTATTTATTGGTCCAATAGTGAAAGATTGCAAATTTATAGGAAAATAGCAAATTTTCATCTAATTTCAATTTCTAAATAACATATAAAGATTTGCAGTTGATTTCAGTTCCAATTACATATAATGGATTTGCGGCTATTCACCCACGACGACAGTTTTATTCATAAAACGTAGCTCAGAGATTTCCAAATAGCTAATTTGCAGCAACGAATGAATTTGGAGCAAATGTAGTGCTCATCTGTTGGTTTGTGTCTTATGTATTTCATATGGACTTAGTTGTGTATTGTGTTTGAATCTTAATATATAATTTTATTTTTCTGTAAATAAAAATTGCGTATAAGAAATTTGTGGCTGATTTCACTTTTCAATCTATTAAAATTAAACGGTTAAAAAAGTTAGTTTTTAACTATATATATTAATTAAAATTGGAATATTTATTATAACAGTAAAAAATCAAAATTCTAGAAAATTAGAATTTTGGTCAAAATTGAAGGATTTAGTCTAAAGACTTCCTTCGAAATTATATTTTGTTAAAACTAACTTTTTTGGTTCATTTTTATTATATTTATATGTACTAATAATTTTTTTTTATATATCTACTCATTCAGTAGTAATTAGTTACTTGAAGTTCTGTAATATTCACATTTTTTTCTTTTGGTAACAATTGTATAAAAAGATGGTGTAATATTGATTGCAATTTTGTTACTTAGGTATTAGTATGAAACCTCTTTTTCTTTTAAAATAATTTATAGGGTAAATTACATCTACCTCCCCTGAGGTTTGACATAATTACAAATACCCCCTCGTTGTTTGAAAAATTACAAATACCCCCCTAAAGTTTGTAATTTTTAACCAAAGACCTGAAATTGACCATTTTGCCCTTAAATATTTTATTAAAATTATAGAAAAATCACCCGAGGCAAATTGCATTATTCCTCCTCTGTATAAAAAACTTAAAAAACCTCCCCCTACACATTGTAGTCCAAAAATTTTTAAGAATTAAATAAAAAATAATTTTGTGCATAAGGGCATTTTGGTCAGTTTACCCAAAAAAATGGATGGAAATGAGTTGTTTATTAGATGGTTACAAACCTCAAGAGGGTATTTGTAATTTCTCAAACAACGAGGGGGTATTTGTAATTATGCCAAACCTCAGGGGAGGTAGATGTAATTTATCCTAATTTATATTCCATCCTATGGTTACAAATTTCAATAAAATTAAACAATTAATGAAAATTTTAGTTTATTTCTGGAAACTTTTCTTATGAAGATTAATACTACTTTTTTTTATTTATATGTATGAATAAAACTTATATTTATCTATATCTCTTTATATATATTTTTTTAACTTAAATTTATGAATATTAATGCATTATATAAAATATTTCTTTTATAAATCTATTTTTTTAATTAATATGAGTACTCGTAATCTCTCTCTCTCTCTCTCTCTCTCTCTCTCTTTTATAAATCCATAATTAACACATAAAAAATTGCATATAGATAAATTATAAAACAGAATAAGACAATAAAAAATATTAAAACGCAACAAAAGCAAAAATTTTGTACCTGCTTGATCAGTGTGTGCAAAGAATGTAAAACAATTACATAACTAATGTATGTGTCTTCACTCCATGCATCCATATGCAATATTTTTTTGTATTTATTGTTCTAAGAGTGGAATATTGTAAATTCAAATGAAAAATAAAACTAGGGCTGATTTCAATCAAAAATGGTTGATTCATTTAAAAAAAAATTCCATATTGAATTTATGTATAACAAATTTGTGGCTTGTTTGACTTTTCAGTTTAAAAAAAAAATTTTTGAGAAAGCAACGATATATTATTTATAAAAAAGAAATCAATGTGGTCAATTAATTAAAATTATATGATAAAAAAAATTAGTTACTTAAAATTATATAGCAAATTTACGGTTGATCAATTAAATAAAATGGATTTGCGGCTATTTCCATTTTCAATTTATGTATAATAAATTTATGACTGATTTGACTTTCAAATTAATTAAATTATATGATAAAAAAGATTAGGTATTAACTTTTCATACTTAAAATTAGTTATGATTTTGGTCAAAATTATAGAAAATTATGATTTTGGTCAAAATTGAAGGAATTGGTCAAATGACTTCCTTCAAATATATATGTAAATTTCAAATATATATGTAGATAGACTATAATAGATAACATATGTAAATATAAACATCAAATACAAATAAATTTATATTCTTATGAAATTATGAAATTTGAATTCAGAATCAACTCATCAAACAACTTAAGCTCTCAAAGAGAAAAAATATTTAATATTATTATCCTAAGAATTTCCTCTATTATTGTTAGTTTCAAATAAAAACTTATATATTTTTAAAATTGTTATTTGAAACTTAATGCTAAAAATAAATAAAATATTCCTAATTTGTTGTTTGGTGGCGCTTGATGTGTTCTGACTCTTTGAAGTTTTTTATAAAAAAATTTTCCATTCAAAAAGAAAAAGTAATTAATTTGGCCAGTTAATTAAGATTACATAAAACAGATGTGGCGCTATTTTCATCTTCAATTTACGTATAATAAATTTACGCGGAAAGCAAAATAATATGGGTTTAATCTTTTTATTTTTTAAATCAATAATTAACACATAAAAAATTACATATATACATGATTACATACTCTCCATGCATCCATATGTAATATTTTATGTCTATTTATTGTCTAAGGGTGGAATATTGCTATTTAAATGGAAAAACGAATTATGGCTGATTTCAAGCAAAATGGGCTGATCATTTAAAAAGTGTATTTATTGTCTAAGAGTGGAATATTGCAAATTGAAATGGAAAAACAAATTACGGCTTATTTCAAGCAAAAGGGGCTAATTCATTTTAAAAAATTCCCATATCCAATTTATGTATAACAAATTTGTGACTTATTTGACTTTCCAATTAAAAAAAAAAAAAAGATTTTGACAAAGCAACAATATATTATTTCTGAAAAGAAAATCAATGTGGTCAATTAATTAAAATTATATGATAAAAAATTTACGGCGGATTTACGGCTATTTGTATTTTCAATTTACGTAAATTTACGCGGAAAGCAAAATAATATGGGTTTAATCTTCTTATTTTTTAAATCTATAATTAACACATAGAAAATTACATATACATGAATTACAATACAAAATAAGATAATAAAAAATATAATAATTAAACCAATACAAAAGAATTCATACCTGCTTGAGTTATTCCTTTTTTCGTTTCTTGTGAAATTGAAGATCCTATTGACACAGAAAAATCACATATACATGACTTAAAAAAAATTAAGGTAATAAAAAGTATTAAAATTCAAGCAAAACAAAAATTTCATACTTGCTTGAGTACTCGTAATCTCTCTATCTCTCATTTTATAAATCTATAATTAACACATAAAAAATTACATATAGATAAATTATAAAACAGAATAAGATAATAAAAAAAATTAAAACGCAAACAAAAGCAAAAATTTCATACCTGATAAGTGTGTGCAAAAAATGTAGAATGATTACATACTCTTCATGCATCCATATGTAATATTTTATGTCTATTTATTGTCTAAGAGTGGAATATTGCAATTTAAATAGAAAAATGAATTATGGTTGATTTCAAACAAAATGGGCCGATCATTTAAAAAGTGTATTTATTGTGTAAGAGTTGAATATTGCAAATTAAAATGAAAAAACAAATTACGGCTTATTTGAAGCAAAAGGGGACGATTCATTTTAAAAAATTCCCATATCCAATTTATGTATAACAAATTTGTGGCTTGTTTGACTTTCCAATTAAAAAAAAAAAAGATTTTGAGAAAGCAACAATATATTATTTCTGAAAAGAAAATCAATATGGTCAATTAATTAAAATTATATGATAAAAAAGATTAATTACTTGAAATTATGTAGTAAATTTACGGCAGATTTACGGCTATTTGCATTTTCAATTTACGTGTAATAAATTTATGCGGAAAGCAAAATAATACGGGTTTAATCTTCTTATTTTTTAAATCTATAATTAACACATAGAAAATTACATATACATGAATTAAAATACAAAATAAGATAATAAAAAACATAATAATTAAACCAATACAAAAGAATTCATACCTGCTTGAGTAATTCCATTTTTCGTTTCTTGTGAAATTGAAGATCCTATTGACCCAGAAAAATCACTTATACATGACTTAAAAAAAATTAAGATAATAAAAAGTATTAAAATTCAAGCAAAACAAAAATTTCATACTTGCTTGAGTACTCGTAATCTCTCTATCTCTCTTTTTATAAATCTATAATTAACACATAAAAAATTACATATAGATAAATTATAAAACAGAAATAAGATAATAAAAAATTAAAATGTAAACAAAAGCAAAAATTTCATACCTGCTTGATAAGTGTGTGCAAAAAATATAGAATGATTACATACTCTCCATGCATCCATATGTAATATTTTATGTCTATTTATTGTCTAAGAGCGGAATATTGCAGTGTAAATGGAAAAATGAATTATGGTTGAGTTCAAGCAAAATGGGCCGATTATTTAAAAAGTGTATTTATTGTATAAGATTGGAATATTGCAAATTGAAATTGAAAAGAAAATTACGGCTTATTTAAAGCAAAAGGGGCTGATTCATTTTAAAAAATTCCCATGTCCAATTTATGTATAACAAATTTGTGGCTTGTTGGACTTTCCAATTAAAAAAAAAATTGAGAAAGCAACAATATATTATTTCTGAAAAGAAAATCAATGTGGTCAATTAATTAAAATTATATGGTAAAAAAGATTAATTACTTTAAATCATGTAGCAAATTTACGGTGGATCAAAAAGAAAAAAAAGATTTTGAGAAAGCAACAATATATTATTTCTGAAAAGAAAATCAATGTGGTCAATTAATTAAAATAATATGGTAAAAAAGATTAATTACTTGAAATTATGTAGCAAATTTACGGCAGATCAATTCCATAAAACGGATTTACGGCTACGGCTATTTGCATTTTCAATTTACGTATAATAAATTTATGGTTGATTTGACTTTTCAATTAATTAAAATTATATATAAAAAAATATTAGTTATTAACTTTCCATACTTCAAATTAGTTATAATAAAAAAAATCAAAATTTTAGAAAATTAAGATTAGGTACTTAAAATATTGCAAAAAAAAAAAAAAAAAAAAAAACGGCTGATTCCATATTCATTTGACTTTCCAATTAATAAATTATATATTAGTTATTAACTTTTCATACTTAAAATTAGTTATAAAAAAAATAATCAAACTTCTAGTTATTAACTTTCCATACTTAAAATTAATTATAATACAAAAAATCAAAATTCTAGAAAATTAGGATTTGGTCAAAATTGAAAGAATTGGTCAAATGACTTCCTTCAAATATATATATATATATATATATATATATTAATAGATATCTACGTATATTATAAAATTGGGGATAAATGCAATTTTGGTTCTCAAATTTAACCATTAATGTGATTTTGATCCTCAAATAATTTGGGGTTGCAATTTTGGTCCTCAAACTTTAATTTGTTTGGTAATTTTGGTCCTTCCGTTGACTCATCTGTTAAAGTTAACGGAAATTTTAATTTAAGCGGAAAAAAATTGCTATTTTCCTCCCATTTTATGGTATTTTTCAAATTTTAGTCCAATACACTCATTTTCTCTTTTTTTTTTCGAACTTCATGAGAAAAAAAAATGGAATCTAAGCAATAATTTTTATTTTAATATGAATTGAAATTATTTTTTTTATTTGTCTGAACATAGATTAAGAATTCTTTTTTTGTTTTAAGTAAGATTATAAGATCGTAAAACTTTTTTATCTTGAATTTTCGTTTAGAAAGTTTATTAAATGCATAATAATATTTTGATAAATTTTATGTTAGCAACAATTTTTCCTATATAATTAAGTTTTTTCATATAATTTTGTAGACTATATAGAAAATTTGTTGCTTAAATTCATTTTTTTTTTCTCTCTTGAAGTTGAAAAAAATAGGAAACATAAGTGTATTGGAATAAATCTTCAAAAATGCCACAAAATGGGAGGAAAATAATAGTTTTTTTGCACTTAAATTGAAATTCCGTTAACTTTAACGGATAACTTAACGAATGACCAAAATTGCGAAAAAAAATTTAAGTTTGAGGACCAAAATTGCATTAGTGGCTAAGTTTGAGGACTTAAATTGCATTTATCCCTATAAAAGTGTGAATGATTTGCTATGTTTTATGTTTCTTCCTTTTTTTTGTGATGTCAATTATGTCCTTTTTATATAATAGTATATTATAAATGAAGGAAAGCGGATCGGCCCGAGAACGCGGCGGAAGCACGGTGGAGATAAAAATGTGTGGAATAAAATAATTTAAATCGCGTTCAAGGGGTGTTCCCTTGAACGTTCCCGGGCTATCGATGTATAAACGCAGAATATAAACATATACAAAATAAATAAGCGTTCGTGGCTATAGAATAAAGAAGAAACCGAGAGCATAAATATAAATCAGAATACCTTTCTCGATTTTGTATTTTGATCGGCTACACGCATTGATTCCCCCGACGTTCGTCCATGCAAGGTCCCAACGTAGAGACCCTCTAACGTAGTCCACACCACACCGGGAGAGATCTCATTTTTCTTGCTAGAAAAAAACAGATCTAGAGGATGAAATCAAAGAAGAGATTACACTATCAAATTAGTGTTCCTTCTTGATCTTACTTTGTTCCTCAATTGATCATAGATCAATGAAGCAACAAAGAGAATTTAGAGAGTAGAGAGAGAGAGAGTGTGTGTGTGTGTGTATGGAGAGTTTTCATCTTTTTCCTAGAAAAAGATGAATAATGAAAATTCATCATCAATAGGTATTAGTATATCATATATACACATAATTAATGTGATTATTGGAATGTGTCGAGGTTCATCCAAGGATGTCTAGATACATCCCAATCAATCACTATTAATTTTTCAATCAAGCCTACCAACTTTTAAGGCATGATCAAATCATACTAAAAGGAAAGGGCTTGATTGGAGTTGATTTGTCTCTTACCAAAAGAGACAAGTCAACTAACACCTAGCATCCAACATGGCTGATTTTTGCTCCCTCCAAGGTGGAAATTTGGGCGATGCTTATTTAGGGAAGAAGTCCAACTTCTTCCTATTCCATAAATGGAATTAACACACCTCTCGGGTCAAAATTTAACAGACCGGGTTCTACCATAATTCAATTACGACGAACCCAAAAACTAAATCCAATTTAATTTAATGCCCACTTAAATAATTTTCATTGATCTTTTAATCCAATTAAAAGATCCAATTTCTCAACTTTCCAAATTAATCAATAAATTCTATTTACCGATTAAACGAGTGCCCGATACAATATCGGCCCGTCCATCCAATGGACAATCCCTTAAGTAATCCAATTTCTTCTCATCCTCTGAAATTGACTCCAAGTCAATTCTGTCGCCTCCTCGGTGATTTGTGTGTGACCCTTTAGGTTCACCCTCAGCTAGACTTGGGCTCGTGTCCAACAGGAGCCCGTCACCATGGGTGGCCGTCTAGCAACGGTTCATGGCACTAGAGACTAGGTGAATATTGGCGTGAACATTTAGGCGCCGATTCCGTACGGGTACGGTCCTACTGTCGACCGTCTCCCGGCCTTAGTCTAGGGTATGGAATTGGGCGTCGGTTCCCATCCTTGACTAGGCAACTATGCTTCATACCCGAGATGCATTTACTCTATCGATCGACGTAAGAAACCCTTTCCTACTCAATCAATTGCTATGGCCATAGACTTTCAGATTCTAAACCATCTCAGAGTGCATAGGAGACATCACCGTCATGTACTGACAGGGGACAGATCCTATCTTGGAATCCACCGTCCTCGCTACATACTCCAACTGCACTGGACAAGGCTTATAATGATCATCTTATAGAATGATCACCTCTCGCCAGATCCAAGATACAGTCTTCATATGCACGGGACTGCCATGATTCCTCAAGTCCAAGGGCTAATCCCGTACTATCGGAACGGGGAATTCCAGTCATACCGACCGAGCCTCCAAGGCTTCCATATGATGATTCCCGCGAGTCATTTCAGTCAGCCGACCACCTTGTCAACTAATCCATTAAAATTGCATAGACGACCTTCGTATGTTGCCGATGAAACTCGGCACTCACCCAGTGAATGCAATACTTAGTGCAAGTCTCAATAGGACACTCGATGCCCAGTCTCGAGGTCCTCGACTTGGAATGTTTCAGACCAACCTCAGAAGTTGGTTTCATAGCCGTCATCCAATGCGCAGCCCAACTACATGGGTTATCCAATTGGTCTGTGGGCATTTGTTGTGACGTTGAAACGCCGCTCAACGTTAGTAGTAAGCACAACAAACACACTGTCAGTGATAAATACTTACTCTATTTATTAGGATAATATTGTATTAATAAAGATTGACGAATAGTTCCCGAAACTGCCAATCCAATTGGCTTTCTGGTCACCTATTCTAACAATAAATTTATATGTACAAATAAGTAATTTCATAATGAGTTTTTTTATAAAAGTACATGTTAATTGCTTACATAGTTGATTCGAGATAGAGTTCTAATGAAAATAAATTACAGTAAAGAGTTTTATTTATAACTAATAACTAATTAAATAAAACTGGTTAAAAATCATACTAACTAGGAAAGTATATAGGCATAATTAGGAGAAGATGCGATTTAAAAACTTGAATAAGCATCTCTTTGAAGGAAAGGGAAGCAATCCGAGGGGACAATTTACTATTAATTTAATGTAAGTTAAACTTTATTATAGGATATTCTAAAACATGGGTAACTTTAGATGTTTTATTTTTTTTGAAATTTTTTTGTAATGATTAAAAGTATTAAAATTGTAAAAAATATAATGTTATATGTTAATAGATAATATTTTGGGGTACTTAATTAAATAGTATAATACCACAAGTTCGACGAAAATAAGATTCAATTAGAAACAAAGACTTTGAATAAGTTTATGTTAAAAATTAATTAATTCTTTACGAAAAACAAACTTAGAATAAGATCACTTACTTCATAAGTGGTTTAATAATTAATTGTACTTATAATAATAATATTATTCAAAACATATTCTAGGAATTAAATAAGTCTATGATTTATGGGATGTTTAATGCTCTTATAATTAAGTCTATGGTTTTATTTTTTTTGAAATTTTTTTGTAATGATTAAAAGTATTAAAATTGTAAAAAATATAATGTTATATGTTAATAGATAATATTTTGGGGTACTTAATTAAATAGTATAATACCACAAGTTCGACGAAAATAAGATTCAATTAGAAACAAGGACTTTGAATAAGTTTATGTTAAAAATTAATTAATTCTTTACGAAAAACAAACTTAGAATAAGATCACTTACTTCATAAGTGGTTTAATAATTAATTGTACTTATAATAATAATATTATTCAAAACATATTCTAGGAATTAAATAAGTCTATGATTTATGGGATGTTTAATGCTCTTATAATTACTTGGTCTTTAAGAATTATATTGCATCATTTTCAATAATAAGTAATTTAATTTCTATACATTTTTTTAAATTTGATTCTAATTTTATAAGATTATTCAATAATTTTTATGTTTATTCCACTCAATTCATTTCATAAAATATTATTCGGCAATTAAACTATTTTCCACCAACATGAGGGAGAAAATAAAAATTAAAGAGATTATTAAAAGAAAGTTATATAAGAAACAACTTTAGTGATAGTTAGTATAAGCGTTAAAAAAGAAAAATAAAATTATTTATTTATTTATTTATTTTCCTAACTTGCACAAGTAGGAAAAAATTAAAATTTTATTTCATTAGCGAAGCAAATTTAAAAGATGGATTAATTTAAATGATATATTTTTTATTATAAATATAGGGATGTAAAAGTAAAGTAATTAATTAATATAATGTTTTCATTGTATATATTATACTAGCCTAGAACCCATGCTATGGACGATTATATTTACATTTATATATTTTAAAATAAATATTTTTATAATATATTGTGCTATAAAAGAATATTTTACGTATAATAAAACTTTCATTTTTAATAGGTAAAATATAGTGATTTTGAATTTTTACTCTATTTTGACTGTTATTGAAAATGATATTTTCCTACTCACACAACATATTTATACTTACCAAAAGTTTGTATTTATATGATGATTACATTCAAACAATTATGACATTCTATTGAATATATAGATTGTTACTTACATATATCTAGCCTTATATAAATATATAACAAATAAAGAATTTACTTAAATATATTGTTTGTATTATATAATTTATCTTCCATAAAAGAATTATATTAAAGTGCATAAATCTAAAATAAATCTTACTTATTACAAACAATAAAATATAAAGCAAGAACATAAGCTTACTTTTAGCGAATTAATAGGTATTGGTGATGAGAAAAGTCATAATAGGAATTATGAGATAACATCTTAATTCCTAACGACAAACATATATGTATACACATTAATTATTCGAACAAAATTGTTTGATTATCATGTCATTTAATCACAAAAAATAAATAAATCAAGAAATACAAAAGCCAAAAACAAAACAAAGTATTGTACATCTTTTAAGTTTTAAAGTTATAAAATGAAAAATAAAAATAGTATTTAAGATATATTAAGAAATTGAATTAATCTTTGTATTTATTATTAATCTAACATGTACATGCCTACAAAATTTTCAATTGAAGTAAAATATACATAAGAAGAAAACGGAATTCAGACAATCGTGTGAGGAATTTTTCAAGAAAAGAGTTCAAATGACACAAACATAAAAATACATATATTTACATATGAATGTAAAGATTTACAAAACATATGATGCATAGATTTAATAGAATCATTATTAGATAGCTCAAGAAACTAATACATAAAAATTAAAATTTGATGATTTTTTCCATCTTGTAAAACATCATGTGTAGACCAAATCTACAAAAGAACAATAAAATTAAACTATAAAATAAAAATTAATGAATGAAACTATAATATATAAAAAAAAACTAGTGTATAAAAAGATGCAAAAAGGTAAATATTAAATAAAAATAAAATTAAATGCCAGATTAAGTATAGAATTGTACAGTAAATGTTAAACAAAATATGTACCTATTGACAATAACTCAATAGGGGGAATAACAAAACCAAAACAAAAAAAAAAATTAAATTAAATCTGAAAGAAAAAAAATAACTTAAACTATAAAATAAACTTTAATGGATGAAACTATGATATATAGAAAAATGGTGTATAAAATGATTAAAAGTGGTGAACATTTAAACAAAAATAAATTCTAAACAACAAATTAAGTAGAATCATACAAATAAATGTTAAACAAAATACGTACCTATTAACACTAAATAAATGTGTTCCTTCTTGTAGAAAAACATAAACATAAAAAGAATGAAATATAAAATAGAAAAACAAGATTTAACTATAAAAAAAGTTAATGCATGAAACTATAATATGTATAAAAGAATTGGTGTATAAAAAGATTCAAAAGAATAAATTTAAACATAAATAAAAACTAAATAACAAATAAGTAGAATCATACAAATAAATGTTAAAATGAAATATGTACTTAAAAGGAAATATGGACCATTAATACTAAATAAATCTATTCCTTCTTGTAGAAAAATAGATTGGCATTAATCGCATATAAATCTGGAAAAAAAAAAAAACTAACACTAGAAGATAAATAAATATTAAATTTAAGGGTAAATTACATCCACTTTCCCTAAAGTTTGGCATAATTACAAATATCCCTCGTTGTTTGAAAAATTATAAATACCCCATAAGGTTTGTAATTTTCAACCAAAGGTCTGAAATTGACAATTTTGCCCTTATATTTTTATTAAAATTGTAGAAAAATCAGCTGAGGCAAATTACATTATTACTCCTATGTGTAAAAAACTTAAAAAAGAACTTCTTCTTGCGCATTGTAATCTAAAATTCTTTTAAGAATTAAATAAAAAATAATTCAGTGCATAAGGGCATTCTGATCAGTTCACCCATAAAAATGGATGGAAATAGGTTATTTGTTAGATGGTTACAAACCTCAGAAGAAGGTATTTGTAATTTTTCAAACAATGAGGGGGTATTTATAATTTACCAAACCTCAGGGGAGGTAACTGTAATTTATCCTAAATTTAATAAAAGAACATAAGAAAATGGTAGAGATTATTAATTCAATATAACTTTCAGGTATCATAAAAATAATGTATAAAACATAAAATAATATCACGATAGAAAATAATAAATTAGTCTACCCATTAAAGATGAGTGTAAAAGACGAATAAATATTAAAATTTAATATACAAATCTTCAAAGACCATGAAAAGAAACAAATAAATTAATATCTGCCATAGAAGAACAATTATGCAGTGTTAAGTTTTGATATTGTTTAATGGAGAATAGATAATTGATTGAATTGAGCCTATTTAATAAATGAGATGCAGAGTAGATTTTGTCTATTAAAATACAAATATGGTGGAGACCATGATCATTGGGTAAGTTTAAGATAAATACAAATTGAATTATTATAATAACCCTAGAGGTAAGATTTCAAATAAATACAAAATAATTAATGCCTTTGACAAATAAGATTGTTTCTTGATAATTAAATAATTTAATTATAATCTTAGATATAAGATTCGGATAAATATAAAATAAATATTCAATATATATTTATGCAAAATCTTATCACCAAAATATATAGATCCTCTTTAGTTTATATTTTATCTTAAACAGATACGTATCTTAGGATTATAATTTATTATTTTAATATTAATCGATGCGAGCAAAAAATGTAGTGTTCGATCCAGTTAGAGTGCAAAATAATGAAGTAAAATGCAAGAAAATAAGAGTAAAAATGAGAGTGTTATTCCGCATTTTGCTTGTATAAATAAGAGATTGATGCTGAAATCAAGCTATAAGTACGAATTACAAGTGTTCCTTCAAGCTAAAGTGGTAGCATGAAGGTGAAAATTGGAGAATATAGGATCAAGTTGTCGTAGGAGGATAGAAACTTGTCTTCTCTCGCTGGGGGGGGGGGGTCTCTATTTATAGATAACATTCAGTTGGTTGGAGAAGATCATGGATTTTGGGGAGCCTAACCTTAGAGTTGTTAGATAATGTTTGCATCCCCATTAGATTCGGTGGAGAGTCCCCAACGGTTGGAGGAATCCTCCACTCCCCCCCCCCCCCCCCGGATTTGGGGGAGGGCAGTTGGAGATCCACGATTCTCTGGGGGTAGTTGGAGTATATGAGAGTATCTTGGATGTCTTTCCGAATTTTTAGGGGGCGGTTGAGGAGATGCCTTCTCCCAGCTAGAGTCCGAACTTTTAAGGTTTATAGTACTTCTCTTTGGAGGCGCTACGTGTCTCCGAGGGGGCTGCTGGTCCTTATCAGATTCTGTGAGGGGTGCTTCGAGAGATCCTACGTGGATGCTACCTAGGTCGCCCGTGGATGCCATATGAGAGGTGCTTTAACCTTGGCTGGGGGATTTCAAGTCCCTGAGCTTACTTATGGGCCTATGAGGCCGTCTTGGATCGGGGCCCTCTCAGATTTGGATCGATTGCACTTCTTTTGGCCACTTCATTTTCTGGGGGACCTGTCGAACTCCGTGGGGGCTCTACTTGCATTGGGCTTCCTAGGGGATGAATTGGGCCCTTTTGGGGGCATTTTGATCTTTTGCCTATTTGGGCCTCATTGGGCCAACCCATTTTTATGTCATCATTCAGCCCGCCTACTCTAATGGGTGGAGACTTCGACACTTATTAGAGTAGGCTTTTCGTTTAGCAGAGGCAAGAGACTGACCCGAAGAGGGAGCCATTTACTTTTTTGCTTTCCTGCAAGAAATTGTTAGTAGCATAAGCATGCTTAGAGAAATAAGAGCTTACTTCGTGTCTGTAGAGAGCAAAGCTTTTGGAAGGTGCATGCTCGAAGCAAGGTTTTTTGTGTCTCCACAGAAGAGAGCTTATTTAAGAGTGCCTACTCGTAGCATGACTCAAGGGCCAAGCTGGAGGAAGGATAAGGTGTCTGCTCGAAATAGGGCTTAGGTGCCTCTGCGGAGGAGGGCTTAGTTGAGGGCGCTTACTCTGAGCAAGACTAAGGGACTTCTTCGGAGAATGGATTAAGTGTCTATCTGTGGCAGGGCTTTGGTGCCTCCACGGAGGAGGGTTGGTGTGCTTATGTGGAAGACAAGGCTTTTTATGCCTTCACAGAATAGAACTTAAGCATCCCCTAGAGCAATGCCTAGGTACCTGCCTGAAGGAGGGCTTGGATGCCTCTACGGAGGAGGGCTTATGTGCCTGTGTGGAAGACAGGATTTTTTTTTCCTTTCTAAGAGGGTATCTGCCTAGGGGCTGGGTTTTTTTTCTGAGAAGGTTTCTGCCAGGGGACATGACTTATTCTGAGGGGGCTCCTGCTCGGGGGCAGGACTTTTTGTGCCTCCATGGAAGAGGGCTTATTCCTCGAAGTCTACATAGAGTAGGGTCTCATCCTCCCATTCGTTGCATTTTTTACCAAAGACTTCATTCTTATACTCCTAGCCTCCTCCAGGTTATATTTTTTGGTTCGGGCTAGGAGATTGTCAAAGTTGAGAGCAGGCTTCTTGGCTAAGGACTTGAAAAAATCCCCATCTTGCAATCTCTGTGTAAAAGCACAAGTTAATACCTCAGAGGTAGCAGAAGAGACCTCTAGGGTAGCTAAGTTAAAACATTGGAGATACTCCCTCAATGATTCTCCTTCTTCTTGTTGTATAGAAGAAAGGCCCATGGTTGTCATTTGGGGTAGTTTACTACAGGCAAATTGATGCAGAAAGAGAGAGCAGAATTCTTTGAATGATTGGATTGATCCCGTGGGCAATTGATTGAAGCACTTTGGGCGGACTGTGTGAAGGTGGTTAGGAACACATGACACTTGACCCCAACGGTATAACGGTGGAAAAGGGAAATATTCTCAAAGCAGGACAGGTGCTCTTGAGGATCCATGGTGCTATCATACTCTGGCAAATTGGGCTCCTTCCAATTGAGGGGGAGCTCATCTGCCAGGATTTCTTCGCTAAAAGGGATGCCCTCTTGCACCCCCAGGGAGACCCCTAAGACACGTCTCTGAAGGTTTAGGAATTCCTTCTGAAGTTTATTAATGTGTGCCTCCCAGTCTCTGGGGACACCTTTCTGTGGGGGCGGGTGCTCCAAACTTCTTCTTGAGGGAACGTCCCGTCGTAAGGTTCTCTCTACATTAAAAGCTGAGTTAGTAGGGACATTAACATTAAGTAAAGATAACGGTGGGGCTGTTGTCGGGCCCTGAACGGAGGTAGTAATCATTTGCTGGAGGCCCTCTAACATGAGGGGGACCATCCTCCCGGGGTAGATATTCGAAGAGGCGTTAACTCCGATGTTGGTAACTTCCATTGTTCTCACATCTCAGCTCTATGTTCCCACAGATGGCGCCAATGATGCGAGCAAAAATATAGTGCTCGATCCAGTTAGAGTGAAAAATAATGAAGTAAACTGCAAGAAATAAAAGAGTGAAAATGAGAGTGTTATTCCGCGTTTTGCTTGTATAAATGAGAGATTGATGTTGAAATCAAGCTATAAGTACGAATTACAAGTGTTCCTTCAAGCTAAGTGGTAGCATGAAGGTGAAAATTGGAGAATATAGGCTCAAGTTGTCATAGGAGGATAAAAACTTGTCATCTCCTATTGGGGGAGGTCTATATTTATAGACAACATTCAATTGGTTGGAGAAGATCATGAATTTGGGGGAGCCTCACCTTAGAGTTGTTAGATAATGCTGCATCCCCTTCAGATTCGGTGGAGAATCCCCAACAGTTGGAGGATCCCCGCACCCCCCCCCCCCCGAATTTTGGGGAGGGCAGTTGTAGACCCACAATTCTCTGGGGGTAGTTGGAGTAGATGAGGGTATTGTGGATGTCTTCCAGTATTTTCAGGGAGCGGTTGAGGATATGCCTTCTCCCAACTGGAGTCCGAACATTTAGGGTTTATAGTACTTCTCTCTAGAGGCGTCACGTATCCCCGAGGGGGGCTGCTGGTCCTTATCAGATTCTATGAGGGGTGCCTTCAGAGATCCTACGTGGATGCCACCTAGGTCGCCCGTGGATGCCATACCAGAGATGCTTTGACTTGGATGGGGGATTTCAAATCCCTAAGCTTTCTTATGGGCCTATGAGGCCTTCTTGGATCGGGGCCCTCTCAGATTTGGGCCGCTTCTTTTGGCCAATTCATTTTCTGGGGGACTTGTCAAATTCAGTGGGGGCTCTACTTGGATTGGACTTCCTGGGGGATGAATTGGGTCCCCTTGGGGACATTTTGATCTTCACATTATAATTTATTTTTTTTATTATTAAGAATTTTTTTATTAGCTAAAAATCTCATATGCTTTACATTAATTAAAATTTCTTTATATTTATCTATATAAATTCACTTATCCAAATAATAAAAATAGTTCAAATAAAAAACAAGTTGAAAGGAAAAAAAAACGTATATAATATAATTAGAACTTCAGAATGAAGAAATAAGTAATAAATGACATACTGATATATATATATATATATTGTGGGAATGAATGATATGGATAGTGTGTGAAATTGAGTATTACGAGTCAAGGCAAGAGTTAGACTCTTTATCTTTAAGACAATTATTGCCCCGCTCTGGTGCTCACGGAATTGGCAATTTGTCTCCCAAGATACAACGACTTTATATCTCAAAGTAGCAGCACTACAAACTTTGAGAAACAACGAACCAAATGATATTTTGAAACTCTCTTGCTAAACTCTATTTGCAGAATGCTTTTATGCTTACGAATGCTATGAATGAGTTGAATCCTATCATCCATTCCTAACATCCATCAATTAAATGAAATGAGAGGGCCTATTTATAGGAGTTGGAAAGGTGTTTCGAAAGGACATGTCCAATCAGAAAAGATGCCTTTGAAAGGTTATGACCTTTCATCCGAATGGACGTATCATTTCACCTAAAGGACATACCATTTCACTCCAATGGACGCATCATTTCATCCAAAGGGTTTCACCCAATGGACACATCATTTCAACCAAAGGACACACCCATTAGGTTGACCAGACACGACCGGATGATGATTGGGGCCCATCAACCATCATCTACGTGTCACGAGTTGTCATAAGCTATCAAGAGTTTGTTATGGGTCGCACATCGTAACTAATCACTTGTCATGATTTATTCTTTAATTTATCATTCACCATTTTCCAACAATCCCCCACATGAATGAAAATTAATGCATATGAGCATGCATACACTTAAGAGAGTTTCAACCGAGAAGTCATTGCATTAGGATAGGTAGTTCGTGGCTTTGAACCTTCCTTAGGGGAATACCATCGGATTTACTTGGCTAACCAGTGAACATGATGTCCTGAACTGTTCAGCTGTTGGTGTAAACCAAGACAATAGTACCCCCACAATGCCTTCTCTAATATCTTTGGTTCTCACGGTTGAGTTCATAGTAGAACGAGTGATTTTCTCTATATACCTTAATCTACCAATCATTCTTAAAAATTCAATTTGACCTCCTGTTCACCTTGGTTCTTTGTTAAGTGTAGATTTCTATCTACATAAGTCTTAGCAGGTGAATGGTCATGAACATTGAACTTTCTTGTACAATCTCAACATGATGAGACTGTGATAAGACATGTCTACAGACGTTTTAGAGATCTTAGTCTCTACCATTACGTCAACTAAACCTTATGTCTTTCATATCACAATATTTTCCAATACTTTCTTGGTAGAAATTGCTTTCCTTTCTCAACATAGCATCTACATATAGATCGACTATGACAAAGGAGCTAGAAGTGCCTTTAACATAGATACATCTATCACACTCGTTGACCTTGAAATCACTTGACAACATTGTTTGTCAAATTTTCCATGTTATTTGTTATGAGCTTATTTAAGCCCATACAATAATTTGATGAGTCTACAGACCCTCTTTTCTTGGCTAGGAACGACAAACCTTTAGGTTGTTTCATGTAGATCTCTTCATCTAACTCGCCATTCAAGTAACTTTTCAATTTCGTCCATATCAGAGGTAGCTTTTTAATCATAGCAGCTACTTGGAAGGATTCACTAAGCCTAATTCCTTCTGCATGCAGATCATGCAAGATCATTTGGAAGTCTTAGACTTGGTTCATTACCGTTTTTGAATACACCATTTTGAATTTCAAGAAATTCCCGACTATGAATTTCTTCAAGTCGGCATCCTCCATTTTGTATTTCTTTTCCAAGGATTCCCAAAGGGTTTTTGTAGTCTTGGTTGAGCTGTATACGTTGTCCAAAGCATCGTTCAAGCCATTGAGAATGTAATTTCTGCATAGAAAAATCCCATGTCCCCATGTATCAAAAGCAACCCTTTGTTGGGGATCAGTCTCCTCCTCAGAAACAACGGGAGCTTTCTTACTTAAGAACCGAGGTAGATTCAACGTAGTGTGGTAGAACATCATTTTTTGATGCCATCTCTTAAAGTCGTTACCGGAGAATTTCTCCGGCCTTTCTCCTTGGGCAGCAATCGGTTGTGGCACATGTGGTTGGACAACCATAGTAGCCGGATCAACAGCAGCAGATCCAATTGCCATAGCCGGATTGGTAGCAGCAGGTTCACTCGCCATAATACACAATGACAAATAATTGTCTTAAACTTGTGGAAATGAATGATATGGATAGTGCGGGAAATTGTGTATTACGAAATCGATGCAAGAGTTAGACTCTTTATCTTTAAGACAATTATTTCCCCCGCTCTGGTGCTCACGGAATTGGCAATTTGTTTCCCAAGATACAACGGCTTTACATCTCAAAGTAGCAGCACTACAAATTTTGAGAAACAGGAAACCAAATGATATTTTGAAACTCTCTTGCTAAACTCTATTTGCAGAATGCTTTTATGCTTACGAATGCTATGAATGAGTTGAATCCTACCATCCATTCCTAACATCCATCAATTAAATGAAATGAGAGGACCTATTTATATGAGTTGGAAAGGTGTTTCTAAAAGACATGTCCAATCAGAAAAGACGCCTTTGAAAGGTTATGACTTTTCATTCGAATGGACGCATCATTTCACCTAAAGGACATACCATTTCACTCCAATGGACGCATCATTTCATACAAAGGCTTTCACCCAATGGACACATCATTTCAACCAAAGGACACACCCATTAGGTTGACCAGACACAACCGGATGATGATTAGGGCCCATCAACCATCATCTACGCGTCACGAGCTGTCATAAGCTATCACGAGTTTGTTATGCGTCGCACATCGTAACCAATCACTTGTCACGATTTATTCTTTAATTTATCATTCACCATTTTCCAACATTGCCTCACATGAATGAAAATTAATGCATCTGAGCATGCAGACACTTAAGAGAGTTTCAACCGAGACGTCATTGCATCAGGATAGGTAGTTTGTGGCTTTGAACCTTCCTTAGGGGAATACCATCGGATTTACTTGGCTAACCAGTGAACATGATGTCTTGAACTATTCAGCCGTTGGTGTAAACCAACACAATAGTACCCCCACAATGCCTTTTCTAATATCTTTGGTTCTCACGGTTGAGTCCGTTTTGGCCCTGGACTCCATCTTGGATTCATAAGTGTTTGACATTTGAAGCGGCCCGTCTTCACACTTATATAGGTGATCTCCTATAATGTTCTTGACTTAGATTATGAATCATTAAAAGCTTATACCTTAACCTCTACCCTTTACTGACAACACTTTTTGTCATAGGAATGGGAAGGAGTAAAACTCCAAGTGCTTTCCACAATCTTTATAACTTAGTTGTCCTATTGAACCAAGATCTTGGGATATCCAGTCAACCAGGTTGGGTTACCGCTATAAAGATTTAATTGTCGGGTTTTAATCTCATTCCCCTCGACGAACAGTATACTTGATCTCTAGAAAGGCCTTTCATTAATGGATCCGCTAAATTATCCTTTGACTTTATATAGTCAATAGATATGATTTCATTAGAGATCAACTGTCTTATGATATTATATCTTCGACGTATATGTCTCGACTTACCATTATACATATTGCTTCGTGCCCTTTCAATAGTCGAACGACTACCACAAGATATCATAATAACAGGCACTTGCTTTTGTCCAGCAAGGGACGTACTCCAAAGAATTACGAAGCCATTCATTTTCTTCTTCAGCTTTATCCGAATCTATAAACCCAGATTCCATAGTAGAACGAGTGCTTTTCTCTATATACCTTAATCTACCAATCATTCTTGAAAATTCAATTTGACCTCCTGTTCACCTTGGTTCTTTGCTAAGTGTAGATTTCTATCTACATAAGTTTTAGCAGGTGAATGGTCATGAACATTGAACTTTCTTGTACAATCTCAACATGATGAGACTATGATATGACAAGTCTACAGACATTTTAGAGATCTTAGTATCTACCATTACGTCAACTAAACCTTATGTCTTTAATATCACAATATTTTGCCAATACTTTCTTGGTAGAAATTGCTTCCCTTTGTCAACATAGCATCTACATATAGATCGACTATGACAAAGGAGCTAGAAGTGCCTTTAACATAGATACATCTATCACACTAGTTGACCTTGAAGTCACTTGACAACATTGTTTGTCAAATTTTTCATGTTATTTGTTATGAGCTTGTTTAAGCCCATACAACAATTTGATGAGTCTACAGACCTTCTTTTCTTGGCTAGGAATGACAAACCCTTTTGGTTGTTTCATGTAGATCTCTTCATCTAACTCGTCATTCAAGTAACTTTTCAATTTCTCCCATATCAGAGATAGCTTTTTAATCATATTAGCTACTTGGAAGGATTCACTGAGCCAAATTCCTTTCTGCATGCAGATCATGCAAGATCATTTGGAATTCTTGGACTTGGCTCATTACCGTTTTGGAATACACCATTTTGAATTTCAAGAAATTCCCGACTATGAATTTCTTCAAGTCGGCATCCTCCATTTTGTATTTCTTTTCCAAGGATTCCCGAAGGGTTTTTACAGTCTTGGCTGAGCTGTATACGTTGTCCAAAGCATAGTTCAAGCCATTGAGGATGTAATTTCTGCATAGAAAATTTCCATATCCCCATGCATCAAAAGCAACCCTTTGTTGGGGATCAGTCTCCTCCTCAGAAACAACGGGGGCTTCCTTACTTAAGAACCGAGCTAGGTTCAACGTAGTGTGGTAGAACAACATCTTTTGATGTCATCTCTTAAAGTCGTTACCGGAGAATTTCTCCGGCCTTTCTCCTTGGGCAGCAATCGATTGTGGCACATGTGGTTGGACAATCATAGTAGCCCGATCAACAGTAGCAGATCCAGTTGCCATAGCCAGATTGGTAGCAGCAGGTTCACTCGCCATAATACACAATGACAAATAATTGTCTTAAACTTGTGGAAATGAATGATATGGATAGTGCGGGAAATTGTGTATTACGCAGTCGAGGCAAGAGTTAGACTCTTTATCTTTAAGACAATTATTGCCCCGCTCTGGTGCTCATGAAATTGGCAATTTATCTCCCAAGATACAACGACTTTATATCTCAAAATAGCAGCACTACAAACTTTGAAAAACGGCGAACCAAATGATATTTTGAAACTCTGTTGCTAAACTCTATTTGCAGAATGCTTTTATGCTTACGAATGCTATGAATGAGTTGAATCCTATCATCCATTCCTAACATCCATCAATTAAATGAAATGAGAGGGCTTATTTATAGGAGTTGGAAATGTGTTTCTAACGGACATGTCCAATCAAAAAAGATGCATTTGAAATGTTATGACCTTTCATTCGAATGGACACATCATTTCACCTAAAGGACATACCATTTCACTCCAATGGACGTATCTTTCACCCAAAGGGTTTCACCCAATGGACACATCATTTCAACCAAAGGACACACCCATTAGGTTGACCAGACACAACCGGATGATGATTGGGGTCCATCAACCATCATCTACGTGTCACGAGCTGTCATAAGCTATCACGAGTTTGTTAAGCGTCGCACATCGTAACCAATCAGTTGTCACGATTTATTCTTTAATTTATCATTCACCATTTTCCAACATATAATATATATATATATATATGTGTGTGTGTGTGTGTGTGTGTATAATTTATGAAAATAAAATAACAGATACCTAGGAATGAAAAATTAATATGAGTAGTTGATTGAAAAAAAATACTGAATTGATAGAAAAAAATACGAATGAATAATTGTAGCTAAATGTAAACTTTTAAATAGAAACATTAATCAATGAAACAAATAAAAGATATAATTTAGAAATAGAATTTTTTATAAATAAAAAATAAATACTTAAATATATTTAAAATAGATGGTGTTTCTAACCAATAAGAGTTTTTGTTGATAATTAAAAAAATTCAAAATTATCAAAATTTAGTATTTGGTCAAAATTAACTTGAGTTTGGTCCACCATCATTTTGCTATATATATATATATATATATATAAGCAATTTAGACTACTCTTTAATTAGATTTATAATCATAAAAATATTAAATGATAATAGGATTCTAATATTTATTATTTATCCTATTTCTATATGATAAATCATATTTTTATATTATGTGGTATATGTATTTCATAGTTAAAAGTATGAGTATTAATTCAGGTTGTTTTTAATTTCTTAAGGTTTTATAATGGCTTAAATAACCTCATAAAATTATAGTGACATAATTTGGTAAGTAGTAGATAATACTATTGATGTCTAATTAATAGAACCAGACCATTAATTGAGCTACTGAATATATAATTTACTCAAGTATTTGGTCTATTTATTTAAATTCTACCAAATATATATATTTTTTCTAGAAATATGTAATTTAAGTTCTATATTATTAAATTCTTAATTGATCTCTAAATTAAATAAAGTTAGTTAAAAAATCAATTTGTAGCACTTCAATTCATTCCGCAAAGCACTGTTAACCAATTTAAAGCATGCTTCCCCAATCTTTTCTAACAACATGAGAAATCAAATGAAAACTTAATTAGTAGAGAATTATACTATAAATAACTCTAAATATAGTTGGCATAAGAATTAAAAAATAAAATAAAATATTAAAATCATACTTGTTAAGTCAAAAAAATTAATGATAAGATGAAAAATTTCAATAGAAGTCAAAAGAACAAAAAGATTAAGTATCAATGTTTTCACATGAAATAATGTTGAATTTCTCATCACAAATATAGAGATGAAAGATAAGTATCGTGAATTTATTATAAAATCTAAAAGTTTTATAAGGGCAAAATCCAAAAAGTAAAACCCAACCTTCTTTTAAAAATTGAAGATCACAAGCCTAATGAAACATAAAAGAAAATTTGAGGGAGCTATTAATTAAGTAAAATTTTTAACTGAAATTAATCATTTGAGTTTTAATAATCATCAGCTGGCTTTTATGGAAATTTTAATTTAAAAGTCAATTGTAATCATTTGATCACAGACAACTTTTGTTTTTAATCATAAATATAAAAATCTGTATGCAATAAGATATTTATTTTATCTAAGAGTATAATTATGTAGATACCACAAAACTTATAAAATATTCAAAAAGTTTCTTGAAACACTTTTCCGTAATAACTAATAATATAGTAACTATTATGTACTAAATAACAGAAAAGGAGGGATAGATGGGCTTTCTTTTAATAAGAACATAGTTTAAATATAATACCAAGTATCCTTTCTGTGTTCTTGTTTCTTCTATTTATATTGTCAATGTGTTTTCCTTCTACTGTAACATTTTGATTACATTGGATTTTCAAATAAAACTAATTATTAATATAAAACTAGAGTTCAAGAGCTTTTTAACCATAGGTGATAGACATATATATAAAGTACTTCCTATGAAATAATTATAATAGTATCAAATTATTATTTTTTAGAATACATGAAGTGATAGTTTTATAATTTTTTACACTAATTAATTAGTGTACATCAATTCTAAAGTATAAATTAAGATTAATTTATAGGAAAAATAAAGAAAAACTATAAAATCTAACTCTAGATAACTTTGTTACAAAATCAAAAGGAATCGATTATTTAATAAATAATTATTAAATTATAATATTATTTGAATATACACCTTTTCAAATCCATTTAAACAATCAATTGTTCACGCTATATTTATTTCCTTGATTAATTCTATAATTATTGTAATATAACCTTAAATTTGTAATAATACATATTTATATTAACCAACTTTATATAGTAAATAATATTGGAACTATTTTTTCTTTAAATTTTAGTTTTAAAATATTCAGATTTAGAATAGAAAAGTAAGAAAGGTATTTATTTTATACTATTATATTTTCTTTTTATTTTGATTAGGCTAATCAAATAATATAAGATCTGAGAAATATATAAAAGATAAATGATAGGAAAAGAAAGTCAAAACAATTAATAATTTATTGTTGATTCTTTTTATAAAGGGTAAATAATAAACTTTTTTTCTGGTATATTTGTAATTTGATTTTATCATGTTTCTTTATTGAAATTATTAGAGAAAAAAGACACAGATAGATTTTTTCTAAATTATTATATAATAGTTATTTTCTTATTCTCATGTTGGTTAATTAAATGAATTTAACATAGTTTAATTTATAATTATGCTTTTAATTATATCTCACAAAACATAAAACACTAATATATATAAGAATTAAAGATGGAATTTAAAGGATACATATGCCCATGGAAAAAATTTAAACAAGTAGAAAGAAAACTAGCGATGAAGATGACTAATACAATAAAAGATGATTTGAGAGTTACATTACGTTTAACATTGTAGTAAATAAGAACACATATATAACAAAAGAGAGAACTTCAACTGCATTCAAGAAGGAACTATATATAGAAAACTACAAACAGGTATAATACTATGTAGTAATAGAAGAACTGTGAAGAGACTAAAGTTGTACAAGGTCGCACTTATCACTCTCCTTTTTCCACTATGCACTTCATCATTTTCCTTGATTCACAGATAAATGAGGCAATATAAAAAGCAATCCACCCTCTTCTCCACTCCATGCTAATCTCTCTAACAGCAACATCTACATCTTCTAGTTGATGATTTACCACTTATTTGTAGGATGTTTATTTTGTAAAACTCTAATAATTATTAATACACAAGGGTATTAAACTCATGATAATAGTAATGTTCACAATAGGGAGTCAAGAGCTTAACTTAATAGATTTTGTTATTATTGCTACAGATGAGGAAAGGTAAGTGCATGTTAAAGCTGTTACTGCTACCTTTAACATGCTTGTTATTATTAATTCACTCTCTTTTATACCAGAAATCTAATCTAGTGAATGCTTAGACAGACCACTCTTAACTAGGAGCAACAAAAAGTTAGTGGCATGCAAGAATGCAGCATGCCACATATTTTGTTTATCTGAATCTGTTTTATACAGAAACCCAACTTTGACATTTATCCTACCCCAAGCAACATCCTCATGCACAGTTTAGACTTGTAAATAGGATCCAATACTAAACTGGATAGTGATTACAAATAATAAGATCCGAAAACTCTTTAATTGACTTCCATACCTGTTGGACTTCATTGTACACAAAGTGCTGCTTGATTTAACCTAAGGATAACAAATGTTGGCACCCACTCGGTCGCTTCTTGCGACCAAACATATCTAAAATTAAGTTTAACTACGTCTGTCATTATGAACCTCGAGTGAAACAAAAAACTAAAAACAACATCACATTATACTTGCATAAACAACAAAAAAACTGAAAGTTTAACCAGAAAACTCCTATTTTTTAAGCAGTAAATTCCTAAGACAGTGTCATGATGAAATCTATCTTCCACGGAGAAGTATATTCATCAAAGTCACAAGAACAACCTTGCTCAACCCATTAATATTTATAGAAGAAACAGAGTGTATCAGATAAGAAGAAAATGAGAGCAAAAATGCTAGCACCTTCATCTCCAATTAAATAGGAAAAATAGATAAAAGACGAAGCATTATATAATTGCACATGACAACTTCAGCTTTGTTTAGACTTTTACTAATTAGACTACCAACAAACTTACTTTCTCGCCAAAAAAAAAAAAAAAAAAAGAAAGAAAAAGAGCAAAAAATTGAGAGAAGAAACTCCAAGGTGCACTGGAGAGGTAAAAAGAGGGAAAAAGGAAAAATGAAGAGGGGAAAAGGAAGCCAACCTTTTCTCGTTCTGCTCTTCTCCTGCACCAAAAAACAGAAATCACAAATCAGAAATCCACGCAATAAAAACGCAGCGAAATCGGCGGGGGAGAGGATGACAGTCGAAAAACCGCAGGTGAGTTGTTCATCGGAGGAAAAAAGAGGGGAAAAGGAAGCCAACCTTTTCTCGTTCTGCTCTTCTCCTCCACCCACAAACAAAATCACAAATCAGAAATCCACGCGAAGAAAACACAGACGAAATCGGCGGGGGAGAGGATGACAATCGAAATCCGCAGTCAAAATCGGTGGGGAAGAAGAGAAGTCTTGAGGGAACTCTCAGGATTTTGCTCGGTCAATTTGGGAATTTGGGGATTTTACTTATTTAATATTATTTTTAAAAGAGAAGAGAAGTTTAAAATTAAGAAGAGGTTTTGTTTTTCAAAATAATATTTAATTAGAAAAGTAAAATTATTTTTAATTTCGTCTTTGTTTCCGTCTTAGAACTGTAAAATCTTTGACGGAAACAAAGACGGATTTATTTAAAAAAAAATTAAATCCATCTAAGACGGAAACAAAGACGGAAAATTAAAAAAAATATATATTTTTCTAAAATCCGTCTTTGATTCCGTCTTAGAATTTGAAATTCTAAGACGGAAATATTCCATCATAAATTTTTTGTTCTATTATAAAATCAAAGACGGAATTAAAGACGGAATATTTGTCATATTTTATTTTTTTAATTTTTTTCGAAAATGACCCTTGATCAAAAATTTTATTTTATAACTTTAAGACGGAAATCATTCTGATGTTGAATCCGTCTTTGAAAGGTGAAATTTATTGACGGATATAAATCTGTCTTTGATTTCCATCTTTGAAAGTCCGCTCTCTTGTTGTGATATAAGAATTAAAGATGAAATTTAAAGGATACATATGCCCATGGAAAAAATTTAAAAGAACCTTGATCTAATATAAAACTTAAGGTTCCAAACATATATTTAAAATCATTATATTTAATTATGCATCATATGTTTTCTTATTAAGATAAAAACTTGAGGGTTGTGATTAATGGAATAATATTTTATTTATACAATTTTCTTGTAATATTATTTTTTTTATAATATTGTAATATTGTGGTAGCCTTGATAAAGAAACTTATTCAGTTTGCATAAACATAGTTTTATTAGATATTGATAGTTTATTTTTTATTTCCTTGGTCTTGATTGACTATGAATATTAGTTGATTAAGAAATTTAATACTATTATTAATAGTTGAAAAAAAAATCATATATCAAATTTAGCATATGAAATTACTTGACTTGGTTTGATATTATGCGTTTAAAATGTTGTGTACACGATATACAGATATCGATCAAAAGAAAGTTTAAATTTTATTTAATAGTCATTTCTTTTAACAATTTTACGTCTTTAATTTGATCTTTAAATTAAAACCCTTGATCTGATTATCATTTATGTATTTATAATTAATATGACACAAACTTAATTAAAACATTGGATAATGATATTATCAAAATAAAAATTTAAAATAAAATTTTCATGTTTTACGTTTATTATATTTTTTTGTAATACCTACTATAACATTAACACATAATATAAATTATTGAGTTGTTTCCACTAATATGTTTAATTAGTATTCTATCAAGTGTTAAACAAATATAAAGTTAAATGGTATCGTAGAACACTAATGGATATTGAGATAAATTAAGTTGAACTAGATTATATATTATATGTGTTATATATCTTTCTGTGCATAAAATTTTAGTTTTAATAGATTAGATTATATATGTGTTATATATCTTTCATTGAATAAAAACTTTAATTTTAAAATAAAGTATCATAAAATATATTTGTAAACTTAATGTTTTTAGTTTTAAAATTTTTTCTGATGATTACAAAATATATAAAATTTTACAAGGCCATAAATTAAAAATGTCAAGGAGTTCTAATCGATAGTGTAATTAGACCAGTAACTGGACTCTTAAATATTTAATAAATGAATTATATAGATTGAGTCAAATTGACGTAAAAATTTAGTAAAAAAAAGGAAGTAAAAGTTATTCTTATTTATTTTAATGCTAATTACTTAAATAGATTGAAATTAAGGGAATATTAGTGATTTGAACTTTAGTTTAATAAATTATTAAATTGACTTCAAATATGTAAAGTGTAATATGAACGTAGCCACTAAAAGAGAAATAATTGGCCCAAAAAAGGGTGATAAGTTTTATAGCAAAATGCATAATTTACTACAACCTACATAATAGAACAATATATTTTTCTTAAAACTTTTCATAAAAAATCAAAATTAGAACTATATCTCAATAATGTCGCTAAAATAATCATCTTAGTAACATGAAAACAAACAAAAGGCAAGAGATATATAGAAAGATAACAAAATCAACAAAACTCACAAATTTTTTCATGAAACTATATTATTCATTAATGACATTTTTTTTTTGAACAGATATTCATTAATGACATTTCATAGAAAAAAACTTATAAGTTTCTATTATTTATATACCATATAATACATTTTATATTATTACTTATATAAATAATTATTACTAATTATATTTTTCAAAGCAATTCAAAGTTTGTAAAAAATTTATAATTTTTTTATAACTATTTTTCAAAAAAAGAGTAAAACAAATGTTAATTATCCGCGCACAATGCGCCTGCACCTTACTAGTTTTTATAAATGTATATATGTATATAGTAATATTTATTTGTTTGTAGCTGGATCAAATTATATAATATATTATTGTATGTATGTATGTATAGGAGAATGAGCCAAAATTATTCAAAACACCCAATAAAGGTATTTTGGGTAATATTATATTTGGTTTTGTTTTTTCACCATCTCAGACATGGGGAGAAGAGCAATCCAAACACAACATATGTCATTGTACTATTTCTTTTAACTCTCTTCAGCAATTGTCATTCATTTTTCTTGGTTTTGGCTCAGACTGATTCCTTTTTTGTTTATCAATACTAGTAAAAGGGACACACAAGCATATATTCCTTTTTCAAAAATATTAATTCAGTATAGGCTGCCATAAATTAGAAGATCCAACAAATAACATACCGAAAATATTTAGCTTATTTTAATTTTTCAACATCACAATGTTTATCTTCATTCTTATAATGTTATGTATATAGATACATTATATAGGCACTACAAAAATATTAATTAATTGTAACGGATTTTGTAACTACTAAAATTAATATTGTAACAGTCGCTTAAATTTTGTAGTCATTTTTGTAACGGTAGTTATTCTGCACCAAAAGTATGAATTACAAAATAATTGTAACGGCTATTACCAAAGCCATTGCAAATTTAACCGGTTTTTGTAACGGTCTCTTGAGCCGTTTCACCCGTTAACCTACCCGCAAAATGATTTTGTATCTCCGTTTGGAACGACTTGATTTAATTATAAATCCAGAATTGGTACGACATTTGTTACAAAGATTATGATAGTTGTGTATCACTATTGGAACGATTTTTTCATCTGTTTTTGTAGCCTTTGCTTTGTAATTTGTAACAGTGTTTGTAATTCATGGTGTAATGCGCATATAACAAATATTGTAACGGTCATTGCTACACTCCCCTGCGCATGTTTGTTCATGATTTGTAGCGGTTATTTAATCGGTTTTTGTACCTCCCCTTGGAACGATGATTTATGTAATCTGGTTTCATTTCTTATAATTGCTTTACATCCGATTTTTGTAACGGTCGTGGTTGTATATGTTGTAGCGGTCATTGTAACGGCCGTATTTTTAGCATGGTTGTATTCCTAGAGCCATTTCTAAGGCCGTTACAAAATTTTATTTTTTATTTTTTTGTTATAAAATATTAATTTAAATTTTATTTATCTAATATATTTATTGTTTAATTTGTTGAATATAAAAATATATCGGGTAGCAAGAAGAAATAACAATATTAATAACAAAATTAAAATTGTCTTTACAAAATTATTTTTAAAATATAAATACATATTTTGGAAACACAAAACCCGACCCTAATCTAGATCCCCGTCTTCTGCCTGATCGTCCCTGAGCTCCTCGTCTTCTGATTCATCGTCGTGCTGCGGGGAATCAACTGGATCATAGGATAGTGGCGCCGGTGGAGGCTGGGACCTCTCGTTCGCCAGACGTGCAATCTCATCGAGCCTGGCGAGCCGATCATCATAGTCGGGGCGTTGCTCTTATGGTGGCCGGGGCGGTGGAGCAGATGACGAACTCGACTGCGAGGGTCCAGCGATCGTGTGGTGGGCCTCAGAGCCGAGTCCGAATACCCAACCCCTCTTTCGGCCGCCTGCTGTCGCCATCCACATCTGGTTCTCGGTCATGGCCACCGAGCTATGAGAAGAGGGTGGAGGATTTGACTGAGCATTTGGTGGCTGGTTGGCTTGTTGTTCCTCCACCATCCTCTCGAACGCCTCCTACAATTAGAATACTGGACTTAGTATGAAAAAAATGAAATTATAATATAAATTGGAAAGAAAATTGAAAATAAACTTACCGCCACCTGCGGCCCCCTCGGACCTCTCCATTGGCCGTCCTCCTTTCTCTTGTAAATCTTGGAGAACAGCTCCATCTACTTGATCGGGCGACCGAATTGTGCATCCTGTCAAAGATAAATTTAAATAATTAATTAAAGCATCTAAAATAATGAAATCACTTGAAATAAATTTTATACTTACCATCTTCTTCTTGTGGTGGCCAACAGACGAGGAGCCCTCTCTGTAGACGGTCGTTGCGGCGGCGGGGTTAGCTGCCCGATTGGCCTTATTCTTGGCTGACATTTCCTTGAAGTCTTGGTTGTCCCAGTACTCCAGCAGCTGTCGCCAAATCTCCTCGGCCAACCAAAGCAGTCGGGAGGAACTGAAAAAATAATTCCAAATTAAAATTCAAACCGAATCAACTGAAAATAATTAAATATATTTATGTTAGATTAGCTCGCATCGCGGAGGCTAATGTAGTGACGTGCAGACGGAAGTGACAATTCAGGCACTGGTGGTGGTAATGGTAAATCCCATGGGCGAGGCCCCGGGACCTGAGAACTAGGTACAAACATACTATATATAGAAATATGCTTGATTTGCATTTTCACTTATTTTATAATAATTCGTCTTAGCTCGAATTGACAACTTTGTTTTAGTAGTTGTCTTTTTCATTTCAGATCTTTTATGTATTATATAGCCAAGTAGTATCCTTGTGGTTGCTCAAAAAAAAGCAAATAAATATTTAAATCTTGTGTTTTTCAAAATTCAATTAAAACCCCATATGTTAAAAATATAGGCAAAGAAACCCCCATATTTTTGAAAATAATGCACACTCTCCCTTATCGTTAGTTGCCACTAATAATGTTAAATTTTTTACCGATTTGCCCGTTCTGCATTATTAACCATTGATCTTCAACAATGTAAAATGAATTGTCCAGATTTTAAGATAATTTAAAAATATATTATATATTTATATATACAGTTATATATATATAGTAATATATATATACAAAATACGTATATATATTGAAATTTGGGCCGACGTCACCAGCGCCGGAGCTGGAGATGACAGCAACGTCGACCCAGAAGGGGGCGACGGAGGGCGATCTCCGTCGCCCAGTGAAGGGTGACCTCCGTCGCCCGTCGCCCCTTCTTACAGGGCGACCCACGGTCGCACTGGATCTGGGCGACGGGCGACGGCCGTAGCCCCCTTTTGCAGGGGCGACAGAGGTCGCCCAGTGAAGGGGCGACGGTCGTCGTCCCATTTTTTTCTTTCTTATTTTCTTTTTTGTATTTATTTACAAAAAAATTATATTTATTTACTTTAATTTATTTAGATAATATGCAAGAAATTATATATTTAAACATAAAAAAAATTATTTTTATGTTTATTTAATGTAATTTATATATATACTATAATTTTAAAATATATCCAACACAAAATTATTAATTGTTGATGAATATTATTTGAAAAAATTTATTGTAATTTATTTCAATATTGTAAATATATATAATAATTTAATTTGATGTAATAAAATTATATATATATGATATTATGAATATTAATTGTTTAGTATTTATTATATTTTTTTATTAGCAATATTGGAAAAGGTTAAAGAAATCAATTAAAAAGAATAAAGAGAGGGATAATTGTATAAGATAGGGGTAATTTTGTCCTTTCAAAGTGTCAAAGGCTGAAAATATGTTAAAATGGTATCCCACTCTCATTTGACGCGCGTGTAGGTAACTCTTCGATTTTTTTTACGGAGAGGGTCTTTTTTTTTTTTTTGCAGCATTTATAATTATAGGGGGTCTTTTTTGGATATTTAATTAACACATGTAAATTTTTAACAATTTTCATGTAACACAGGGGGTGTTATGCAATTTTCCCTTAAATCTTCATCTGCACTTTACAGAGAAGAAATTGTCTTTACATTTGTTCAAAGTAGGCTTTCCAATTGGTAGAGTACTATCCGACTCATACCCAAAAGTAACTTTTATACATATATCCAAACTCTACCCAATGGGTAGAAGACCCTACCCTATGAGTGGGTATGGAAAGGGTCTTGATTGATATATGCTAAAAAGACCAGCCCAAAATCAAGGCCCAGAAGCCCAAAAGACGTTATATACAAGAGGAAGCCCACTCAGGACTCCAGCCCATGCCCAATGAAGCATTGGCCAGGCCTGACCCGATAAGGAGGGAGTCCAGTCCAACCTGAAGAGGAAGACCCATCAAGAAGACCCAGAGCGGAGGCCCAGGCCTAGGGTAAGACGCCCAGCAGCAAAGCCCAGGCCTACCAAGGACAAATAAAGGTTGATTGGGTCCACCCTCTATCCTTATCCGCGGAAGACCCCTTCAACAGACCCCCTACTTTCAAGGAGTCCAGGGGCGCTGAAATCTGGGAAGGCCAGCACAAAGTCCTTCCAAAGTCCCAAAGCAACTAAGAGTCTTTCCAACCATGACTCTTCTTCTATAGATACCAGCTCATATGGCTGGCTCAAGTAACGTTTTCTAGCACTTCAATTCACGATTTTATTCTCTCACACTCACACTTTGCTCAGTTTATACTCTTTAATCACGAGAATTCATTTCTTTTTCATTTTATTTACGTTTTTTATGCTTACTGACATGCGTTGGAGTGCTAACTTTTTTTTTTTTTTTTTTTTGCAGGTTCCTGTTTCAAAGCTTGCGAAAATTTAAAGTCACTCCGTTCAAGCCCAAGAACGAGCTCTTTCAGCTCACATCAATTAGCGCCATCTATGGGAATACAAAACTAAGACATGAGGATCATGGACACTCCCAACAGCGGATCAAACAAGCAGAAGGTCGTGGATGCTCCTGCTGACCCTCAAGCACTGCAAGTGTTGTCAGGAGCCCGCTTGGCTCCCTCTAGTAGGGGGGAGGTTGGACCCTCCGGTCCTTCCGAACCTCTATCAGACCCTCCGCGGGACAGTACCCCCTCGGATACCTCTTATGATAGGTTGTCCCCAAGACTGATGGTGGCCATCTAGTAGATGATTATGTCCATTGTATGGGCGCAGATGGCAGCGGTTGACACCGCCCCCCTGGCAGCGGCCCCCGGGCCCCGGGGAGCCCCCCCGGTGCCCGTCGCACCGACGGAAGATGACGAGGCCTTCCCAGGGCAGGGGCTCCTCAGATTATAGGAAGGGGAACCAGTTCCTCCTCCCCATACGCGAGATGGTCCTCCCCCGTGTTGGGAGGCCCAATTGGAGCACCTGCAGAAAAGCCTGCAAGATGTGCAACACAGGATGATGGGAATCCCGTTGGTGGTGCAAGGCGGCATCCCGTTCAATGAGTAGGTCATGGCGGACGAGCTTCCTCCCAACTATCGGACACCAGCCATTGCGGAGTACGATGGCACCACTGACCCGCAGGATCACCTGTCACGATTCAAGAACGCGGCGCTCCTCTATCGATACACAAATGGAATCAAATGTCGAGTCTTTGCGACCACCTTCGCCCGAGCGGCCCAGCAGTGGTTCAACTAGCTGCCCCCCGGTTCGGTGAGGAGTTTCTAGGAGCTTCGCTTGCTGTTCCTCCACCAGTTTGCCAATAGCAAGAAGCATTGCAAGACTTCCCCCAGCCTTTTTACCGTTCGCCAGAAGGATTCCGAATCCTTGATAGACTAACTACATCGTTTTAATACTGTTGCCCTGGAAGTGCCTACGACCACACAGGCGGTCAAGGCAAGTGCTTTCTCTCAAGGGCTCTTAGACGGGGATTTCTTCAAATCCCTGGCTAAGAAGCCAGTGCTGGATTTTGACAGTCTGCTCGCAAGAGCAGCCAATTACATCAATACGGAGGAGGCCCAAGCCTCAAGAAAAAAGGACGGGGTGAGAAGAGGAAGGATGCGCGCGAAGAAGGATCCACCAAGAAGCCCCAAGCTGATGGGAGGGATAGGAAACCCCCTTCCCAAGGGGACCTCCTGTCTATACTCCCCTTAATGCTCCAATCATTCATGCCCTCATGGCAGTAAAAGGGAATGGACAGTTGATACGACCTCGTGGAGCCAGGGAAGGCCCAACACGGCCCAAGTCAAATAAGTTTTGTCGATTCCACAACGACTATGGGCACTCCATGGAAGAGTGTCGACATCTCAAATATGAGATCGAGCGACTCGTCCAGAGTGGATACCTCCAAGAACTTGTCTGTAGAGAGAAGTCCTAAGGCAGAGGTCCCTACTAGAAAAAGGACCAAAACCAAGGAAAAGCCCCGGTGGAGTCCAGTCCTGAGCCTCCCCGGGTGAAAGGACGTCGACAGGCCCCAACCGGGCCATCAGAGGACGCGAACCCCCTCGAAAGGGAGTCATACGCATGATTGTAGGAAGACCTATGGGGGGAGACTCTCATAGAGCCTGTAAGGCGTTAGTTCGAGAAGCCGAGGCCACTCATCATGAAGAAGTTTTGGATGTAAGCGCGAAGATGGGCGCGCCCGTCATCCAGTTCGGCCCCACCGAAGGAGCGAGGGCAGCATCCCCCACAATGATGCCCTAGTAATCACGGCTACTGTGGCTAACTATGAAGTCAATCGAGTCTTTATAGACTCAGGGAGTTCGGCGGACATCATCTATGGAGAATCATATGACCAGATGCAATTGGGAGAAACCCCCATAGAGAAAGTTGATACCATGCTATATGGGTTTGCGGGGAAGTTGTACGCCCCGAGGGGCAATAGCCCTCCCCCTGTCCCTCGAACAAGGGTCTTTGAGGCGGAGCAACAACAGTCACGGAGGTGTTACGTGGATGCCGTCCGCAAGGGACAGAAGCGGGGTGCTATAGAGTCGCCCCCCAAGGAATCTTGCAAGAGGCAGAGGAAGGACCCATCGGGGGAGAATGAGGCAGTATGCCCCAGGGCCTCCCCATGAGAAGCCTTGCCCAGCAAGGAGGATCACTCCAAAGTACAGCCAGTGGAAGAACTATTGACCATCGAATTATCTCCAGAAAACCCTGGCAGAACTGCTAGGATAGGCTCTCAACTAGAAGGAACCCAGAGGGAGGACTTGATCTGGTGCCTCTGGTGCAATATGGATGTATTCGCTTGGACCCCCCAAGACCTAGAAGGGATAAGCCCTAAAGTCATAATGCACCACCTCATGCTCATGAAGAGCCAAAAGGTGGATGATCACACTGCGGACCTAGAAGAGACATTCGTCGTCCTACGAAAATACTGCCTGAAGCTTAACCCCTCCAAGTGCGCCTTCGGGGTACGATGAGGGTGTTTCCTGGGCTTCATGGTAACTGAGATGGGTATCGAGGCCAACCCCCTCAAATTCAAGGCCATTTTGGACATGAAGGCTCCCACTAACATCAATGAGGTACAACGCCTCATAGAAAGGATAGCGGCACTCAGCCGTTTCATCACCAAATCAGCGGAGAGAAGCCTACCATTCTTCAAGATACTACGAAAAACCAAGAACTTTGAGTGGGGGGAGGAATTCCACAGAGCCTTTGAAGAACTCAAGCAATATCTGGTCGGCCTTCCTTTGTTGGCCAACCTTCGCCAGGAGATACCTCATACATCTACTTGGAAGCTACCTCCCAGGCAGTAAGTTCGTTCCTCCTTCGAGAGAAAGGCAGGCAGCAATCTACTACGTAAGCAAAGTCCTCAATAGAGTAGAAGGACGATATAGCCTCATAAGAAGATAGTCTTTGCATTGGTAATAACCGCCCATAGGCTGCGCCCCTACCTCTTATCATATCCAATCGGGGTCCTTACCATCCACCCCCTTAAACAAGTCTTGGGGAGAACAGACACATCCGGCCGGCTGATCAAGTAGGTCATCAAGCTTAGTGAGTACGATATCTCCTACCTCCCGAGGACAACCATCAAAGCTCAAGCACTGGCTAATTTCATTTTGGAGAGTACCTCTCCTCCTCCGGACAAGGGGACTTGGCTCCTGCATTTGGACGGGTCCTACACTGCCCAGGGAGTGGCGCGGGCATAGTCGCAATCCCCCCAGAGGGGGTAGACCTGGAGTTCGCAGTCAAGTTCGGGTTAAAGCCTCCAACAATGAAGTTGAATACGAAGCTTTGGCTCTGGGCTTGAATATGGCCTGGGAGGCAGGAGCTAGGCACCTGGTAGCCTACTTCGATTCCCAACTTATCGATAAGCAAATAGAGGAAGTATACGAAACTGAGGAAAGCATGAAGCAGTACCTCCAGGTGGTAGAGGAATGGAAGGCCAAGTTTGATACCTTCCGACTCATCCAAATCCCTCGGGAGGAAAACAACAAAGCAGACTACCTGTCCAAATTGGCTAGCATTATGGAGGATTGCCGAACTATACGGATCACAATACATCATCTGCCAAAGCCCGGTCTCGCCCTGGAGATTCAGACCATACTCTCTGGGGGGGACTGGAGACTGCCTGTCCTAGACTGGCTAAAAGAAGGTTGCCTCCCTACTGACAAATGAGAAGCTGTCCGTTTGAAGAAGCAGGCCGTCCATTTCCTACTAATAGCAGACACCCTTTACAAGAAGTGTTTCACGCAGACCCTCCTAAGATGCTTGTCCAAAGAAGGGGGGCACACGTCCTCAAAGAAATTCATGAGGGATGTTGCGGAGCACACATAGGGGTATTAGCCCTAGCCAACAAAACCCTGAGGGCAGGGTACTTTTGGCCTAGAATGAAACAAGATGCTAAGACTCTAGTCAAGAAATGCGAGAAATATCAAAGGCATGCCTCCCTGATACACCAGCCTGTCGAACCGTTGGCCACGTTGTTGGCCCCATGCCTTTCGCGCAATGGGGGATGGACATTGTGGGGCCGTTCCCCATGGCCCCAGGACAGCGAAAGTTCCTGTTAGAAGCCATAGACTACTTCATGAAATGGATGGAGGCCGAACCTATCTCCGCATCACAGAGGGAGAAGTCATGAAGTTCCTATGGAAAAACATCATATGTCGCTTCGGGCTCCCCCGGGAGATCATTTCGGACAATAGACGACAGTTTCAAGGAAACAAAATATGAGATTAGCGCAAGGGGTTACATATCAAGCAAAGATTCACCTCTATAGCTCAACCTCAAGCTAATGGTCAAGTGGAGGTCACCAACCGCACCCTCCTACAAGGCATCAAAAGAAGACTCGATAGAGCCAGGGAGAATTAGGCCGAAGATCTCACCAGTGTCATATGGGCTTATCAAACTACTCCTCGAAATTCTTCGGGCGAAAGCCCCTTTTCTCTAGTTTATGGGACGAATATTGTAATACCAGCCGAAGTGGGCATGCCTTCCCATCGGATAATGTGTTATTTGGAAGAATACAACAACAATTTGCTTAGCGAGAATCTCGATCTCATTGAGGAGCTCAGAGAAAAAGCCTTCCTCCGAATGCAAAGATACAAAAGCATAATAATCAATGCCTACAACAAATGGGTTAGGTCCCCGGATTCCAAGTTGGCGACTTGGTACTTCGAAAGGTAGAAAAATCTAAACCAGTGGGCAAGCTAGGCCCTACCTGGGAGGTGTTAGAATAGGTGACCGTGAAGCTAATCTGATCGGGCTCATGTAACCTATGTCTGAACAATTTCGACATTTTAATAATTATCATGAATAAGAAAATGATATTCATATGGCTTAATACTTTGTTTATGTTCACTTACTGCTTTATATTAACTGTTCAATGCACAAGCAAAGCCCACAGACCAAAATGTCAATCCAAGAAACTGGAACTACGCATAGGATGGCAGTTCATGAAATCAATTTCTGTGGATCGGTATGAAACACTCCGAGTCAAGGGATCTCGAGATAGGGTATCGAGAGTCCGTTTGAGACTTGCACTAAGCAATTGCAGTCGTGTTTCATCGACAAGTGACGAGGGTCGTCCATGCAATGTTAGTGGGTCAGCCAGTTAGGTGCCAGCTGAATGGGGTGACTCGTGGGAATCGTCATATGGAAAACCTTGAGTAGGGTCGGTCGGTATGACTTGTATTTCCAGTTCCAATAGTACGGATTTGATCCTCAAACTTGAGGGACTACTGAGATCACATACACACCATGCATGTATCTTAGGTTTGGCAAAAGGCTACCAAGTCAAGAGACTCGGTTGTCATAAGCCCTATCTAGTGCAGTCAAGGTGTGTAGTGTGGACAATAGGTCCTAAGAGAGGATCCATCTCCTGTCAAAAGGGTTGACAATAATGTCTAACTTTACTCTAAGACTCATTCTCAATAAATTTGTGGCCACAGTAACTGAACAATGGGGATCCCTGGGACGTTTAGTATGGACGGGCCAAGCCTTAAGTCAAGAATGAGTACCAGCATCCTAAAGGCCATACCCTAGACTATAGTTGTGAGTTAGTAGATGGAAGGATAAACGTATTGGAGAGCCTAAATGTTCACGCCATAATATTCACCTAATCTCTAGTACCATGGACAGTTGCTAGACGGCCACCCATGGTCATGGACGAATTCCCTTCATGAGATAATTGGAGATACGGCCAAGTCTAGTTGAGGGTGAACCTAAAGAGTCACACACAATCCGCCAGTAACAAAGAATTAATTTTGAATTAATCTCAGGAGGTTGAACAATTTAATTAGATTAAATTATTTCCTCTTTTCTTGAATTGTTGATTTCTTTAATTATATTAAATCGAATTAACTAATAAATGAGATTTATTGAAAATGAGGAAATGAGCTTAAAATAAGTAAATATTAATGATTTAAAGCCCTATGAATTATTTAAATAATATTTAAATATTCCATAATATAATCCATCAAGGTGATGGACGGACGAGATTGAAGTAGAGAGATCAAGGGCCAAGATTAGTTTGACTAAGTCTAAAGTCTAGTTTGACTAGGATTTGACTAGGCCAAAATCCTAGTCAAAGTGTGCTTCTTCATTAGAGTTTGAAGAGGAATAGGATTGTTCTACTTCTATAAAATACTCATAGAAGCACACACATACATCCGTTCGAGTGGCATCCGTGTAGTCAGTACCACTTGTTTCTGTCTCGGACGACTCTTGCCTAGATAGCTCAGGAGCTTCCTTAAGAAGCCACTGGCGCTTGCTTTCCGTGCGTGGGCAGGGTCCCTTCGGATGATTGATCAACTTGTGAGCACATACACACACACACACACACCACCGGCCACATACTCTCTCTCTCTTCTCTCTCTCTCTCTTCTCTCTCTCTCTCTCTCTCTCTCTCTCTCGTCCCCTCTCCTCTCTTCTTCCAAGAAAAAGCCTAGTTACTTGTTTAATATAAGTGGACTCTAAACGGATTGATCACATTAATTAATAACGCTTAGTCGATTCGTCCTCCCTATATACACTCTTGATTTCTTGCTAGCACGGGGATCAAGAACCGATAGGATTGCGTGGACGATTTAGAGGGTTCCCATCATTGGGATCTTGGTGGCAAAACGTGGAACAATACGGGTAGTGGTACGAAGACAAAACTACAATCGGGTATGTCTTAGTTTTGATTTTTTCATTTCCACCCTATGGCCACCATGATAATTGTATGTTATTTGATCATGAGATACACCAAACACCCGGGAGGTTCAAGGGAACACCCCTTGAACGTGTATTTACGTTTCCGTACAAGCATGTTTTATTTTCATATTTTATTTATATCGCGCTTCCGCATTCACGCTCCTCCCGGGATGATCCACACATTGTCTTTCAGGAGGGACCCTGTAAAGTTAGGGGGATCCTAGGAAATGGAGCATACGAACTAGAGGACGGGGACGGACACCCATTTCCTCACCCATGGAACATACACAACCTTAAGAGATTCTTCGTATAAGTCCCTTCAAGCGTACCTACTTTTGAGAATGGCATCCCCATGCCTTCCCGAATGAAAGACTGACCCTATTGTCCAAGGCAAGCTCCTCACAGAAGGACATCTCCTCATCCCCCCTAAAGCGGGGATCCCTCAAGCACTTAAACAAGCCCTGCCATAGTGCAGGCAGTCCGTTCAAATAAGCCTTGCCCTTTCGCAGGCAGTATATCCCATAGCCCCCTGCCATAGCGCAGGCAGTCTACTCAAATAAGCCATGCTCTTTCACAGGCAGTATATCCAATAAGCCCTGCTCTTTCACAGGCATTCTATCCGACAAACCCTGCCACAGTGCAGACAATAAGCCTTGCTCCTTGGCAGGCAGTCTATCCAATAAGCCCTGCTCCCACGCAGGCAATCCATCTAACAAGCCCTTCCAGATTCCAGGCAATAAACCCTGCTCCCACGTACGCAGTCCATCTAACAAGCCCTGCCACTTTGCAGGCAATACCTCTCATAAGCCTTGCCACCTCGCAGGCAGTTCCCCCGACAAGCCTTGCTACTACACAGGTCGTCTACTCGATAAGCCCTGCTCTATTGCAGGCAGACTACCCAACAGGCCCTCATTTTACGTAAACATCTAGGCAAAGTCTGGTTACATTGCAAGTACATTTTTTCCTGCTATGACTACAGGTGCTAAGGCATAACAAATCTTGTTTTAAGCAAGCAACCACATTTAAACAAAGGCTACAAAGCCTCCAGACAGGTCAGGGCGCATTCGACGCCTCCCTTAGGAAGGAAAATCACTTCCTATCTCAGACAACATTCAAGGCATCCAAAAATTCCTATCTCCCTTTTATGAGCTACCAGAAAAGCATGCATAAGGCAAGCCATCCCCCAATCATCCAAAATTGCAAGAAAGCACAAGAAAAGCGAAAGGAAAAGCATACCATACCAAAACCCCCTAAGCTAAATCGGCTAGGGGGAAAGGAGCAGTATCATCATTCAAACAGCAAAAGAAAATAAAAATGTTTCATCCCTTTGCATCAGGGGGCAAGAGCAGCAGAAATTAAGAAGGGGGGTACATTCAGACATCCTTCCCCACAGGCGGGGTCTTCTCAGGCTTTTTCATGGCTTCTAGCTCTGGGGAGGGGGAGCAGCATCAGTGGGGTCTGCCAAGGGGGCTGGATCAGTTGCAGAAAGCTCATTGGTCAGAGGCGCCCCATCCCCCCTTTCCGAGGCTCTCCTCCATCAGTGTCGCCAACACTTGATCCAGTTCCTCATCTGAAAAGAATTTACCAGCCATATCATTGAGAAGCTTAAGAATCCTAGAAAATACAAAAGAAAAACGGACAAACTTGTTACCTGGATCAAGTGAGGGAGGCTCAATAACGGGCGGAGGAGGAGAAAAGGGTTTAGGGGCCCTCTTCACAACCCCATCGTAACCCAAGAAGGAGAGGCCCGCTCCCTCTGGAGGATAGCCTTGGGCCGCAAACAGTTCCTGACAGGATGTAAAGCCGTACCTTAAGAATGGCCCGGGGATCCTAGCCACCTTTCCTGGAATTCCTCAGACTTCTTGTAGTCCATGAGGCCGCTTTCCCAGTATGAAGCCAGAAACTGCTTGCCCTCCTTAGTATTAGAAAATTCTAAACGGGCCTTATTAGCGGCCTGGCGAAGCGCCTCCAACTAATGCTGGAACAGGACCAAGAAGTCCTGCTGCAGCCTCTTTCTCTCCTTCTCCGCCTGCTGATACTTCCCAATGACCTACCTCTTGGCCTCCTTGAGCTTGGTCACCTCGGAAACCATATGCTACACTCAATCTTCAAGGCACTTCCGTTGGGGTTCAGGAGGAGAAGGAGGCGGAGTCTCCAAATGGCGGCTCAAAAGTTCCCCCGCCATAAAAGTCGTCTGCAAGAAAAGAATGAAGATTAACAACCTCATCAAAACACCTGTTAGAATAGGTGATCAGAAAGCCAATTGGATTGGCGGTTTTGGGTACTATTTAGCAATCTTTATTGACTTGATGAATATAGTAAGTATTCATCCATGGCACTATGTGTTTGTTGTGCTTACTGATTACATTAAACAGCATTTTAACGTCACAACAAATGCCCACAGACCAATTGGATAACCTATGTAGTTGGGTTGCGCATTGGATGGCAGCTATGAAACCAAGTTCTGAGGGTTGGTCTTAAACGTTCCAAGTCGAGGACCTCGAGAGAGGGCATCGAGGGTCCTATAGAGACTTGCACTAAGGATTGCATTCATTGGATAAGTGCCATGTTTCATCGGCGACAGACGTTGGACGTCTATGCAATATTATTGGGTTGGTTGACAAGGGTGTTAGCTGACTGAACTGCCTCGCGGGAATCGTCATATGGAAGCCTTGGAGGCTTGGTCGGTATGACTGGAATTTCCGGCTCCGATAGTACGAGATTAGTCTTTGGACTTGAGGAATCATGGCAGTCACATGCATATGAAGGTTGTATCTAGGGTCTGGCAAGAGATGTCCGTATCTGGGATACGTTCATCATAAGTCTTATTCAGTGCAGTCGGAATATGTATTGAGGATGGTGGATTCCAAGATAGGATCCGTCACCTGTCAGTATATGACAGTTGAGTCTCCTATGCGCTCTGAGATGGTTTAAGCTCTTTAAGTCTATGGCCACAGCGATTGATCGAGTAGGGAATTGTTTCCTACGTCGATCAATAAGGAAGACTCACCCTAGCCACTATAGCGACATTATAAATGGATCAATTTTTTTGATTTCAAACGTGCCTCGAGTTATTGAGCATAGTTGTCTAGTCCAGGATGGGAACCGACACTCAATTTCATTCCCTAGACTTAGATCGGGAGACGGATGATGGAAGGACTGTACTCGTATGGAACTCGGGAGCCTAAAACGTTCACGCCAACATTCACCTAGTCTCTAGTGCCATGGACCGTTGCTAGACGGCCACCCATGGTGACGGGCGTTTTTCCGATTAATGGTTAATTGGAAAACAGTTAATTAAATTGGATTTAATTGACTAGCTGTGTTGGACACAAGCCCAAGTCTAGCTGAGGGTGAACCTAAAGAGTCATACACAAATCACTATGGAATTGGTAGAATTAATTTGGAATTAATTCTAGAAGAAGCGAATTAATTTAATTGGATTAAATTAATTCAAGGAGAAAAATAAATGATTGGATCATTTATTGGGAATTTCATTTGATGGATGGTCCAAGAATTAATTAATTGGATTAGTTAATTTTTGGACTTAGAACATTTAAATTAATTGGATTAATTTATCGGGTTTGGATTAATTAATTGATTGGATCAATTAATTAGAGTTTAGACTTATGTTTATTTAATTAGATTAAATAAACTTATGGACTTCAATTGGATTGAGATTAATTGGATTAATTAATGCCCTATGGACTTTGTTTGGACTTAATTTAATTAGATTAAATAAAAGTCCAAGACTAGTAGTCCTAGTCCATGGAAAAAATTCAATTTATAGCAAGTAAATGAGGAATTAAAATCCTCCACATGTGAGGCACATCTGATCAACCTTTATAGGTTTGGTGGGTGATTTTATTTGCTATAATGGTGCATGGTTATGTAGAGAGTGGTGAGTGTATGTAGGTTGCTTTGGAAGTTAACTATAGAAGTTGAATTTTGAATTCAACAACACTACATACACAAAATCATTCACATAACTTAAATGCCTATGTCTTGCACGAATTTTTCCCCTTTAAAAACTCTGCAAATTCTCTGAAAAACTCGCTTTTTTGTGTTCATACCTTTTGGAAAGGTTGAACTTAAAAACATTCCAAAAGGCACTAAACAATAGTGTTGTTTTGGAAGTGTTTCTTCTTCTTTTTTTCTACTTCTATCTAGCAATATATTAGAGGATACACTCTTCCATAGTGTGGTGTGGACAACTTAGAGGAATTCTATGTTAAATTCTCAAGTGAACGGAACAAGGAAACGTAAAGGGAACAAAGCTAGAGCCGGTGCTACGTTTGTGAAACAAAAGGTAGGTTCTCATTTATATTCTTGTACCTTTTGTTTTTATTCCTTTAGCCACATGTCCAGCATGTTTATTTTATATTGTTATGCTCTTGACAAACACCGAACGCCCGGGAACTTCAAAGGGAACACTCCTTTGAACCCGTTTAAGATTATGCCTTTAAATTCACGTTTTTACGCTTTCGTTGCGTTTTTAAATTCACCTTTAAATGTGCTTTGTTGTTGTTTATTTGATAAACAATAAGGATGATCACTAGCCCTTTTTGGCCTACGTATAATTTATTTATTTTTAGGTGAGGCCTGCGTGCCTCTTTGTTTTTTTATTCCTTCTTCCGTTTTTAGCCTTTGAATAATAAGGCTCTCTTCCTCTCTATTAATGTACTCCCCTCGACTTATGATTAGGGTTTCCTTTTCAGTTGTAATGAGAGTATATTAGGTTGTGAAGCCTTATTTTTAATATATGTAAGCTTCCATGGAGATGAAGGCCCAAAAGAGGTCCGTTGGACGGAGCCCATGACGGAAGGCCCAAGAAGAACAAAGAAGGATTTACAAGGCCCCACTAGAATGATAATGGGATGTAAAAAAATTGTAATAGTGTAGGCTTACCCTAGATTGCCATAGATCCATTGCGGACTCAGTGGATCACTTAGGAACGGGCTTGTGATCATCCTACAGGGGCATGCTAGGCTCCTTTTGCATGTGTTTAATGTTTTAATACTTTGATGTATGATGTGTTTGGAATGCATCTATTTACATTGAATGTTTAAAACGTGAGCATGCAAAATACTAATAATGATGAGGTCTCGGTCTTAATAAACTATAACTCTCACTTGGATGGTCCAAGTAAATATTAGGCCCAAAATGGAATTAAATCAAATGGTTTGAGTATTCCAAGCCTTCCATCCATAACAATGTAGTAAGGAAGCTACTTTCACCCATTCGTGGTCTCACGAGTCGTGGCATGTTTGGAATGGAAGAAAGCTGTGCTATTGTTATGAACAAAGGAATATGCTCATGTTTCCCTGTCTCACGAGTCGTGAGGGGCGACAGTTGAGATATGTTTTGGTTGATGTGTCAGGCCTAACACTGAGTAACATGATTCGCTTGGAGTCCTCGGGATCATGTGAAGAAGCGAGGCAAAATATCTTGGGGATCTCATTAGATGAGCATGGTATTGGATACCTCCTACAAAACCTTTCCCATGTGAATCGTAAAAGCGGGGCGTGGAGAATTACGTTTGTGGACTCCAAGCCCACTAGGAAATGGTTTCCCAAAAACCCCACTTGAGAGTGGTGGGCTTTTCGAAGAAATAGTGAGAGGGGTTAATGACTAAAGACCAAGTCTTAACTTGAATTCAATATTATAATAATCTATTGAATTCCTACTTTACATTTTGAATGTAGATGTCTAAGAATCCACTCGATGTAATTCTTGAGACTAATAAATTTGACGGAACAAACTATAATGATTGGCTGCGAAATCTAAGGATTGTCTTAGATTTCGAAACCAGGCTTACATTCTGGATAAGCCTCTTCCTCGGGTCTTGCCGGAAGGGTCCTCGTCAGAAGAGCGTTTGACGTTCAATGAATGGCAGAAGGACAACCGCAAGGTCCACAACATCATACTGGCATCCATGACGAATGAGATCCAGAAACAGTGATCGGCTAGACGATGTCAGCTCGATAATGCTCCGTATGAAAGACGTTTATGCGGTACCGGACCGGCATACTAGATATGCTGCGACGAAGGTATTTTTTGGAGATAAGATGACAGAAGGGTTGTTTGTACACCAGCATGGAGTGATGATGCTATCCCTAGTGGAAAAGCTCAAAGACCTCCGAGCTGATCTTGGAAAAGAGACATGAATGGGCTTGAAAAAGCGAATTAATTTAATTGGATTAAATTAATTCAAGGAGAAAAAATAAATGTTTGGATCATTTATTGGGAAATCCATTTGATGGATGGTCCAAGAATTAATTAATTGGATTAGTTAATTTTTGGACTTAGAACCTTTAAATTAATTGGATTAATTTATCGGGTTTGGATTAATTAATTGATTGGATCAATTAATTAGAGTTCGGACTTATGTTTATTTAATTGGATTAATAAACTTAAGGGCTTCAATTGGATTGAGATTAATTGGATTAATTAATGCCCTATGGACTTTGTTTGGACTTAATTTAACTAGATTAAATAAAAGCCCAAGACTAGTAGTCCTAGTCCATGGAAAAAAATTCAATTTATAGCAAGTAAAGGGGGAATTAAAATCCTCCACATGTGAGGCACATGTGATCAGCCTTTATAGGTTTGGTGGGTGGTTTTATTTGCTATAATGGTGCATGGTTATGTAGAGAGTGGTGAGTGTATGTAGGTTGCTTTGGAAGTTAACTATAGAAGTTGAATTTTAAATTCAACAACACTACATACACAAAACCATTCACATAATTTAAATGCCTATGTCTTGCACGAATTTTTACCCTTTAAAAGCTCTGCAAATTCTATGAAAAACTCTCCTTTTTGTGTTCATACCTTTTGGAAAGGTTGAACTTAAAAATATTCCAAAAGACACTAAACAATAGTGTTGTTTTGGAAGTGTTTCTTCTTCTTTTCTCTACTTCTATCTAGCAATAGATTAGGGGATACACTCTTCCATAGTGTGGTGTGGACAACTTAGAGGAATTCTACGTTGAATTCTCAAGTGAACGGAACAAGAAAACGTAAAGGAACAAAGCTAGAGCCGGTGCTACGTTTGTAAAATAAAAGGTAGGTTCTCGTTTATATTTTTGTACATTTTGTTTTTATTCCTTTAGCCACATGTCTAGCATGTTTATTTATGTTTTTATGCTCTTGACAAACACCGAACGCCTGGGAACTTCAAAGGGAACACCCCTTTGAACCCGTTTAAGATTATGCCTTTAAATTCACGTTTTTTACGCTTCCATTGCGTTCCCGGTCCGTACACGATTCTTTCAACACCGAAAATTAGAATCCCGCTAGGGTAAAACAACAAAACTTGGCCAGTTGGTTGGCGAAGGTCCCGGCTAACTCCTCCCTAGGAAGGGGGGTCAACGAGCGGCGGTCTGCTGGGAGGATCAGCCCCCACAAGAACTCGATAGCAACCCTTGACTCTCTTTCCCTCTCTATTAGAAGGGACTGATGGGTGTACACCCCCAAGTCCGGAATGAAGCGTTGGAGCCGAGGAGAGGAGCCCCCAGAGGAAGGAGGAGGGGTTGTAGTCGATCGAGTGGATACCCGCAAGGAGCCCCCCCCCCCCCCCCCAAGGGGGATGGCTAGAAGAGCCTCCCTTTGCCCGCTTAGGAGGACCACCATAGACAGGAGTGGTTGGGTGCTTCCCTTCCCATCACCTGGGGCAGGCGTCCCCTCTGGTGTCCGTGCAGCAGAAGGAGTCCCAGTCGGACTCCTATGAGCAGTTTTTTGAAGCAACATGTTAAACATGACCTTCTCTGCGCAAAAGAGAAAATATGAATTCAAAAAAATGCACAACATATAATGCAAGAATCAAGGAAACAAAAAGAAGAGGGTACCCAGGGGCTCCTCTATAAGGACCTCCTTGGGACTCAACCCAAACCGGAAGAGGATCCATTCCTCTATGAGACCCCTGACATCGTAAGGGTCCTCATTTAACTCCTCTAGAAAGGCAGAGAGGGCTGGCGGCCTATCCTTCGTAGCCACTGGGTCCACAGGTGGAAGATCATAAATCCACTCACAGGGGAAGGACTAGGGAAGAGGGGGCGCACGAAAAAGAAATTGCTCCTCCAAGACCTAGACGCACTCGGGGCAGGCAGGAACCGGAACCCCCTTTGGGGGAAGAAATGGAAGATGCCAGGCTCGGATTTTCTCAATTGAAAGCAAAAGGAAAAGTGTTGATTGGAGACGGGCCAACTGTGATACATAAAGATTATGGGGAAAACTAGCAAGAAGGCGGAAGGAGTTGGGGGTCAACATCTTGATAAAAGGAGTGGAGGGGAAACCTAAGGCTAGCCTTCAATTGGGCCCAATAAAAACACAAACAACTAGCTGAGGGATGCTGGGGTTCAGTAATGTACACTATCTGACTTGAATCTAAATTTAAAATATGAGAACTTATATTTTCTGAAACATATTTTAAAATAGAAAAGCAAATGGGTCTCAAATGGGTAAGACCCAAACTCTACCCAATTGCATGGATATAGTTTGGGTAAGACCCAATGGATATTTTATAGGGTGGGGTATGAGTAGGGTATGAAAAAATGACCATGGGTATTAGTTGGGTCCGAGTAGAGCGATACCCACCCATTGACTGGCCTAGACTCAAGTTCAAAGCCATAAAGATTAGATGTAAAAGTCTAATATCTTTTTATGGAGCGAAAAATTGGCTTGGGTCTAGTTGAAAGTAATAAAAATAAAATGTTAGGAAATAAAAGAGTGTAAATGAGTGAAATTGAGAGTGTTATTCCTCGTGTTTGTGTATATGGGAGAGATTAACATTGAAGTTCAATGTGTAAAACACTAAGTACGAAATTAAAGTCTTCATTCACTAAAATTGTAGCATGATGAATGTGAAAGTTGTAGTGTGAAGGTAAAACTTGTTTTCTCCAGCTGGGGGAGCTCTCAATTTGTAGGCAATCCTTAGTTGGTTGGATAAAACTGAATCCCCCATAGGTTTGGTGAAAGACTCCCATGTATTTGGTGTAGCATTATCTCAAAGTGGTTGGATAAGGTTGAATCTCCACGGATTCGGTGGAAGGTCATCTCCCAGCAATTTAGGAATCCCCCAAATTCGTGGAGGGTTATCTTCCAGTGGTTGGAGACACCTCCCTCCCGGATTCAGTGGATGGTTATCCCCCAACAATTAGGGGATCCGCGATCCTCGAGGACGATTGGGGGTCTGTTGTCGATGAGGGCAACTTTTGGGGATAAGGATGCTTTCATGGATTTTTGATGAGGTGGTTGAGGAAATGCCTTCCCCTAGCCGAAATTCAAAATTTTAGGATTCCGAGGTTACTTCTGGATGGGGGCGCCACATGTCCCATCCGAGGTGGCTAGTCGTTATTTGATTCTATATGGTGTGTCTCTAGAGATTCTATGTGGAACAACCTAGGCCACCTGTGGACGCCACGTGATATGCGCTTTTACATTGGATGGGGAATTCCAAGTGCTTAAGCTTCCTTGTGGGGCTACGATACTCTCTTGGTTCTAGGCCTTCTTGGATCTAGGTCGCTTGGCGGGTTTTTTTTCCTAGGGGCACCTCCTGCTAGACTCCCTAGGGGCTCTACTCGGACAGGGCTCTTTAGGCACCTTAGGTCCTTACCCAAACTATGCCTCTTGGGGAAACCTTGTGCCTTGCATTCTTTGGGCTATCGCGATCTCTTATTCCTTTTTTTACCTCTTTGGCCTTTTTGGCCAGCTTATTTCTATGGGCGTCATTCAGCCCCCACACTAATAGGTGGAGACTTTGCCACTTATTATTGTACGTGTCTTCGTCTAGCAGAGGGAAAAGATTGGCCCGAAGAGGGAGACATTTGTTTTTGTGCTTTCTTGCAAGAAAATGTTAGTGGTAGAAGCATGCTTAGAAGAAAAAGGGCTTACTTCATGCTAGCATAGGAAAAAATTATTTTTAAGGTGCCTATGCAAGGCGGGGCCTAGCAGGTGCCTTATGTGCCTACTTGGATGTAGGCTTTTATTTTCCTATAAGAGAATGTTAACAATAGAGATATGCCTACTATGAATAGGGCTTTTGTGCCTTAATAGAGTTAGAGTTGAGTGTCTCCATGGAGGAGGGCTTATTTGAGGTCAGGGCTCGACTTAGGGACCTCGTCGGAGAAGGGATGAGGTGTCTGTCCGGAGCAGATTTAAGTGTATCCACGGAGAAGGGCTTAGGTGCCTGCACGAAACATAGTTTACGTGCTTTCCCGGAGAAAGACCTAGCTGCCTGCAGGGAACAGAGCTTACGTGCTTCCTCGGGTAAAGGCTTAGGTGCCTGCGCGAAGGAGGGCTTTGATGCCTCTTTAGAGTAGGGCTTATGTGTTTGTGTGAAAACAATCCTTTTTTGCCTCCACAAGGAGGGAGTTTTTTTTTTCTTTTTTTGTGCCTCCACGGAGAAGTGCTTATTTATTCTGCATGGAGTAGGTCTTGTGTTCCCGTTCCTTGTGTTTTTCACCAAGGACTTTCTTCTAGTATTTTTTAGCCTCCTTCTTGTTAGTGTATTTTAAAGTTCGGGCTAAAAGATTGTCAAAATTGGAGCGGGCGTCTTAGCTAAGGACTTGAAGAAGTCCCCATCTTGTAATCCCTGTGCAAAAGCACAGGTAGCAAAACGGACCTCCAGGGACGCTAAATTAAAAGGTTGGAGATAGTCCCATCAGTGCTCTCATTCCTTTCGTGTATGGAACAAAGTCTCATAGTTGTCTTGCAAACATCATTTACTACTGGAAAATTGATGTAGAAAGAGAGATCGAAATTCTCTTAATGGTCGAATTGATCCCATGGGCAATTGGTTGAACCACTGTTGGGCGGACATCTTAGAATCGGTTACCAGAAAGCAAACTGGTTTGGTAATTCTGGAAATTATTCATCGATCTTTATTGAAAGTAATATTGGCATGATAAATAGAGCGAGTATTCATATATGGCATTAGTGTTTGTTGTGCTCACTGCTCACGTTAAACGGTGTTTTAACGTCACAAAAAATACCCATATATTGAATGGTTAAACCCGTGGAGTTGGCCTGCGCATAGGTTGGCGGCTATGAGACCAACTTCTAATGATCGGTTTAAAATATTCCAAATCAAGGATCTTGAGACTGGACATCAAGAGTTCTAACGAGACTTAGACTAAATATTGCACCAAGGTCTAAACTGATAATTAGTTAGTTTTCAACTAGTAAATCGAACGGTGCACACCCTTAGCTGAAGTACAAGCGGATCCGCCCCGAGAGCGCGAGCGGAAGCGTGAGAATGCAGAAATTAAAAATATTTTAAAGTATAATCGTGAAATCCCAAGGGGTGTACCCTTGGTTGCTCAACCGGGCGTTCGATGTAGGATGTATCAATATTAAAAACATATATTGAACATCGAGCATAGATGAAAACATAAACTACGAAAGCGTAATAAACCGCTACCTTTGTGGTTTTCACGTGTGCCGCTACTTGCTTTGTTCCTCTCCGGAATGTCCACAAAAGTTCAAACGTATCAACTCTCCAAAGGTGATCCACACCATACCGGAAGAAACTCTCGTTTTCCTTGCTAGAAGAAAACGGGTTTCGAAGGACTCGGTTTAAGAAGATGAACACTATTGATTAGTGTTCTTCTTAAACTTACTTTGTTCTTCCCTTTGGTCCAAGATCGAATGTAGAACACTAGTAAAAGGGAGAGAGAGTGGCCGAAAGTTAGAGGAGAGGGAGAGGTGATTTTTCTTCTACTTTTCCTAGAAAAGATAAATAATGAATCTCTTACATAGGTGTTAGTATATACTCATATATATACATAATTAATGTGATTATTGGAATGTGTCTAGGTTCATCCAAGGATGTCCAGATACATCCCAATCAATCACCATTAATTCTTCAATCAAGCCTACCAATTTTTAAGGTATGATCAAATCATACCAAAACGGAAGGGCTTGATTGGAGTTGATTTGTCCCTTACCAAAAGAGACAAGTCAACTAACACCTAGCATCCAACATGGCCGATTTTCGCTCCCTCCAGGTGGCAATTTTAGGACATGCCTATTTAGAGAAAAAGACCAACTTCTTCTTATTCCAAAATAGGAATTAGTACACCTCTCGGGTCAAAATTCAACAGACCGAGTTTTACCGTAATCCAATTACGATGAACCCAAAATTAAATCCAATTTAATGTCCACTTAAATAATTCACGTTAATCTTTTAATCCAATTAAAAGATCCAACATCTCAACTTTCGATATTAATCGATAAATCCTATTTACCCATTAAACGAGGGCCAGATACAATATCGGCCCGTCCATCCAATGGACAATTCCTTAAGTAATCCAATTACTTATTCATCCTCAACCTTCTCGGTGATTTGTGTGTGACCCTTTAGGTTCACCCTCAACTAGACTTGGGCCCGTGTCCCACAGGGCCTGTTACCATGGGTGGCTGTCTAGCAACGGTCCATGGCACTAGAGACTAGGTGAATGTTGGCGTGAACATTTAGGCGCCGATTCCGTACGGGTACGATCCTTCCGTCTACCATATCCCGGCCTTTGTCTATGGTATGGAATTGGGCATCGGTTCCCATCCTTGACTAGGCATCTATGCTTAATACTCGAGACTACGCATGCCTCATTGTGTCGACACAAGAAACCATTCCCTGTTCGACCAACCACTGTGGCCACAGCTTTAAACAGCATGAACGTGTCTCCGAGTGCGTAGGAGATACTTCTATCACATACTGACAGAGGATGGATCCTCTTCTTGGAATCCACCATCCTCGCTACACATTCTGACTGCACTGGACAAGGCTTATAATGATCATCTTACAGAATGATCACCTCTCACCAGATCCAAGATACAACTGTCCGGTGTACGTGACTGTCATGGTTCCTCAAGTCTGAGGCTACTCCCGTACTATCGGAACCGGGAAATTCCAATCATACCGACCAAGACTCCAAGGTTTCTATATGATGATCCCCGCGAGTAAGTATAGTCGGCTCGATCCTAGTCGACCAACCCATCAAGATCGTGTAGGCGTGCCACGCCTGTCACCGATGAAACGCGATACTTATCCAATGAACACGACTCTTGATGCAAGTCTCTATAGGACTCTCGATGCCCTGTCTCGAGGTCCTCGACTTGGAACCTTTCAAACCCAACTCTTAATCAGTTGGTTTCATGACCACCATCCAATGCGTGGCCCAACTGCATAAGTTGTTAATCGTGGTCTGTGGGCTTTGTTGCGATATATGTAAAATACCATTTTAGCATATGGAAAATGAGTGCAACAAAGAGAATATGAAAATAACGAATACTCATTTTATTCATTACATAATATTACATTACATCGAGTTGTCAAATAGGTTACAAAACGCCAAACCTATTAGCTTTCTGGTCACCTATTCTAACAATCTCCCACTTGACCTAAAGCCAATCACCCATTGACCCCAAACCCATCTTATCCAGATGCTGAGTACGGGCAACTTGCGACACGGGCTTAGTAAGTGGATCTGCTATGTTTTCTGCGAAGCTGACTCGGTCCATTCGAACGTCACCCCTGCTGACCATCTCTCTGAGCAGATGGTAGCGTCTAAGAATATGCTTGGATTGGTGATGAGATCTCGATTCCTTTGCTTACGCTATAGCCCCGTTGTTATCACAGAAGATAACCACTGGCTCAGCGATGCTAGGCACTACACCCAACTCTTGGATGTAGCTCTTCATCCAAACCTCCTCCTAATTAGCAGCTTTCGAAGCTGCTATGTATTTAGACTCTGTGGTGGAGTCCGCCGTGGTAGCCTGTTTGGAACTCTTCCAAGCAACCACGCCACCATTTAGTCTGAACACAAAACCAAACTGAGACTTGGCATCATCGTCATTCGACTGGAAGCTAGCATCGCTATAGCCTTCCGATATCAATTCTCCACCACCGTAGATCAAGAACATGTCCTTAGTCCTTTTCAAGTACTTCAGGATAGTCTTGACTGCACTCTAGTGTGCCTCCCCAACACACGACTGATATCGACTAATCACGCTCAAAGCGAAAGCCACATCAGGTCTAGTGCACTGGACAGCGTACTGAATGCTGCCTATGGCTGAAACATAAGGGATGTCCAACATCCGCTTATGCTCCTCATCAGTCTTAGGAGACTGCTTCTTGGACAACTTAATTCCATGCCTCATAGGAAGGAATCCTCGTTTTGAGTTCTCCATCTTGAATCTCTTCAAGACTTTCTCAATATACGAGGAATGGGCCATTCCTAACATTCTTCTAGATCTATCTCTGTAGATCTTGATGTCAAGGATGTAGGACGCCTCGCCCATATCCTTCATGGAAAATTGTGTTGACAACCAAGCTTTAGTTGTTCCCAACATCTTAGCATCATTCCCAATAAGCAAGATGTCATCCACGTGAAGCACCAGAAATGCAACTGAGCTCCCACTGATCTTCTTGTATACACAAGGATCAGACTCGTTTTTGGTGAAATCATATCCCCGTATGACTTTATCAAAATGTATGTTCCAGCTTCGGGAAGCTTGTTTGAGGCCATAAATGGACCTTTGGAGACGGCAGACCTTCTACTCTTCTCCAACAAATATGAAACCTTCCGGTTGATCCATATAGATCTCTTCCTCTACGAAAACCGTTGAGGAAGGCGGTTTTCACGTCCATCTGCCATATTTCATAGTCATACCATGCAACTATGGCAAGCAGTATCCGAATGGACTTAGCCATTGCTACGGCCGAGTAGGTTTCCTCAAAATCGACCCCAGGTCGTTGAGTGTAACCCTTCGCCACAAGCCTGACTTTGAAGGTTGTAACTTCCTCGTCAACTCCAAGCTTACGTTTGTAGACCCATTTACACCCTACAAGTTTTACCCCTTTGGGTGGGTCTACTATGGTCTAAACCTGGTTTGTACCCATCGAGTCCATCTCGAATTTCATGGCCTCAAGCCACTTAACCGAATCGATGTCCGACATCGCTTCTCCGTACATCTTTGGATCACTATCCAACTGACTGGTCAGGCCCAGAAATCCATACCTATCAGGTGCTTGGGATACTCTAGCCGACCTTCGGAGGACTGGAACATTATCAGTGGAAAACTACCGGCTCAGATGTCACTCCCGCCTTATAGGTACCTCACTTGATTCCTCAAGGAGTACCTCATCGCGTCGACTATCCGATGGAAAATCCTTTTCCAAGTTCACTGCGTTTCGCGAGACAAAAACCTTTTGCTCGGAGGGATCATAGAAATAATACCCCGCAGTTTCTTTTGGATACCCGATGAACCTGCATAAACTAGACCTCGAGGCCAGTTTTATCTCCCACTTATCTCTTGACATATGCGGGGAACCCCACACTTTCAAGTATTTATAGGAGGCAGGCTTGCCATGTCATATCTCATATGACATTTGGGATATCTTCTTAGATGGCACCAAGTTCAAAACTTTGGCCGCCGTCTCAAGAGCGTATCTCCAGAAGGATAAGGGGAGTTTGGTAAAACTCATCATGGATCGGACTATATCCAACAAGGTCCGATTCCTCCTTTCAGACACACCATTAAGCTGTGGTGTTCCAGGAGGGGTCCACTGAGAGAGAATCTCATTCTCATTTAGATAATCAATGAATTCACCACTCAAATACTCTCCACCTCGGTCCGACCGAAGGACTTTGATCTTTCGACCGGTTTGGTTCTCTACTTCAAGTTTGTACTCCTTAAACCTTTAAAAGGCTTCAGACTTGTACCTTATCAGGTAAACATAACCATACCGTGAGTGATCATCGGTAAAGGTTATAAAGTACGAGTACCCACCTCTAGCCTGAGTATTTAGTGGTCCACAAATGTCCGTATGAATCAAATCCAACAGACCATTGGCTAGCGTACTTTGTCCAACAAAGAGTTTCTTGGTCATCTTTCCTTTCAGACAGGATTTGCATGTCGGTAGGTTGTCCAAAATATCTATTTTTAGACTTTTTGAGTCCACCAACCTTCTTTATCCTATCTTTAGAAATATGACCTAACCTCGCATGCCATATCTGTGCGTTTTCATGATTATCATGTTTTCGTTTGTGTTCCGCAGTCATAATCTAATTAGACTGTTGAAGTATGTACAGACCGTTCACCAATGTACCAAGTAGATGAGAAATACCATCTTTTATAATATAAAAACCGTTTTTATTGATGGTAAAGGAATATCCCTCCTTGTCAAGGATCGGGATAGATACAATATTTTTAATCATGCTAGGTACATAGAAACAGTCGTTCAGTATAATCCTAACATGACTACTAATGGCTAACTCCATTGATCCTACGGCTCCCGCAGCAACGGCCTTGCTATCGCCTAGCCTCAAGATCATCTCATCCTTGGTTAGCTTTCTGCTTCTTTGCAGTGCCTGCAAATCATTGCAGATGTGAGTATCACACCCGATATCCAATACCCATGAAGCAGAATTAGTTATCATCTTTACTTCAACCACAAACATACCTGGGTTGGAGAGTAGTTGTGGGCACTCCCTCTTCCAATGCCCCTATCCTTGGCAATACATGCAGACATCATTAGCCTTGGACCACTGAGAACCACGGGCCTTCCCTTTCCCTTTGTCCATCCCCATCGGGGCAACATGGGCACCTGGAGCGCGAGCAGGGGCCGCAACCGTCTTCCCTTTTCCCTTCTTCCTCTTCCAACGTCCGGTCCTCTTACCATTCGCCTTAGAGGTTGAAGCCTCTCCTATCAATACTGACGGCGCCGACTTGTGGGTCGTTGCCTCGTATTGGACCAGCATGTTGATCAACTCATGAATAGATTCTCAAGTCCATTCATGTTGTAGTTTACAACAAACGGGTCATAGGACGGAGGAAGCGACTGGAGGATCACGTCAATGTACGTGTCATTGTTAAGCCCAGCTTTAAGGTTCTCAAGTTTCTCCACTAGGTAGAGCATCTTAACCCCATGACTCTGTACAGACGATCTTCAGTAAGCTTGGTGCCAAAGAATGCTTTTTTGTCAGCATATCTAATATGCCTATCCGGAACCGCATAAAATTCGTTCATGCGGAGCATTATGACAGAGACGTTGTCCAGCCTCTCATATTGCTTCTGGATGTCGTTCGAAATCGAAGCCAATATGATACTGCGCACTTTTCGATTGTCCTCATGCCATTTCTCGAACGTCAAACGTTCTTCTGGCGTGGACCCCTCCGTTAAGTCGCCTGGCGGCGGCTCGGCCAAGACGTAGCCTTGGTTCTCGAAATCGAGGACAATCCTCAAGTTTCTCAGCCAGTCCGAGTAGTTCGTTCCATTAAACTTATTAGTCTCAAGTATCGTGGTCAACGGATTCTTAGACATATCTATTTATAAAAAAAATATAAAGCAGAAATTAGCAGATGATGGTAATACTATTATTCAAGTTGAAGACATGGTCTTTTAGTCTTTTAACCCTCCCACTATATATACGAAAGTCCACCACTCTCAAGTGGAGTTTTGGGAAACCATTTCCTAGTGGTTTTGGGATCCACAAGCGTAATCTCCATGCCCCGCTTTTACGATTCACATGAAGAAGACCTCGTGGGAGATATCCAATATCATTCTCATCCCATTAGATTCCCAAGATGTTTTGCCTCACCTATTCGCATGGTTCTGAGGACTCCAAGCGAACCATGTTACTCAGTGTTGGGCTCGACCCATCAACCAAATCATGCCTCAAACTGATGCCCCCAACAACTCGTGAGACAGGAAAACAGGGAGTGCAATCTCTTTGTTCACAATAATGGTGCACCTTTCCCCTAGTCCAAGTATGCCACGACTCGTTAGACCACACTTGGGTGCTCAATCGGGCGTTTGATGTAGGATGCATCAATATTAAAAACATATATTGAACATAGAGCATAGATGAAAACATAAAACTACGAAAGCGTAATGAACCGTTACCTTTGTGGTTTTCACGTGTGCCGCTACTTGCTTTGTTCCTCTCCGGAATGTCCACAAAAGTTCAAATGTATGAACTCTCCAAAGGTGATCCACACAACACCGGAAGAAACTCTTGTTTTCCTTGCTAGAAGAAAACGGGTTTAGAAGGACTCGGTTTAAGAAGATGAACACTATTGATTAGTGTTCTTCTTAAACTTACTTTGTTCTTCCTTTTGATCAAGATCAAATGAAGAACACTAGTAAAAGGGAGAGAGAGTGGTCGAAAGTTAGAGGAGAGGGAGAGGTGATTTTTCTTCTTCTTTTTCTAGAAAAAATGAATAATGAATCTCTTACATAGGTGTTAGTATATAGTCATATATATACATAATTAATGTGATTATTGGAATGTGTCTAGGTTCATCCAAGGATGTCTAGATAGATACCAATCAATCACCATTAATTCTGCAATCAAGCCTACCAACATTTAAGGTAGATCAAATCATACCAAAAGGGAAGGGCTTGATTGGAGTTGATTTTGTCCCTTACCAAAAGAGACAAGTCAACTAACACCTAGCATCCAACATGGCCGATTTTTGCTCTCTCCAGGTGGCAATTTTCGGCCATGCCTATTTAGGGAAGAGGTCCAACTTCTTCCTATTCCAAAATAGGAATTAGTACACCTCTCGAGTCAAAATTAAACGGACTGGGTTTTACCTTAATCCAATTACGATGAACCCAAAATTAAATCTAATTTAATGTCCACTTAAATAATTCTCGTTGATCTTTTAATCCAATTAAAAGATCCAACATCTCAACTTTCCATATTAATCGATAAATCCTATATACTCATTAAACGAGGGCCCGATACAATATTGGCCCGTCCATCCAATAGACAATCTCTTAAGTAATCCAATTACTTATTCATCCTTCGAAATTGACTCTAAGTCAATTTCTCAACCTTCTCGGTGATTTGTGTGTGACCCTTTAGGTTCACCCTCAGCTAGACTTGGCCTGTGTTACACAAGGTCCCGTTACCATGGGTGGCTGTCTAGCAACGGTCCATGGCACTAGTGACTAGGTGAATGTTGGCGTGAACATTTAGGCGTTGATTCCGTACGGGTACGGTCCTTCCGTCTACCATCTCCCGGGCTTAGTCTAAGGTATGGAATTGGGCGTCGGTTCCCATCCTTGACTAGGCATCTATGCTTAATACTCGAGACTACGCATGCCTCATTGCGTCGACACAGGAAACCATTCCCTGTTCGACCAACCACTATGATCACAGCTTTAAACATCATGAACGTGTCTCCGAGTGCATAGGAGATTCCTCTGTCACATACTGACAGGGAACGGATCCTCTTCTTGGAACCCACCGTCCTTGCTACACATTCTGACTGCACTGGACAAGGCTTATAATGATCATCTTACAGAATGATCACCTCTCGCCAGATCCAAGATACAACCATCCTGTGCACGTGACTGTCATGGTTCCTCAAGTCTGAGGCTACTCCCGTACTATCGGAACCGGGAAAATCCAATCATACCGACCAAGACTCCAAGGTTTCCATATGATGATCCCCGCGAGTAAGTATAGTCGGCTCGACCCCAGTCGACCAACCCATCAAGATCGTGTAGGCGTCCCACGCCTGTCGCCGATGAAACGCGACACTCATCCAATAAACACGACTCTTGATGCAAGTCTCTATAGGACTCTCTATGCCCTGTCTCGAGGTCCTCGACTTGAAATGTTTCAGACCCAACTCTTAATCAGTTAGTTTCATAAACACCATCCAATGCGTGGCCTAACTGCATGAGTTGTTAATCGTGGTCTGCGATATATGTAAAATATCATTTTAGCATATGGAAAATGAGCGCAACAAAGAGAATACCAAAGTAACGAATACTCATTTTATTAATTACATAATATACATTACATCAAGTTATCAAATAGATTACAAAACGCCAAATTTATTAGCTTTCTAATCACCTATTCAAACTATAGCAACCGGTGACCAATAATATGGCTAGGTGGATACAGATGTTTGAAAGTTTTGGAAAATTTTAATACATATTTAACACTTGAATTGGAATGGAAGGTCTCAATTTGATAAAACCCATAGTCACTCAAAGTTAAGTATAGTTCATTCAATTTCTTTATAAACTCTTTTCATTCAATTATTCACTTCAATAGTTGCAAAAATTGAATTTTCAATGGAGTTGTTGTCCTGTTCTTACTAGCAGCCGGCCTATGTTTGTAGCAAGCAAAGCAGTAGCAGCATATACTCGAAAGAACCGAATTCCAGCACTGAATTCTGAAATTACCTCTTCAATTCTGCGCAATATTCTTGCTAATTTGAGTTAGAGTTTCTGAGCCAGGAAGAATTCCGGGCCTACCGCCGATGGACTTCGAGAAGATAAAAGTCGACAATCCCATCGTAGAGATGGATGGTTAGTTCCATGTTCCCAATACATTCTGTTTTTCTGTCTGGTCATCTCTTCTCTTTCGATTTCTTTTCCTGCCGATTGTGCCGGATTCTTGTCTGGAAAATGAAAATATTTGGGGGTTTGTCGCCTCATGGCGTTGGTTCCAATTTAGGTTAGACTGGATGTGATTAGGGGAAACAGAGTCGTATGATGTAGCAGATGGAATTGCTTTTTAGAGCTGGAGAATTTATCCTGGTTAAACCTAGTAGAACGCTGTTGATGTTGTACTCACTTCCTTGATTAATTGGCTGGCAGTGCTGATGTCTTGTAGTAATAGTTGCGTTTTTCATTTTTAACGCCATGGAAAAAGATTTTCACTCTGCCCTATGAGTTCTGGGCATGTCGGGTGAGGTTTAGAAATTTTGATGATGGATATGGATCAAAGGGTCGCTTGCTTGGTTTTGAGGGAAGATGCTGACGATAAGGTTACCTTTGGTGATTAAATGAATTGGAGTACCAAATATCACAGGTCCAAAGCCCTTTTTATACAAGGTGTTCCAGTTGATTTATTATACATGTTCTACCCACGTTAGCTTCTCTGTTTTTTGATTTTTCAAGTATTCTATGGACCGACACTGACCAATGTGTTTTGAGAGTATCTCTGTAGCTTTATCTATCTTTGTTTCCTTTAAGAACAATTTACTTGTTTTCCTTGAGGAATTCCCTGTATTGTGCATAAAGTGGGACTATGTGACTTCGATGTATCTGCAAATTGGGCATAGTGATTTAAATGGAGGGTTTGGTGCAGGTGATGAAATGACTCGAGTGATCTGGAAATCTATCAAAGAAAAGGCATGTATGGTTATTTTATCCTTGTTGCTAATTGGAACATCACCATGCACGAGTCCTAATGATTTTATACAATTTACAGCTTATATTTCCTTTTCTGGAGCTAGACATAAAGTATTTTGACCTTGGTCTTCCTCATCGTGATGCCACGAATGATAAGGTTACAGTTGAAAGTGCAGAGGCCACGCTTAAGTATGTAATTTGTTTTCAAGTTCTTATGTTTTCATTCTGAAAGATTCAGGGGAAAGAATTTCTTGCTTGATCTATGGATTTTCAGTACGGAGCATGAAATAACAAATTTTCATTTCATCTTGTTTTAGACCATAAGACCTTGCACTGTTGATGTGGATTCAGTTAATTGAAACCAAAACATACAGGCTCCTGGATCATAAATTTCAGAACTAAATAAGTTTCCAATTTTTCGCTTCTGCAGATTTATGGCTAATCCTTTTTTTTTTTTTTTTTTATCTTTTGGGAAGAGGAAATTTATTAATAACCCAGAATAATGCTTATATTGAGAATAAGGACTTCTATCCTTGCATTAATTAGTTATACCTTCACTCACCCTAGACAAACAAGAACATGATTTTTTGCATATTCTGCATTTGGCTTATTGATCCGCTTGTTTGGTTATCCATACAGCATATATTAGCTGTTCATGTCTTCAACTTTTGGCATCCTTTGGCCTATCTAATACCAAACTCTAAAAGTTTTTCCTGAACTTTCTGCTCTGAGTGAAACTCAGAAATCTTATTGACCTTTCCGTGTCTCTCCTTTGACGACTCTAGGTACAATGTGGCAATTAAATGTGCAACCATTACTCCAGGTATGTGTTTTTAGGTCGCTTAGTGTCAGTCCGACTCATTGTATATTTAACTCCACCATTCAGATCTAGCCAGACTATATTATATTCCTTCCAGTCAACACTTGGCGAAACCATTATTCACTGGATTGTTGTTGATGATCAATGTTCCTTTGGCTAAACATATAATTGAATTATCACATCCACATCACAGCTCCACTTGTTACTATCCATTTTAATTTGTTTGTCCTGGTTGTATTTTATGTTTATATTTTTATAACTCTTTTGACTGATTGAATAGATGAAGCACGTGTTAAAGAGTTCAACTTGAGACATATGTGGAAGAGTCCAAATGGAACCATTCGAAACATCCTAAATGGTTGAAAAAGTATCTTAGAAGTTTCTTGATTTCGAATCTTCATTTGATTGCAAATTTTGACTGGAAATGTGATTTTCACTTGCTACAGGGACAGTATTCAGAGAACCTATCATATGCAAGAATGTTCCTCGGCTTGTTCCAGGTGCTTATTGTGAGTTACTTGGAGTTACAACTAAAGCTTTTCTTCCCTTGCTAATGTTAGCTACAAAATTTTGCCTATTCTTAGGTTGGACGAAACCAATATGCATTGGGAGACATGCTTTTGGTGATCAATATCGAGCTACAGATCTAGTCATTCAAGGACCTGGAAAACTTAAAATGGTGTTTGGTATACTTGCAACCGTTATATAGTTTCTGAATAGTTTTCTATACATATAGATTTAGGTGTTCAACATAGCACTTAACTGAATTAAAGTAGACTCGTCTTTTGGAGTCATATTGCTCTCAAATAATAAAGTGACATATGATACGTGTTGCAGTGCCTACTAGGGCTGAAGAGAGCACAGAGCTGGAGGTGTTCAACTTTACGGGGTCTGGTGGTGTAGCTCTGTCAATGTATAACACTGATGAGGTCTGAATCTATAACTTACCATTGAGTGCCTGTTATCATCTTGTTTATGTCACAGTAGTAATGGTGACGTGATGGCATAGAGCTTATAACACCAACCCAAGCTAACACTTCATTTACACTACACAAGTCCAGCTTGACTTCAGATCTGCCTGTACAGACCAGTTAAGCAGCATTGTTATTTTTATTTCTGTCTTTCTCTTTTTACTTTTTGAGGAGAGAACTTTCATGATTGAGATCATATTTTGAGGACAGACGAAAAAGGTTTTAACTCTATGGAGAGTTCTGAAAATGCAGAACCAGGTGAAAGAGTTTCTAGCTATATTTTTTACAGGCATTTTCTTTTTCCTTCTGCCCTCTACGCCCCCCCGGATAATCGGAAATATGTGGAAACACCTTAGCAATCTTGTTGTGTGGGACTCTCCACCTACTGAGATCCTCCCGTTTTGTGATAAGATAAACCCTAGTGTCTTGTGTATGCCCTTTACTACCAAACACAATGCATGCAGAAGACTGATAGTTCTGGCTTACACTAGATTATATTTATTCCAGTGGGTAGCCAATAGAAAACTCTCTCTAGTCTCTAGGAATGATTTGGGCCTGGAAAAAATAAAATTGAAATTTTGACTGATGACGCGGACTTGAAAGACCAAAAATATTTTACTGCGTTTACTCACAGAAAGGTCATCAATTACCTTCTAGAATTACCTTGTAACTTTTGCATGATGATAGGAGTGACATACTTCCAATTGCGCAGTCTATTCGTGCTTTTGCGGAGGCTTCAATGAACACTGCTTACCAGAAGCGGTGGCCTCTTTATCTTAGCACCAAAAATACAATTCTAAAGAAGTATGATGGAAGGTAGTCATTTTCTTTTGTCTAGTATCCTAAGTTCTACATTTCGTGCTATCCTCCACCATTTGTGAATTGAGTTCTCCTTTTCCTCTACATTTTTTCTTCTTCTGCTCATTTCTTTGATTTCAATTCCTGAAGATTCATGGAGATCTTCCAGGAAGTTTATGAAAGAGAATGGAGGTCCAAGTTCGAGGCTGCTGGGATCTGGTAAAACTCAGTTTATGAAAGAGGAGGAGTCCACTTTTGGTATCTTTTTAATTGATTTACTCTCTTGATACAATAGGTATGAGCATCGCCTTATAGATGATATGGTTGCTTATGCCCTAAAGAGCGAAGGAGGTTATGTTTGGGCATGCAAAAATTACGATGGCGATGTCCAAAGTGATTTTTTAGCCCAAGGTTTGTAAAATCTTTTGTACATCTAGCTTTAGCCCAATGAACCCTTGCCGTTCCTCTTATTCTCATTGCATTAAATTTGAGGTTACAAAGTGCTCATTTGTCTTGATGCAGGATTTGGATCTCTAGGTTTGATGACATCAGTACTAGTATGCTTGCTATATAATCGATCTCTTCCATCTCGTTCTCCCTTTTATGTTGTACCCTTACCAACTTCGTGGTGTTCCAATAGGTATGCCCAGACGGAAAGACAATTGAGGCAGAGGCAGCACATGGCACAGTCACACGCCATTACCGTGTTCATAAAAAAGGAGGTGAAACTAGCACAAATAGCATAGCCTCAATCTTTGCCTGGTCACGGGGACTTGCACACAGGTAGCAGATTGATTTTCTCGTGTTCTGGTGCTATTAATGATTCATTATTGCTTATATATTAACGCATAGCGTCTTTGGCATTTCCAGGGCAAAACTAGACAACAATTCCAGACTCCTGAATTTCACAGAGAAACTGGAGGCTGCCTGCATTGCAAGCGTTGAGTCTGGAAAGATGACCAAGGATCTTGCCCTTCTTGTTCATGGACCTAAGTGAGTACAAATTTTCCTGTTCGATTTCCGGTCTTATATATTATACGTTCCTCTAGCATGGCTGTGTTTCTTGCAGGGTGAGTAGGGATCGGTATTTGAATACTGAAGAGTTCATTGACGCGGTTGCTGAGGAATTGAGACGTAGACTACTGCCGAAAAAGGCAAAGCTATGATCGATCACTCACTAGCATTGTGCAGTGCACGGGAAGAGTATCTGAACTCGGGACGTTTCTTTTCCCTATCTATGTATAATGTGAAGCTAATGTCCGTATCGGTCCTTCTACTATCAATAATGACGACGACAATGTGATTGATTCCATCACGGAATTTTCAGACATGGTTTATGTGATAGTAGAATCAAGAATGGCTCAATAATAGCAAGCAGTAGTACTTGCTGTTGCTGCTGTAAACCACTGCTGAGACGCATTCTTACATTACTCATCAAAAACATAAAGGCAGGCATTCTTACATTGCTTCAGTGATCCTTTGTCCTAATGCCAAGTGTTTAAGTGTTGGATTTGTTTGCTTCTGCCACATTTTGGAGCATAGAATTAGTAGCTATTAATACTGCTAATCCGTAGTGTAGTTTGTTTTACACAAATTACTCTCGATTTTTGGATAATTGTACATATACTTACTAAAAACATCAACATTATTCACACAAACTATTCATGCTTTTTTAAAAATTACACACTTCCTAAAAATGTCAATATTGTTACACAAACTACTGTTTGTTTGCTGCCAGGAATAATTTTTGTAATTATACAAAAAAATAGGAGTGATTTGTGTATGATGTTTACAATTTTAGAGTAACTACCAAGGTGCATGGGTGTTGCGCGAGGATAATTAATATTTATTTTATTCTTTTTAAAAAATAGGCATAAAAATTATAAATATTTTATAAATTTTGAATTGTTTTGAAAAATGTAATTAATAATAATTAGTTATATAAGTAATAAAATAATAATTATATGGTATATAAATAATAGCAACTTATTAAATTTTTTTATGAATTTGAAAAATATAATTAATAATAATTATTTATATAAGTAATAAAATAATAATAATTATACGGTATATAAATAATAGCAACTTATTAAGTTTTCTTATGAATTGTCATTAATGAATATATAGTTTTATGAAAAATTTGTGAGTTTTTTTTTTATTCTATTATTTTTCTGTATATCTCTTGACGTTTGTTTGTTTTCGTGTTACTAAGCTGATTATTTCGCGATATTATTGAGATATAATCTAATTTTGAATTTTTATGAAAAGTTTTAAGGAAAATATATTGTTCTATTGTGTAGGTTGTAGTAAATTATGCATTTTGTTATAAAACTTATCGTCTTTTTTTGGGCCAATTACTTCTCTTTTAGGCCTGCTTTACTTGCAAGGATTAGCCATGATATCATGGCTAATCTTTGCTAGTAATATGTTTACTTTTTTTAGCCCAGCCCGTGATTAGTGAAGGAGACCCGTGTGTTGGGGTGATAATTGCAAGATTAAAATTCACTTCTCCACCCTCAAATTATTTTATCACCATGGCCCACTTCTTTTGATTAATTCTCCGTTTCCCTTTATGTCCTCATCCTTTTTCTTTTTATACTCACTTTGCCCTTCGATTTTGATTTTATTACATCCAAAAAATTGGTCATGATGTGAGAACACATGCAAAAAAAATTTAGTGATGTGACAACACATGCAAAAATACTATTCACATACACAAAAGTCAAGATGAATAATAATTTACTTCTCAATATTCAAGTAAACAAAATACTAAACAATCTCACTTGCTCTTATCACACTTTTAATCATATTTTAGTCAATCCACACTTAATCCATACCCAAGAAGTAAAGGTGCCATAGTGGCTAAGTTCATATTACAGTTTACATATTTGAAGTCAATTTAATAATTTATTAAACTAAAGTTCAAAACACGAATATTCTCTTAATTTCAATCTATTTAAGTAATTGACATTAAAATAAATAAGAATAACTTTTCTTTCTTTTTTTTTTTTTACTAAATTCTTACTTCAATTTGACTCAATCTATATAGTTCATTTATTAAATATTTAAGAGTCCAATTATTGGTAAATTACACTATCGATTAGGACTCCTTGACATTGTTAATTTATGACCTTGTAAAATTGTATCCATTTTGTAATTTTATTAAGATTAGTTTAGTCATCATAAAAAAATTTAAAAACTAAAAACATTAAGTTTACTCATATACTTTATGATACTTTATTTTATAATTAAAATTTTATTCAATGAAAGATATAGAACACATATATAATCTATTTATTATTCAATGAAAGAAACGTAACACATATAATATATAATCTAATTTAACTTAATTTGTCTCAATCTCCATATTAGCTTTATATATATATAGAATACTAATTAAACATATTAGTGGAAATAATTAATAGTTTATATTCTGTGTTAATGTTATAATAAGTATTACAAAAAATATAATAAACATAAAACATGATAAGTTCATTTTAAGTTTTTATTTTGATAAAAATTGTTTAAAAGAGTTACTATTAAATTAAGTTTAAACTTTTTTTTTTATCGATATCGGTATATGGTGTACATAACATTTTAAACACATAACATAAGACCAAGTCAAATAATTTCATATGCTAAAATTTAATATATGCATTTTTTTAACTATTAAAAATAGTATTAAGTTTCTTAATCAACTAATATTCATATTCAATCAAGACTATGAAAATTAAAATTAAACTATTAATATCTAATAAAACTACAAAATTAATATTCATATTCAATCAAGACTATGAAAATTAAAATTAAACTATTAATATCTAATAAAACTACATTTTTGTAAACTGAATAATTTTTTATCAAGGCTACCATAATATTAAAATATTATAACAAAAATAATATTACAAAAAGAACATAAAAATAAAAGATTATTCCATTAATCACAACCCTCAAGTTTTTATCTTAATAAGAAAACTTATAATATATAGTTAAATACAATGACTTTAAATATAAATTTGGAACCTTAATTTTGTATATTAGATCAAGATTTTTTTATAATTTTTTTCATGGGCATATGTATCTTTAATTCTTATGCTAGTGTTTTATGTTTGGTGAGTATAATTCAAAACATAGTTATAAATTAAACTATATTAAATTCCTTTAATTAACCAATATGAGAATAAGAAAATAAGTATTACACAATAACACTTACAAAAGATCTATCTGTGTCTTTTTTCTCTGATAATTTCAATAATGAAACATAATAAAATCAAATTACAAACATACCAGAAGAAAAGTTTATTATTTACCCTTATTAGAAAAAATCAACAACAAATATTTATTAATTGTTTTGGCTCTCTTTTCCTATCGTTTATCTTTTATGTATTTTTCAGACCTTATATTATTTGATTAGCCTAATCAAACTTAAATATGAAAAGAGAATATAATAGTATAAAATAAATACCTTTCTTACTTTTCTATTCTAAATTTGAATATTTAAAAACTAAAATTTAAAGAAAAAATTGGTTGCAAAATTATTTACTCGATCAGGCTGGTTAATATAAATATGTAATATTACAAATTTAAGGTTAAATTACAATAATTATAGAATTAATCAAGTAAATAAGATATCATGAACAACTGATAGGTAAATGAAATTGAAAAGATGTATATCCAAATAATATTATAATTTAATATTATTTATCAAATCATTAATTTCTTTTGATTTTGTAACAAAGTTATATAGAGTTAAGATTTTATATTTTTTTTTCTATAAATTAATCTTAATTTATACTTTAGAATTATAATTAATGTACACTAATTAATTAGTGTAAAAAATTATAAAAGTATCACTTAATATATTATAAAAAGAAATAAATTTGATACAATTATAATTATTTCATAGGAAGTACTATATATGTTTGTCACCTATGGTTAAAAAGTCCTGGAACTTTAGTTTCATATGAATTGGTTTTATTTAAAAATCTAATGTAATCAAAATGTACGGTAAAAGAAAAACACATTGACAATATTAATAGAAGAATTAAGAACACCGAAAGGACACTTGGTATTATATTTAAACTATGTGGTTATTACAAGAAAGCCCATATATCCCTCCTTGTCTATTATTTGGAACATAATAATTATTATATTATTAGTCATTAGGGAAAATTATTGTAAAAAACTTTTTGAATATTTTATAAGTCTTGTGGTATCGATATGAATGTACTCTTAGATAAAATAAATATCTTGTTACGTACAAATTTATATTTATAATTAGAAATGAAAGTTGCATGTGATTGAATGATTACAATAACTTTTAAATTAAAATTTCCACAAACGCCAGCTGATAATTATCAAAAATCAAATGATTAATTTTCAGTTAAAAAAATTCACTTAATTAATTGCTCCCTCAAATTTCTTCAATGTCATTAGACTTATATATGATCTTCGAGTTTTTAAAGAAGGTAGGTTTTTACTTTCTGGATTTTGCCCTTATAAACTTTTAGATTTTATAATTAATTATTTTCATTATACTTTTCTTTCACCTCTACATTTGCGATGAGAAATCACCATTATTTCATGTGAAAAGATTGATACTTAATTTTTTTGTTCTTTTGACTTCTTTTGAAATTTTAGATCTTATCATTAATTCTCTATGTAATATTAATTTCCATCCATATATTAATTTGTTTGACTTATCAAGTATGATCTTAATATTTTTATTTTATTTTTTAATTCTTATGCCAATTGTGTTTAGAGTTATTTATGATATAATTCTCTACTAATTAAGTTTTCATTTGATTTGTCATGCCATTAAAAAAAATTAGGGAAACATGCTTTAAATTGATTAGTAATGCTTTGTGGAATGAATTGAAGCGCTACAAATTAATTTTTTTTTAACTTATTTTATTAATTTAGAGTTCAATTTAGAATTTAATGATATAGAACTTAAATTACATATTTCTAGAAAAAATATATTTGGTAGAATTTAAATAAATAGACCAAATACTTCAGTACAATATATATTCAATAGTTCAATTAATGGTCTCGTTCCATTAATTAGACATCAATAATATTATCTACAATGATATCAAATTATGTCACTGTAGTTTAATTTATGAGGTTATTTTAGCCATTATAAAAAATTAAGAAATAATTAAAAATATCCCAAATTAGTACTCATACTTTTAACTATGATATACATATACAACATAATATATATATAAAAATATGATTTAGTATATATAAATATTATATATAATAAATATTAGAATCCTATTATCATTTATTTTTTATATGATTATAAATCTAATTAGAGGGTAGTCTATACAACCAAAAGATTATATTAATTAATTACTTTACTTTTACAACCTTATATTTATAATAAAAAAATATGATTTAAATTAATCCATCTTTTAAATTTGCTTCACTAATGAAATAAAATTTTAATTTTTTTCTTAGTTGTGTAAATTAGAAAAAAAAATTTATTTTTCTTTTTTAACTCTTATACTAACTATTGCTAAAGTTGTTTCTTATATAACTTTCTTGTAATAATCTCTTTACTTTTCATTGTATTCCTCGTGTTGGTGGAAAATAGTTTAAATTGTCGAATTGAAATGAACTGGGTAGAATAAACATAAAAATCATTGATTAATCTTATTAACTTTGAGTCGAATTAAAAATAAAAATTTAGAGAAATTAATTACTCATTATTGAAAATGATGCAATAGAATCTTGTAGATCAAGTGATTATAAGTGCATTAAACATCCCACAAATCATAGGCTTACTTAATTCTTAGAATAAATTTTGAATAATATTATTATAATGATTTTATAATTATTATTATTATAAGTACAATTAATTATTAAACTACTTATGAAGTAAGTGATCTTATTCTAAGTTTGTTTTTCATAAAGAATTGATTAATTTTTAACATAAATTTATTCAAAGTCCTTGTTTCTAATCGAACTTTATTTTCGTTGAACTTACGGGATTACACTATTTAATTAGCTACCCAAAATATTATATGTTGACATATAAAATTATATTTTTTTGTAATTTTAATACTTTTAATCATTACAAAATTTTTTTTTAAAAAGAACATCTAAAGTTACTCATGTTTGTATAATTATCTTATTATAAAATTAAGGGTTAAATATAATTACTATCCCTAAAGTATTCATCCTACATCAATTACCCCCTTAAAGTATTAAAACCTTCAAAAACCCCCTGACCTTCTAAAACAATTAATTTTGAAATTCAAAAAGTTCCATTTTACCCTTACTAAAAATTGATTTATGAAAAAAAAGTTAAAGAGATTTTTAAAATACCAAAACCACTCTTCTTTTTAAAATTTATCTAATTCTATTTTCACTTGTCGATCGAGCTATTTTTATTTTTATTATTCTAAAATATTTGGAGCTCATTTTGTTTTCGTGTCACTTATTTGTCAAACCAAGTTAAAAATAAATTTATATATTCATATAATTACCATATATATATATAAATATATATTAATTGTATATTTTCTTATTAGTTCATGATCAGCTCTTTCGATTTTATTAATTGTATATTTATTTAAGTAAATATATAAATATATATATATATATGCATGTATAAATTTATTTTTAATTTGGCTTGATAAACAAGGAAAACTAAAATAAAATGAGCTCTAAATACTTTAGGATTACGAAAAAAAAGAGCTCGATGAACAAGTGAAACCAGAATTAGACAAAGTTTCAAAAAAGAGTGGTTTGGGCATTTTAAAAATTCCTTTAATTTTTTTTTCAAAAAACAATTTTTAGTAAGGGTAAAATGAACTTTTTGAACTTAAAAATGAAAGGAGTTAGAAGACCAGGGGTTTCTTGAAGGTTTTAATACTTTAGAGGGGTAATTGATGTGGGTGAATATTTCAGGGGTGGTAACTATATTTAACTCTAAAATTTAACTTTAACTTATATTAAATTAATGATAAATTGTCCCACGGGTTGCTTCCCATTCCTTCAAAGAGATGCTTATTCAAGTTTCTAAATCATATCTTCTTCTAATTATATAGTCTATATACTTTCCTAGTTGGTATTATTTTTTAACCAATTTTATTTAATTAGTTATTAGTTTCATTGTAATTTGTTTTCATTAGAACTCTATCTAAATTCAATGATGTAAGTAATTAAAAAGTATTATTATAAAAACTAATTACAAAATTATTTATTTGTACATAAATTTACAATCTACTAGTATAAGAAAAGGATATAATTGGCATCACATAAAAAAGAAGAAACATAAAATATAATAAATCATTCACACTATACATAGAATTTTCTAATTATGCATAAATTATGGGTGTTAGTATCCCTATCTTTTTTAGAAAAATTAAAAGATTTATATAAATACGCTAGAAGGAGGGCTTGAACCTCCGACCTTGTGGTTAACAGCCACACGCTCTAACCAACTGAGCTATTCCAGCTTGTTGTTTGATAGTTACGTATCACTGATTAAATTTGATGACCAAAATTGGGCTCTTTCTCGAATTACCAAAACTTTGCGAGGCTTCTTTTTAGTTTTCATAAACCTCAGGGGCGTTCAATCCAAAGCAGGAATTAAATAATCCTACAGTTTTCAACGCAATTGACCCTCAGAATATGAATAGAACTTTCAAAAATTAGCAGCTGAATTCAATAATGTTACTGCAAATTTGCAACTTCCCCAGCAGCCCATTTCTGGAAAGCCCCAACAATTTTGCACCCACAAATCTTTTCGCGAAAAGAAATCCCACAGCTCCTTCTTTTTCCTTCCGTTGTGTCTCTGAACTCGCTTGTCAGAGTGTTTCAATCAATGATATCGCCGACGTTTATCATAATAAGGTGCAGTTCTTCGTTCAAATACGCTGTTACTTTTTGAATTTGGTATTCATTTTCCTTTTTGTAATTTGTATGATATGGGTGTATAGGTTCTGGTAGCCGCCGCTGTATCTGCAGCAATTGGGCAACTGACGAAACCGTTTACTTCAACACTCTTATATGGAAAGAAATTTGATTTAAGGGCTGCCGTTCAGGCTGGAGGATTCCCTTCTACACACTCTTCTGTAATTTTTCTTTAAGTTTTTAGTTCAAAAAGATTATAAAAACAGAGAGTTTTAATCCATGACTGGACTAATCTGAATGTGTGTTGTTCATTCTCAAATTCCAGGCTGCTGTGGCAACTGCAACTTCTCTTGGTCTTGAGAGGTTTCCACAAGATTCTACCTTTTGATATCTAGTGATCAATTTGTTTGTTTTCGGTTTTGTTTGAATCAATGTGTGTCTCTCTTGGGGAGAAAATGTGTGGCATTGGATTTTGATTATGGTTGCTAATGAATTTGTTCTGTTTCTGTTTCAGGGGATTTTCTGATGCTATTTTCGGTTTAGCTGTAGTGTATGCTAGCCTTATCATGTATGATGCGCAGGTTTGTGTTGAAATCTCTTCTCTTTCTTGGTTTGTTCAACTTAGTGTTGCCAAAGCCAGCGTAAATTAAGTATGTCGATTGAATACTCAATTCCATATTGAACTCGAGCATCTTGAAATGAAATGCTGGGAACTGGTCTCTGTTCCAGCTGGTAATGGACCAAAGATGTAATTTTTGTTTATTGGTTACTTTGAATTTTCGACACAGACCAGCGTAGGAAAAAACCCGAGTTTAACATAGCATTGATCAAGCCTTAAGTGATCAAATTGTTTGTTTCTGTTCTTGCACCTAAATTTTGGCCTTCGGCTCCTACCGTTGGTATATCTTCTTGTTTCATTCCTCTTACACTTATTCAAGTGTAAGGTTCCAGTCTATGCCCGATGGTCATCCATGTCAACAACTGAATATTCTCTTAGCAGATTAAGCATATGAAATATGCACATTGACTTGAGGCGTCTCAATCCTCAGGAAAATGTGGTTAGACATTTGTATTTTTCCTATTATGTATAGTCTTCAGGTGGATTATGATTGTTTAATGTCATTGTAGCTATAACACGCTAAAATGTTTTACGCAGAAAGGTTAACTTTGACCATTTTTGGCCATGTAGCTAATTCTTTTGAAGTATGTATCTTATTAGGTAGAACAAGAGAACTCTTGACAACTGCCTTTAGGTTATTGAGCAGCTTGTCTCCATAACTTGAAGCATACGTACCCCAAAATCGTTGAATTCACCATGCAAAATCACTGGCATCTGTATTACATATTGTCATATGCAGCCTTTTTCAGTTGTTTGGGAAGTCATTCAACTTCCCCTTCATGTTCATGCTTTTGCAGGGAGTTAGGAGGGAAGTGGGCACTCATGCAAGAGAACTAAACAAAGTTCTGCTTAGAACCACGTTATATTCAACTTCCTCCAGAAATGATGCCAAAGATTCGACCAGTTCTTTTCCAAGAGAATCATCTTCAAAGATGGAGAACATCGACCCTCTTTTTCCGGAGGAGACAAAGCCGACAAATTCTTCTCTATTACTCAAGACTGACGACAGGAAGCAGAGCAACGCCTCCTTCATAAGGTCTTCTAATGCAGTGTCTGAGGTGAATGGAGGATTAGAAAGTTCGGCACAGAGTTGCTCTCAATTGAAAGAATCGATTGGCCACACAGAAATTGAAGTCGCTGCAGGTGCGTTGTTGGGTTTCTTAGTTAGTGTAGCGATATGCCCATACGTATAATACTATAGTATAGTATACAATTCATTTTCCCATGATCACATGATGTTGTAATTTCTTTGTTGTTGTATACATAACTTACGTTGATCTCAATATCAGTCCACAACTCTTCTGAACATTTGAGTTCAAGTGTTAGCTTCTCCATGCAGCTCGAACAAGCATGCATTGAATCCTATGTACATGCTAATGGATTAAATGCATTTGGTCCTATAACTTCGGTCATTTGGCATTTTCGTTCTTTAACTTTCTATGGTAGCATTTTGGTCCTGCATCTTTTTATTTTTTACAATTTCAATCTTTTTTTGCCGGAGTTCCAAAAATTAAAAAGATGTAGGATCAAACTATTTCCTTAGAAAGTTAAAAGACAAAAATGTTGGAAAGAATGAGCCAATAGGAACAGTAGCCCTAATTTTAAAAGATCACGTGAGATGCACATGCATTTTTCGGAGAGAAGAGTGAACTCCGGTGAGAAAATGATTGAATCACGAAAATTAAAAAGATGTAAGACCAAAATGCTTCCCTAAAAAATTAAAGGATGAAAACATCAAATTATTTAAGTTATGAGAGTAAAAATGCATTTAAGCCACGTTCTAATTGAAGGATTTCTCGTGACATATTTATCAGGACCCTGACCTAAAACATCAAGTGTTCTTGTGGTTATGCTTTTCACTTCTTCTCACTTTCATCGATCCGTGCATAGGAATTGGTTTTTGCACCTTCATACTTACACAGAAGGAGGTTGCATAACATTACTTGCAACTAATTTGATAATTGGAATTGCTATACACATTTTTCTACACTGAAATTGAGAATGCATATGACAACCAGAAAACCAAAATCTTACACATAACCCCAAGTACTTGAAACATCTAAGATGCAGCCTCACAACATAAACGAATAGGTTTGAAAGGCTGATTGAAGACCAGCTTAGACATCCATACCAACACAAATATATATCAAATTAACACGAAAAACTACTTGGAATATCTGGAAAATTCTGCTTCCAACCCATGGTAAGAAAACGGAATCCTCTGGGGCGGTGGAACGAACTCAACAACCTGAGAAAACTGGTGACATTTGCTGATATGGTCCATGGTCGACTGATGCGTAGCTCCCAGCAACTTGTCCAAGAATGACCAGTCGCCAGAAAACTTGTCAGGGTGCATGAGCCCACCACTGCCGGACGTTAGCCTCAACAGGTTGTGGGAACTACTCTGCAAGTCAATGGTGGGCAGTGGAAGTGAGGAGGACAAGAATGAAGGTGGGAGGGTATCGGGACTGAGTAGTTGTGGGAGATGCAAGCTGTTGTGTTCATGATATGTGTAGTTGTTATAGTGATCGGAGTTGTGCTTCTGCTGGTCCAAGGACGTGCAACCAGCTGCATTCAAAGGTAGATTAATGGAGGGATCTACTTCTTGGTCGAATTCGGGGTGGAAACCTCTCGTGTGATTTTTCTTCTTGAAGACTCTGCACACCACCCATCCATCTTCCTGCAGTTTGATCATAATTAAGTAGGACAACAAAGTCAGTCTTAAGGGAGATAGATGATCCTAATTACCCTTAAATACTACATATATATATATATATATAGTGAGGCTTAAGAATTTTAAAAGGCTTAAATGCATTTTTAGTCTTAGGTCATTTGGTATTTTCATTATTAATTTTTTGGGATAGTATTTTAGTCCTGTATTTTCGCGATTTTAGTCCTATCTTTTTTTGTTGAAGTTCACCCCTTCTTGCTGAAAAAATACATGTGCAGCTCACATGACCTTTTCAAATTGGGACTACGTACTGTTCCTATTGGTTCATTTTTGTCTTTTAACTTTTCATGTTAGCACTTTGGTCCTGTATTTTTTTTTTTTTAATTTTCACGATTTCAATCCCTTTTTTTATCGGAGTTCACTACAAGAAAATACGATATTAGTGACAAAATATCAAATGATAATTTAAAAGTTGTCACTAAAAATATGTATTAAGTGACAATATTTTCATCTTGTCACTATATAATTAATAGTGACAAAAATTGTGTATAAAATTATTACTAAATACAATTAGTGACACATCTATAGTGACAACTTAGTTACAACACAATATAGTGATAACAATTATTTATTGTCACAAGGTTGTCACTATACATGAGTCACTAATTGTATTTAGTGATAACTTTGTACACATTTTTTGTCACTAATAACAATTTTTACAAAATAATAATAATTATTAAAATCATAAAACTCATTATTGTGACAAAATAAATATTCTTGTCACTAAATATATATATTAATGACAATATTAAAATTATCACTTAATTTTTTTGTCGTTAATCTTTTATTTTCTTCTAGTGGTTTACCCTTTCACCGGTGGAGTAAAAGGAATTTGAAATTGCAAAAAATAAAATGATGCAATACTAAAATGCTACCTTTGAAAATTGAATAACGAAAATGCCATGTAACCTAAATTAGGGGATCAAACGTGCATTTATAGCTACAAGTTACGTTTGTTGTGTCCGTATAGAAAACGAATTTAATTTGTTTGAAGAAAATGGAGTATATATAGTTGATGTATAGTACGTACTTGGATTTGGTGAGGAGTAGTGTGATCATCGTCCAATCGGTACTCGTGCATGATCCAATCAGTCTTGTGACCGTGAGGGGCGCGGCCGGTGTAGAAAACTAGGGTTTTTCTCATCCCGATTCTCTTGGAAATGGAGCTGCTGAGATGGATGGCCTTGTCCCTCCCCGTCGCCTTCCAGAACCCCGCCGCCGTCGCCCGGTTCGTCCGCGTACCCGTCGGATACTTTTTGTCCTTGTGGCTGAAAAAGTACCATTCGTTTTGGGGCCCCGACCCTATTCTACATTTCTCTGCATGCATTCAATTATTATGCTTATTATTATTATATGTTCACTATTATTAATTGAAATAAATCGATACAATTAGTCCTGTCGAATATTAATATTTAAAAAAAAATAAGGATAAATTACAGTCACCTCCCTTGAGGTTTGACATAATTACAAATACCCCTCATTGTTTGAAAAATTACAAATACCCCCATCAAATTTGTAATTTTTAACCAAATGCGCCTGAAATTGACCATTTTCTTCTTAAAATTTTTACTAAATTGTAGAAAAATCAGTCGAACCACATTGCGTTATCGTTCCTCTATGTAAAAAAACTTAAGAAATCTCTCCCTGCGCACTATAGTCCAAGAAAAATTTAAGAATTAAATAAAAAATAATTCAGTTCATAAGGGCATTTTGGTCAGTTTGCCAATAAAAATTGATGGAAATGGGTTATTTGTTAGACGATTATAAACCTTAGATGGGTATTTATAATTTTTCAAACAACAAGGGGATATTTATAATTATGCCAAACCTCAAGGGAAGTAGCCGTAATTTACCCTAAAAATAATTACAATAATCATACTCTGGTCAACAATATCTTATAAATAAAATCTAAATAACACCTACTATTACAGTAGAAAACTACTATGCAGTAAACAATATCTCATGCATATATTGATGAGATTTGAACACATGACCTTTGACCTCCAAGGTCATGAAACCTCACATTTACCTCAATTAAGTTAGGCCTCATTCACAAAATAAAAAATTATTAAGAATTTATACATATCGTACAAATTGCTTGGTGAATAAATATTTTCTTGGTGAACTCAAAATCTTAATGAATCATCACATTCTTTATATATGATTATTTAGTACTTATATAGATCTAGCTTAATTTAATTATATATAATTGAAATATCCATACATATTGTAGTTTGGGTTTATTGGAGGGAGGGACGTTTTAATTAATGAGTTTGTTCCCATGCAAATGCCGGCCGTATACGTTTCCACTTGATACCCTAATTACCATCAAAGTCACAAGTATAATATCATCACATTACCTCATGATTTATACTTTTTCCAAGGCCAATAATAAAGTATATATTCCATAAGGTTAAATTGTATTGGAAGAAAGAATTTGAATTTCAAAATAAAAATTTAATCATTTAGGGAAAGAGATAACTGTACAAAAGAAAATTACTCGAATGAGGTTTAATCGAACTAAACAAATTAGGAAAAATGCAAGCAACCCCCCTATAATATTACAAATGTGCAAATTATCCCCCCTTTCCCCCTCTATAAAAAATAAACTAGCAATTTACCTCCTCGTGTTTTTTAAAATGGAGCAATTTTCCCCTTAGATGGGGGGGGGGGGGGAATTGCTTCATTTTAAAGAAAACAATGAGGTAAATTGCTATTTTTTTTTTCATAGGGGGTAATTTGCTCATTTGCAATATCACAAGAAGATAAATTGCATTAAACCCTAAACAAATCACAGAGCAAGTCATGTAATACACTTTCCATGTGATTCGTCATTTTTTCGTAATTATATATACATCAATTACATGACAAATATATTGTACTTTCCATATAATTGATTCAGCCAGTATGCATAACCTAATTTGGGTTAGAATTACCCCTCTACAAAATATAATTCAATTAATTGAGAATTTGAATGATCATTTGAAATTCTTTGTAATATATTATTCTATTACAAATTCAAAAAAAAAAATGTTATTGGATATATATTATTTCACAAAATTCTTGTCTAGCTTCATCAAAATCTTGGATCCAAACACTTTAACTTAGGTAATTTAAGATATTTCAATATTTCCAAAAATATTATATATCTCTACTCGAAGATCTTCAATTCTAAAATGAAGATTTTAATGATGAATATTAGTAAACATACAATTAATAAAATTAAAATAGGTATGTATATATTGCTAACCTTTGAGGTCCCAAGGCTCAAGCTTGTTGAGATCGACTTCCCTAATAACATCCAAGTCGATATGTTCGTACGAAACCTTCTTTCTCAGGTAATAATAAAGCAGCTCTTCGTCCGTCGGATGAAACCTGAACCCCGGTGGAACTGATACTTCCCCATTTCCACCCATCATTATTATTTATTTCCTGCACATCTCAAACCCTAATTAATGTTACCATTTATTAATTAAGAATCATGCATGCAGGAGAAGCCATCCATATATATGCATGAACCCTAATTAAAATCTTCGAACAGGACTTCATGACGACGATCTGACCGGTTAATTCAGCTCATGATCGATCAAACCCTAGAAATTAAGCTAGCTTATAATGAGCTTCTTAATTGAAGTCAAACATGGAGCAATTATGAATTACTGCATATATACGTACTTGAGAAACGATGAGATTTGATTTAGGGTGACGTAACCTTAACTAAACCGGAAACTTCATCGTATTACGTACTGTGCAGAGAGCGAGGCAAAATAACTGGAAGTTGTCGTCGACGGTTGGGAGAAGAAATTAAACCGTAGATCAGTGAGAATTTACAGAAGAGAAGAGAGAGGAAGCAAACCTGCTTTGATTTTAGGGTTTGTTGATCTGCAGAGCCAAACGGAAAAGACAAGCAAAAGGGGGAGAATTGTGAGAGTACGTACGTAGGTAGGTATGAGCACACAAATCGAGTAGTGTCGTTAAAAAGAGGTGCATTCAAAGCTATGATGCATCTATAATTAATTAAATAAGATGATCGATTGCATAAATGATCGGAGGTTAAGTATATATATATATATTTAGGCAAAATTGTAGGTAGTTAGCATTTTTGGTTCTGTAACTTACTTTACTTATATATTTAGTTCTTTTTTGACGAATTTAGTATTGAACATCTCACATTTAGTCTTTTTTTGACAAATTTTGAATTGTCTTGACAATTTTGATCATATTCCTATAACTATATATCGTCATGATCAAATTTGTCAATACAGGACGAAATTTGCCAAAAGAGGACCAAGTTTGATATATGTTGGACTAAATTCGTCAAAAAAAGGACTAAATATATAAATAAAGTAAGTTACGGGACCAAAAGTACTAATAACCTAAATTTACAAGACTAAAAATATAATTTTGCCATGTATTTATATTGTAAGTAATAGCTAGTGAGATCTACTCATAATGTATAATGAGATGTCAGATCTTATATTAAAATTAAAAAAAAAAAAAAGGTTATTGATCGTATCTGGCCATAAGTTTGTAAATGTTTGAGAAAATTGAGCCGACGTAACTTTTTAAAATAATTATATAAGTCGGGAACTCTAATTACTCAATATGTTCCGGCGTTAATGTTTTAAAAAACTTATAAACTGCTCACTAAATCACTCTATGAGTAGATTCGGGGTTTTGATGTTGTCTAATATTCTCTAGGGTTTTAAAAAGGTCAATTTTTCTCTTTAGAAATTTGTAATTAATTTTTTGATAAAGTAGAATGCAGTCCAATATGCAGGATGTTGAATTTTCCATATTAAGCTTGCTTGATCTTACATTTTACTATTTAGAGTTTCTTATTTAATTTTCTTCAAACACTTTGTCAATTTTAAGTATCAAATCATACTAATTCCTATTTTGCAAGTTATTACTATGGTGTCTTAAAATTTCAAAAAGATCATAATTGGACTTGTGTGCTGCTAATGAACTCGGGTACACGTCATGAGAGGGGTATTTTATTTGAGTAAAAACTTAAAATCATGATCCCTAAATCAATATCGAACTCAAGAAACAATATTTAAATTCAAATTGAATATAATAAAGAGAAAATTAAAGGTGTCGAAGAAAGTGAACTATCACACTACGATATGTCTTTTTAAAATTAATAAAATTGTGAAGTTTTAGCCAAATAGAACAATGAATCGTCTAAGATTAATGTTCCATCAAGAATTTTAAATGAGAATCGAACAAATAAAAAGTTTATTAATTTCACACTATATATATGTCATCCTTAATTCTTAACATCCATTGAAAGTCATCATATATTTATTTTAATTAGAAAGCATGACGTGCGATGTACGTATATAAATATATTTTTAGAAGTAGATATATCATTTATGTTAAGTTCATGATATTATTCATATTTTTTTCATTGAAACATTAGTATTATACAATTATATTTTCAAACAAATTAATAATAATTATTCAAATTGATGAGGAAACTATTCAATTCTATTATTTATAATTCACTTTCTAAACTTAATTGGTACTATTGAATAAAAAGATATTCTCCAAAATTGAAATTTTGTACTTCGTATATTCACTAATGATTATTTCATTATTATGTATCAAACCAATTAATATGAAAATATAAAATAATGATATTAAAAAATTAATATTAAAATAAAAATAATTAGTCAAAGTTCCTTATCTTGGATAGAAGAAATTCCAATTTAACAAAATAAATTGATGAATTTTATTGTAGGTTTTATTATGCCTATTTTCTGTTGTTTAATTTTACTTTATTTTTTATTACATTTTGTATGTGTGTGTTGTATGTTTTTTTTTTACTACTATATTTGAATGTCATTTATTTTTAATGTATTGACACTACTACAAAATAATTATTTATTGACTATTCTATAAAACTATAATTAAATTGGACCATAGTACCAATATTTGTATTGTAAGATCCTATAATGTATGTTAATCATATATCAGTATCAACTATTTTATATTGTCAAAGCATTATTTACATGCTTTATTAGCTTCTAAATTTTGAAATATTATTGTATAAAACTTTATTTTTGACATTTATAAAAGAAACAATAGATGTAAAAGTAAAACATTCAGGATTATCTAAAACTACTCAATAGTTGAATTTTCATAAGTAATTTTAATTTAATAATATTCTATTCATATATCAATTTTTATTCTCTTTAGTACTCATGCTTTTTAAAATATTAAGTTATTTTTATATATTTATTACTGAAAAAATATATTAATCTCATGGATTATTTATTTATCATCTTTTTTATTCTAATTTCAACATAACTAACTCAGTTTTTATATATTATTTTATTATACTAAGTTTATTCTCAAAATTTATTAATCTTCTTAACGTGAAAATGTAATTGTACTAATGTGTTAGTATATAATTATTTTAAAATTTTATACTTTTAATTGTTATTGTGTTAATGTTAACTTACCATTTGACTTTTCTTATTTTCATAAGGGAAAATAGCATTTTCGCTCCGTAACTTAGGTCCTTTCCATTTTAAATTGGTCCATTGATTTTTGCATTCTCACTTTCGGTCCCGTAAATATTAAAAAGCAGCAATTTTGGTTCCATAACACCTTTCCCTCTGGATATTCAAAAGAAAATACGGCTGTAAGCGTATAATAATACAAAGGGATCAAATGTTACAACTTTTATGCACCTTTTAAAGCATAAAAATAGTTATATATGGCTCGTTAGAACCTACAATTATGTCAGTTAATTTACTACTCAATAAGATAAGGTTTTAAATTAAGACTCTTAAATATTTTTTTATAGAGTTTTAGTTTTTCTATAACTAATTTTATAATATAATTTTCTGTGAATGTTATTAAAATTTAATGCGGGATAGGTTTGTGTAATTGAATTCATTCATGATTCACGATTAGAAGCAGGTTATTAAAATTCTTTGTAATTGAATTCATTCATAATTCACGATTTAGGTTTTTTTATCTTAAATTTATATGGAGGAGGTTTAGAATATTTAGAATTCTGAATTGTTAAAAATTTCAGAATCTGTAATATAATAATTAATAATATTTAAATGAGGATATATTTGTCTTTTCACAATAAGGAACAAACAACTTAAATATTCACATATTTATATAGAGTATAGATTAACATGGTAGTTTTATCATGAGGAAAAAGTGTCTTACAATAAGCAATATTAATTTAATACGATATAAAGAAAGTATATAGTTACAGAGATTATTATACAAGAAACAAATGCAAAATTGGAAATTGTCGTTGAAGAGGAGACCTACCCATCCCAAAATTCGCCGCATATAAGTGATGAAAATCTGCACCGCTGTCAAATACTACCCATCTCTTTTCCTCACTCAAAACTCATTCTCCCATTTTTCATTATTGTTAACACATATAATTACGTATATTTACACTTTCTACCTAAGGTCTATTTACACGCATCATTATCATTTATATAATTACAAAAATCACCCATAACAGTCAAAAAGTAGGGATAATTTATCTAATAATATTGATATCTTTTAAGGATGTATATGTAATTTTCCTAAAAATATGGATTATAATTTGTATAAATGATGTTGACATTTGTGATGGATGAATATATAAAATTATCCAAAAGACACAAGTGATGCATATAAAGGGTAAATTACAGCTAGCTCCCCTGAGGTTTGACATAATTACAAATACCCTCTCGTTGTTTGAGAAATTACAAATACCCCCTAAGGTTTGTAACCGTATAACAAATAACCCATTTTCATCTATTTTTATGAGTAGACTGACCAAAATACCCTTATGCACTGAATTATTTTTTATTTAATTCTTAAAATTTTTTGGACCACAATGCATAGGGATAGGTTTCGTAAGTTTTTTACACATAGGAGGAAAAATACAATTTGCCTCGACTGATTTTTCTACAATTTTAATAAAAAATTTAAGGGCAAAATGATCAATTTCAAATTTTTGATTAAAAATTACAAACTTCAAATGAGTATTTATAATTTTTCAAATAACAAAAGGGTATTTGTAATTATGTCAAACCTAAAAAAAATGAATGTAATTTACCCTGTATATAAATTAGCAAATTATAGGTTAGGGGCGTAAATATAATTATTAATATATGCATGCGATGCCCCTCAAGAGTCAAAACAAGAATTAAGGAATTTTCATTCCTTGCAATTTGCCATTATTCCCCCACTAGGCCTAGGTAGCTACTTTTGCATGCACACATAATCCTCATACGCCAGCTGAATATTGTTGAAAAACTGGGCTTTGTTTGGTCTTCTCCAAGCATTTCATGTCTGCTAGTGAAGACGTTGTCCGGCTTTTTCCCCATTTTTGCTCGCAATGAATACACACATACACATATGCATGTATACCTACATCTGATTATTGTATGTACATGGATCTCTCCTCCATGTCGGCCAACTTATCAATAAGAATTCTGTACTTGACGACGTAGGATGCCCTTGCAAGCTGCAACATCATAATCAAAGTTTGTGTGGGTGACGAGAGATATTATCCGTTCTGATCAGCGACTAATTTTTTGTATAGGCAAAAACGGTTGTTAGGTAGAGGTTGAAATAGGCAGGGGGTAGGGTGGCGTTGGCATGCACGTGAGAGGTGCATGGAAAAGAAAGCATAATCCTGAAAGTGCGCAGCATATACACGTTCCTGCCCAAAAGAAAAAAGGACGCATTCCCAATTCCCATGCCGGCCTTGATGGCCTTAAACTATATATGCATAATAAACAACCTTTACTTTACGCCTTCTTTTATTTCAGAGCCCACCCCATTCCTACGTTACCCCTCTACTCTACTCTTCAACATCCATTATATCATTACTCTCTCATACACATACATATATGCAACTGGTCAAACACGCACCATAATTATCCAGCGAAGTTAATAATTATTAAAAATTGTGGCACGCAGTACCCCTGTGCGTATAATTTTTTAGTAATGCTTTTATTTTATTGAAACTTATAATTTATTCCTATATATTAAAATTTATTATTTCTTTACAACCTCATATACCAAAACTCTCTGATAACTTTTTTTTAATGCATTAATTATCAATACATATTTTACTCAAATTAATTTAATAATTAAAACTTTGTACAATATATAATATATTAATAGTAATTATTATATATACATGCAACACAAATACTAATTAATATGTTATCTCTGTTTCAATTAACAATAAACTTGGAGTAAATTTAATTTTTGAATACATGTAAATGCATTGAATTATTTTTCTAAAGGGACTTAATTGGGTATTTAATTCAATTAATGAGTTGGGAAGTTTGAAGGATATTTTTGGTATTATAATAATTTGGTGTAGTAGTATAAAAATTACCACTTTGTGTCTATAAGACCCCTTCTTTTTATAATAATATATAGATTATATCCAATCCAAGATCAGACTATGTGCATATACATATATATAGATAGATATTAGGGTTAATTACACTTAGACTCCTTTAAAAATATAAAATTATACTTTCCCTCATAAAAGTTTTAAAAATTACACTTATATCCCATTTAAAAATGTAATTGTAATTTTAAAACTTTTGTGGGAAAAAGTGTAATTTCATATTTTTAAATAGGATCTAAGTATAATTAACCCTAGAAAGGGAGGGAGACACACGCGCGACATGAGCAACGGTAGCTAGGTAGCTAGTGATGGTGGTGCCGTTGCCTTAACGAACACTTTCTAACATTAATATGCAGCTTAAAATAAGTAAACCTGCAATAAATGAATGAACCCAATGCTTGCATCACAATCAGTGAGCTTGAAGTTTTTGACAGATCCCATAATTGAGTTTCATGGGATAAGTGAAATGCATGCAATGAGAAACTTATGTTCTCTAAAAACAACTTATTTAAATTCTTGACAGATATATCTATCATATATATGTTCATCAATAGGTCAAATGTACATCTGTTTCTCCAACAGCTTTTAATGCTCATAAAAAGTAGGCGTAGAACGGCAATGCAATTTCAGAATCGAGAAGGATTTGCAGGGCCATAAAGATGGGGATATCCATGACTTATACAACACCTAGTCTATTACGCTAATAGACAAGCCTTCCTCACATCAAAATGTGGTGTCGTCAAATGCTAGGCATCACAAAGGTATAACGTAAACTCTAAACAAATATATTCAGTTGAAAAGAGGATATTTTTCCAGACTGTTTTCTTGGGATTATCAATCCTGGGCCCGTTTAATACCATCTTAAGCAAAAGAGTGGACATTGCAATACCTTAGTCGATGAAGTTTGTATTTACTGCTTCGATGATAAGTTGTATGCAGAGTCCTTCTTGATGGGCTCGAAGCGCCAATTGGGCAGCACGCTTGTTGGTTCCACTGGGGATATGTGCAAGACATTCTTATGGTGTTCGTAGAGTGTTCGTCTGTGGCCAATGCTTATATAAGTGATCCCAGTAGTTTCAATTAGCTTATATAAATGTGCCTGCAAACACAACTTATGCTTAGGGAGAGTAAGAATTACAAGGTGACAGATATGTAATACGACCCTAAATTTGGACCAAGTATAATAGACGATAGGCATTTTATTGAAAAGTATACTAATTCCAGCTAATAAACTGTAGTAGCTACTAAATAAATAGTAACTGCACCATTAGGAAAGGAGAACATGAGAAGTGCTCAAAACTTTGAAAAAGAAATACCAATAAATATGCATACACACAGGAATAGCCGGAGATTAGACAAAAACAAAAAGATGTTTATATCAATTACCTCATTAGCTTCATCTAAAGCACTAGTGGATTCATCTAATAGGACCAAGTTTGGTTTCGAGAGTAACAAACGTGCAAATGCTAGACGTTGTTGCTCGCCTATGGAGAGAACACTAGACCATTCATATGTGCAATCCAGATCAAACCGTGACAATATATAACCTAGTCGAACATCTTCCAGAACTCGGATTAAGTCATCTGTTGTTGGCTTCATAGGACTCGCCTCCATGTCTTTGCCACGCATCAAGAAAGGCAGTGAGCCTGTAAACATGAATGGTCAGCAATTTTAGCACTAGAGCGAGACTTTTTTACCATGGCACATCTCCTAATTCACATTCTTTTCATTATCAACTTGTAAATGCTCATCCTCAGTAGAGGTCAATCGGTCCTCCAGGGTTAAGATAAAGGAAGTTAAATCTCATACAGATTAAAACCTAAATCCTTTATTATTTTACATGAGAGGTCACTCAGTTATGTCATGCATATCAATTTCCATCTTCGCACAATACATGGCCTTGTCAGATTTCAACCCACGCTAGCATTATGTTATATATAAAGTTAAAAATTTCTTCAGCCACTTGCACATCTCACAATTATTTTTACGGAGTAGCCTACCAGCCAATTCTATGCCCATCCTCCTCACTTTAATTAGTAAAGCCTCATACCTTCTTGAATTGAAAGTTACTTCTATCTTTCTAATATTCTCGCGACCATCCTAAACAGCATGAATGTGCAACCCTCGGTACAATGCTTATGAACTCTAGGCTGTTTTCTACTGGAGTGCTAGCTATTTCAGATAATCATCATTTGCATGACATCTCTCATTTTTACAAAGCTTATATATTACATTCATCATCAAGAAACAGAACGGATTAGTTCTTACAAGTAAAGATACTGATAGTTGGTTTAACTGTGAGAAACAAATTGAAGTTCACATCATAGGTGATCACTTCCTTGAGATCACCTGGCATTAATTTAAAAAAGAAAAAATGAATTTTGATTCAGAATACATCACAGTATGGAGCGGTTATTCAGAAGTCTACAATTGGATTTCACCCACTCAGAAATTTCACAACAGCAATTACCAGGGATATGGTGGCATAAGAAAAGATGTCATACCAGTTGGCGTATCACTTTCTGACATGGGTACTATATCATCATTCCAAGTAGGATAAAGCAATTGCTGACGAAGAGTTCCCAAAACCATGTATGGTTTTTGAGGAAGAAAAAATACACCTCTTGAATTTCTCGTATTGTGTTTGTTGTGCTCATGCACAAAGGTTGCTTCAGGAGAAGCTGCATCTGCAGGAAGGCATGGCAAAGTATCCCTTGCATTTCTTTCATAGAATCTTATAGTTCCCCTTCCAAAGTTCCAAAGACCAGCTACAGCTCTTAGTAATGAAGTTTTACCACTTCCACTCGGTCCTGTAACCTGTTAATGCAGCTATGTACCACCAATGAATCCTTTCTTTTAATAGCTTAACTTCTTAAGCTGAGATCTCAAAGATGAAATATAAATACAAACCAGCAGATGGTCCTTCTCACAGATCTCCAAAGACAAGTCCCTAATAAGAGTTGCTTTACTTGGAGTCAGCAGAGTTAAATTCTCAACCGTCAGCAACTTTGAACCTCTGTTGATGGGCAGAGGTCCATTGGATGCAACAGAATTGTTTATATTGCAAAATTCACGAGAAATTTCTTCCATGGGTTCAGTGTCACTTCTGGTCTCGTTACTAGTTAAAAGATCATCAAATTCACCTGTCATTTGAAACATGTCAAAACCTCTTCACACATGGCATGTTATTCAAACTTCATAGGCACACATTCGAACAGTAATTTACAGCTATAGACCTGTGAACTATTATGGAGTTCAAATTTTTTATTCAGTAATTTACAGATTTTAAACCTGAAACTCTATATTGAAATAATGTATGATCACCGCAGCAAAGATATATATCAAATTGGGCCTCATCTTTACATAGATTTTGTACTTCAGTTGAAAACATAAACATGGAATGGATCAGTAAATCCACAAATGTCTTTTAAGGCCTTTTCCTAACAAGTTATCAAGTGAGTTCCCCAAATCTAATGACAGTGAAGGAATTAATCCGTGGCATGGTAACTTAAGGATATGCCAGAACCAGGGATCTTCATGAAGATTACATCACGTCAGCAAGTGAAAACAAAGCCCATATGTGTCAAATTAGCCATAGTTGCTGATAATTACTCTTACTTTGAGATATTAATTGGATGCAGTTTGAGTACCTAGTCGATCTATGACAGCAGAAAAGGCACTGATAGCCTGAAATTGGTACACAACGAGGGAAAAATCTCCAAGTATGTGATTGAATGCAGATACAGACTGATTTATGACCCCAAACTCAATTTTGCCAGAGAAGTACATGGGCGCAACAACTGCTGCAGGAAGAATCTGGATCAGGTATCGGTAGCCATTGGTAAAGAACTCCAGATTTCTGGAAGATATCAACAGTTTCTGTAAAGTTAAACGGCATAAAAATGAACACATTAAGATTTAACAAAGCATATGACTTAACTCAAAGAATGAGTGGTGAGAGATGAAGAATCAAAGAGTTAACAGTTGACAAAGTACAAGATATAGGATGTACATATTCTTACTTTCAGATTACTTTTCATTTGATCCTTTACTTAAGCGAGCAATAAAATAATTCAGCAGCTAACATTCACTCCTTTTCATTATGGTAAACTTGATTGCATTTAGCTGTACAAAGTTATACTGCAGGTTTTACATATAGTCAGGCGTTCCATTCAACTTCTTTGGTCTTAAATCAATCATAAATTTTTGTTCTAACTCTGTTGAACAAAGATTTCAAGAGTCACATTGCATTCTATGTAATATCAAATATCACCTTGATTAAGGATTAAGCAGTCAATACAACAGCATAATCAGTTCAGGTCCACTAGAGAAATGATCAAGGGACAACCACCCATCGAAGTTAGTTGCAGTTGTATTTAAAGAATTTTCTGTTTTAAGTGAAAGATTATGTCAACCCCTTCAAAGCACTTAGATGCTATAAGAAATAAATTCTCTGATTCTGATCTGCCTCAGAAGTGGAAGTTAAATAAGTAGAGGCAGTGAAGGACATGAAATTTCAAAACAGTACTTAAAGACAAAATGTTAAAACTTCACATACAGTAAGATTTTCAAATGCGCTTCTGAACCGTTGCAGCAGCAGTTGCATCTCATTTTCCTCGCCATTATAGAATGCAATGGATTCAGCATTTTCTCTAACGCGCACAAGTCCATAACGAAAATCTGCTTCTTTTTTCTCTTGGAAGAAGTTTAGAGTCACCAATCCCTAAAAGTACAGTTCTCATAATCAGGATGCAATAGGGTATGCATTAATACAAGTGCACTAGAAAAATGTTTTACTGCTTAGTTACAAAGATGCTAATTAATAAGTTGTTGGCTAATGTCTACATTGACTTTCAAGCGTGAAAAGTTACCCTCCCAAGGTAGACACTGATAGCTGTTCCTCCAAGCGAGTAAGCAAGAAGTACAAGAAATAGTGGTGGATAAATGCCATAAAGTATGTTACTGAAAGATATCAAGTCCACGGTCGCATTGAAGAGTGTCAAGGAAAAAGCAAGAGCGGTGCCAGTGAAAGCACTTAAATCATCAACGATCCGCTGATCAGGATTATCAATAATTGACTGGGATTGTATTTTGTAAAAAGTTCGGTTCTTCAGATAGCGGTCCATGTAATAGCTTGTCATCCAAGATCTCCATCTTAAAGAAAGGGTATCTTTTGCATAATCTCTCAAAACGAAAACCTGAAAAACAATAAATTCAGCAGGAGTGGTGTCCAAGACCAAAGAGCTAGCGGAATAATTAACAATGAGAGAAAAAAGAGAGTTGCCCACAAATAAAAAGAGTTCTGTTGAAATGCCACAAAAAAGATCGTTTCCTTGTTTGGTCACAAGTATAACATGAGAAAATGTATATCCAAACATATATAAACACAATTAGGGCAGAATTCTAAAGTTTAGACATTCAGATTATCCTTAACATTCATGTGGAAGGCCGAAGGCTAATTTAGTTGTCTAGAACGGCAAACATAAACTTTAGACATTAAAATTACCCTTTCTCTTCACATGGAGTGATAACTTCTAATCCTTGAAGACACTCAGTAATATGTGAATAGGCCTCATCTGATTATATTGAGCACATGTAATGTAAAGCAAATCTGTTATATAACTCGTACTACAAAATAATATCCAACTATGTGGAAAATAATAAAAGAGCATGCATTCCACATTCATTAGAAAGATGCATATGAGATACGCCTGAAGTAAACTATCCATATTTACAAAATCACTCATGATACTGGAGATTTGAACAGATTATTTCAAGTAACCAACTACATAAAACTCCTATGAAGCATAAAACTACATAAAACGTTGCATAGCCATACGATCCAAGGTAGCAACTAAAGAAACAAGAGAGTGAAATTGAACTTGTTTGCTGGATTAGGCATTTCAGTAGAAGCAACAAAGCCATAGCACATCCTAAAAGGAATGCAGAAAAGATAAACTAGACAATACCTAAGAAAGTGGAGCAATGTGCTCACCGGAATTCCACCAGCAAAACTTGCCAGGTAGTACAACAATTGCTTGGTAAACTGTTCTTGATCCTTGTCTTCCATAATCCCAAAAACACGCCAAAAATCACCATCGTTTCAGCAAATTAAGCTACTGAAAAATGCAGCAAACACCAACAAGAAAAAGAAAAAAGAAGCCGTGGAAAAGAACATACTGGCTAGGGAGTTATAAAAGTCACGGCCAAGAAAATTGAAGCCAACGGAAATTCCAGTGGTCGCTAATGTGAGAGCAAATACGGCAGCCAGCTGCCACCGTGCCTGATTCTTATCATCGGAGAACCAATACGGAGCAGCCACTTTCCAGAATCTTCTTAGCAAAGTCTGAACATCAGGAATCTTTCTTTGAGAATCCTCCTAAATCCATAAACAAATTGACCACATTTTGGTTCACTTTAGATAACTTGAACCCCTAAACACCCCCACCCTCACCCCCAAAACAATAAAGAAAGTAAAAAAACCTGATCAGTTTGCGGCGAAGCCAAGGAGGAACGACAGACAAACGCCGAAAACGAATTGGATTTGTGATTTCTCCTCCGAGAATCGATGTAAAACGAATATTTATGCGACAACGCGAAGCAGTGAAGCCTGTGATGCTTGAAATTGCTGCAATTGAACTGAGAGGTGCTGAAAACAACTCGACTTGTACTTGAGAACGCTTGAGCTCCATAGAAACTTCGTGGTGGTAGGTGAGCAGGGGACTCCACTCCTACCATTTTGCTCGTCATTACCAGTACCGGAATCCGCCAGTCCGCTCCTTAAATAGCAGTTATTCTCCGGGTAAACTTCAGGAAAATGGAGTTCTCATCATCGGAAAAATGCTTGAATTTGAAGGAATGAGGCAGTGTTTGTCTCGTGAACTCTACTGAGAATGAAGGTCTGAAAATTGTTATCGGCATAGACAGCCAGGGAAATTAGCAGCTGTGGGGATGCCACGTCATCAGCGCTGGCGACCAATCAGCTCTCTTCCCCGCAAATACCACTGTATTGTATAAGTCACGTTGAAGAAAAGATAATAATATGAGAGATTTGGTTACTGTCCAAAGTCAATGTTTTCAAAATATGGACATGATCGAACCGATCTACTTATTGGGTTATTTGTTTGAATGGTATCAGTTGATCCATACCTTATTACATATATAGATGGTACAAAAAATATATCAACTTAAATTTTATTAATTGGAAGCGAAATTCAGCATAATTATACTACAATATAATACAAGCCTCTTTCTCTCTTCTTCTCATTTTCATCAAAGCACCTACACGTTCAAATATACCAGGGGGCAGTATGCTATATTTTTAAAAATATAGGGAGGTAGAATGGTAATTCTTTTTCACAGGGACTGATTTAAATATTTCGGAAAACATAGGGGGGTAAATTGCATTTCGTTTTCTACCTTAGGGCGTAAAAGTATTCCAATAACATAAACTTAATAAAAATTTGAATGAACAATATTGGACATAAACCTTTACTTTATTGAAGAAATGCTTCAAATAGTACATAAATATTTAATCCTCTATAGCAGGAGACAACTTCATAGCCTCTCATGAAAAAAAGGACTTGACTTTTTGGGAAAATCTCCATACACTGAAAAACTTAAACTCAGAAATTTGAAAGATACTTCTTATTGTTTGAAGAGTTAGAGAAGTTTTCTGATATCCCCCATCTCCTTCCTATCTCTCAATATATAATGGTCCGTGGACTTCAAACCTGGACTCCAACCTTATTTTTAAATGACGCCACTGCGTCCGTCACCTAATTTAGCTCTCCACTTTCCAATTATGGTCATTATATGCTTGCCAGTTGGTGTCTTTTGCTTTTCTGACTGTTGGCACTTTTGTTTTCTTCTGCCAACAATATTCTTTTTGATTTTTTACATATTGAGGTTTTTACCTCGTTCTGTAAAAATCCTTTCTTTTACCATTTTCTGGTTTCGGTTCGAGTTTGTTTTGGGTTACCCAAATCTTTGTCCCGAACAAGGGTTTTCCTGTTTCTCACAACAAGGGCATATGTGGTCACCATTGTCCAACATGCATCATGTTGCATGCCTTCTTCCGCATGGCCTTCGTTGCAGGTAACTTATTTTTCCATATGACTGTTCTTTTCTTTTCGAATAAGCTCTCTGCAAACTCGTTGCTTTTTTTCTGTCATGAAATTTAACAGGAATAATCCATTTAATTTATTTAAAAATATTTTAAATGGATATTTGACTTTGTCCATCTCAGAGAGATAGACCCAGAACCCCCAAGCACTTCTGGTAGATATGTCATCTTCACTAAGGGAAGATACCAGGGGAGCTTCTCCTGTGGCAGCTTTAACTTTGTTAAATGCTACCATGTCAGGTCTTTGTAACTTGATAAAATGAAATACTGGATGAGACAATTTTTTTTTGCTTTTTTTGCGATTTCTGGAGCTATTGAAATGAACTTAAGCTCCAAAATATCTCCTCATTTGATGTGTGGATTGTTCTATCATGCGTCATAAACCGTCCCACTGATCCATTTCGGAAGTTTTGAGATTTTTGGGAATCAGGTGACATAGTATGAACTAAAGCGAGTACTCCAAAGTCATACCATTCTCGTACATCTTCCGGGTTAGATCCTTCGAGCATCCAGGTCCTGTTATATTGTGTGTCTACGATGGTCTTGCTTGGATTGATGTCTTTTCGGGAAATAAGTTTCTCCCATGATCTTTGATAGCCTTGTCAATCAGATACAGAAGATAAAGATTCATTAGTATTAACCTTAGAAGTTCCTATCATCAGCCTAAGGTTAATCTTTTCCCCTTTTACCCTAGAGGTGCTGGGTTGACTTGAATTATCAGGAGTTTGCACTCCCTGTAACTCAACCTTTGCCTTTTCACTAGATTCTGGCAATGGCCTCGTGCAAGCAGTACTTAAATCTGTCGCTACAGGTTTAGAGCCATGTTCTCTAATTGCAGGTTTAGAGCTCTGTTCTCTCAATTCTCTGGCCATCACTGAAGATGATGCCTTTTGAATTGGTTCTAGTAGTAAGTCATAACGAGCCTGCGGCTAGTTTGGTACTCCTGATGGTGATCTAGATAGTGTCAAGATTAGCTTGTTGGACCTGGCCAGCTATCTAGGCTTTAACCGTCAACTGTCCAAATCTCTGATCAATCTTCTCAAGGTTCTCCCTGAGGTGCCTGAGTCTTATAATAACAGAGTCTGCTTCAGATGCCTCCATCTCTCGTCAAGAAATCTACAAGAACATTTTCATGAGATTTGATGATGACAACATTATAACAATAATAGGCATTCTGTTTGCCATCTAATAATACGCGCTTTCTCATTTTTTAATTCAAGTTTATTGTTTAAGAAAGCTTTAATATTCATATTATCCACTTTCAACGTAAACTCTTTAGCAGTAAAAATAAAGGCCACTTCTTGAAAGCCTTCTAAACCGCAAATAATTCTTTCTCGTTGATATGCCATAGTTTGGCTTGTTGCTCAGTGAACAACCCTCCTGTGTATCTACATGGTTCTTCACCAGTAGTTGTCTTTCTCATGAGCACTGCTGCCCATCTGTAATATTGGCGTCCATATAGACTACCAACTCATCTTCGTCAAGTAGGATTGCAAGATTTGGCAGGTTATTGCAAATCTATTTCAACCCGCGAACCCTTTGCGTATGAATTTCCTCTCATTTTCACTTTGAACTCTCTGTTTCTTTCGAAAGTGGTCGAAAATCCTTTCTCTATTTTGCAAGGTCCTTGATGAAGATTCCTGTAAAATTGACAACTCCCAAGAAGCTTTAAAGTTGCTTCTTATCTTTAAAAATATTTGGAAAATTGCAAATTTTCTCTACAATGTGTTCCTGCAACTCAATACTTGTTTCATCAATAAGAATTCCTAAAAATTCAATTTTATTGACAGCTGTAATGACTTTCTTTTCAGAAAGCACTAAACCCTCTTTATGGCATGCATCAGAAAATATTTTTAGATGTTTTATTTGATCCTGTATATTTTTGGATGCAATCAAAATATCGTCTATGTAGACAAAGATAAACTCTACATAGTTTTTGAAAAGATTATCCATTTTTCTTTGAAATATCTGGGGTGCATTGGCAAGTCCCATAGGCAGTACATTCCAGATTGTGGTGTGGAAAATGCAGTCTATTTCTTTGAATCATTTTCCATCTTAATCAGATAAAACTCAAATCTGCAATCGAACTTGGAAAACATTTTAGCACCTTTAATGTAATCAATTAACTGTTCTCTACTTGGGATGTAATAACCATCAAATTTAATATTCTATTAATGCCTTGATAGTTAATAACTAACCTGGGTTTACCTCTTTTTATCTCACCATGGTTTCTTACAAGAAAATCAGGGCTACTATAGGCAGAGACTCCAGACTCGATGAGTCTAAGATTGATGTGGATAGGCTTGTATCAGATATACTCGTACTTGCATTCCGCTTTGAGCTTTACAGTAGCCTCGATCTTGTTTCTATCCCACCATGCCAAAGGATTTTCACTAAAATTCCTCTAAATAAGCCTCTTGACATTCTCGAGAGAAAGTTTACTTTCTCCGTCTATGTCCAATGCCCTGCACTCTTGTATAGCTTCCTTCAAGATCCTAAGATCTTCTTCAGAAGCATCACTAAAACCCTGTTGCCTGAAAGATAAAAAAAGCCTTACCAAATTTTCTTCTTTCCTGTATTTTTGGATGAGTCAACTTGGCATCATCACCACGTTTGCTGTAAAAATTTATGGGCATTATCCTGTTAAATGCCTTTTCGCTTTGCAAAACCTGTTTCTCGCTACCACAGTTAGTAGTAAAAATCAACAGATTCTTGTGGTTATCCTAGACATATTTTGCAAAGATCTGGATGAAATTGTTACCTAGCAAAATATTTGCTCCTATATCATGAAAGTAAATAGGAGGCGTCTTTACCTTGAACCAAGGTGTTCCAGATGCTCATCCAATCATGATTTTTGCTTCACGTATACCCTTATTGAGTGCTAGAATTTTCTGTGAGTAATCCCTTCCTGCAATAATGGGTAAGGATTCCATAGCTTCGCTAGGGAAAACACCGAGTATTGTTGTACAAATCCCTGATCCTGAATCAATATAAGTTGCAAAATATTCTGAATTATATTGTTCGTACAACATACTGACATATATATATATATAGAAAAGACGCTAGTCATTCAATTCTAATGGTATAACCATTTAAACTGAATTCCATACCATTACTTTTTCTTCCCCATAGTTTATGATCTTCGAGGAAATTTAACCCCAAAGTCATTATCCCATTTTCTCGTCCTGCAATTTCTGCAACAAATATCTCATAGCTTCTATTTCTAGCATACTTTCGTATTTTCCCTCAACATGTTGTAAATGATTTAAGTCATCACAAGAAAAATAATTTTCTTTTTCAGTGATATCAAACATAACCTAAATTTTTGTCCAACCTTTAGGGCATCTAAGTTTCACATTATCAACCCTAATAGCCTGAGGGGTTAAGGCTTTTAACAACTCCTGTTCTTTTCCGTTGCAGGCAGTAATCCTATCTTTTGAAAAGGACATCCTACTACTAAAATCAGTTCTAGAACTAATGGTTCGATCTAAAACTGGGTGATCTTTTATAAAGATATCAACACCACTTATTCTAGGTATTCTAATAGGATCTGGTGTCATTACCTTAGCGAATTCCTTGAAAATTCTAGGAATCTCAATATATTCTTTCCTAAGGAATAAGTCCAAATGGTGAGTGTTGGAAAGGGCATAAGCTATTCCATATGTTATAGAATATGGTCTATTCCCATTTTTCATAAGGTCTTTCTTTTAAAATTCTGATGAAGGGTTAAGACTGGACTGAAATCTTGGTCTGCTAGGTTGTATGCTGTCCTCGGATAAATGTCAAATATCAATTTTCCTGTATACAAGTTTCCTATCATCGTCCCAAGACAACCATCTCTTCAGTTATTGATTCTTCTATCCATTATTGATAAATGTATTTCTGAATCAATTCATTCCTTAAAGTTGCTTTTATTACTACTTCAATAGCTCATATGTGGATCCATTTCATAGTAACCGCTACTTCTTCCCTGAGTTTACTTAATTCTTCACGAATTTCTTCTTTAGGAATAAGTTGCATTTATATCACCATTACAAGTAAGTTCCATAGGAATTGCAAACTCACCTGAACTTACTTTGTAGATCATATGATGTTTCCTCTGGTTCAGTCCTATTTAGTTGAGGACTCTACTGATCCTTCCAATCCTAAAACCATCGTATGGGCTGAGATTAGAGTCTTGTCTCATGATTCTTTCCATAGTTTTGTTTGACACCGTCATCCTTGAAAAGAATCCCGGTAGGCTATATAAGGTTTGAAGCCTCTCTCATTCATTGTAATTATTCTGACTCGGTTGAAGATCCATCCAAATCACTTTCTATTTCTTCCTCGTAGATGCTTTCATCTGAGGGAAGATCTTCGAATTGGTAGATTGGTACCAAGTCGCTGCAGTAAACTGCATCAAGGATGTCATTTGTGGCTTCAAACTGTTTTAATTCACCATGTTTCTGCAGGCAATCTGGTGATATATGTCCTTCTGTGCCGCACATCCAGCAATTGCAATCCTTGAAACTTTCATTGGCTCGGGTATGGGCTCGTCTCAAAGTTCTTCTCGTAGGAGTTCTCCCTGTGGATCTTGCATAGGTTCGTCGAGATCCTTGGGATGAAGCCCTTGTTGGGCCTATTCTCTGTCCAGATTTGTATGATTTGGCATTTGATTTGGACCACAATGATTTCCTTCTGAAAGAGGGTTTTCTGGAGCTCTTGGAATAAGAGTCCCTATCCTGCTTTTTCCTCTTCTTTTGCTCGCTCCATTCTCCTATAATGGTTGGAAAATTGGTATTATCACAATAGAGAGGGGTTCTTTTGATCTTACCTCTCAATCTCTTCATGTTCTTTTGGACGAACGCTTGATAGCACTAATCCTTCAGTTTGTCTTTGAGAAAATACATTCTTCTTGCTATTGAATCTAGTTGTCCTTCGGGGACTTTGTATGATTGTACCAACATTTCCCTCCATAGACTGCCGATCTTTGCAAAGAATATCAAATCAGCTATTTAGGTTGCTACTCCACTCTGAAGAAATACTTGCGGAACCAATAGATATATTCATCTACCGCACAAATATTCCTTAACTCGAAGCAAAGAGGGCTTGTGAGTGCTCTCTATCCTTTTCGGCTTACTTCCTTCGAAGTATCCATCTCCGATAAAGTGTATTTTAATTAACCTTCCGACTCTTTCTGCAATAGCACGTTTAGACTCTCCGGCTAGATTACTTGCCTTGGTGTCTCCTAGGGTGTTATCCCATCCGACCTTCACAGAACCTTCCAAGCTTAGCTCCAATAACCATATGAAGTTCTCCTTATCAAGTTCTAATGTGGTTACTACTATCTTCATGGCTGCAACCCATTCGTCTATCAACTTTTCAATTTTTCGAAAGTCGATGATATCTAGGTTGAGTATGGTGCCATATGGATGTAAGAGTTGGAGCATAGTTCTCGCCCATGATGTATTTTCAGACACTCGTCCTGGATTTTCTCTTAATCTAGTTCCCACGAACGTTGGGGTGGCATTGGTGTGGAAATCCGTACCTTCTCTCATAGGATGATCCTGTAGGGATCATTTGAGCCTATACTTCCCTCTGCCAGTGGTAGTGCTGGCGCCACTTCGTTGGTATGGACATTGACAAGATCCACAATCCCGAGTTGGGAGAAGGATTTTGCCAACTCTTGCAGATCTAATAGATCCACCCTTGATATATCCATTATTTTATGGATTTGATGATTTCAAGGATTAGATCCTCTTGCGTCTTTGGCTTTGGGAGCTCTGTAGCCTTTCCCTTCTGATGCAGAAGAGGTATTGGTCCAAAGGCGTCTCTGATGCGCTCTTGGTGAGATCTGCATGTCTCAGGGGTATTCCTTTGGTTTCTCCTCAGATATGTGACTCAGCTTTCAAATCTGTAAGACCCTTGCGTAGATATGGAATAACGTTTAGGATCTCATCCATCTTTTGGCTCAAGAGGTCTATTTCATAGGTATATAGATTGACCTATGTCCATAGTCTTGAACTGTCTTCTGGATCTCTCTTAAATCTTGAGAGATTTTTGAAGTGTCTGTATCAAGTTCCCTCCAATCAGTTCCTTTAGTCATTGTTTGTACAACTGTATTGATTCAGAAATTTACTCGTTCCATTCCTCCTGGCTGGGATTCTACCATGGATCTCAGCTGCATGTAGGCGCCTCATTGCATTTCCCGGTAGCGTCTGTCGAACCTGGTAATTTCTTAACCATTTCCCTGTTTCTTCTTCAGTATGAAGATTCAAGTCAATCCTTCTCGGACTATTGTCAATATTTCTAAGAATTTCCATAAGAAAATTCTTTTTCTGTATTTTCAGAATATGAAAATATTCCATATTTTCATTGTAACTCGAACTCTCGTTCGGTTTCATATTTTCAAAGATCTCCTCCATTAGGGATAAATTATTAATATGTAATATAAACAAACATTTCTTCAATAAACCTAGGCTCTGATACCATTATCCTGCATAGGGGTGCTAAATCTGAAAATCTGGGCAAAATGGGAAAAATCCGTGCGAAAAATAAATTTAGAGGACTAAAATTGATATTATCAAAAGATAAGGATCGGTACTAAAACTATCAGTTTCAAAACTAAGGTACAAAACTTGCGATTTTCATAAACTACAGCATCATCTTGCCAGGCTCCCTATTGTATGGTATTGAAATTGACATTTTTGAAAATTATGGTATCGAAATCGCAAAGTGGCCTATAGTTTGGTACCTTTTTTGCATTTATCCCTATATATAGCATATCAATACATTATATATTAAAAGATTAAATAAATACAATTATAACAATATTTTTATAACATTGTACAATTTATAAATGAATACAATCTATAATAGTTTAACAATAAAAAATCAACAAAACCTCTTGGAGGAAGCAAATTAAATTAAAATTCAAATGAATAAAAATTTAGAATTGAAAAACCTCCCAAATACATTATGTATGAATTGATTAAATGAATTCAATTTTATAACATTATTTTAGCAAAAAAAATCCAAAAAAGATTGGAGAAACATAGAGAAATAGAGAAAGAAATAGATTATGAAGGAAAGAAAAACTCTATTGACTATTAGAAGTGTTCGTTGTACCACATTGAAAAAGTAGCCAAATGTAGTTTGAGTACTTTCTCATTATCCCATAGTAGAAAAGTATAATGCAAGACTAAACACTTTTTTATTTGTCCGACTTTGAAAAAACATGAGACAAGCTTAAGTTATTTGCACTATAAATATGGTGATAGTTTGTTTGAATAATATTTATAAAGCAATTGCCGATTTATTTATTTCTTTTTACATTTGTTTTCTTCTCTCTTTGTATATTCACTATATTACTTTTTAGTGGTATATATTTCTTTATAGGGTTAATTACACTTACACCCCCTCTAAGAATGTATAATTACACTTTCCCCCAAAAAAGTTTTGAAATTACACTTACACCCCCTCCGAAAATTCTCTGTTTACACCTGACCCTCATCCGTTAGAGTTTGGACGAAAAATGTTCACGTCAGCAAAAATAATTACACAAATTTTCAATTTTTCCCATCATTTAAACATTCTCATGTATATTTTTGTACTTATAAAGAGGATAAGTGTAACGTATATGTATGGAGTGAGGCTAATATTATTATATTTTTTTCCTTATAAATACAAAATTATTGCACGAAAATGTTAAATGAGAGGTAAAATTGAAAGTTTATGTAATTATTTTTGTTGAAATGAACATTTTCCGCCCAAACTTTAACGAATAGAGGTCAGGTGTAAACAAAGAATTGTTAGAGGGGGTGTAAATGTAATTTCAAAACTTTTTTGGGGGAAAATGTAATTATGCATTTTCAGAGGGAGTCTAAATGTAATTAACCCTTCTTTATATTATTAGTTTTTTTTTTTAAAAAAAATCAAATAAGGTCAATTGGGTTTCGAGTGGGTCGAATTTTGATCGGATTTGACTAGTCCAAATCAGTCTGATTGACACCAAACTTATACCCTTGAACCGGATCGAACACTTGACCGATTCGCGATCGAACCAGTCGGTCTTATCCGAGTTTAATAGCATTATTTGACATTTAGTTCAGATGTTGGGGTTAGACTTTTAAAAACTAAAACTTGAGGGCGTCTTATGAAAATATACATTTAACTCTGAAATTTATTTCTTGCTTTTACCCACTAGTATAATGATTTAGTTGTAAGCCGTTACTAGTGATGTTTTAATCTAGTGAGGTTGAGATTCCATCAATAATTTTGAGTTTATGGGTTCGAATCTCATTGAATGTATGGTTTGGTATCTGTCTTATTTTATGTTAATTTATTGTAATTAAGGATGGCAATGGACGGTCCCAACTTGCTTGGGTACCCGCGTCAAGCTTAAAAACTCGCTCCAACAAGGGTGGGTCCAGGTCCCGGTCCAACCCAAATCCATTGTTATCCCTAATTGTAATTTATTTTTCTTTTTTATTATTATATTAGTATATTAATCGCTGTTACGTAATTTTATTGAAATACTGATGTAACCATGTAATTATTGCTTTTATCAACGATTCACCTTTAAGGAATTAACTAATGATATTTTAATCTAGTGATTACAATTGAGGTCCATTTATAAGTTTGGGATATAAATTTAATTCTCATCAGATGTTTGGACGGTATTTTATCTCAACTTATATAAGTTTATTATGATTTTGTTTCTTTACTGTTTATAATATTGGTAACATGAGTTTATTGTAAGTTATTTTTTATTGATATATGGATGTAATCATTTAATTACTACTTCTATATAAAAAAAAATTAGTTGTAAGTCATTAATTGTTCAATTAAATGTTTATGAAATTGTTTATTGGTTATTTGTTATATTGGTGTATTAATATTTTTTTCTTTATGGAAAAAGGTAAATTTTATTAAAAATATAAATCGAGAGTACAAAACAACAATCTAACTAGGTGCAGTCTATGCAATTTTCCAAAGTCGGTACAAAAACGATGCCTGCAGTGACTCCTTCAACTCTGCCAACAATCTATTGTGGTATTTGCTCTAGAATCGGTTCCATTAGGACCTTCGGGGGACTGGCCTTATCCTGAAGTCTATTTATTTTCATCCAAACATGATATACCAGGGACGCTGGAGAAGCTTTGTAGGATGCAACAACCAAGTGTTGTCCCCTTCATCTTTTACTAGCCTATAAGAGACCCTGCTCCCACTTTACATATGGCCAACAAAACCGAACTCGTGCAAAACAAAATAACCAAACACCTGTGGGAGTAAGTGAAATAAAAAAATAAGTGTGCGTGTGTTTCAAGTTCCTGCAAACCACAAAGGACACAGTTCCTGTTGTTCAGAGCTAGCAATAGACGATCGAGTGTGGAAAGTTGTCCTTTAATTGCAAGCCAAAGTATAAAAGCTTTTCTAGCAATTTTAGAATTTACCCCGCATCAAAGAGGCCCAGGGGACTTGTTGACCATCTGGACTGAACAATGTGTCTGTAGCGGTTGTAGAGAAACAACCATTTGGTGAATCCCACCTAATTTCATCTGGACTTCATGAATAGGAGGCCGTAGCACTTGAATCTCGTTAACTTCAAGGAGCATGCTGCTGGCCAATTCTAGTTACCATGTTGTAGCACATTATCCAGCTTAGCATCAAACAAGATACCTGTGATCATAGGACCCTAGGAAATCGCAGCCTTAGTACCCCCATTGGGTGCCACGGACCCTGCCAAACCAGGAAACGATGCCCTATTCAACCTTCTATTGCAGTACCTGGCCAAGTTGGGTCTGCAACTTGATGAGTTTTCTCTAACTCCAAGTGCCCTGATTAGATTGAAATGTCCAAACAGATTTCCCCCGTAGCTTATAATGGAGCACCACCACTGAGCCCATACAAACATAGTATTATGGCTAAGCACATCCCATAGTGCTTACTCATAAGTGCTTGATTCTTATGTGTGATGCTTCTAATCCCAATTCTACCTTGGTCTTTTGGCTTATAGACCAATTCCCAAGCCACTTTTGCATTGCCCACTCCAGTGCTCCCCTTTCATAGAAATAGTTTCAACCTTCTCTCAATCTCTTTTGTAACTCCTCCCGGCAGGAAGAATGCTGCAGCCGAAATACACATGAAAGGCTGAAAGTATTAATTTTATCAGCTGCACCCTACCGGCATAAGAAAGCTGAACAGAGTCCCACCCACTAATCCTCTTCTCAAACTTGTGAAGCAATGGTTGGCAGTTAGCCAGTGTAATCCTTTTAGCTAGCAAGGGTACACCCAAGTGTCTAAGAGAGGGACTCCCTCTTAGTATCCCACAATCTCTTTTAATTCTGATTAGGTTACTTTTGAGATAATGATCTGCTCTTGCTAATATTAGCCCGCAACCCTAAGAGGTCAGCAAAGTCATTCAATGTATCCTTAAGAAGGTGAAAAGAGTTTGCATTCGCTCTGCACAGCAATAGGATATCATCAACAAAAGCTAGCATGACCACTCCAAGGTCTTGACATCTCCAGTGGTACTGAAAAGCATCCTGTTGTGCATTTCGTGCCTTCAACATAATGTTGAGCACCTTCATTACCATGCCAAAAAGGTAAGGGGGAAGTGGATCCCCTTGCTTCAACCCCCTCTCCCCTTGAAAAACGCCATGAAGTTTCCCATTAAGGCTGACTGAATAAGAAACCGTCATAACACACTCCTTCACTCAAGTAATAAATTGAGGGGGAAGTTAAAAAGCTGCAATACTGCTACCAAAAAGGGCAAGTTCACTAAATCATAGGCTTTAGTAATGTCCACCTTAAGTGCACATCTAGGTGGGAGTTGTCTCTGGTTGTACCCCGCAAGCATCTCTTGCTCCAAGAATATGTTGTTTCTCTTCCTGGTACAAATGCATTTTGTGTGTTGTCAATAAGTTTCCCCAACACCCCTTTAAGTCATGTAGCCAAGATCTTCATAATGGCTTTATAAACTACATTGCAGCATGCAATGGACCTGTAATCAGACACTCTTGTAGGCAGCTCAACCTCGGGAATAAGTGTAAGCACAATGGTATTGAGCTGCTTCAATATCCGACATTCTGGAAAAACTCCTGAATGGCTGCAATAATCTCCCCCTTACAATAGGCCAAGCCTCCTTAAAGAAAATAGATGAGTATCTATCAGGGCCTGGAGCCCTGTCATCTGAGATATCAAAGAAGGCTTCCTTCACCTCCTTGCTCAGTACTATGCAATAAGAGATCGTGTCTCCTCATAGGTTAGTCGATATTTAACCTATGGGGTCAGATGCCCTAGGTGCACCTATTCCTCTGCCTAGCACCCCCTAACAACCACTCAAAAACCCCCTACAAACTCCCCTACTATCAAATGGGGTTCAGTTATCAATGTTCTCTAATCATTCTCAATCTGATACACTCTCTGCATGGACCTTTAAGCTTTTAATTTCCTGAAGAAAACCTTGGAGCAGATATCACTATCCTTCAACCATTGCAGCTTTGCACGTTGCCTTAATAATGTCTACTCCTGTCCTACAACCCTCGTATACACAAGCCTGCAACACTCTACCAGAATTCCAAGTACATCACTATATTTATACTGGTGGTGGAGTTGTTGCGCTAGTTCCAAATACTTCCCCAGCGAAAGCCACATTCTGGGACAAGTCCCCTTTACGCTTCTACGCCTCATGAAAATAGGTTCGCGAAAGCCCAGAATCTTGCTAATGGCAAACATTCATGTCCCCTAGATGTTGTGCTTCTAAACCTCCTTAACATAGCTCTGAAAATTAGCATACTTGGTGAGAAAATTATCAAACTTGAATATAGATATTCCACTTCACTGCATTTGCTCCGTGTAAACAAGCAAAGAATAACGATCAAATGTTCTGGGGCTGCTTGCTAGGTAGTATGTTTCAGGCCACTGCATAAACCACATTTTCATTGACCAATACTCTGCCAAGCCTCTTCCAAAGGCTATGTGCCCCATCGCTAGAATTGTGCCAGGTATACCACATACCCTTAAGAGGCAAAGCAGTAAGCCCAGTAGCAATCAGTATCTGTTGGAACTCTCCCATCAACTGACTCTAGTAACTAAAAGCAACGCATATCTCACTATTATCCAACACGGCATTAAAATCACCCACTACAACCAATGATTCATTCCCAACCTCTCAGCCAGCCTCCCTAATTCTACCCAAAGTTCACACCGCCCCACCATTTCATTGTCCCCATACACGCAAGTTATCAAACACTTGGCGTGCAGCTTCCTGCTATGCACAAAATAGTGAATAAGTTGGTTATGTATAGCCAGAATATCCACCTCCACTTCACCCTCATCTGAAACAACCCATATCCTTGTACCAAGCCCTCCATTATAATTAGAAAACCAAAAAAGTCAAGATGAGACTGAATTTTGTACCTGTCGCACATTTGATTGTCAAACCCTCATTCGCGCAGAACTACACCTTATAATCTCGAATCAGGGTGGCTGCAGCAAATTGCTGATCACATCCATTCAACCCCCTGACATTCCTGTCTAGAACGATATCATGGAGGCACTACTAGTGGCTTGTGTTCATTAAGGCCCGAATGTTTTATTTCCTCCTTTGTGCAGCTGCAAATATTCAAAGGGGTTGTATAATACCAACGCTTTCCCCTTATCGTCAATGGTTGGATGATTGGTATCGCCTCCTAATGAGGAAGTCTCTATTAGAATAGGTGAATAGGTGACCAGAAAGCCAATTGGGTTGATGGTTTTGGGTATTATTTAGCAATCTTTATTAAAGTAATATTGACTTGATGAATATACTAAGTATTCATCCGTGGCACTATGTGTTGGTTGTGGTTACTGATTACGTTAACTGGGATTTTAACATCACAACAAATACCCACAGACCAATTGGATAACCCATGTAGTTGGGCTGCACATTGGATGGCAACTATGAAACCAACTTCTGAGGGTTGGTCTGAAATGTTCCAAGTCGAGGACCTCGAAACAGGGTATCGAGGGTCCTATAGATACTTGTACTAAGGATTGCATTAATTAGATGAGTGTCGTGTTTCATCGGTGACAGACGTTGGACGTCTATGCAATATTAGTGGGTTAGTTGACAAGGGTGTCAGCTGACTGAACTGACTCGCGGGAATCGTCATATGGAAGCCTTGGTGGCTTGGTCGGTATGACTGGAATTCCCAGCTCTGATAGTACGAGATTAGTCATCGGACTTGAGGAATCATGGCAGTCATATGCATATGATGGTTGTATCTAGGATTTGGCTAGAGATGTCCATATTTGGGATATGTTCATTATAAGCCTTATCCAGTGCATTCAGAATATATATTAAGGACGGTGGATTCCAAGATAGGATCTGTCACCTGTCAGTATATGACAGTCGAGTCTCCTATGTGCTCTGAGATGGTTTAAGCTCTTTAAGTCTGTGACCACAATGATTGGTCGAGTAGGGAATGATTTCCTACGTCGATCAATAGAGCAAACATGTCTCGAGTTATTGAGCAAAGTTGTCTAGTCCAGGATGAGAACCGACGCTCAATTCCATGCCCTAGACTTAGACGGGAGATGGATGATTGAAGGACCATACTCACATGGAACTCGGGAGCCTAAATGTTCACGCCAACATTCACCTAGTCTCTAGTGCCATGGACCGTTGCTAGACGGCCACCCATGGTGATGGGCGTTTTTTCGATTAATGGTTAATTGAAAAAACAATTAATTAAATTTTATTTAATTGACCAATTATGTTGGACATAAGCCCAAGTCTAGTTGAGGGTGAACGTAATGAATCACCCACAAATCACTTTGGATTTGGTGGAGTTCATTTGGAAGTAACTCTAGAAGAAGCGAATAAATTTAATCGGATTATATTTATTCAAGAGAGAAAATAAATGATTGGATCATTTATTGGAAAATTCATTTTATGGATGGTCCAATATTAATTAATTGGATTATTTAATTTTGGACTAAGAACCTTTAAATTAATTGGATTAATTTATCAAGTTTTGGCTAGAATAGTTGATTGGATCAATTATTCTTAATTTGGATGTATGTTTATTTAATTAGATTAAATAAATAATTGGGATTCAATTCGATTGAAATTAATGTGATTATTTAAAGTCCAATGGATACTTGTTCGGACTTTATTTAATTTGATTAAATACAAGTCCAAAAATATAAAGATCCAAGTCCATTTTTCATGCAAGTTGCAGCTAGTTAAGGCGGAGTTTCAACTCCTCCACATGTGTACATGATATGCATGAAAATTAGCTCTTTTGTGGGTGGTTTTCTCTTGCTATCATGTATAGTGGATGTGCTAGAAGTGTGTGTATGTGGAAGTTGTCTTGGAGGTTAATTGCATAGGTGGTTTTTTGAACTCTACATTCTACATACACAAAACAACTTTGCTAGACAATCATTCACTTAACTTGCTTCATTTTTGCTGGAGCATTTTAGGCCAAAACATGCTGAATATTCTCTTTTGGTGTTCATACTTCTTAGAGAAGAATTGAACAATAACATTTCAAGGATCACTAATTGATAGTCTCTTTGAAAGTGTTTCTTCTTCAATTTCTATCTTCTATCTAGCAATAGAACAGAGATTTATCCTTAGTGTGGTGTGGTCAATACTTAGAGGAGTTTTACGTTGAGCTCTCAAGTGGACATACAAGGAATAAAAGAAGGAACAATGCTAGAAGCCGTTCTACGTAAAAACGAACAAAGGTTGGTTTTCTTTTACATTTACATGTACCTTTGTTCTTGTCCTTTAAAATACATGTCCATCATTTTTTCTTTTAATTATTTGTGTTTTTGACAAACACCGAATGCCCGACAACTTCAAAGGGAACACCCCTTTAAATCTGGTGTAAATTACACCTTAAATTATATTTTTTTTACGCTTTCATTGCGTTCCCGGACCGTACCCGATTCTTTCAGTCTCATCACCTCTACTAGGTCCACGCCTACGTTGACTGTCAACCTAGAATGTTGACTATTGATTCCCCCTTCCATGTGCCACATCATTTTACCCCCTCAGCTGCCACGTCCTAGCTAGATCCAACCATAGACTTGGACTTCCCTGTTTGCACAAATACAGGTACAGACTGCTTATTCTCCTTCTTGTCCATGATACAATCTGCATTAGAGTGACCCAATGTGGCGCATTTAGTGCACCTTTTGGGTACCCACTCATATTCTACTTCCACCTTTAATGGCCTCTCATGCCCCCCCTCCCCCCCAACTTGAGCGAGGGTCACTAAGTACTTGGGCAATAAGGATGAGTAATCCAACATTACATAGATCACACATAATCGAGTCGTGAGCAATTGTGCGCAACGATATTTGGGTATAAGGGCTTCCCAATTCCACTAACAACCATGCTTAGCCCTTCCCCCGTCCATAATTTGCCAGGCAGATTCTTAGACCCAAACATGAACCTGCCTCAGATTTTGATTCCTCAATACCAGCTCCAATTCCCACTTTTGTAACATAATTGGTTGGCATTGAAACAACCAAGGCCCACATTCAATTAACCTCCTCAAGTGCAACAACTCTTTTAAACTGAAAAAAAAAAAAAAAAAAAACCATCAGCAGTGGTTGTGGCTATAACATCCTTTAACATAGGCCAAGTGGAGCAAACAAATGAGTTAAGTTGTGGCATATAGGGTTTCCACCCTAAGAAGTATCCAACAACAGTAGTAGCTTATCGTCGTGAACCCTATTCAATCATGCAAATAGTTGGTCGAACCACAATTTCACCATTTTGTATTGTAGGGGGATATATTTCAATGTCTTTCTTGAAAAGTGGTGGAATGCTTGCTCAATTTTAGCTCCAACATGCAGCAGTGGCATCGAGGTATTCAGTTTAACTGCTCCCACAAGTATGCCCTATGCAACCACAGTAGGTTAATGCAGATTAGAACCGTGAAGATGCTGGGGTTCCCGATCGTCCTTCTTCCTTGAAGGAACATCTCCAGCATTCGTTTTAGTCAAAATCTATGGGACACAGGGGTCTCTTACGTTCCTTGCATAGGGGAGGTCGGCGGCAAAGGCCTGCCCCCAACAGCGCCACCAATAGTGGATCCAAAGAACCCTACAATAGAGTAGGGATCCCTGCATTAGCCTCTTCCCAAACCCAATTCTCCATGCATAGCAGTTCTTGAGAAACCCTAGATGGATTAGGGTTCACAGAATTCTGCCCTCTAGCCGCACTGCATAGCTGGGTAGCAAGCGTAGAAGCCCTAGCAGATTGGGTTCCTTCATGTTGGTCGGTAAACCTTGCCTCCCACTTGATATGAATGGCCTCAAGTAGGGCAAAGGAGTCCATGTCCCCTCGATCGATAACTCGTTAGGCCAACGAAAGGAATTGGGCAAAGTTGAATGTATCTGGATCTCATTGTCAGTTGTCCCACTGGCCGCCGACACTACCACAAGGCCTGAATCGTCGCCTTTGCTAGGGTTAGAGGGTGTGTGTGGAGTGGGTGAGAGAGAAGAGAGAGTTTGAGTCATGTTGGCCTTAACCATAGCAAAGTCCTCGGATCGTCGTTGGTGTATTATGCTAGCTTCGTATAAGCCCCGAGACGTTAAATGCATCGGAAATTAATTGATTTTAATTATAAAATAATATTATAATTTGCGATCAAATCGCCCGTCTCATAGCTATTACGATTTGGATCCCATGCATAAAAGGATGTTAATTGAATGGTTAAGAAAAAAACCAACCTTTTGTGCTCTTCGGTTGATGTTGATTACTTGAACTTTCTCAAGAACGGACTTAACTTAAAAACGGTGGAACGTTAAAAAGGAACCATTTTTTATTGTTGTTCACGGTAGGAACACAAATATCTTCCCTCTAAAGTTAGTCCACACCACCTATCATGGAATCACCCTCAAACCTATGCTAGTAGATATTGGAGGATTAAGGTAGATCAACTATTGATTTATGGAGAAATCAAGGGAAGTCTTCTCTTTTGGAGATGAGAAATGAAGATAAGAACAAGGTTAAAATGAAAGCTAGACTTTCTAGCTTTGAAGGAGAGAAAATCTAAGAGTTAGAGAGCAAAAAGGAGAGAAAGAATTTTTGTATCTTTGTATGCAAAATGGTATATCAATCTCTTGCCTTCTACCCCCTTTTTATAGGCTTTTCTTTGCACTAGATACAATGAATATAGACAGGCCCTTTTGTCTTGCTCTTAGATAACACTAGTCTTCTTCATAGACAAGTTATAACATGACTCATCTTTTCTCCTTTTACACTTGTCTTCTTTATAGAAAAACTTTAGCATGACTCAGCTTTTCTCCTTTTACACTTGTCTTCTTTATAGACAAGCTCTAGCATGACTCATATTTTCTTCTTTATCTAAAGATGAAAACAAGTCATGTCCATGCTTAATGAATTTTGTCTTATGGGCTTGGGCTAAGGTCTTTGAGCTTTATCTTAATTCTCAATTAGACTAAGTCCAATTTTAATTAATTCCCTAATATTAATTCTTCAATTAAATATAAGCCCAAATTAATTAATCTAATTGATTGATTTTCAATCCCAAATAGATTAATCTTAATTAATTTATCACAAGTCTTACTTAATCAAATTAATGCTTGTGAATTTAGACTCCGAATTAAATAATCATATTATTTAATATTCTCATGAATTGATTTCATAAATTATTTTAATCAATTAATTTAACTCCTTAAATTAATTGATTTATTCTCCACAAGTAATTCTATAAATTAATTCCAATAATTCCATAATGGATTTGTGTGTGATCCTTTAGGTTCACTACTCAGCTAGACTTGGGCTCGTATCATATATACGATTTAATTAGCAACTTACTTGCATTAGATTAATTAGATCTTATCATAATTAATCACTCTCAATTAACTCCTTAATTGGAGGGTACCCGTCACCATAGGTGGCCATCTAGCAATGGTCTATGACCTTAGAGAATAGGTGAATTATTGCGTGAACCTGTAAGCTACGCGTATTATGCAGATACGGTCCCTCCGCCACTAACCTCTTGATCAAAGTTTAGGGCATGTAATTAGTTATTGGTTCCCCTTATCGACTTTGATTTCTTGTATCAACCTTACAAGTTATGCTTCCAATTTATCAATATATGAAAAATCCGGCTTATTTATATATTTATTATAAAAAAAATAAAAATTACACGTGTACCGTGAAAACGGTACACATCATAAAAATATAGTGGGTCGCCAGCTGGGCTGGCGACCCACTATTAAAAATTATTTTTTTTAGTTGGGTCGCCAGCTGGGCTGGCGACCCACGGTCGCCGGCCCAGCTGACACCTTTTTTTTTTTTTTTTAAATTGTTTTTATTATATTTAATATATAATTATAATAAATGTTAATATATTTAATAAAATTTACTAATTAAATTTTATTTTATTATTAAAAATAATTATAATTAATTTATTCTAATAAGATAATGCTATTATAATTTTAAAATTCTTTATAATAATTAATAAACTTAAAATTTTACAAAATAATGTACCAAATACTTGAATACACATTTTTATATAATTTTTTAGTGTATTATTTTTAGTTTTAAATTTTTATAATCATAATTTTTTAAATTCTTTTTAATTATATACACCGGTAAGTGTGGCGCATTCTAGTTATGTTTATAATTTTTAATCATTATTTAAAATCAAATATTTATATATATTGTATTATTTAATTTTTGTAGAGTAAAAGAATACTTAAAATATATATATATAATAAAGTATAAATATTATGATTTAAAAAAAATATTCATAAACAAAGATAATACATAATCTTGAGAAATTAAAAAAAGAAAAAGGGATAACTACACTCCCCTCTTCTAGTATCTTTCTCGTTTGTTTCTATTTAATAAATAGTATTTTTGTTAGTCAAAATTCATTAAATTTATTGATATTAATAAAAAAAATTAAATAAAAAAATGAGATTTACCCTCAATGAAAAACAACACATATTTATGTTTTAATAGTCTCTTTTATCCAACTCAAATACACCTTCCTATTATTTCCCGTGCATTTTTCTTTTTAATTTTTTTCTTTCTCCTTCTTCTTCTCATTTTTTCCAGAGTATGCTATTTTATTTTTGTTTTTTTTTGGACGTCAATATATTGGCTTACACTTATTTTTTTGGACGTCAATATGTTGGCTTATCCCCTATCACCTACATTTTCTGAATTTTATAATTTGTACATAAAATTACACTAAAAAATTACATAAAAATGTGTATTCAAGTATTTGGTACATTATTTTGAAAAATTTTAAGTTTATTAGTTTATTATAAAAAATTTTAAAATTGTAATAGCATTATCTTATTATCACTTATTATAATTATATATTAAATATAATAAAAAATGATTTTTTTTTTTAAAAAAAAAAAGTTGCCAGGCCAGCGACTGTGGGTCGCTGGCCCAGTCGGCGACCATGGGTCGCCCGCTGGGCTGGCGACCCAGAATAAAAATTAATTTTTTTTTTAGTTGGGCTGGCGACCCAACTAAAAAAAATAATTTTTAATAGTGGGTCGCCAGCTGGGCTGGCGACCCACTATATTTTTATAATGTGTACCGTTTTCACGGTAAACGTGTAATTTTTATTTTTTTTTATAATAAATATATAAATAAGCCTGAAAAACCCTTTCTCCTATTTGATCAACAGCCATGGCCATGGGCTTCAAGAAACGCATACTGTAGAGCACATAGGAGGTTCGTTATCATCTCATGATAAGTAGTAAGTCCTATATTGGAACTCACCAACCTTCATGCATGCTTCAACTATGTCTGAAACATGATCATATAGTAATCCAGGATGGAACCTGAGACCACGCTGGACATGATCAAGTCATAGCCGTCATATGCACGAGGTTACTGTGGAACTTCAAGTCCAAGGACTAGTTAGTGCACTATCGTAGCCTAGGAGTTATAATCATACCGATCATGCCATATAGGGTTTTCATATGACAACTCCTGCGAATCAATTCAGTGAGCTTGATAACTCCTTATCAATCACCCACTAAAGTGCGCAAACGTCATACGTCTCTGTCTATGAAACTCGACATTCATCATATGAACACATCACTTAGCGCAAGTCTTTAAGAAATGATCGGTGCCCTGTCTCGACCGATTCATTGACTTGGAATATTTTAGATCAAACCATAGAGAGGTTGGTTTCATGGTCGTCATCATATGCACGAGCCAACCCCATAGCATAATTGGTCTAAGGGCTTCAACCAAATGCTCATATAAATATAATGTTTAAAGCATATATGATGAAGATGACCAAAGAACAATTCTTAAATTAACATATTATTGAAAACGATCGTCTAGAATTGTTTACAAAGAGCCAATTAATTGACTTGACGATCATCTATTCTAACATATTAATCTTTGTTCTTTGTTATATTTATGTGTTGGTCGAATAGATGTATTGTTTGATTTTATTGAGATATTGATGTATTAATATAATTATCAGTTAATAAAAAAGAGTTGTAAGTAATTGATTTTCCAATTAAATGTTATAAAATTCTTAGTTCTTTGCTACATTAGCATATTGATTAAATCGATGTGTTATTCAATTTTATTGAGATATTGATGACTTCATGTAATTACTGCTTTTATATATATATATATATATAAATTATAAGTAATTAATTTTCAATTAAATGTTATAGAAATTGTGTTTATGTAGGTGTAATATTTTTTTTTAAAAAAATATTGAAGTTTTAGAATTAGTTTATAATGATCTTAAGGATATTTAACTTAAATCAAACCAACTGTAAAGTATATTGTTTATTTCTATAATTACATTTATGGATAAATACATTTACGCTCCATAATTTGTATTTTATTTTACACAAATTATCTCCATCTTTTGAATAATTAACACATACACTCATAAAAAATGTCAAACATCATTTACTCAAACTATCCATTTATTTCGAAAAATACACATTAACCCCTAAGGCCCCGTTTACGTTGAGGACGGAATTAAACGAGCGATAGGATTATTTTCAACTAAATGAATGATAAAAAAGCCCTGTATAAATTGTGAAGTATTTACTTACATGTAGTACTAAATTTTGATAAAATGTGTAAAGTGTTTACTTTGTTGTATTATGACAAAATTACCTATTAGCCCTTCATGGACTTTACCTATTGTCTTATTTGAGGGTAACATGGATTTTTGCCACCTGCATTTATTGTTGTACAAATCATATGATAACTTATACCACCACCTTTGGTGGTATAAATTATGCAAGTGTAACAGTAATTAGTACAAGACCCTATAATTGTATAGGGCCCCCATACATGAAAGTAAACAATATATTATCCTATACTAATTTTCTTATTCAAACTAATACCTCAAAGTAAACGGGCCCTAAAAGTATAGCATCACGACACAAACTATCATATTTTTGGATATTAGGGATAATTTCTATAATTATGACAAGGACATAAATAATTTGTGTAAACCAATCATAGATAAGGGAATGCAAATATAATTATCCCTTACATTTATTATATATAACAATGTTATGAATCTAGGACATTAAATTTAATTGTTAATTAGCTTAGATGTTAAAACAGTGACATAACCCTTAATTAAGCGGGTTGACCAACCTCATTGTGGTAATTGCAAAACAAGTCCAAGGAATATTTTAATAAACTTAGATAGATGATGACAGAAAAGCGCAAAGAAAGAGGAGTTCAAAAGACACGAGGCGTTAAATCGCTGGGACAGAGTGGAAACACCTACTGCTAGGAGAAACACTTCTCTTCAAACAAGAAATAGAAGGATGCCCAGAAATTCACAACACTCGAGATATAGGTAAGAAGTGTACTTGTTGTTTGTTGATTCAGTTGCGGTGTGTTTTTCGGCTGGTGGAACGATTTTGTGAGAAGCAGAACAGTCCCGAGGAATCGGGATGGAACAGTTGCAAATATCTCCGGCCGATTCGATGGGGAGTCCGGGGAAGGAACAGCGAGCTGCCGGCGTCGGGATTCTTCTACAGATCATGATGCTTGTCCTCTCATTCGTCCTCGGACACGTTCTTCGTCGTCACCGAATCTATTACCTTCCAGAAGCCAGTGCTTCTCTCTTGATCGGTAATTTTGTTAGCTGCGATTTATATTTTTAATTCCGTTGCCTTCACTTAATCGTGATGATGATCACTTTGTTATCTGATTACGCTTTTGGCATGCCGTTGTGGTGTAATGGAGTTTTAATTTGGGTTACAGGTTTAATTGTGGGTGGACTGGCTAATATTTCAAATACGGAGAATAGCATAAGGTTTTCTCGTTTAATTTTCGTCAATTCTTTGTACCTTTTATCTTCTTTTGGTTCGCTATAAACCCTATCTGTAGGATTATGGAACTCTTTGATAATTGAATATGGTTTTACAGGTCTTGGTTCAACTTCCATGAGGAGTTCTTCTTCTTGTTTCTGCTGCCCCCGATCATATTATATCCTTGAACCGTGGAGGCGTGGACGGACTTTAGTTTAAATCTAAATGAATTTTCCACTGTTAAATTTTGTTCCTACTCGATTATGGTTTTGCCAGGCGAATGATTTCCTTAACTTTTTTCTGGCTTTTGTCGTGTACCCAGTCGGGCTTCAGTATGCAACCTGTAAGTTTATCCATGTTTTTAACTGTTTGTACAGATTTTCTTTTGGAATGTTAATTATCAAGCTGGAAAAGGAACCAAGAAGATTGTTCTGTCTCACGCCTTATTCTATCCTAGTAGGCACAAGTGTGAAATACCAAATACAATTCAAGAAAATAATGGGAGAACTTTGCATTGGCCTAATGACGACCAATTATCTTTTATAAGTAAGAGCTGCAGTGCGAAGTTTATAAAAGTGAAGATGGGAAAGGGGCAAACCACTTACTGATTTCTCAGTTGGTCAAGTTTCTAGATGTAAAGTTTGAGTGGATGTTTCTACTTGTATCTTCCTTCTCCTCAATACTCAAGGCCAAAACTGAAAACGAAACGAAACAAATTCGCAGTATTTCCTAATTGTTCCCAAAGGAACTGAATTCTATGAGCTCAGTATATTCATTTCTGTGATTGGCAGAAACCATTCTTTTCTAACTTCGGGGCCATCGTCACATTTGCAATTTTTGGGACTTTTGTAGCTTCTGTTGTCACAGGAATTTTGGTGTGAGTATCACTTGTCTCCATAGTGTTAGGTTTCTTACAAATTTAAATGCTCTAAGTTAGGGGGTATTTATGCAAGCACTAGTTTGCTAACCTTACAATTTAATGTCTCTTGTTACAGATACCTTGGTGGAGTTACGTATCTCATATACAAACTTCCATTTGTTGAGTGTCTAATGTTTGGTGCTCTCATCTCAGCTACTGATCCTGTCACTGTTTTGTCTATATTTCAGGTGACCTGGTGTTTAGACTTGTCATGTGCAATGTTTCTTCACTGTCAGCTTTTCTAGTTTCATTTTTCATAGATGACACATTCCAGTACTTGAGAATGTTTTTGTTGGACATGTCAAGAAATTTAGTACAGGATGACATATGCACTAGGTACATATAAAGTCTGCATGTAGTTTCACTTATGGTTTTTCAATTACGATGATGGATCTTGCATACTGTGACACTATCACGAATATTACCTTATTCTATGAGGTAGCTACACCTTGTTCATGTGATTAGCCTCTGAATTATTCTTTTGTAATTGCGGTTAAATTTCTTTTGGCATTAGATGGTTTTAAAAGTTTATACTGTATTAATGGACATGCTGATTGAGTGGATTTACGTTCCCTGTTTCATTCAGAAGAATTATTACCAATATGCGACTAAGTGGGTGATTGTCACTTGAGCGTAGTTCTTGTTTGCATAGAAAACATTACCATCTGCGGTAAATAGAATGTTTCTAATCTAAAAAGAGTTTGGTTATGTATTTGATTATAATGTTTTCTTAGTAGTCTAAGTGACAAGTTGGTCAAAGTTGTTAATTTAGCTGAGCTGAAATTTCCATTTCATTGCTATTAGGTTTAATGGATCATGTTTTAGGTTGGGTATCTTTACCTTGTTAGCAGATTGAAGTTTTTTAACAGTTGAAGATTTCTGTTTGAAGCCTTTTCTCCTTTGGTGATGAATGTAGCTTTTTGCATTCAAATGAACAACACTGAAAGCTCTACATTTCTGAATGAAGCATTCTGAAGTAACATCACTTTATGCCATTGAAATCCCACTTAAACCATGGCTTAACTACTAAAGATTCCTAGTTCACTCTATTCTGCAGGAACTTGGTACAGATGTGAATCTCTATGCATTGGTCTTTGGCGAATCTGTGCTGAACGATGCAGTAAGTTTTTCTGGTTTATATTGATGCTAAATTATGGATATTATTGACCAGGTTATTTATTAATTCACTAATTTTTTGTTGAATTATGTATGTTTCGCTGTTTGAAGATGGCAATTTCTTTGTACAGGTCAGTCAAATTGCAGTTATCCATCATAATGAGTTAGAGGTTGCAGAATCAGTCATTAATAACCTAATTTATAATTTCGTAGGACAATGTCATTGGTGAGAAGCAATATGTCAGGTGGTCAAAACTTTCTCATGATCGTGGTCAGATTTCTTGAGACTTTTGTTGGCTCTATGTCAGCAGGTTTGGTGCTGGCACCCTATAGCAATTCAAACAGTTTGTGTTTTGATGTTCCCAGTTTATGGTTGACAATTTGGGTTATTAATACTGACATGAAACTATCATGCTTTCCTCCAATTTTCTGATGTTGTATGAGTTTTCTTATCTTTCCTCCGGATCCCTCCTTTGATTTTCCTTCACTGGTAACATGACCTCCGATTCTTGAGGAGGGTAGGGGGCTTAACTTGTTGACTGATTAATGAACTGTTTATGTGGAACCCATATTTTTGTTTCGCCAAGAACAATTGTGCTTTTATTTGAAAAGAAGGTCCTTGACAAGATGCTTAGTAGAGTGAATTTGGAACCCCTGATTGACACAAGAAAAGCGAATTACATGAATTTCAAATCTCAATATTTATGGTATATTTCCCAGAAATTATTTATTATTCATGTACCCTTTTAAACTGCTTCACGATCTAAGTTTACTGATTAGGAAGAAAGAGAGCGGAACATGGGAACTGCTAGCTGTTTGTGAATTATTTATCGAAAATGCCTCTTGTCTGGATTTCCTGAAGTTGAGTACATATGTGTTGTAGTTTTCAATTCGACAATAATGAGACCTAGATATTTCCCTCAACACACACTCTACTCAACAAAGCCTATACCAGACTCTTTGGGGTCGATTCTACATATTCTTCAACCCTGCTAAAATAAGGTCTTATACTATATACTATGTTCATCATCTGATCTTAGAAATTTTGTTGTTCAACAAAATGCTATCTTTTCTGGTACGGTTCTGTTCCTTACACAAAATTTTTGGAGAGCACAATTATCTGAGCTACTAACTATAGTTTGTTTCTGAACTGCAGGGGTTGGAGTTGGATTCACATCTGCTTTGATATCCTTTTTAATTGGTTGTTGTTCTTCTGAGTCAACACTTGCTTTCAATTGTTTCAAACTCATAATGCTCTCTGTTGTAGCCTTGACTTCCAGAACCTTTTCAAGTATGCTGGTTTGGATATTGACAAGTAAGCACATATCTTCAATATTTCAGATTCGAAATTCTGATTTATCCATCATAAATTCTAATTGCAATTTTTAACTCCTCTGTATAGTCTTCATAACTTGGAGTGCTGTTTGTTCGTTCTCTTCCCATATTTCTCGTAAGATACCTTTTAGCTGGCCCATCTTTTATTATCAAAGGTATCTTTTTGAGATTCCTTGGTGCTCAACTTACGTTCTCATGTGATTTTTCCTAGATACATGCTAGCTGAAGGGTTTGGCCTCTCGGGTATTGTGTCCATATTGTTTACTGGAATAGTAAGTGGAACTCGTTTAGTTTTACTTTGAATTTGGTATAATAATGTGATGAAACATGGTCATGTGGGTTATTTGTGTTAGGTCATGAAGCACTATACTTTCTCGAACTTGTCAGATAATTCTCAGAAATTTGCAGCTGCATTTTTCCATCTGATATCGTCTTTGGCAGAAACTTTTGTGTAAGCCATTATTTAGTCATCTAATTATAGGATTGTTTCTAGTGTGTCTTCATCCATATTCTTAGTTTTTGTCCATTTTGCAGATTTATATACATGGGATTTGACATTGCCATGGAAAAGCACAGCTGGTCTCATATGGGATTTATCTTTTTCTCTATTGTATCCTCCTGTAGTGAAAATTCTAAATGAGTCATTTTTGTTTTATTTACTGATATCAACTACTGTTTTCCCATAACTTGCTTCAAATTACACCAGTTGTTCATTGGAATTGCAAGGTATGCATAGTTTGCCTTGTTCTGAAAGTTCGATTCATTCCACTTATGTAAAAGGGACATCAGTAGCCCCATGCTTTGCCAATAAGTTTTGGTTGTTAGATGTGAGGGATGTTCTTACAAAGTGATTTTGAGCTATTACTAAACCTTATTATATGTTTTTTATGAAGAGCTGCAAATGTGTTCTCGTGCGCATATTTGGTGAATTTGGTCAGACCTTCTCACAGAAAAATACCAATGAAGCATCAGAAAGCACTTTGGTACAGCGGTAGGAGGACATGAAATTCTTATTGTTTGAACTGCTTTTGCTTATATGCCTGCAAGTCAACTGACTTTTTCAGCCCTCCTACCTCTTGCCCTCAGCAATTTTGCACACATATACTCATAAATATTCATTACAGGGCTCCGAGGGGCTATGGCCTTCGCCCTAGCACTGCAATCAGTTCATGACCTTCCAGAAGGACATGGTCAGACAATATTCACTGCGACAACTGCAATAGTTGTTCTGACGGTAAGTCAAAACAATTATTTCTTAAAATTAACTAGAGTTATCTTGATGCTTAGATGGGAAAATATTCAGACAGCATATGCCAACTGGATTGATGTGGCATTTGATATAATTCGTTCACATGTTGGTGCTTCGGCACCATATTGTTGGAAATGCCAATTAGTAGCCATAGTTTCATCTCTTTTCTCTGGTGGTTGGTTGCGGACTAGCTTGAAGAGATGTGTTAGCACTCAGTTTTCTTCTAACCGTTATTCAAGGCTTAATACACCAATACATGTTACGCGTTTTCTTTTGGTAGAGAAACCTTAGTTTAAATGCCACTCATATTTATCTCACGTTCTCCAGTTAGTTATATTATCACACATCTGTGTACATGCTTCATTTATGCACAAGAAATTACTGAAGTGGAGTGAGGCATTTCATAAGTCTTCATTGTGGAATATAGTTGGTTGTGGTATTCTTGACATTTATGTCGTTGGAATATTTCAGGTCTTACTGATAGGAGGATCAACAGGAACCATGCTGGAAGCTCTACAAGTTGTGGGTGATGGCCATGATGCCCCACTTGGCGAAGTAAGTCAACACTTAGAGGGTGTTTGGCTAAGCTTTTTTAAAACATCTTATAAGCTCTTACATCTTATAAGATGTTTTAGGAGCTTATAAGATGTTGGATCTTATTTTAAAAATAAGCTCCTAAAGTGTTTGGGTAAAATAAGATGTTAAAGCTTATAAGATGTGAAAACATCTTATAAGATGTTAGGGTGTTTGACATAATAAGGTCTTTTTTATTGGTAAAATGACCAAAAAGGACATGATACTATTAGAATCAAATAAATTATTATTTTTGTTGACATATTTTGTATTTAAATATTTTTGAAATAATTTCATAAATAGTATACATTAGTTTAACTTCAAATAGAAATTTATTAGATAATTTTTCTTACAAAAATAAAAAAAATGGCGGATTATGACCTAAATTTCGAATAAAAATAATATATATGTACATTCATGCTAGTCGAATATTAATATAGATATATATGTTTTCTCTTTGATGCAATTACTATTTCTAATTGTATAGCTTATAATATCTTGAATTTATATTTTTTTAATAAATATAATATCATACCAATCTTATTTTTATTTAGCTATAATAATTTATTATTTAATAATGAAGCATTTTCTCTTTTTTAAATGCAAAAAAAAATAATAATAATAAATTTTTAAAAATACTAGAGAGAGAGAGAGAGCGAGAGAGAGAGAGAGAGAAAGAATAGTGTGTGTGTGTGTGTGTGTGTGTGAGAGAGAGAGAGAGAGAGAGAGAGAGAGAGAGAGAGAGAGAGTGTTTGTGTGTATGTAGAGTGTGTATATGTAGAGAGTGTGTATGTGGTAATGAGGGTATATTTGTCATATCACATATTAATTTGATAGAACTTATAAGATGTTTTGAAAAAAGTTAGAAATCTTAACTCTTTTTTTAAGAGCTTATAAGATCTCAAACATCTTATAAGATGTTTTGAGGAGCTTATAAGCTTAGCCAAACACCCTCTTAGTTGTCTCATCCTGCACTTTCCTGTTGAAAGCCTGGTACAAGAGTAATAGTGGTACTAGCCAACTGAAATTGGAAAAGAAGAGAGATAAATACTATGATTACTTGCCTTAAAGCAGAATATTTGGTTAACATGATCTGAAAGAGCTGTTGGCCAATTATAAATCTTCATCTTCTTTATGCTCAGAGCTTTGAGGCAAATAGCGGCTACAGAGCTCCTAGTTATGAGGGGGAATCATCATCTGGTAGCCGGTTCAAGATGAAACTAAAAGAGTTCCATAAGAGGTATGAAAACTAATATCTGGAATTCCATTTTAATGTTTTCTCTTTTCAATTGATTCTTATTATTGGTTCTGGATTCCTTTTTGCAGCACTGCATCTTTTAGTGCATTAGATAGGAACTACCTCACCCCGTTTTTCACAACTCAAAATGGCGATGATGAAGATGAGCATGGTAAGATGAATGCCTGGATAAATTTTTCCATATGATAAATCATACACTGCATGTGGCTGATCTTCTTTATGGCATATCAAGTACCTATCTGTACGAGGGTGTCATAACCCTACTTCTACCATGTCAAATATGGGGCATGATTTGTTTAGCCCATCCTTTTACAGTGAACCACTATTTTTCAATGTTGTCCAGATGAACTTCTTGGAGATTCTAGGAGAGGAGTGCTTCGCGGACATAAGTGAACCTACTTGCATTGTTGGTTGATTTTATCATCGTGTGGTGACATTAGGCGTATCAACGCTGGAGATAAGGACTGGTTAGCGCATGTGACATTAGGCGTATCAACGCTGGAGATAAGGACTGGTTAGCGCATCTCAAGTTCATCGCTCTATAAGTATATGGTTAGAATCATCTTTAGAAGTATATTGCGATCCAATTGTAGATTGAGATTTGAGCCTAGAAACTGTACTGGTAGGATTGCTGGGTACAGCATTTATTCAATCTCTTTTTAGTCGAACCATCCTCGTTTCTGTACATGATGTAAGAACTGGTCTTGAGATCAGGACATGTTATGATCGTAATTTGATGGCTATTATTTGTTCAATTCAAACGTGGAGATTTTCCGTATTTCTTAAACTTTAGGCAGAGGTGTTTGCAGATCCGTTGGATGATAGAACCCGTTATGCTTTCGCCACATTAAATGTCTAGAAATTATGTAGAGTTACGTTCATGTAGCATTCTTCCATAAATGAAGAAAGAAGAAGAAAAGCTCCTGGGGTTGGTTTAATTGCATTAGACTTTTGTAGTTTGGGAAATTATATTTGGGGATAATTACACTTCCCTCCTCAGAGGTTTGGTGTAATTACACGTAGACCCCCTAAAATTTGCTTTTGTCTAACAACTAGGTTCATTCGCTAGTCAAAATTAACCGAATTTGTTGAAATTAGCAAAAGAAATTGAATTAAAGGTGAGATTTGCCCTCGATTGACTTATTACTGACTTATTGTAGGTCAAACGAATCTTTTCATGACCAAACTACCTTTATATATCTTCACACGTTAATGTATGAGAGCAGATATATCTTCACCGTTATAAGGGTAATTTAGTCATAAAAGATTTGTTTGGTCTGCATTAAGTCATTAATAAGTCAATCGAGAGTAGACATCGATTTTCATTCAATTTTTTTTTTGTTAATATCAACAAATTCGGTGAATTTTAACTAATGGAGGGACTTATTTATTAGACAGAAGCAAACCTCAGGGGTACTAAATGTAATTTTTCAAACCACGGGAGGTCTACGTGTAATTACACCAAACTTCAGGGGAGGGAGTGTAATTATCCCTTATATTTATTACTCGTAATTTTATTTTCGTCCAACAAATGAATTCATATGATAAATTTACAAAATTTGCTAATCTTAGAAAAGAAACATGAATGAAAATTTATATTTACCATTAATTCACTGACTTATTGCAGGTTAAAATTAAAAAATTCTAATCAAGTTACTCTTATATATTTTCACACATTAATGGATATAAAGAGGTATATTTTTACCCTTACAAGGGTAACTTTGTCAGAATTTTTTTTGACCTAATAATAAGTTTGTTAAGTCAATTAGGGTAAATATGAATTTTTATTTAATTTTTTTTGTTGATGTAAACAAATTTTATAAATTTTATGAACCGACGAATCTATTTGTTGGACGAAAACAAAAACATTGGTATTATATGTAGTTTCTCAAACTATTGTGATGCACATGTAAAACAATTAAATTTTAGAAAAGGACGGTGCATATGGAAACGACATCGGTATAAAAATTATATAGTATTTTTTGGAAAATAATAAAGTGGGCAGTACCTACATTGATATAAACGTTATATTATATTTAGAAATATAATAATAAAAAAAAGAGCACTACCCACGTAAATAGTTTACATGTTTGTGGGGTAAAATTTATTTTTAATTCTCGATATTTGAATTCAATTTTAAAATAGTAGTTATTTTTTTGATTTACTTTAAATTAATCTTTTTGATAGGCGATTTCCTATATTGCCCTAGGTTTTTAACTAAAAGGCATCTTAATCCCTCACTTTTTATTTTCAATTGCAATTCGATTCCTTACATATAAATTTTACAAAACATAGTTATTTCTAATTGGAAGTATTTACAATTGGATATTATTTAAATAATAACTTGATTGATGATATATAAACATAATGTATGTGTTTAATGTACTTGCAATTTTCAAATAAAAAAAATACTTGAATAAAGTTGAAGAGAAAAGTTTAAACAAAAAACAAAGCAAATGTTTTTTTAACAAAAACCTTTTGAAATTATACGTCATTTTTCAACAATTTAACTAACATATTTGATGCGTACCGAAATTCAGCAGCACCATAAAAATCGAGGTACCTTCACGAAAATCCCAAAATTGATGGGGAGACTAACCTGCAGAGAGGGATTAGCAATTCGCTGCTTAAGTCAATAATGTTCTATTGAATGAAATAAACAGAAAACTTGAAATAGATGAGAATAATGGTAAAATAGTACTGTGTAGTGATAACTATTCGTATAAGTGAGCTAAAAATAGCCTTAAAGTGGAGAGAATTCATGTGAGAGTGAAGTAGTCAAGTGCGAAAATGTTACTTGAAAAATAACTGCACAATCAGTCATTTTATAAGGGGCTGGTATCCGATTTTGAAAAAGATTTGTTGAGAGACATACTTCGTTGGAAAGCCTGTAGAATCAGCTATCTTCTCCAACAAACCGCGAGAGAATCAGATAAGAATTGAAGGAGATATGGTCGTTCCACTCATCCTTGCCAGATCTACCCACGTGTCGGCCACCTGTACATCATCGAATCCCTATTGTACGATGACTAGGCTTGCTGTATGAAACTTTTCCATGGGCCTGCCAGGTTAGTGACCACAAAAGGGGCCTTATGTATGAATGTCATACTGCTTTGGGCTAAATTAGCTTGGCATACTGGGCTATTCTGTTCGAGAGTCCACTCCTTGCTCTTGGGCTTGTAAGGTGGATATTTAGGGGGCTTCATCACTCCATCCCACTCCTGTAGTGCGAGACTTGTAGTCAGATGGTGGAGTAGGATTAAATAGACCTGCTGTCGCCAACACAAGAGCTTTCTACTTGGGATTATCAGGAGGGAAGACCCTGCTGGGCTGGACCTGTTGGGCGGGCTGAGCAGGAAGAAGTCCTGCAAAGAAGAACAAGGGTCTAGCTTTACATGAGTAGGAAAAAATTATGTTGTGCTAATCTTGTTGTGCACCAGCAAAGGGGATCCTGTTGTGTACCAGCAAGGCAAATTCTGTTGTTCCTATTATTAGTGAGGAAAATGTAATTTAGTAAGAGAGAATAGATCTTGCAGAAAAGGAGTAAGGATAGAACTTATAAGTTAGCCTAAGCAGGGTTTATAAGCATTATGTTGAAATATATGTGCTAATAAAAGGCAACTGAAGATTGAAGTGAGTATGTCAGCTGGTGGTGGTAGAGTTGGATGCGCACGCCAGCCAGTAGGGCTTACGTAACTGCGTGTACCAATTAGGGGCAACTTATGTAAGTGCGTGCACCAGCTAGGGGCGACTTATTAGGAGCGTGCGCCAGCTAGGGGCGACTTATGTAGAAGCGTGCGCCAGCTAGGGGCGACCTATGTAGAAGTGTGCGCCAGCTAGAGCCAACTTATGTAGAAGCGTGTGCCAGCTAGGGGCGACTTAGTAGAAGTGTGCGCCGACTAGTGGCAACTTACGTAAGTGCGCATGCCAGCCAGGGACGACCTATTAGGAACGTGCGCCGACTGACGACTTATTAGAGTCAGCCAGGAGCTCAAAACTGAGCCTGCGAATAACACAAGAAGGGAAACAAGACTTGCTTTTATTCACGTGGGAGAGTTTACAAGAGTAGTAAAGTTGTAAGTACTCCTGGTTAGTGCAAATACTGAGTATGCTCTAATATTGCATGCTTGATAAAAGTAAAGATCTGGTATAGACAAGCTTTAGCAAAAGTGGCTAGCAAAAACACCTGAATGTATGTTTAAGGGATACAACCTGTTAGGAGATTCTTAGTTCAAGTAAGGATACACCTACTGGAGCAGGATTGCAGGTTTCACCAGCCCATTCAAGGTTCTTTTATGAATGAACTTAGCCTGGGATGCATTCCTATGTTGATTGAGTAGGTTGGTCAACATCCTCTTGTCATCAGCAAGGCAGGTGGTCCTTGCGCTTTGAGACCTCTTGGATAGCTTTATCCAATAGGAGCAGGGCATGACATGGCATATGCTCAGCAAGGTTGGTGGTGCCACTGTAAGTAGGTAGATGTGAAGGTGACCTGAAGTGAGCGGGGAGCTTTTCGGCCATGATATCAACGCTGAAGAGAATGCCTCGTTTAGTAGGCAAGGCCTCCTTTCTTACCTCTTGGCGGAGTTCCATCATTTCCTTTCTGAGAGAGTGCCAATACTCAGGAGGCTCTTGGGCTGCTACCTTCTTGCTGGTGAGGTCAACAAGTACAAGTTCGTCCTGTTGCAGGACAACGGGAATTGGTGGATCAGTTCCATTTTCCTGCTGAGAAGGTTGTCCTACTCCATTGTCTAGGAGCCTCGGAGTGATGATTGGATGGTCTCCACAATGAATTGTCGGAGCTGCTCACAAAAGAGCGGCTTCATGACAATAGGACCGATTGTCAGATCGACAGCTGGGGTTGGGCTACCTCCAATTGGAGTAGGGAGGTCACCAGCTAGAGCAAAGAGGTCACCAGCTGGAGCTGGGAGGTTGTCAGTTGGAGACGGCCTGCCACTTGCTAAAGCTGGGTGTCACCAACTGCAGTTGGAATACCGCCAGCTAGAGCCAGACGATCATCAGTTGGAGCAAGGAGGCCACCAGCTGGGGTCGGGGCCTTAACAATGCCCAAGGTCTAATTTGGAGGTAGAATGGTAGATCCAACTGCAGCAGGGGAAAGGTGTTTCTATCGAAAGATCCATTGTCGCCTCCATTGTATAAACTTGCCATTTCTCACGTAAAAGCTCAACTATTCCCACAAACGATGCTAATGATGTGTACCAAAATTCAGCAACACCACAAAAATCGAGGGACCTTCACAAAAGTCCTAAGATTTATGGGGAGACTAACCTGCAGAGAGGGGTTAGCACTCTGATGCTTAAGTCAGTAATGTTCTACTAAATGAAATGAATGAGCAAACTTGAAATAGATGAAAACAATGGTAAAATAGTATTGTGTAGTGATAAATATGCATATAAGTGAGCTGAAAATAACCTTAAAGGGGAGAGAATTCATGTGAGAGTGAAGTAGTGAAGTGAGAAAATGTTACTTGACAAATAACTGCACAATTAGTCATTTTATAGGGCCCCGTGGAGGAGATTTGTTGATAGCCATACTTCATTGGAAATACTAAAGAATCATCTATCTTCTCCAACAAACCACGAGAGAATTAGATGAGAATTGAAGGAGATATGATCGTTTGACTTATCCTTGCCAGGCTTGCCACCAAATCCGAGAAGTGGTTACCTGCTAAGAAAATCCGAATTCTGGCCAGCCCTTCAGAAATTTGGATGAGATCTTTTAATATGACATGGCCCCACGTGCTGGCCATCTGGATGTCATTGTATCCCTGTTGTACATTGACTAGGCTTTTTGTACGAGGCTTTTCCGTGGGCCTGCCAGGTTTGTTACCACAAAGGGGCCTTATATATAAATGTCATACTGCTTTGGGCTAAATGAGCCTGGTCTATTGGGCTATTTTGCTCAAGAGTCAACTCCTTGCTTTTGGGCTTGTAAGGTGCATATTTAGGGGGCATCATCAATATTCATTTTTGTTATTTGTATTCTATTTCAGAAGACCTTTTGGGCTTATTTAATATTTTAATGCAAAATAAAGCAAAACTAACAAAAATAATATCAAAATAAACTGGACAACAAATTTGATGCAAGTCGAACTCCAGGAGTTCGAAAACTCTAGGAGTTCAACTTTTAATTTTTTTTTAATTTTTATTAATATAATTTTTTTGTTTATAATATTTTAAACATTATAATTATAGATTAAATTAATAATTATATTCCTTGATAAATTTAATATTTACACCAAAAAAATTACAATAATTACAATTCCTAAAAATGACTGCCCGTCCCACAAGTGCGTCGGTGTCGTTGGTGCCAAGGTCTTCTTATTTCTACACCCACATTCTGTGTTGGCTCATTTTGTTTATTATCATCATTATCGGCATTAATATGAAACCGACTTGATAATGTTGTAAAATTTGACTTTACATAATCACGATATGCACCAAATGATGGTAATGGAATTGGTAACTGATGCGTACTGGGGTCTAGCAGCACCACAAAATTTTGAGGGATCTTTACAAAAGTCTCAAGATTGTAGGGGAGACTAACTTGCAGGGAGGGGTTAGCATTCTGATGCTTAAGTTAGTAATGTTCGACCTGAATAAAATAAAGAAAAACTTGAAGAAGGTGAGAATAATGGTAAAGTGATATGATGTATGATAATTTGTGTGAGAATATGTTGAAAAATAGAGAATTTCGTGTGCAAAGAGTGTGTAAAAAGAATAGGGAAAATGATAATTGTAAGCTGCCAAAATGCAAGACGTAAGTTGTTCCAAATAACTGCACAGTGTGCTCGTTTTATAGCTGGTGTTGAACCCAATTTTGGAGGATTTTGGTCGAGTGCCATATACCGTTAGAAAAGATGAAAATTTATCTTCTTAACCCAACAAACCGCACACGAATCGGAGTTGAATTGGTGAAGATATATCCATTTAAGTTGACCCTGCCACATCTGCCATGTTTTTCGGAAAAGCAGTTACTTGTTGAGAAAGATCCGTATTCTGGCCAATCTACTGGAAATCTGGATGAGATTTTTTTAGTATGACGTCGCTTTAGGTGTTGGCTAGCTGTGTGATGTGGAATCCGAGTTGTTTGATGACTAAGCTTGTTGTACGAGCTTTTCCTGTGGGCCTGCCAAATTAGTATTTAGAACTGGGCTTATACATAAAAAGCCTTATTGTTTTGGACTTGATGGCCTTGGCGTGCTGGGTTGCCTGGCCTAGGTGCCTACTTCTAGCTCTTGGGCTGGCCCGATGGATTTGATGGGGCATCATCACTCCCCCCTACTTCAGTAGTGCGAGACTTAATGTCGGACTGGTGGAGTAAAAGTAAGCAGCCTTGCAAAGGTTAGCATAAGAGCTATCTACCTGGGTACCCCAACAAGAGAAGGTCCTGCTGTGCTATTCCGATCCTGTTGTGAACCAGCAGGGCGGATCCTACTATGTTGCTCCAATCATGCTGTGTACCAACGGGGCGGTCTCTGTTGTGTTGTCCCAATCCTGCTGTGTACCAGCAGAGCGAATCCTGCTGTGTTGTCCCAATCCTGCTGTGTTGTCCCAATCCTATTGTGTACAAGCAGGGTGGATCTTGTTGTTCTTGTTATTAGTGAGGAAGATGTGATTTAGTAGGAGAGAATACATCTCGCTGTGAAGGAGTAAGAATAGAACTCAAGTAGTAAGTCAACCTAAGCAGGCTTTATAAGTATTATGTTGAAATATGTGCCAATAGAAGGCAACTGAAAACTGGAGTGAGTGTGTCAGCTGTTGGGGGCTGAGCTGGATGTGTGCGGTAGCCAATGGTGGCTTATGCAACTACGTGTACCAGCTGGGAGCGACCTACGTAAGTCCGTACACCAGTCAGGGGCGACTATTAGGAGCGTGCGCCAGCTAAGGGCGACTTATATAGAAGCATGCGCCAACTAGGGCGATTTAGTAGAAGCGTGCGCCGGCTAGTGGCAGCTTACTTAAGTACGCATGCCAGCAAGGGACGACTTATTAGAATCGTGCGCCAGCAGTCGACTTATTGGAGTCAGTCAGGAGCTGAAAACTGAGCCTGCGAATAACATAAGAATGGAAGCAAGACTTGCCTTTATTCATGTGAGACAGTTTACAAGAGTAGTAAAGTTGTAAGTAATCCTGATTAGTGCAAATACTGAGCAAGTTTCAATATTGCATGCTTGATAAAAGTAGAGATGTGGTATGGGCAAGCTTTAGCAAAAGTGGCTAGAAAAGACACATGAATCTGTATTCAAGGGATACAACTTGTTAGAAGATTCTTAGTTCAAGTAAGAATACACTTGCTGAAGTTGGAGGGTAGGTTTGACTCTCTGCCAAAGTTCTATGCGTAGTATTTAGTTTCGGAGGCATTCCTCTGCTGATTGAGCAGGTTGGTCAGCATCCTCCTGCCATCAGCAGGTCAGGTGGTCCTTGCACTGGTCTGCTTTGAGATCCCTTGTTGGCGACTGTATAAGAGGAGCAGAGTAAGACCTGCTGCAATAAGTAGTAAGCAAGCGCTAGAAAATAGCAAGTAGAAACATGATCGAAGCAGTTATGGAGCATATGTATGCCATTATATATGAGCTATCATAGCTAGATAGTATGCCTACTAAAGAAAATTTATTAAGACTTTTAGTCTATAAAATGAACAAAAACGTGCCCTTCAGGGGCAACTTATTAGGGCTTTTGCAGCCAATAGGAAGCAGCCAGCTAGGTGGCTTATTAGGGCTCGAGGTCAGGAAGAGTGCACCAGCACGACGACTTATCAGGGCTCGAAGCCAATAGGAGTGCACCAGGCAGAGTGGCTTATCAAGGCTCGAAGCCAGTAAGAGTATGCCAGGAAGGCAGCTTATCAGGGTTGGAAGCTAGAAAGAGTGCGCCAGCACGGCGGCTTATGAAATACGTGCGCCAGGAAGGGCGGCTTATGAGATGTGTGCGCCAGCAAGGGCAGCTTATTGACTGCGTGCACCGACAAAGTGTCTTATGTGGGCTAGGATCCAGCAAGGTGATTAACCTGTTGATGAAGCAAAGTATAGCAAAGGAGTGGGAACCGCTCTTTATTTAGATAGTATAATGTTAATTAGGCAAGTTATAGAGTTACAAGTGAAGAGCAGGATTTTTATGAATAAAACTTCCTGTGTTCCCTCCTGGGGGCAAGGTCAGCGACCTACTCCTCGCTCATGCGGGCAGAGGAGGTGTCTCCGTCTCTCCTCTTGTCCTTGGTCTCCCCTTTCCTGACCAGCCGGGCATCCTCGAGGTTCATGTACTTCTTTGCATGAGCTAGTACTTCATGAAAATCAACGCAGGTTCCTTTGCCAGGGATTTGATTAGTGGTCCTACTCGGAGTCCCTGGGTGAGTGGACTGATCAACACCTCCTGGTGGGCAGTAGGGACTTCCAGGACAACATTGTTAGAACGTTGCACGTAGGCTCTTAGCATCTCCGTTTCCTCCTGCTTGACCATGAAAAGGCTGATAGCCAATTTTCGGTACATCTCGCTGCTCACAAACTGATGTAGGAAAAGGGAGCTAAATTCTACAAAAGATCTAACTGATCCAGCTGGGAGCTGGTCAAACTATTGTTGAGCAGCATCGGTTAGTGTAGTAAGAAAAACACGATATTTAATACCATCGGTATACCTGTGTAGCAGGGCTGCATTTTCGAACTTACGCATGTGCTCAGCCGGGTTAGTAGTGCCATTGTAGGCAGGTAGGTGAGAAGGTACCCTGAAGTAGGCAGAGAGCTCCTCTTCCATGATATTAGCGGTGAAGGGAATGCCTCGTTCAGTGGGCAAGCCTCATTTCTTACCTCTTGGCGGAGTTCTATCATTTCATTTTTGAGAGAGTGCCAGTACTTGGGAGGCTCTTGGGGTGCTGCCCTTGCTGGTGAGGTCAGCAGGTACAGGTTCGTCCTGCTATAGGGCAGCAGGAATTGGTGGATCAGTTCCATTTTCCTACTGAGAAGGTTGTCCTGCTCCGCTGGCTGGGGAGCCTCCGAGTCTTGATTGGATGGTCTCCACAATGAACTTTCGGAGCTGCTCATAGAAGAGCGGGTCTAAAACAGCAGGAGCAGCAATGGGTTGGACACTGGGGCTAGAAGGTCGCCACCTGGAGCAGCAACGGCCCCAGCTGGAGTAGGGAAAGCGATAGTTTGCGTAGGGAGGGCACCAGCTGGAGCAGGGAAGGCCGCAGCTGAAGCGGGGCAGTCGACAACTGGACCTGGGAGGCCACCAGCTGCAGTAGGGTCACTAGCTGGAGCGGAGGCGCTGGCGGCGCTCCTCATCTGTTAACATCCCCATAGTGTGTTGGGTGAGTAATGAACGAGGGTTCAGAATCACTTGTGCGGAAGCTTAGTTCCTTGTATTTGAATTTAAGGAATAAACGTAAGGTTGGGCGTTGTCCTATAATTTTTTTGTGTTGCTTGATTTGAGTGATTTTCTAGAAATTTTGTGTGAGAAAATTCTTCGTTCATATTTGACCAACATACATTGTGTGAGTGTGTATGCGCGCGCAAAGCTGACTAGCCTGTGAATGCTTGGTGGACTGAGTGGGCGGTGTTTGTATTTCCACTGCGTAAGCCCATGTGACAGTAACATTTAGAAAGATGAACGAGATAGTTTTCAAATTCACCATTGAATTAGAACTAGTTTTAGTGAAACGACCTGTGACTTCTCATATAGAAACTATAAACTGAATCAATTTATACTTGAATCCGTTTGTTATTTCTCACCTTTTATTAATTGAAGAGGATAAAAATAGAAATAGGGAAAGAATTTCGTGTACAAAGAAAGTGGAATAAAAATAGGGAAATTGTTACTTGTAAGCTGCCAAAATGCAAGACGTAAGTTGTTCCAAATGACTGCACAGTGTGATTCTTTTATAGTGGTGTTGAACCCGATTTTGGAGGAATTATGTTGAGTGCTATATACTGTTAGAAACCCTGAAAAGTTAGCTTCTTTCCCAACAAACTGCATAGGAATCGAATTTGAATTGGTGAAGATATATCCATTTAAGTTGACCCTGCCACATCTATCATGTTTTTTGAAAAAGCAGTTACTTGCTGAGAAAGATCCGGATTCTGGTCAATCTACTGGGAATTTGGATGAGATGTTTTAGTATGATGTGTATTTAGGTGTTGGCTAGCTCTGTGATGTGGAATCCGAGCTGATTGATGACTAGGCTTGTTGTACGAGCTTTTCCCGTGGGCTTGCCAGATTAGTATTTAGAACTGGGCTTATACATAAAAAGCCTTACTATTTTGGGCTTGATGGCCTTGGCCTGCTGGGCTGCTTGGCCTAGAGGCCTACTCTTAGATCTTGGGCTGGCCCAATGGATTTGAGGGGGCATCAGTAACGTTATACTCTGGTGCATATGTTTGACTCATGCCAAGGCCAAAGTCAAGATCAATTTGTCCATAATAAGCTTGTGGTTGGCTTGGCATGTATGAAGCTAAATCAAACCAATCACATTGTTGTGGCGGTTGAGGCACGTAGCAATCTTGATATAAATGTTGAGATATGTGCACTATAGATGGACCAATTATATCTACTCCAACAGTATCATCACATTCAATTGAACTAGTAGACATTATGCTACGACTGCTCCTTTGTCTGTGGGACGTGGTTGGGGCATTCTCGTGTGGCATTGCTGGTTGTCCGACCACATTCTCTGTCGGAAGAAAATTAAGCATGTCATAGACATGATTCCATCTGACCTTGACCCGCTCTAGCAATTGAGTTAACCCTTAGACATCATTTGGTGTAGGATCACAACTTAATCGAAGGGAATCTCAACTGTTTGGCCTGTAGTACGTAGAAAATAGTGTGTTTAAAGATAAAAGAAAATATATCTAACATGAATTATATTTTATTGCAAGACATACCGTAGTTTGTCTAGTTGGTTCATCTCCCGGTTGGTACCCATTTTTCACACACTGATCGGTAGATAATGAGAAATTGATGCGTTTATTCTACCGTACCAATCACAATATCCACATTCTGTATCTCTTCCATTGGAAATTGGTGGTCGACGCACAATCATTTCATGTCGACGCACAATCATTTCATGTCGTCTCTGCCATCTACTTGTCACGTCAATTGATGCTAACGCGCATCAGCTGCATGCAGGCTCCTTTGTCAAAAGCTGCGTGTCGCAGCCTTTGACAAAAGCTGATGCAGAGTTTTATGCAAAAAGTAAGCTAGCTACCAAACATTGTTATTTCTATTTATTGTGGCCAATTTATATATTCTTGAACATTTACTTTTCTTTTGGTGTGGTAGATATGTAGAAGGCAAAATAATTTTCACACAATCTTTTGTTATTTAATGGATGCGATTATTACGTCTACTAGTATATATACCTGGGATATTTCCTTTGTTTTCACTTTTTTTGAAGTGGATGTTCTGCCAAAGGTAGTTAATTCAGTCCATACCAATTTGATAATAAACTTCAGTGCTAAACGTCTCTTTGAAGTAATGGAGAATTTCCTGGTTAATCTTGGAATGAGCAAATATTTCTTTCTTATAGAGCATAAATCATGGAAGTATACAAGAGTAAAAAATTCATGTTCTTGGAAAGTACTGAGGGAACCAACTATCTTATGGACAGTAGTTTCTAGGAATCTTGAAATCCAATTTGCTTGTTTGGATAATTACTTGAACAAGGTAGGCAAGGCATTTCATGAACCTCCATAATAATTGAGTCATTTGCGTCTATCTGAGAATCGATCCGAGCCTGCTGATGCTTTCGGTAATGTAGTTTTTTCCCGGTATTCATATTGAACTTCCAGAGTGACATGGTTTTTGTCTCTACAAGCTGAAGAAATGGACAAATCAATCTCTAAACTAGCTAAGGTGGCTGGTGGTGAAAGAACTCTTGTCGAGGACTGTGGACATCTACTATTAAAGACATATACATTGCAGGTGCATATATTCTCTGATATGTGTTGACTTCTCAGGGAACAATGTTTCTTCCAATAAAGTTCTGTAAATTGTTTTATCTAAATATTGTTGTTCAATATTTGAAAACTTTGGTTATTTTTTATGCTATGGAAGATAATTTTTACATTTGCCTTTTGGGTATTGGTGTAACTGATGACAACAGATCCAAAAGGTTTAATGTGATTTTTATTTTGAGCTACCTTTTATATTTATTTTTGCAGGTGAAAGTATGTAGCCTAAGGAGCACTCTAATACAAATTAATAGCAGCAATAAACATAAAAAACAGAAATGCGAAGACATAGAGACATCAGAGCCTCCCATTAGATCAGAAAGTTGTATGCTAACTTAACTCTGATTTTGAATCGCGACAAGAGAGGACTCATTTTTTGCTATTTTAACGCACTGAAAAGAAATTCTGTAAATGTACCAAATTATAAATGGAAGTACAAATAAATGCTCTTTGCATCAGTGCTTAATATGTCCTAATTGCTTGTACATTATGACATCATAGTTAGGGATTTCCAAGGAAATTGACCTGGAGCATTCTAATTTGTGGCTTTTCGATTTGCTCTGTAACCCCTTAAGGTGTTTAAATAATGGTCATTTCCAAAAAAAAGAATACATAGATGGTTTGTGCAGGTAGATCATAATGTTTTTTGTCTATAACTACAGCAGGAGGAAAGCAAGTGTTCATTTTCACAAAGCAATAGGTCGGGGTAAAACAGAACTCCAACAATTTGAAGGATACCATGACCTACTTGCAAGTTGTGTGATTCACAACTATCTATCAGTCACGAATAGTGTCGTTGTAAAGATAGCTTGTTGCGGTACTTGTTAGCCCAACTTGTTTGCAATTACTAGAAACAAAACATGTTTTTAAGTCGCTGCTCAATTTGGCACAAACTCTGATAAACAACCTGTTACAGAAAGACTAACACTAATATCAATATTAGAAGGGGATAATTACATTAGCCGCAAATGTAGATAGAGATAATTTGTGTAAATATGTTAATATTTTTTGGGAGTGTATTGTAATTTTTCAAAAAACATGGATGGTTTTTGTAAACGTTGTTGACATTACTTAGTTAGTGTATGTGTAATGTTTTAAAAGGAAGATATGATTTTCATAAACAAATCATAAGTGGGGAGGTATATGTAGTTATCCATATTAGAAGATTGGAGTTAGAACTAAACTGTTGAGAGCCCATGAGCTCCCTAAGAACCTGTAAAAAAATTTCCACTTAAAAGAAGCCTTTAGTATTGAAGTGTAGAGTTATACACACTTAATCTTTAACGCCCATGCGTAGCATCACTTCATCCTACACCTTTTATTTACAGCGTGCCTAGTTTTGCACTAGGAAGTGCTCATGCCGAATGAGAGGAAACAGGAAGGGTCTTTTCAGTGTGAAATTTTAAGCCAACAACCTTAAAAGAGTAATCTTTCTATCTAAGCTAGTAGACTTAAAACAAGTAGTCATTTTCTCCTCTTGCTAAATACTTGTATATAAAAAAGAAAACAAACATCACTACAATGCCTAGTGTTGGAAATTAATCCTCCAGTGAGCCCAAAACTAATCCCTAACTTACTATTACAAGCAAGATGTAAAATTACAGAATATAACAACAGAGGGAACAATTTTACAGAATAACAACTAAACAAGAAAAACGGGGGAAACAGGGGAAAGTATTAAGCTCTCAAGAACAACACAACAGAGCTAAGGCTTAGGGAGCCAAGATCTGGTAGCGAGCCAACACAGCCACCAAGGTCGACACCCAACTGCCGGTTGCACCAACACCCAGTTCTAGGGACCCAAAGCCACAAGGCTTGATCCCTTCGAAATGATCGGATCACAAAGATCACAGGCACAAAGCGATCAGATAACAAAGATCACAACCCCAACCAGCCACATTATGATCACACAGATCAACCACAAAGATCCACTAAGGAAAGAATTAGAGTTTTTGGGAGTGAGGGAGAAGAGTTTTTGGTTCAGTTCATTTTTTACGGAAGGATGGGGGGGCCATTTATAATGGATGAAAGTAGGCAGTAAGTGGTGGGGAGAGATGGCCGAGCCAAGTCCCAACATCATCGTTAATGGAAGAGGGAGGATTCAGAGGATCTAGAGCACGAGGGGACGGGGGAAGGAGAAGACGATCGACTTCTGATTAGGGTTAGGGCAAAGGGTTGTAGTAGATCAGCCGGGTGGGATGACTTGGGTCTTGGGCCATCCAGACAGTTAGATGGAGTGGCATCGGGCTTGGGCCTCCCTAGAGGGTCATGGGCTACACTCAACACCTTCCAATGCAAATATCATAACAAGAATCATCCAAAAGAGCAAAGTCCGACGACGGAGCATCATCACCTCTGAAAAGTATTAATTGATTCAAACTATCACATTGTGAATATGGATAGACTCACTTTGAGAACCTATTATAGACTCTACTAATCTAATGATATATGATGTTGAGGTTTGCTCCGAAATCAAAGACCTCTTATTTGATGAGACTTCACTTTTATAGCAGAGTAATGGATATAAATAGTGTTGACTTAACTGCAGGCAATCATTATATTCTAACTCCACAAATGTTAATAGTACAAGTAGTACGATTTCCATATACACATAACCTGGGGATATTTCCACAAAAAAATTGGCCTTGCACCGATATAACGATTTTCTTTCTTTCCGCATCAAAACACATGACAAGCCTCTCGTATTCACTTCTCTGCTAGTTGAGTAAATAGCTAGTCAAACATATTCAGATCCCTTCATTGAGAAAGTAACATAGAGAGATTCACCTATGTTTCTCTCCAACAATAAAAGCATAGGATCATAAAAGGAACCAAACAATTTATATTAGGGAGTCCAGATACGAATAGTTTTTGTGTTGTCGTACTGAAGGAGGCTACCATAAGTACGATCCCATACCCCAATGAAGGGGGATTCTGTATCAGGACTGAAAGAGACTCCATAGATCTCACTGAAGAAGTCAATCTCTTGTTCCTTGTCATAACCATTCTTCACATCATACACATGAACAAAATCAGTTGGTTCAGCCATTGCCATAAACTGTCTATCAGATGATAAACGGACAAATCGAATGGCACCAAGATTTCCCTTGAGTACAGCAACAAACTTTGACAAGTTCCAAGCATCCCATACTCGACAAGTTTTGTCCTGGTTCCCTGTCGCAAACATATGACCATTTAGATGCCATGCAGAAGCATAGGAGAAACCCAACTTATAAGCATGAAATATAGAAACTATGTATGTTCCATGTTCCTCAATAACTCCAATTTTGATCATGAAAACTCTCAGCTTGCCACCTATCTGTGAGCAGACATTTACCATATGGTATGCCAAAGATACTTTGGGAACGTATTCAAGTGGGTTCTCCTAAACTGCAACAATTTTTAGGTTCATGCCCAAACATACAGCAACTACAAAACCATATTGATCGCAAAATGGATAATTCCATGAAAGCACCTACTGCTCTACAACTAGACAAAATACTTCTGATTGTTTATTTGCTAAGTCATTTTCACAAAGACACCTGCTATTTGTCAGCAATATCGTGAGCACAAAGATCGATATCTGTTGCCATTCAATTTATGTGCATGTAAATTTATGTTATGATAAAGAGGACTTACGTTTACAGGCCATGGGTAACAAACCTGCTTAACAAGCTTAAATCTCTCCATGTCAAAATCCCGCACTACACCATCGTTATTTGAAGCTGTAAAATGAATAGAACCACTGATGGCGGTTCAAAACCAATTAATTCCAGACTATGGATTGAGATTTTTTGCAGCTTACAGTTTGGCAGACTCAATGCATGTACTTAAGCTTGTAGAAATATAAATTGAATTATTTCTTTGTTTTGTATGATAATACAATTTCCTGAAATTAAGTCTGACATTTATTGAATTAAAGAGTCCAAAATTAAGATAGCATCAACGTGATTGGAAAAAGAAATAATATGGAATAGAGGTAAATAGGAGGTTAAAAATATAGAGAACGGAGGACAGAAGAATTAGAAAACTACCATGATTTAAAGAAAATGGGTGAGAAGAGTTGAAAGAATTTTGGTGATGAGAAGTTAATCACCTACTGCGGTAAATAAATTGGTTGTATGTAAAAAGACAAAGACACCAATCAATTTGAGCTAATTAGTTCTGACATTGGAGTACTACCCAAGTGCAGTTATAACTTATGAGCCATTAGATTATATTTGATGGTATCAACATTTCAATTAATAAAATCATCATGTGCACATCTAACAGCTCGTAGATGAGTTGTTACCACTTGGTAAGGACCAAAATGGTGACATGAAATTTTCTCGATCATATAATTCTACAGCATACTGCATGTATGGTTTCTACTTCACATAGAGACTGGAGGAGCAGAGAATTTGGGGTGGGTTCAAGACAAAGAATGAGGTTTACCTTGGACCATCATAGATCTCAATGGCATTTGTAATAGCATTATCATAAGTTGTCCTCGTACAAAAGCTAACACCAGGGCGATCTAGATCCTGCATTACATGAGGAATGTTTCATCCAGCTAACAACAAACAAAGAAAGATTCTTAGGAGGAGCAAGTGTTATTTCTCATTCAACTTGAAAATCTCCAAGTTAATATGATCTCTTAGCTGAGCAATCTTTATTTTCCTTCTATATGAGGGCGAAAAACTCGAGCAAAGAGATCATGTAGCTGAAAAACACGGATGTGACGTTCGTAGAATTTTATAAATAATTGAGAGTTTAATTAGTAATTATTAAGGAAATTTTTGTTTTAATTATAAATAAATTATAGGTTAATTATTGGAATATGATAAAACTTCAACAGAGTAAATTGGAACTCATTATAATATTTGGGAGCGAATCATATTAATTATGTAATAATATATATATATATATATATATATATATAAAGAGAGAGAGAGTGGGGTGGGAGTCACCCCACCACCACACTAATTTGTTTAATAAATATATATATATGTATATGTGTGTCAAACACACCAAGAAAAACAAATGCAAACCCACCAAATTTGTTCAACATTTTTCATTTGAAGTTTCTATCGGGAAGGAAGAAACAGGTATGGAGATTTTTACTTTTTAATTTTTATTTATTTATATAATTATATTATGTAATTAGTCCATTTACTAAATGTAATTTATATTGATCGATTTATTATTTAATCGGAAAATTTGATGAGTTTGACTAGTTAAACTAGTGTTCTATTAAATATCACATTTGATATAAGATTGCTATAATTGGGTAACTAAATTACTAGAATTGCCAGATTTAATCTCTATTGTAGTTAATGTATTCAATTTCATCGGGTGTATTGACTAAATACTTAATTATATATATTGGTGTTTAATCATATTGTATAATAGCGAGGAGTTGATAGGAATTAATAGAAATATTATTGAAAAGTTATTTAAGAAAATATAAGATTTTTATAATAATTTAAGTTAGAAATATTATTAACACCGGTAGTTATAATGGTATGAGGGTTTTATAAAATGAAATTGTATGAGTTAGTTGATAAATTAAAAGTATACCTAAGAAGTGTAGAAAGTTAAGTTATCTAAAATAAAATGGAACTGGGGGTTGAATTTCTATATAAATAGAACTACGCGAATATTATATAATACCTTAATTAGAATTTACGATATTTATGTGGTATTGATCGTATAAATTATAATTTACTATAGGTAGTGACGATAGAGTGGAGGGTTGAGCAGCTTTTCATGTTGACAGACCATGTTGAAATTTGAGGTAAGTATAACTAATTGGTTTATATATATTTATATATTTATATGCTTATGTGAGAACCCTATTTTGAATTTTTGGATATATATATATATATATAGATATAATTATGAGGATATGAGTATGAATTGTTTATGTGAGTATTTAGTTTGAATGTTGGATATATATATATATATATATATATTGAGATATTGGATATAAATATGGATTGTTTATATACTTGATCATGGATGTCGATTGTGATTAAGATAATGGTTATATCTATGGAATTGCTATTATATATGCTAAAGTGTGATTGTGCTGCACGGATGTTGGATGAATGATTGTGGGGTTGTATAATTGATTGTGATATGAAATCAAATAGGAACGGTATTGACGAGTGAATAATTATTACATTAAATGATGGCTTATCTAACTGGGGAGCATACTCAATGGCTTAGAATGATACGATCAATGACGAGCCGTGTGCTGTCATTGATCAATGGAGATGATGGGATATACACGAGCTGTGTTGTGTGATATCAGTGAGGATGGGATACACACGAGCTGTGTGCTGTGTGGTATCAGTGAGGATGAGATACACACGAGCTGTGTGCTGTGTGATACCGGAAAAGAAAAGAGAGCGGAATGAGTAATGTGATTGAGATGATGATGATGGTGATAGCCGGCTAAGCTCATTGAGTGATGCATTCCAGGTTGGATAAGCAGGGCCCTAAGGAAACAACTAAAATGCCTCTATTATGTCATGAGTTAATATCTTATTGTAGTTATGTGATTTCTTATCTGTTGTAATATATGTCGCATGTTGGTTGTGTTGGTATAATTGCTTTATACTTGACTAGTTGCTCGTATACGTATATATAGACCAAAAGGCTATACTTATTGAGTGGGCAACTCATTCCTTGCCACACACACGTTTCAGGAGATAGGTCGCATGGATTAATACCATTGGATCTTGAGCCGTGCCGTGACACTGAATAGGTGGGTCAGCCGTGACATCGAAGGTGGAAGTTTTTGGGCTATGTAATTAAGATATCCTAGTATTGTAGAGCTTGTTGTAAGATTTTGGACAGTTGGACGTTGGTTATGTTTTTCTTAAGTTATGTACAATGGTGGGAAGTAAATATAAGGTTTTTGGCTATGTTGATGATCTAATATCGTATATATATATCTATTTGTTATATTGGTAAAACATAATCTATATTACGTTATGGAATGAGTTGAGATTAAGAAAATGGAAGATTAATTAGTGGTAACTAGGTGTAGTAAAGTAGGGGGTGTTACATTAGGTGGTATTTGAGCAGGTCTACGTTTCTAGGGTGATTGGTTGGCTATGAGATGTGTCTAATGACTGAATTGTCTAATGTAGGATGACTTCTCAAGGTGCACGTGTTGACCCAGTAGCTGGTGGGGAAGCGTCAGGGCAGTCCGAAGAGGGCTTGATTGCACCTGCGAGTGTAGGTGGGGTGGAGATAGGTCGAGAGGGTGTTGGTGGTGATGTTCCTATTCCTTCCGGTGGTGCTCCAACGGTGGGGTTACCACCAGAATTTGCACAGATTCTTCAGATGGCCCTCTAGGCCCAAGCACAATCCCAAGCACAATTTCTTGCACAGGCGCATGCACCTGCTCCAGCGCCAGCACTAGCAGTTGCTACAATTGATCGTAATTATGAAAGAATCAGAAATATGGGAGCTGCTGAATTTGAGGGTACCTTAGATCCTGAGATTGCTGAGAGATGGTGGGAAAAGGTCGAAGACGTGCTGAACTTTGTGAATTGTACTCCGGAGAATCGACTTAAGTATGTTGTTTCTTTGTTCGTGGGGAATGCCTTGATTTGGTGGAGGTCCGTAAAGAGGGCATATGAGCCAAGAGAGATAACTTGGGCTGAGTTTCAGAGCAAGTTCGATGATAAATACAAACCCAAGATGTACTGAGATAAGAAGAGGATGGAATTTCTAAACTTAGTGCAAGGGGATGATCAGACAGTGGCAGAATATGAACTTTGTTTTGCTGCATTAGCCAAGTATGCACCAGAAGCAATAGCGACACAGGAGGATCGTTGTTACCGTTTTGAGCAGGAGCTACGACCGGAGATAAAAAAAGGTTTGGCAGTTAGAATTACGAATTTCAAAACTCTTGTTGAGTCAGCGGTTCGAATGGAAGAGGTTGTAACTGAAGAGAAGAAGAACATGGAAGAAAAGAGAAAATCAACATATGCGGTGGGGGAGTCGAGTAGGTTGACCAAGAGGGGAACGGGTCGATCATTTTCTGCAGGAGGAGGGAACTTTTCGCGTGGTGGACCTGCTTTCCGAGGAAGTAATGGATCGAGGTTCAGTGGACCAACGGGTTTCAATAGAGGTTCAATCGAGCGCAGTTCGTTTACTATGCCTTCTATTGGATCAGGTAGGGGAGCTGGACAGAGTTACAGCAGGGGGTCAACTTTCACTTCTAGTTGTTCTACTTGTGGGAGGCGACATTCAGGATAGTGTTAGGGACCAGATGCTATACCCAGGATTTGTTATAACTGCGGAGGTAGAGGACACATATCTAGGGATTGTCCCAGTCAGACCACAAGTTTAGGTGGAAGTGCGTCCAGAGAGACCCAAAGTCAAAGCAGTATTGGGAGCAGTGGCCGAGGAGTTGAGAGAGGCGGAGGCAGAGGTAGGGGTAGAGGCACTGGTAACAGAGATGGTGACCACACTACGGATGGGGGTGCGAGGGGGTCCAGAGCACAAGTCACTCAGAGACAGACCTAAGCAAGAATATATAACATGACCAGAGAAGAAGCTCCAGCTTCGAATGACATGATATCAGGTACGATCTTGTTATTTGACGTTGAGGCTTATGTTTTGATTGATCCTGGCTCTACGCATTCATATATATCATCAGAATTTGCATCAAAAATATCAGGTGAGAATAGTCCTTTGGGATATAATTTGATGGTTTATCTACCTGTGGGAGGGGGTGTAGTAGTGAATAGTGTTAGGAAGGGGAGTTTGGTGAGGATTGGAGATGTAAATTTGCCTGGGGATCTCGTAGTGGTGAATTTGAAGGAGTTTGATGTAATTTTGGGGATGGATTGGCTAGCACAACAAAGAGCAATGGTTGATTGTTATAAAAAGGAAGTGACGATTGAATCTTCCAGCCAGTCAAAAGTAGTATTCGTGGGGGAGCGACAGGTAGTGCCAGTTTTTGTAATATCAGCCATGGAGGCAAGACGATTAATGCTAGAAGGATGTGAGACATATCTGGCTCATGTGATAGATGCAGAGAAGGTTAATCTCACGTTGGAGGAAATTCCTATAGTGAGAGATTTTCCTGAAGTGTTCCCTGATAAACTTACCAGGTTTGCCAACACATAGGGAAGTGGACTTTACGATAGAAACTCTTCCAGGAGTTGCCCTGATTTCTATTGCACTGTATAGAATGGCCCCAGTGGAATTGCAAGAATTTAAGAAACAAATAGAATAATTGTTGGAGAAAGGATTTATCAGACCGAATACTTCACCGTGAGGGGCACCAGTGCTATTTGTGAAGAAGAAAGATGGTAGTATGAGATTGTGTGTCGACTACTGTCAGTTGAATAGGGTGACAGTGAAGAATAAATATCCTTTGCCGAGGATTGATGACTTACTGGATCAATTGAAGGGGGCTACAACATTTCAAAGATCGATTTGAGGTCTGGATATTGGCAGTTGACGATAGCCGAAAATGGCATACCGAAAACAGTTTTTCGCACACGTTATGGTCACTATGAGTTCTTGTGTAATGCCATTTGGGTTAACAAATGGACCGACATCGTTTATGGCATTGATGAATCGTACATTCCACGAGTACCTGGATCAGTTTGTTATTGTTTTTATAGATGATATTTTGATGTACTCAAGGAGCCGGGAGGAGCATGAACAACATTTGAGGATAGTGTTATAAATCTTGAAGGAGAAAGAGTTGTATGCTAAACTAAGCAAATGTGAATTCTGGATAAATCAGGTGGTTTTCCTCGGGCATGTGATATCGGGTAATGGGGTTATGCCCGACCCTTCAAAAGTAAAAGCTATTATGGAATGGAGAGTACCGAAGAATGCGACTGAAGTTCGAAGTTTCTTGGGGTTAGCAGAGTACTATAGGAGATTCGTCGAGGGCTTCTCCATAATTGCCGGTCCTTTGACAAAGTTACTGAGGAAGGGAGTAGTATTTCAGTGGACTGAACAGTGCCAATGAAGCTTTGATGAGTTGAAGAAAAGACTAACCTCAAATCCGATTTTGGTTTTACCGTCTGGTAGTGGTGGATATGTAGTGTACACGGATGCTTCAAAGCAGGGTTTGGGTTGTGTATTAATGCAGAACGGAAGAGTAATTAATTGCCTATGCATCTCGTAAGCTGAGGACTCATGAGTTGAATTATCCCACACGTGATTTGGAGTTGGCCGCGATTGTGCATGCATTAAAGATATGGAGACATTATTTGTATGGAGAAAAATTTTAGATTTTCACTAATCACAAGAGTTTGAAGTATATTCTGACGCAAAAGGAACTGAATTTGAGACAAAGGAGATGGATAGAACTGCTGAAGGATTATGACTGCACTATTGATTATCATCCAGGGAAAGCAAACGTGGTAGCAGATGCTTCGAGTAGAAAGAGCTCAAGTACATTAGCCAGTTTGGAGAGTCACGATCTGACATTGTTGCTAGAAATGAGATCTATGAATGCGAAATTGGAAGTTGATCAGATGGCGGGATTGTTGGCTGTTAGAATAGGTGACCATGTAAGCCAATTTTGGCAGGAATATGTAACCTATGTCTAGACAATTCTTTGGTATTTGATAAAAACATTTATGAATAAAGAAGTGAAAATTCATATGGCAATACTTTGTTTCCGTTCACTTATCTGCATTTACATTTCTGTTCACTATGCAAACAAAGCCCACGGACTGAGAAACGATTTCGGGGACTGGGACTACGCTTGGAGGTAGGTCCATGAAATCAGTCTTACCGAATCAGTACGGAAATCTCCAAGTCAAGGAATCCCGAAAATGGGTACCGGGATTCTCTTTGAGACTTGCACTAAGCATCTGCTGTCGTATTTCATCGACGGCTGACGAAGGTCGTCTAAGCAGTGTTAGTGGGTCAGCATGCTAGGAAGCAGCTGACTGAGGTGACTCGCGGGAACCGTCTTACGAAGGACCTTGAGTATGGTCAGCAAGGTATGACGTGTATTCCCGGTTCCAATAGTACAGGCCAAGTCCTTTGACTTGAGGAACTGCTGAGTTTACCTGTGCATCAGGTCTGTATCTTAGATATGGTGAGAGATTGCCAAAAATACTCTTGAGTAGTCATAAGCCATGTCTAGTGCAGCTCGGGTGTACAAAGTGACAGTAGTTTCCAAGAAAGGATCTGTCTCCTGTCAAAAAGGTATTGACAGTTGAGTCTTATGTATGCTCTGTGTCTTGTCCTTGAAATCTGTGGCCACAGTAACTGAACAGAAGGGAAAGGTTTCCCTTCCGGCGTTTAGTAAGGACAGACCGACACTTAGGTCCAAAATGGGTACCTGCATTTTTTCCGTGCCCTAGACCCTAAATGATGAGACCGAAGATAGAAGGACAAGTGTACTGTTAGAGCCTAAATGTTCATCCCCGAATATTTCACCTAGTCTCTAGTGCCATGGACCGTTGCTAGATGGCCACCCATGGTGACGGGCGGATTCTAGGAATCCGACCAAGTCTAGCTGAATGGTGAACCTAAAGAGTCACACACTATCCACACACACACTTAGTATTTAATTTGGAATTAAATATTGGAGTAAAGGAATGATTAAATTAGATTTAATCGGGTCCTATATTTTCTTGGAGAAATTGATTTCCTTCTATTTGATAAAGGGAATTAAATTAATAAATAGGATTTATTAAAGGGTTGATTTAATGGGCTTAGAATAAATAATAATATTTATTTATTATATTATATTTTATTCTTTTAGCCTTTTGGAATATTTAATGGGATTTAAATATTCCATTAAATTAAAATCAACGGTTGAGATGGAAAGGGGAGATGGAAGGCTAGGATTCGTTTGACTAGGTCAAACACTAGTTTGACTAGGACTTTGACTAGGTCAAAATCCTAGTCAAATTAGAGTTCTTCGAGTTGGAGTTTAAAGAGGATTAAACTCCTCCTCTATATAAACCTCTAGCTTCCAACAATTGTAGGATGATGATGATTCTTGAAAACACACACAACACACACTCTCCCCTTCTCCTACCTCTCGTCCGCCCTCTCTCTTTCTCCAACAAGAAAATAATATTTCTTAGTTCTTTTGTTCTTGGAACATTAGAACTTAGATGAATCAATACCGTTAATTGATAACGTGTTGTTGATTCATTCCACTCCAAAAAATAATACACTTGTTCGTTGGTAGCACGACGTGCAAGATACGTGGGTGGATCGTGTGTCACGATTTGGAGGGTCTCAAGAACGAGATCTCGGTGCAAAACGGGGAACAACGCGAGTAGCCGTTGAAGACGAAAACGACAACGGGTAGGTCTCGTTTTACTTTTTTCGTCCCTCTTTAATTTTCAACTCTATGGCTTCCATGATTTCTTTACATGCTTTATAATCATGAGATACACCGAACGCCCGGGAACCTCAAGGGTACACCCCTTGAAGCGTGTTCTTTTAAATTAAAAGCATGCTTTATTTTTCGTATGTTTAATTTTATCGCGCTTCCGCATTCGCGCAATTCCCGGGATGATCCACCGATTTCTTTCAGTGGTATCAGAGCCCGGTTCGGTGTATAGGCCTAGGGTTTATGTGCGTTATAAGGATGAAACGTGATATTGGCATGTTTTATATTAAATCTTGATTTTAAGCATGTCGATTTTATTGCTTTTAAATCGTGTGAATTTCTGAATATTGGTATTTTTCTGTTTCTCTTGGGAAACAGGGTGGAAAATTGAACGAAAAACGAGAAACGACGCAGCCGGCCAGCCAGGAGGGCTAGCCGCGCGCAGCCGCACGCTGTCGGCAGGGGAGACGCGGGCAGGCAAGGGAGGCCTGCGCGCGCCCGCCCAGCCAGTCGCGCAGGGGGCAGCGTGCAGCCAGGAAGGCTGCGCGAAGGCGCGCGCGCACGCAGACAAGGGTGTATGCGCCGCGCGCGCCCAAGGCTGCGCACCTGCGAGTCCGCGCGCGGACGGGTTTCTGGGCAGCGCCGCCAGGCGCGCGCGCACGCAGACGGAGGAGTCTGCGCGCGCGCGCGCCCGGCAGGCGTGCCCAGTGCGTGTCTGCGCGCGCACTGCGCACGGCACGGCCGGCAGCCAGTAGGCCAGCGCGCGCGCAAGGCAAGGGAGCCTGCGCGCGCGGCGGCCTGCCGGAATGCCAGGCCGCGCAGCGCGCTGCCGGCCAGGCGCGCGCGCACGCAGGCAAGGGCCTGTGCGCGTGCAAGGGCGGCAGGCTGAGCCTGCTGCCCTGTGCGCGTGCCGGCGGCGGCGGTGGCGGCTGGTGCTGCTAGGGTTTCAAAACCCTAACAGTGTTTTTCTTTTAATTTTTAATTAATTATTTTCAGTTTTAATTTTGAATTAATTCTGAAAAATCATTTTTTTAGTTCAATTATGCCTATTTTTCTAAAGACATTATTTTAGGAGTAAAATAAATTGGATTTGGAATCCCGGGGTTATTTTACTTAAAATAATGAGGAAAGGTTTTCCTAAAACGAGAAAATAATATTACCAATATTTGTGTTTTATTTTTCACACGTTGTGCACATATTCATTTATTATTTTGGATATTTATGATTGGAAATCATATGTTGTTTGTATTTTGTAATTATATGATTGGATCATGTGATTATGTGTGTTGGATGGAAATGGATGATCACGAGCCTTAGACCGAATGTATGGTTTATTTTCTGTTGGGCCTGTGTGCCTCTTTTACTGCTTTCTCCTTCTCTCTTTCTAGTTGCCTTGGAATAATAAGGCATTCTAAACCTCCCTCCTTATGTACTCCCCCCGGGTTTTCGCTGGGGTTTCTATTTTTAATATGTAATGAGAGTAGACTAGGAGTGAGGTTTCTATTTTTGTAATTGGTGGAGAAGAAGGAAGGACCACATGGAGAGCCCAGACGGGAGGCCCCCTTGGAGTTTTCCATGAAGTGAAGAAAGAGAAAAAGAGACCAAGGCCCATCAGCATGATGATTGGGTTACTATTAATGTAATAGTATAGGACCAACCCTAGATTGACCATAGATCCACTGCGGGCTCAGTGGGTCGCATAGGATTCGGGCTCGTGATCATCCAACAGGGGCGTGCTAGGCTTTAATTTTGCATGTGGTTATGATGATGGATGAATGGGTTGTTTATTTATCATATAACTGTTGTGGATGGTTTATTTACGCATTATGGATGTATGTGTAGATATTTATTTATTTGAGTTCTCGGTCATTTCTTACTCTCACATTGGTTGGACCAATATCAAAATATTAGACCCTAGACAAAGTGGACATGAACTCTAGGAGTTTGTCCATGCCTTCCAATCCATGGCATAGTGAGGAAGCTGCTTTGGGTCAATAGCGTGGTCTCACGAGTCGTGGCACGTTATTGTACTTAAAGGAAGCTGCATTATGTCATGAACGAAAAGCGGGCTGCTGCTACCTGTCTCACGAGTCGTGGGGGTACCAGTTGGTCCGTGGCTCGGTCGATTGGGTTGGGTCTAACGCCCAATTAACATGATTCGCTTGGAGTCCTCGGGATCATATGAAAGGGTGAGGCAATAATCTTGGGAATCTCGTGGAACGAGAATGGTATGGAATACCTCCCACAGGATCTTTTCCATGCGAATCGTAAAAGCGGGGTATGGAAAAAATCGCTGTGGATCCCAAGCCCACTTGGAAAGGATTTTCCGAAAACCACGTTTGAGAGTACCGTGTTTTCGTATAAATTATGGGAGGATTAAATGACTAAAGTCCATGCATTTAATCATTTTATCAAACCACCGTCTTTTATTTTCTGCTGATCGCGCGCTGTTTTCTAAAATGTAGATTTTAAAATGTCTATGAACCCACTTTCCACCATTCTTGAGACAAACAAATTCAATGGAACAAACTCCAACGACTGGTTGCGCAATCTCAGGATATTCCTAGATTACGAGAACCAAGGCTACGTCATGGACGAGCCTCTCCCTAGGACCTTACCGGAAGAATCCACTGCAGAAGAACGTGAGACGTTCGAGACTTGGCATAAGGATAACCGGAAGGTCCGTAGCATCATACTTGCTTCGATGACCAATGAGATTCAGAAGCAATATGAAAGGCTAGACGATGTCCCTTCCATTATGGCTCGCCTTAAGGATTGCTATGCAGTCCCGGACCGGCATACTAGGTATGTCGCGACCAAGGCGTTCTTTGGAACTAAAATGACAGAAGGATCCTCTGTACAAGAGCACGGGGTTAAAATGCTTACCCTGGTGGAAAAGCTCGAGGTCCTAAAGGCAGGTCTCGATAATGAAACATACATAGATGTGATCCTTCAGTCACTCCCACCCTCCTTTGACCAATTTATCGTCAACTACAACATGAACACACTTGAGAAGGGCATTCATGAGTTGATCAATACGTTGGTGCAATACGAGGCAACGACTAAGAAGTCCACGCCTTCGGTATTGTTTGGAGGTGCTTCGACTTCTAACACGAAAGGCAGGGGTGCCGGACGTTGGAAGAAGAAGAAAGGGAAGGGAAAGGCCGTCAAAGCAGCTACGAACACTAAGAGTGTTCCCATTGCCAAAGAAGGGAAAGGCAAAGGAAAGGGAAAGGTTGTCTCCAAGCAACAGTCGAGGGCATATGATATATGTATCAATTGCCGTGAGAGAGGGCATTGGAAGAGGGAGTAACCCCAAAACTCCTCTCCAAACGTAAAACAGATAATAAACGGGAACGCACGACTGTGGCACGCAAGGCTAGGTCACATATCCCAAGACAGGATGGAAAGATTGGTAGATTCAAGAAACCTAGAGGTAGGGGACTTGAGTGAGCTACCAACTTGTGAATCTTGTCTAAGAAGGAAAATGACCCAGAAGCCCCTTGTAGGACAAAATAGGCTTGCCACAAGTCTACTAGGTCACGTATCCCAAGATAGGATGAAAGGGTTGATAGACTCAAAAAACCTAGAGGTTGGGGACTTGAGCGATCTACCAACTTGTGAGTCCTGTCTAAGAGGGAAAATGACCAAGAAGCCCTTTGTAGGACAAAGCAGGCTTGCCACAGGTCTGTTGGACTTGGTCCATACAGACGTATGTGGACCACTAAGGACGCAGGCCTGAGGTGGGTTCTCCTACTTCATAACCTTCACCGATGATCATTCGCGGTATGGTTATGTTTACCTGATGAGGTACAAGTCTGAAGCTCTTGAGAGGTTTAAAGAATTCAGACTTGAAGTGGAGAACCAAACCAACTGCAAAATTAAAATCCTACGGTCGGACCGAGGCGGTGAATACCTTAGTACGGAGTTCCTAGATTATCTAAAAGAACATGGTATAATATCAGAATGGACACCTCCAGGAACACCGCAGTTAAATGGTGTCTCTGAAAGGAAGAATCGAACCCTGTTGGACATGGTTCGGTCCATGATGAGTTTTACCAAATTGCCCTTATCATTTTGGGGCTATGCACTAGAAACGGCGGCCAAATTATTGAATTTAGCGCCTACTAGTGCATTGACCCGAACGCCATATGAGATATGGCACGACAAGCCTGCATCCTACAACTACTTGAAAGTGTGGGGTAGCCCCGCATACGTCAAGAGGTTAGTGGGAGATAAGTTGGAATCTAGGTCTAGCTTATGCAGGTTCGTTGGATACCCTAAAAGAAACTGCGGGTTATTACTTTTATGACCCCTTGGAACAAAAGGTGTTTGTTTCAAGAAAATGCAGTATTCTTGGAGCAAGGCTTCCCGGAGGATATCCAACCTGATGAGCTGATCCTTGAGGAATCAAGTGATGGAATCCAGCCATCAGAGGAGGCTGCGGAACCCTCACTTAGAGGATTCAGGATAGACAGCCGAAGGGCTAACCAACCTCGAGAAGTCCAACATGCTAGGCATGAAGGACAGCCTCAGGAACAGCCAGTCCCGGTTCCTGAACCGCCGGCTCCGATACAGTCAGCACCCACAGTCACCACTAACGTTCCCGTTCTCCGTAGGTCCACTAGAGAGTCCAGACCTCCAGTGAGATATGGCTTTCTAGGAGCGACCGATCTTTTGGATAACGATCCTAAGACTTATGGAGAAGCGATGTCTGACATCGACTCCGGGAAATGGCTTGAGGCCATGAAAGCCGAAATGGACTCCATGAGCGAGAACCAAGTTTGGAGTCTCGTAGATCCACCGAAAGGTGTTTAAGCCAGTCGGCTGTAAGTGGGTCTACAAGCGCAAACTTGGTGTTGATGGAGAAGTCACAACCTTTAAGGCTAGGCTTGTAGCTAAGGGATGCACTCAACGACCCAGGATCGATTTTGAGGATACCTACTCGCCAGTAGCCATGGCTAAGTCCATTCGGATTCTGCTCGCCATAGCAGCATGGTATGACTATGAGATATGGCAGATGGATGTGAAAACGGCCTTCCTCAACGGTTTCGTTGAAGAAGAGATCTATATGGATCAGCCGCAGGGTTTCACGGTCATTGGAGAAGAACAGAAAGTCTGTCGTCTTCAGAAGTCCATCTATGGCCTCAAACAAGCCTCCCGAAGTTGGAACATTCGCTTTGATGAAGTAATACGGGGTTATGACTTCATCAAAAACGAATCTGACCCTTGTGTATACAAGAAGGTCAGTGGGAGCTCAATAGTGTTCCTAGTGCTTTATGTGGATGACATTCTGCTCATTGGTAATGACGTTAGAATGTTAGAAAACACAAAAGCATGGTTGTCAACCCAGTTTTCCATGAAGGACTTGGGTGAAGCCTCCTATATCCTAGGCATCCAGATTGTCAGGGACAGATCTAAAAGGATGTTAGGACTCACCCAAAACTCGTATATGGAGAAAGTCCTAAAGAGATATCGAATGGACAACTCCAAACGAAGATTCCTTCCAATGAGGCATGGGATCAAGTTATCTAAGAAACAGTCCCCACAGACTGATGAGGAACTTGAAAGGATGAAGGTCATCCCCTATGCTTCTGTCGTAGGTAACATACAATATGCGGTCCACTGCACTAGGCCTGACATTGAGTACGCTTTGAGCGTGACAAGCAGATATCAGTCCTGCGCAGGAGAAGCACATTGGAATGTTGTTAAGGGCATCCTTAAGTACCTAAGGAGGACTAAGGAGATGTTCTTAGTCTATGGCAATGGAGAACTAATTCTGGAAGGCTTTAGCGACGCTAGCTTCCAGTCTGATGACGATGATGCCAAGTCTCAATCGGGGTACGTATTCAAACTCAATGGAGGAGTAGTAGCTTGGAAAAGTTCCAAGCGAGCAACCATTGCTGACTCCACCACAGAGGCTGAATACATAGCAGTTTCAGAAGCTGCTAAGGAAGCGCTTTGGATGAGAAACTACATCCAAGAGTTGGGTGTGGTGCCTAGCATCGCCGAGCCTGTTGTCATCTTCTGTGATAACAACGGCGCTATAGCGCAAGCAAAGGAACCGAGATCTCATCACCGTTCCAAACACATTCTTAGACGCTACCATCTTCTTAGAGAAATGGTAGGAATAGGTGACGTCCGGATGGACCGCGTCAACTCGGCAGACAACACAGCAGACCCGCTGACAAAGCCTATGTCGCAGAGCGCTCATACGCAACATCTTGAGAAGATGGGGATTAAGCATATGGGCAATTGGCTTTAAAGGTCAAGTGGGAGATTGTTAGAATAGGTGACCATGTAAGCCAATTTTGGCAGGAATATGTAACCTATGTCTAGACAATTCTTTGGTATTTGATAAAATATTTATGAATAAAGAAGTGAAAATTCATATGGCAATACTTTGTTTACGTTCACTTATCTGCATTTACATTTCTGTTCACTACGCAAACAAAGCCCACAGACTGAGAAATGATTTCGGGGACTGGGACTACGCTTGGAGGTAGGTCCATGAAATCAGTCTTACCGAATCAGTCCGGAAATCTCCAAGTCAAGGAATCCCGAAAATGGGTACCGGGATTCCCTTTGAGACTTGCACTAAGCATCTGCTGTCGTATTTCATCGACGGGTGACGAAGGTCGTCTAAGCAGTGTTAGTGGGTCAGCATGCTAGGAAGCAGCTGACTGAGGTGACTCGCGGGAACCGTCTTACGGAGGACCTTGAGTATGGTCAGCAAGGTATGACGTGTATTCCCGGTTCCAACAGTACAGGCCAAGTCCTTTGACTTGAGGAACTGCTGAGTTTACCTGTGCATCAGGTCTGTATCTTAGATATGGTGAGAGATTGCCAAAATACTCTTGAGTAGTCATAAGTCATGTCTAGTGCAGCTCGGGTGTACAAAGTGACAGTAGTTTCCAAGAAAGGATCTGTCTCCTGTCAAAAGGTATTGACAGTTGAGTCTCATGTATGCTCTGTGTCTTGTCCCTGAAATCTGGGGCCACAGTAACTGAACAAAAGGGAAAGGTTTCCCTTCCGGCGTTTAGTAAGGACAGACCGACACTTACGTCCAAAATGGGTACCTGCATTTTTTCCGTGCCCTAGACCCTAAGTGATGAGACCGAAGATAGAAGGACAAGTGTACTGTTAGAGCCTAAATGTTCATCCCCGAATATTTCACCTAGTCTCTAGTGCCATGGACCGTTGCTAGATGACCACCCATGGTGACGGGCGGATTCTAGGAATCCGACCAAGTCTAGCTGAATGGTGAACCTAAAGAGTCAGACACTATCCACACACACACACTTAGTATTTAATTTGGAATTAAATATTGGAGTAAAGGAATGATTAAATTAGATTTAATCGGGTCCTATATTTTCTTGGAGAAATTAATTCCTTCTATTTGATAAAGGGAATTAAATTAATAAATAGGATTTATTAAAGGGTTGATTTAATGGGCTTAGAATAAATAATAATATATATTTATTATATTATATTTATTCTTTTAGCCTTTTGGAATATTTAATGGGATTTAAATATTCCATTAAATTAAAATCAACGGTTGAGATGGAAAGGGGAAATGGAAGGCTAGGATTCGTTTGACTAGGTCAAACACTAGTTTGACTAGGACTTTGACTAGGTCAAAATCCTAGTCAAATTAGAGTTCTTCGAGTTGGAGTTTAAAGAGGATTAAACTCCTCCTCTATATAAACCTCTAGCTTCCAACAATTGTAGGATGATGATGATTCTTGAAAACACACACAACACACACTCTCCCCTTCTCCTACCTCTCGTCCGCCCCTCTCTCTTTCTCCAACAAGAAAATAATATTTCTTAGTTCTTTTGTTCTTGGAACATTAGAACTTAGATGAATCAATACCGTTAATTGATAACGTGTTGTTGATTCATCCACTCCAAAAATAATACACTTGTTCGTTGGTAGCACGACGTGCAAGATACGTGGGTGGATCGTGTGTCACGATTTGGAGGGTCTCAAGAACGAGATCTCGGTGCAAAACGGGGAACAACGCGAGTAGCCGTTGAAGACGAAAACGACAACGGGTAGGTCTCGTTTTACTTTTTCGTCCCTCTTTAATTTTCAACTCTATGGCCTCCATGATTTCTTTACATGTTTATAATCATGAGATACACCGAACGCCCGGGAACCTCAAGGGTACACCCCTTGAAGCGTGTTCTTTTAAATTAAAAGCATGCTTTATTTTTCGTATGTTTAATTTTATCGCGCTTCCGCATTCGCGCAATTCCTGGGATGATCCACCGATTTCTTTCATTGGCAGCCTTGCAACTTAAGCCAGACTTTGTGGATCAAATCAAAGAAGCACATACTCGGGATCTTTTCTTATTACGGATGCTGGAGAGAATGAAACACGGTAAGAAGTCAAATTTTTCGATAAGAGCTGATGGAGTGATAGTGAACGGGGAGACAATTTGTGTACCTGACGTAGATAGGTTACGAGGAAGAGATCTTGCAAGAAGCTCATAATGCACCATATTCCATGCATCCTGGTATTACAAAGATGTATCAGAATTTAAGACCGTACTACTGGTGGCAGACAATGAAGAAGGATGTGGCAAAGTTTGTGGCCAAATGTAAGACATGTCAGCAGGTAAAAGCAGAACATCAGGCGCCAGCAGGTAAACTTCGGCCTTTATCCATACCAGAATGGAAGTGGGAAAAGATTACTGTGAATTTTGTCATAGGGTTGCCACGTACACTCAGGAAGCATGATGCTATTTGGGTAATTGTAGATAGACTGACGAAATCAGCACATTTCTTGCCAATACGACTAGGTGATTCTCTGGCTAAGTTAGCCGAGTTGTATGTTTCCGAGATCGTGAGATTACATGGTGTGCCTGTATCTATTGTGTCAGACAGAGATCCTCGATTTACCTCACATTTTTGGAGAAGTTTACAAAGGGCAATGGACACAAATTTACATTTCAGTAGTGCATTTCATCCTCAGACAGATGGGCAGTCAGAAAGAAAAATTCAGACCCTGGAAGATAGATGAGGGCTTGTACAATAGAGTTTAAGGGCAACTGGGATGATCATCTACCTTTGATGGAGTTTGCGTATAACAATAGTTTTCATTCTAGTATCGGTATGGCCTCGTACGAAGCTTTATATGGAAGGAGATGTCGCAGTCCAGTATGTTGGGATATGTAGGGATCAAGGCAGTTGGAAGGTCCGGAATTGAGCAAGAAAACGGTGGAAAAGATACAGATAGTGAAAAAGTGCCTGAAAGCAGCTCAAGATCGACAGAAAAGTTATACGGATAAACATTGAAGGGAGATGGAATATGAAATAGGTGATAAGGTTTTTCTGAAGGTACTCCATGAAGGGGATCTTAACATTTGACAAGCAAGGGAAGTTGAGTTCGAGATATATTGGACCGAATGAAATTATTGAAAGAATTGGGCCATTAGCGTATCGATTAGCATTGCCACCAGAGTTGTCATGAATACATGATGTTTTCCATGTTTCGATGCTACGACGATATCGATCTGATCCTAGTCACGTCATCCGCGAACCAGAGATAGAAATTTCTGAGGAGTTGACATATGTGGAAGAGCCAACGGAGATTCTAGACAGAAGTGTAAGAAAATTGAGGAATAAGGAGATACAGATGGTGAAAGTGAAGTGGAGTCATCATTATCCGAGAGAGACGACTTGGGAAGTAGAGGAGCATATGAGAGACAAATATCCCTATTTATTCAATTGAACGGGTAAGTTAGTTAAATTTCGGGGACGAAATTTTTATAAGGAAGGGAGAATTGTGACGTTCGTAGAATTTTATAAATAATTGAGAGTTTAATTAGTAATTATTAAGGAAATTTTTGTTTTTAATTATAAATAAATTATAGGGTGATTATTGGAATATGATAAAACTTGAACGGAGTAAATTGGAACTCATTATAATATTTGGGAGCGAATCATATTAATTATGTAATAATATATATATATATATATATATATATATATATAAAGAGAGAGAGAAAGTGGGGTGGGAGTCACCCCACCACCACACTGATATGTATATGTGTGTCCAACACACCAAGGAAAACAAATGCAAACCCACCAAATTTGTTCAACATTTTTTCATTTGAAGTTTCTCTCGGGAAGGAAGAAACAGGTATGGAGATTTTTACTTTTTAATTTTTATTAATTTATATAATTATATTATGTAATTAGTCCATTTACTAAATGTAGTTTATATTGATCGATTTACTATTTAATCGGAAAATTTGATGAGTTTGACTAGTTAAACTAGTGTTATATTAAATATCATATTTGATATAAGATTGCTATAATTGGGTAGCTAAATTACTAGAATTGCTAGATTTAATCACTATTGTAGTTAATGTATTCAATTTCATCAGGTGTATTGACTAAATACTTAATTATATATATTGGTGTTTAATCATATTGTATAATAGCGAGGAATTGATAGGAATTAATAGAAATATTATTGAAAAGTTATTTAAGAAAATATAAGATTTTTATAATAATTTAAGTTAGAAATATTATTAACACCGGTAGTTATAATTGTATGAGGGTTTTATAAAATGGAATTGTATGAGTTAGTTGATAAATTAAAAGTATACCTAAGAAGTGTAGAAAGTTAAGTTATCTAAAATAAAATGGAACGGGGGGTTGAATTTCTATATAAATAGAACTTCGCGAATATTATATAATACCTTAATTAGAATTTACGATATTTATGAGGTATTGATCATATAAATTATAATTTACTATAGGACGTGACGATAGAGTGGAGGGTTGAGCAGCTTTTCGTGTTGACAGACCATTTTGAAATTTGAGGTAAGTATAGCTAATTGGTTTATATATATTTATATATTTATATGCTTATGTGAGAACCCTATTTTGAATTTTTGGATATATATATATATATATATATAAAATTATGAGGATATGAGTATGAATTGTTTATGTGAGTATTTACGTTGAATGTTGGATATATATATATATATTGAGATATTGGATATAAATATGGATTGTTTATATACTTGATCATGGATGCCGATTGTGATTAAGATGATCGTTATATCTATGGAATTGCTATTGTATGCTAAAGTGTGATTGTGCTGCACGGATGTTGGATGAATGATTGTAGTTGTATAATTGATTGGGATATGAAATCAAATAGGAATGGTATTGACGAGTGAATGATTATTAAATGAAACGATGGCTTATCTAACTGGGGAGCATACTCAATGGCTTAGAATGATACGATCAATGACGAGCCGTGTGTTGTCATTGATCAATGGAGATGATGGGAGACACACGAGCTATGTTGTGTGATATCAGTGAGGATGGGATACACACGAGCTGTGTGCTGTGTGGTATCAGTGAGGATGAGATACACACGAGATGTGTGCTGTGTGATATCGGAAAAGAAAAGAGTGTGGAAGGAGTAATGTGATTGAGATGATGATGATGGTGATAGCCGGCTAAGCTCATTGAGTGATGCACTCCAGGTTGGATAAGCAGGGCCCTATTAAGGAAACAACTAAAATGCCTCTATTATGTCGTGAGTTAATATCTTCTTGTAGTTATGTGATTTCTTATCTGCTGTAATATATGTCGCATGTTGGTTGTATTGGTATAATTGCTTTATACTTGACTAGTTGCTCGTATACTTATATATAGACCGAAAGGCTATACTTATTGAGTAGGCAACTCATTCCTTGCCACACACGTTTCAGGAGATAGGTCGCACGGATTAATACCATTGGATCTTGAGCCGTGTCGTGACACTGAATAGGTGGGTCAGCCGTGACATTGAAGGTGGAAGTTTTTGGGCTATGTAATTAAGATATCCTAGTATTGTAGAGCTTATTGTAAGATTTTGGACAGTTGGACGTTGGTTATCTTTTTCTTAAGTTATGTACAGTGGTGGAAAGTAAATATAAGATTTTTGGCTATGTTTATGATCTAATATCGTATATATGTATATATCTATTTGTTATATTGGTAAAACATAATCTATATTACGTTATGGAATGAGTTGAGATTAAAAAAATAAAAGATTAATTAGTAGTAATTAGGTGTAGTAAAGTAGGGGGTGATACAACGGAGGTCACCATAACTTGACCAAAACAAGTAATCCCTTGACCAGAACAAGAAATAAACAAAGAACCAACTATAGATTCATGCCACAGAGGTCCACAAGCATTAAAAGAACTAGCTACAACTGATGCGTCAGGAGTAGACGTCGTCTGGAAAGATACACTATATCTGAGTGTGGGAAATCACAAATGATAATAAAGCTTCAATCAATAAGAGTTATCTTGCAAATAAGCTCCCCCTGGGATCCTCCAGCAGTGAGCGAATTGTCATGTACTGCCAGAGTTGTTACTTGTATCTGACTAAATCCTTCCAGTAAACTTCACAGGTGTTTCTATCAGAAATGGTAAATTAGTACCAGGTACCATAATGCCTAAAGGAAACTATAACTTACATGTCTCAAATTTATGTACCTTACTGGGAGCCACATGACCCGAAACATTCAGAACTTCAGTCTTCTTGGAGTTCAATGAAGACCAATGAATGATTGAATGATGAGACATGAGGTAAACATCATGCTTTGACGTTGACCAAACCAGATTCCTCAACTGCAATCATTGAGCAATTTCGAAGAAAAGTCAAATCCATATTATCCTTAGAAACACCAAAAAATTATGAGAATATATGACAATTGACATTTCCTATGACAAAAATGCATTTTTGGTACCATTAGATAGAGTCATTCTCAGTTTTGATCCCCCGCTTTATAGGGTTGACATTTTTAATCATGAAACCTTAAAAATTTGACGCTAGTGGTCCTGCGTTGTTAAATGTTAACGGAAACCGTTAGTCAACCGTTGTTGACTTGATCAATAAATATCCAAATTCTATTTTACCCCCTATATTTTTCAAAAATGCTAAAAAAATCCCAATGTATTTTAATAATAGCTACCCCCCCCCCCCCCGAATGTATTTTAAAAATAGCTAAAACCCCCTTTATTTTTTTTTAAATCTCTCTTTTTTTACTCAATTTGACTAAAATACCTTTTTTTATCTCATAAAATCACCCTTCTTTATTTCTTTAATTTTGAGATTATTTTTTGTGATCTTTTTCTTAATTATTTTTCTCCCTCCTAAAAATGTAAATAATTATTTTCTTCAATACATTTATTTAAATATTAAAATACGAAAAAGATATATCAATTTTTTTAGTTTTTGTAATGTAAATTAAAAATTAAATTAATGTCACATAAAAAATTAATATACTAAAGTTCATTCGCCAAATATTAATATCTATTTTGATATAAATATTAATCAGTTATAACAATTATATTAACTGCTTTAAATTATTATTTAATTCAAATATATTATATTATTTATTATAAATAGTATTTAAATTAAATTATCATTATAAATATAATAGTAATTAAAAAAAATAATATCATAATTAATATATATTATTTATTTAAATGTATAATTATAAGTTAAAAATAAATTAACCAACCTCCTACGTCCACCCCACCCCCACCACTTCAAAACCCTCAACCCCTTTGCGAGCGCGACCCGCTGCTAACCCCCACTCCCTCCCCCTGTACTATGCCGCCCTTCACAAAAGGTGGCAACGGCGATGTTGCCCCCAACTTAATATTCAGATAGATGCTTAAATTTGAAAGATGAACTTTAGTATATTAATCTTTTATGTGATGTTAATATTATTTTTTAATTTAATTATATAAATAAAAAAATTATATACTCTAGTATTTTAATATACGTATAATATATTAAAGAAATAATTATTTATTTTTTTAGGAGGGAGAAAATACAAAAAAAGACCACATACGATCTAAAAATAAAAGAAATGGAGCAGGGTGATTTTATAAAATCATGGAAGTTATTTTAGTCAAATTGAGTCCAAAAAGAATTTTTTTTTTTCAATAGAGATGTTTTTAGTATATTTTTAAAACATGGGGTGATTTAGCCTTTTCTTGAAAATACAGGGGGAAAAATAGAATTTTGACATTTATTGGTCAAGTCAACAACCACTGACTAACGATTTCCATAACATTTAACGGCGTACGACCAAAATACCAAATTTTTAGGGGTTTGAGACTAGAAGTGTTGACCTTATAAAGCGGGGGACCAAAAGTGAGAATGACCCTATCTAGTGGGACCAAAAATGCAATTTTACCTGAATAAAATTACAAGAGTAAAACAACCGAAAGCTTCTCATGAACCAACAATCATTTTAGACACTCAAAATGAAACAACCAGAAAAATCAAAACATGGCATATCTACTATCTCTTTACCTGAAAAATGCAGAATGGTTGATTTTACAGATCTGGTATTCTGCCAGAACTCATAATACGCCATCTTTCCTTGTCAACTTGCACTCCTAAAATATTCAAAAAGAAAAGTAGATCAGTTTGCATGTCAGTTAAGATGTACAAAACCAACCCAACTGGGTACCATTTGAATCTGAAAATTACCATCTCTGACCCCTCTCCAAATCGGGGTATGTTCTCATAATTCTTATATTGTTCTAGTCTAGTCTGTCTATACTTCTGCGTCGATATGCTTAACCTCTCCCATGGGATTTCTTGGATATCCTTCTCTTTCCACACCTCAGTAGCACAAGTATCCATGAACGTATCGTCCTAATTCCACATTTCAGTTAATTTACATCACCAATAACCAAAACCAACAACAAAAACATAAAGCAGCAGAGTTAACTTAATGATGATATTAATGACCGTGATGTGTAGATTGAACTGACCAAATTGTCATCCTCATCCTCATCCTCATCGGACTCCGAGTCTCCCAGTATTCTACCAGCAAAAATCATATCCTCATCCACTTCATCTGCATAACCCATAACTTCCTCGTGGATTGACCTTTCTAAATTCAGTTGCACTCACTTGTTAGTTGCACCAAAAGCAATATAACTAACAAGTTCAACGTGTATGATTCACCAAAGGCTAGGAACTTGAGTGCACGCTACCACACCCGAATTGATTAAACTTTGAAATGTGAATTGCAAATCCGTGCGCTAGCCAATGGATCATAGAGTAACAACAGTGAATCATACTATACATAAAGTTCATCTCCCTGAGCTCAAAAAGGAAAATCTCACAACTAAATAACTCGGAGCATCCAAGCGAAAAAACATGTTAAATAAAATAAACTAGAGAATTCCAGCAGAGCTACTTTGTTCTCACTAAAGAAACCTTAGGCATCAAAAGAAGTCAATGAAACAGACAACGGATGCATAAATTCACAAATCAGCAACACAATAAAACAACCAAAGTCAAGCTCGTTCAACCATCAAATTAAAGATAACAACTTTATTCTGGCCTACAATTCCTCCAAACTTGATGAATTTTTAGAATGAGAAATCAATTCTCAAATAGGAAAAAAAAAAACAAAACAAAACAACAAGCAGAGTCTCGCGACTCCAACCGAGATGATTAGGGCAAGATCTCCATGCCTCGGACCAAATTCAGTGATGGCGATCTATCCATATCTCAATCCGAACACTACAAGAAAATAGAAGATTAGTGACAAAAAAATCAAGTGACAATTTTAATATTATCACTAATTATATGTATTTAATGAAAAGAATGTTTATTTTGTAACAATAATGAATTTTATGATTTTAATAGCTATTATTATTTTGTAAATTTTTTTATTAATGACAAAAAGAGGTGCACAAAGTTGTCACTAAATACAATTAGTGACTCATGTATAGTGACAACCTAGTGACAATAAATAATTGTTATCACTATATTGTGTTGTCACTAAGTTGTCACTATAAATGTGTCACTAATTGTATTTAGTGACAATTTTATACATAATTTTTGTCACTAAAAATTATATAGTGACACGATGAAAAATATTATCACTTAATACATATTTTTAATGACAATTTTTAAATTATTATTGAATATTTTGTCACTAATATCATATTTTCTTGCAGTGGAATAACGCTTAAATTATGATGTATGATTCTGGGGCGGTTATCGCTTTATCCTCAGTAATTGATTCTGTAATAATAAACCGCTAATTGATGAAAGGTTTGGAGAGTTAATTTATTTTATCAAATTAAATTAATTTTTCTTTTTATATTTATTATTTTATTTAATTCATAAAATATAATAAAAAATTAAATTACACGTATGGGTGTGCTACAATTATTATTAAGTATATATAATTGTTGGGAGCTAATTATTAAGAGAAGATTGTTAATTTAAGCATATCATTATATGTAAAAAGTTCATTAGTGCTAATGGAGATACTTTTATAATTAATTATTATTAAATATAAATTGATTGATATTGTGACATAATTATGTAAAAAAAAGTCAATTTACTCAACAATACAAAATAAGAAATCAATTTAACACTTAAGCCCTATGTTTTTGTAGATGTGGATAGCCCCAATAAATTTTATTTTGCCACGCGAAATTTTATAAATACTAAAACATTAGTTAGTATTCCATGCCAAGGACGAGAGAAATTTAAAATAATTTCAAATTAAAGTAAATATTAATAAGTATAAAGATACAAAAGTATGTTAAAATATAAAAATGAATTTAATTTATTTTACCAGCTATTGCCTAAAACAATAAGTGAATCTTTTGAATAAAAAATAAACAATGATATACTTGATTAAATTTATATATAAAATAAATGATGATTTTTTAAGTAGCGAAACAAAATTCTAAGAGAATGTGGAAATATAGCGACCTAAATGAGTTGGATTATGTATCAATTCATGTTTCACGGAATGATCCCTCCCTACAAAACCCCCTCTATTCTCCCCCTTTTCTTTTTTTTTTCTTATTTACAGAACTCAGCTACTTCTTTGTGTGTGTGTGTGTATGTGTGAGGTAAAGCAAGCTCTACATGGGTTGTTTGATAATTAGAAATTAGAAGAGCTTGGGGAAAAAAAAAAACACGGAGATAATTGAGAAGATATCGGGTGGTGAAGAAGGCAAGAAATCTATCGCCCCGATCGACCTCATAGTCAAATCCCGAGATGGGGATAGAATGCTTTTCATGATTAAGAACAACACACGCCTGCAGAAATTTATGAATGTCTATTGTCAAGAGCAATCCGTTGACATAAACACTATTGTTTTATGTTTTATGATCGTCGCCTTGGAGGGAGGCAACTCCCAGAGGAGGTGGAAATGGAGGATGGTGCTGAGATGGACGATTTGGTGCACCACACTGGAGGTGCAACTGTGTAATTGAGATTTTGCTTAGAATTACTTGTGAACTTATTTTAATTCCTAAATTACTAGTTTTTGGCTGGATGAACAATGCCGTTGAAATTTAATTTAACTTTTTTTTTAAGAAAAAAAGGAAGTACGGTTATATACTCTTTGAATTAATTATTCATTTTATATTTATTGTTTTGTTTAATTGAATAAATATATTAAATTACATACTTATGCTTCAATTATTATTAAATATATGTAATTATTGGGAGCTAATTATTAAGAGAAGATTGTCAATTTAAACATACCATTCTATGTAAAAACTTCATTAGTGTCAATGGAGATACTTTTATAATTATTTATTATTAAATATAAATTGATCAATATTGTAATATAATCTATATATCTATATCTATATATATCTTTAAAAGTATGAATAGCTATTTGGTTTCTTTCTTTTTTTGATTTGCCTAATTTACCCCGTCACTTGCACTATTGTATTGAAAAGTCATTTATCCCTTCACTTGCACTGTCATATTGAAAAGTCTTTTATAAACAAATGACCTTTTACCTTCATATTTTGGACTCTGTTGCTCCCGACTTTCTAACTTCTTTTGCCTCGATCATGATTCTTCATTTTCTTGCCATTCATTCTCTACCAATTCAATCCATAGAAACTCGGCCAGATTCTTTATTTTTCTTGCTGATTTTCTGTGTTTAATGAAGTCCTCAACATGACTTCGCATGGTACAAATCCACGAATTGTCTGATAAATATAAAAAGGTTATACGGAGAGAAGTTGTTGTGCAGAAAAAAGTAAGTTCTTTATTTTATGCCGGTTTTCTATGTTTAATGAAGTCCTAGCATAACTTATGGTTTAATTGTTGCAATCATTAAAAGCTTAATTGAGAGTATATGTGGCAAAATTGTAAAAGGATGTTTAAACACATGGGAATTGTCAGTGTTTAGTACAGGAAAAATACAGAAGGATGGGAAAATTTGAGATACATGAAAGGTTTGATAAGGCAAATTGGATTGATATATAAATTTTTTATATCCTTATTCTTTGGTGCTCTCCTTGTCTTTGTGTGTTGTTTCAGATCAACAATGTTGTTACTTGTTTAAACGTCTTGAATTTCTATATATTACTAAAGTTGCCATGATTTTTTTATTCAAACTGGATTTGATCATAAGAGTCTCTCTCTCTCAAATGGTTTGTCTTCTTGTTGAAATATTCAAGTTTTCTATGCCTTTTTTCTATTCTAGCCATGAACCTCGGAAGTAATGTCTGAGTTTTGGTATCATTATGGCTCAACGTGTTTGATCTTCATTCTTCTTTGATTTTTACACAATTTCGAATCTTCTAATCGAATCTTCAGGGTAATTTTAATTTGGGCATTATGGATGGATGTTTGAAGGGTGAGATGAAGCATTGGTAATGGAGTTGGAGTGTGATTGAGGTTTACTGATTTTAATAGTGAAATAAAGAGATAGTTCCTCTGTTGCACAAAATTATCTGCTAACTTTTTAGTATACGAATTGTATGATTGTTGTTTCTATTGATAGTAGTTGTATTGATTGTGAAATAAAATTGTAAACCATTAATGTTTAAAAACTATTTGTCAGAAAAATAGTGTCTTAGGGAATAATTCACCTTATATTGGTGCTTCTGGCCTACGAACTTTTTCTTCTGCTGATACTCTTTCACAAAATCAAAAGGTGTGCTCTCATTAAAGTTAGAAACTAAATATTAATTTCACAATTAAATTAAAATATAAACTGTTGAAGTTACTTCTTCTACAACGTGAACTATTCTTTTAGTTTTTTTTTTTTTTTTTTGAAGGGGAATGACGATATTTTATTATTCAAAGAAATCGTCATACAACTATTCTTTTAGTTGACCTGATACTACTTTTCATTTTTTTAACTAAGACAACAGTAGTATCATTTTTTAACTAAGGCAACATATATTTTGATAATTGTTATTATATAAAAGGTTTTGTTTAGTTAGTTATAGTTTTTTTTTTCTTGCAAATTAATGAAGATCATGCTCCATTTATTTGGTTTTGAGTATACTTGTATTTTCCTTTTAATTATACGTATATGTATATATAATTTTCCCTGACAATAAAATAAATGATTCAGAAATACTTGATAAATTGGCACCAACTGACTAATAGTATGATAGTTAAATCTCTCATACAATAAATCAATTTGTAAAGTTTGTGTATATTTATGCCATCTAAATTGTTTTTTCTAAATTAATACTTAATTCCACCCATAAAAATATTGAAGTATTTTGTGTTTCTATTTTTCTTCTTTTTCTTTTGTTTTTTCTTTTCCTTTTCTAATAAGATTTACATTACTCCAACCAGTAAAGATATTGGTAATTATTGATTATTGGCATTGAATTAGTATTAGGATGTAATTCAATTGTTCATATTCTTTGTTCCCATTAAATTTGTATAACAAAGATAAGTTTTGTGATTACTATTATATATTCAATATTATGTGAGGTTTACTTTAGTTTTTAAATCATTTATTGCAATAAATTACTTTTAGTTGATAACATAAATAATGGAGAAGTTCCAGCTATGGCGATATTTTCTTGTGCAAATGATGTCCTTTCGAACGAACACAAAGGCATTCACTAATTCAAGTTAGAAGCACTATAGTTCATATTTTGGTATTTCACATTAATTTATTTATCAATATTTATTTGGGCTTCATTTTCTGGCAATTCTCATTGATGCTTAGATGATATATGAAACTTGTTTTTGTAATATTTTTGTATAAATGTAATTATTCTTCTATAATAATTTTCCTCCCATTGTATGCATGATTTAATTGATTACTTAGCATTTAATGTTTTTAATTATACATTAAATAATTGAAAAACTATATCTATAAAGATAATAAATTATGAATTACACATTATCCCAATGTATAACACCCCATTTTCTCTCGTAAAATATGCTTCGATCATTAATTTAAAAGATCAATGATATTAATAAAATAAAAAAAGTTCTTATGTTCAAGTTTACTTAATTTTAGAAAAATATATTAAACAATACTTTAATTATTATAAAAACCTCCCGTTCATCCATCCTAACTCCTGTTGTCCTAAACTTTTTACATTAATTCATGTAATAATTTTAAGTTGAACAATGTATATAAATTCCTCTAAGACTTTGAAAATCTATATGATCATTCGTACAATAACTTGGTACTTACACTAACATCTATTTAACTTCTTTATAGGATTTTATTTAATTCATTAAAAACTTTTAATTGAGTATTTATTTAAATATCCTCCAAGGAGCTGACATTGCACTGCTTATGATGTTTGAGGAAACAACAGCCGTATACGCTGGATGCCCTGTAGAGGAAAATTTGACATCAATTGAATTGGTAAGTTTTTACTATAGCACTTTTTATTATTATAGCCATCATGATAAACATGACAATTCTTGGTGGAACTATTTTATATGAATCATTTTTTTAATAAACAAAGGATCATATAATGTAATATTAATTATTACATGGAGAACATCAGTCAAAATATTATAGAAGAATACGCGTACAAACTTCTACAGTGTTTCAATTTTTCATTGAAGTTAACAAAAAGACAGAAGTGATCAATGACAAATTGAATGTCATAGCACAGGCAATTTAAAAGACACAACACCAACCAGAAATCACAAATAAGGAAGACATCGACTAAAGCAATATAGGCTGATGGGCCATAAACAAAACTTATTAGTAAGAAGGTAAGGCATCAATTAAAATTGATGACATAGATGAGGAGATCTCAACTAAAGAAAGGCGGAAGAAAGAACAAGGACTGTGCAAGAAGAAAAAACAAGAACAGTTTGAGATTAAGGAAAAAAAACTCGAGTGATAATAAAGAAACTCTTAGCAATTTGAAAAGAAAGTATGCGACAAAATCCATTAAGGGAAGAAAGAAAAAGATGTTACCAGGGATTAAGATAAAAAAAAAAAAAAAAAAGAAGAAGAGAAAACTAATGAAGATTACAATATATTCAAATTATATTGTTATTTAAATTTGGTATTTTTAACATGTTTAAGTTTTCTTATATGTTAAGATAATTGTTCAAGTTGACCAACATTTTGAGAATTCATTTCTTTACATTTAATTATTATTTTTATAATTATAATATTATTTTAATAAAAACATATGAATCACGTGCAACACACGTATTCATTACTAGTTATGTAGAAAAAGTCAATTTACTCAACAATACATAATAAGAAATCGATTTAACACTTAAGCCTTATGCTTTTGTAGATGCGGATAGCCCCAGTGAACTTTATTCAGCCACGCGAAATTTGATATATTACTAAAACATTAGATGGTATTTCCGTTAAAAAAAAAACATTAGTTAATTCCATGTTTTAAGAACCGGACCGGACCGGCCGGTTCAACCGAGAACTGGCCATATGTCCGGGCCGATTAACATGTCCAAAACCAGTGTGATCAAAATCGGTGTGACCCGGTCAAAACTCAGGAAAATCGGACAAAATCGAAGACTCCGTCAAAATTAATTTTGACCTTATTTTTTAAAAAAACATAAAAAAAATAATGAAATGTAAATATTTTTTGGGCTTAAACCTTTCCATATTTATAGCCTCAAGTACTTAAACTTGGCTTATTGTTGTTCAATATGGGACAATAAGATTGACTTAAGCTATTCCTTATTTATAGGCTAAAGTGTCCACACTTGGCTTCTAATTTTCCAATGTGGGACAATAAGTTTGGCTTAAATCTTCAAATTTTTCCATATTTATACCTAAAGTTATTAAGCTTCTAAACTTTTTCAATGTGGGACATCACTTCTATTAGAATAGGTGACCAGAAAGCCAATTGCATTGGCGGTTTTGGAAACTATTTGTCAATCTTTATTAATACAATATTATCCTAATGAATAGAGTAAGTATTCATCATTAGCATTGTGTTTGTTGTGCTTACTACTAACATTGAACGGAGTTTCAACGTCACAACAAATTCCGACAGACCAATTCGATAACCTATGTAGTTGGGTCGCACATTGGATGGCGGCTATGAAACCAACTTCTGAGGGTTGGTCTGAAATGTTCCAAGTCGAGGACCTCGAGACTGGGCATGGAGTGTCCTATTGAGACTTGCACTAAGTATTGCATTCATTGGGGTGAGTGTCGAGTTTCATCGGCGATAGACGAATGTCGTTTATGCAATTTTAGTGGCTTAGTTAACTAGGTGGTCAACTGACTGAACTGACTCGCGGGAATCGTCATATGGAAGCCCTGGAGGCTTAGTCGGTATGACTGGAATTTTTGGTTTCGATAGTACGGGATTAGTCCTCGGACTTGAGGAATCATGGCAGTCACGTGCATATGAAGACTGTATCTTGAATCTGGCGATAGGTGATCATTCTGTAAGATGGTCATTATAAGCCTTGTCCACTGCACTTGGAGTATGTAGCAAGGACGGTGGATTTCAAGATAGGATCTGTCCCCCGTCAGTACTCTGAGATGGTTTAGACTCTGAAAGTCTATGGCCATAGCAATTAATTGAGTAGGAACGGGTTTCCTACATCGATCGATAGAGTAAACGCATCTCGAGTATTAAGCATAGACGCCTAGTCAAGGATGGGAACCGACGCCCAATTCCATACCCTAGACTAGGCCAGGGATGGTCGACAGTAGGACCGTACTCGTATAGAATCGGCGCCTAAATGTTCACGCCAACATTCACCTAGTCTTTAGTGCCATGTACCGTTGCTAAACGGCCACCCATGGTGACGGGCTCCTGTTGGACACGAGCCCAAGTCTACCTGAGGGTGAACCTAAAAGGTCACACACAAATCACCTAGGAGGTGAAGGAATTGACTTGGAGTCAATTTCATAGGATGATAAGTAATTGGATTACTTATGGGATTATCCATTGAATGGACGGGCCGATATTATATCGGGCCTCGTTTTATCGGTAAATGGAATTAATCGATTAAGTAGAGAATCGAAGCTTAGATCTTTCAATTAGATTAAAAGATCAATGAGAATTATTTAATTGGACCATGAATTAAATAGGATTTAATTCTTGGGCTTATTGTAAATTGGGTTACAATAAAATCATTAAATCTTGGCCCAAGAGAGGTGTTAATTCCACTTTTGGAATTAAAAGAAGTTAGACTTTTTCTAAAAAAGGGTGTCCAAAAATTACTTCTTTTGGAAGCACTAAAATCGGCCATGAAGGCCTTTGATGACAAGTTGACTTGTCTCTTGTGGAAAGAGACAAATCAATTCCAATCAAGCCTCTTTCACTTGGTATGATTAAAGAATACCTTATGAAATGGTAGGCTTGATTCATGATTAATGCGAATTGATTGGAATGTATCTACACATCATAGGATGAATCTAGACACATTTCAATAATCACATGCATTAATAAAGTATATATATGTTTATATACTATCATCAAAGACAAGAGTTTTATTATTCATCTTTTTCTAGGAAAAAGATGAACACTCTCTACACACTCTCTCAAGCCATTTTCGGCTCCTCTCTCTCTACTCTCTAAATTCTCTTTGTTGCTTCATTGATCTAGGATCAATTGAAGAACAAAGTAAGATCAAGAAGGAACACTAATTTGATAGTATAATCCCTTCTTCGATTTCATCCTTTAGACCATTTTTCTCTAGCAAGAAAACAAGATCTCTCTCGATGTGGTGTGGATGACTTTAGAGGGTCTCTACGTTGGGACCTCGCGTGGATGAACGTCGGGAAGAATCAATGTGTGTAGCCAATCAAAATACAAAATCGAGAAAGGTATTTCGATTTACATTTATGCTCTCGGTTTCTTCTGTATTCTATAGCCACGAACGCTTGTTTATTTTATATGTTTACATTCTACCTTTATACACCGATAGCCCGGGAACGTTCAAGGGAACACCCGTTGAGCACGATATAAATTCTTTTATTCCGCACGTTTTTATCTCCCCTTTGCTTCCGCCGCGTTCCCGGGCCGATTCGCTTTCCTTCAACTTCTAGGTGTTTTTCTTCTCTTTCTTCTCCATCTACTCCTTTCTCATTTTCTCCAATCTTCTCCAATCTTTTTTGGATTTTTTTTTAAGAAAATTATATGGAGACACCGGTTGCTACCTCTATTTGATTAAAATCAAATTCAACTCCTCCCCAAATCTTAAAAGATAATGTATTGTCTCCCTTTTTTTTTCCTTCCATCCTCTTCAATATTACGTATGCAAATATTTTTTTTTTCTTTTTTCTTCTTCAGTATTATGTCCAACCCTTTTTTTCTTACATGTGTTAACGTTGTTGGTTTTTTTACATATATTTATCTAAGTTTGCTTTTATTTTAACCATAGTTTTTCTTAATTAATTGATACATAATGATTGGTATATTATGTGTGTATATATATACATATATATATTAGGGTCCGGGTTAATCCATTTTTTAATCCGGTTCAACCGATCGGACCAGTGACCCAATGACCCAGTAGCTTGACCGCTTCGATCTCCGGTTTGATTCTGAAAATATTGTTAGTATTTCGTGCCAAGGCAGGAGAGAAACTATAAAATAATTTAAAATTAAAGTAATAATAAGTATAAAGATACAAAAGTATGTTAAATATAAAAATGAATTTAATTTATTTTACCAACTATGGCCTAAAAAAAAGTGAATCTTTTAGATAAAAAAATAAACAATGATATACTTATTTAAATTTATATACAAAATTAATGATGATTTTTTAAGCAACGAAATAAAATTCAACGAGAATGTTGAAAAATAGCAACCTAAGTCAGTTGGATTACGTATCAATTCATGTTTCACAGAAATAATTCCTCCCTACAAACCCTCTCTATTCTCCCTCTTCTTATTTTTTCTTTCTTACTTACCGAACCCAACTATTTCTTTGGGTGTGTGTGTGTGAGGTGAAGAAAGATCTAGATGGGTTTTTTGATAAATAGAAATTAGAAGAGCTTGACGAATAAAGAAAAAAAACGGAGATAATTGAGAAGATGTCGGGTGGTGAAGAAGGCAAGAAATCCATCGGCCCGATCGACCTCATAGTCAAATCCCAAGACGGGGATGAAATGCTTTTCACAATTAAGAACAATACGCGAGTGCAGAAACTTATGGACATCTATTGTCAACGATAGTCCGTTGACATAAACACTACTGTTTTTAATGTTTGATGGTCGTCCCCTTGAAGGGAGGCAAACCCCAGAGGAAGTGAAAATGGAGGATGGCGCTGAGATAGACGATTTGGTGCACTAGGCTGGAGGTGCAACTGTATAATTGAGACTTTGCTTAGAATTCAAACTCGTGGACTTATTTTAATTCTGAAATTACTAGTTTTTGGTTGGATGAACAATACCTTTGGAATTTAATTAAACTTTTTCTTAAAAAAGTAAGTTGGATTACATGTTTAAATATAAACAAACAAACAAATAAAAATTATAAGTAACTCAAACTATAATATAAAATAAGTAATTGATAAATTATTCAAAATCTAAAATTAAAATAATCGATACTTTTAAATTATTATTTAATGTGATGAATTTTTAATTCTATTACTAACCAGCTTGTCTAAACAAATTCGTGAATTTTTTGAATAAAGACAAATACTCTTATACTTAACTAAATTTTAATAAAAATAAAGATTCTTACGTGGAATAGCAAAATTCAAAAAGGCTATCCAAATGAGTGTATAATGGTGCTTACTCTAATAGCATGTATATTTCTATTTTATTATATAAAAAGACAAATATACATATTGTTAATATTTATCTAAAAAAACCTAATGAGTTATTAAGATAAATTTATTAAATAACTCAATAATAATCACAACTATTAGTACTAATCCCAAATAATCTAACTAGTTATTGAAATTAATTTATGAATAATTTAGTGATTGTCAACTACGGACATCTCATTGACTATCTATGTTTGTTAAGTAATCTTCTAATGTTTCTTATTTTGACTATTATTCTCGTTCAAATGCAAACTTTTGTGAAATATAAAACATTAGTAGTATTTATAAATATTGGACTACATGAATTAGCAAATGGAGAAACATACGCGTTGTTTGGCCTTATCTTCGGCCCATCTCTGAGATGGGCCGAAAGAAGGCTTTTGTTTGGGTTCTACAAAAACACCATGACATGGTGTTTTTTCCAGGCTTTTACATTTTCTCATGTTTGGAGCTGAGTAATATTGAGCCCATTTTGCTCAAAATGTGTGCCCTCACCTACCATCCTCAACACATGTATGACCTACTTCTTCCATTTCATTCCATTTTCGTCGCCTCCTCCTCCTTGTGATAGATCCACTGGCCGGTGAACGTCCTTAGCCGCCGTGTCAATGCAGTGGCCAACGCCGTTGACCGGACGGCCAGTTAGGTCAAAATACTGCCGCGGGACAACTAGATCGACGTTGCGCCGCACGATCTGACGAGAATGTCGCGTCACCGACAACCGCGTTGCCGGCATTAGCGACGCAGTTGAGAGAACCTTGTCGGCGCCGCCAAGAAACATAGGTGATTTCGACGAAATTTATACTGCCATTCGCAGTCATCGCTGACCGCGGCATCGCGCCCAGATAAGACGGACATTTTGCCAGCGGCGTAATTGTGATCAACTGAGGCAGGTAGACATTTATGATATTTCTTTTTCTTCTTATCTTCATGTTTTAAAAAAGTCAACCCACCTAAAAACAAATAAATATTAATATATGCATATACACATTTAAAATACAAACAAAAAAATATGATGTGACAATGAACAGTGTTTTTTATCCCCAAAATATACAACACAATACATACAACATCTTCTTTACACTATTTTAAACTATCTGCAAAAACAAACCCAAAAATACACCATTTTCTAACACACTTATTTATCTCTAGTTTTCTCTCTTTATCTCCGCAAATCAAAACAAACAAACTAAAAACAAAGCCAAACACTATGATATATTCCTCAGTCCACGTATATATCTATACTATTATAAAAAAAAAAATTTACTTTTTTATTCACAAATAGCGGTTGATGATATAACCGCACCATTTTTTTGTAATTCCAAAAATAACCTTCAATTGATAAGATAACTACTTTATCCAAATTTTCAAATTTTATGTCAATTGATAAATTAGTTCTTTTCTTTCTGTCTTTCTTTCTTTCTTTTAATGTGATGTGTTAGTTTATACATTTTACTTTTAGTTGTAACATATTTTAAAGAGTGGAAAATTATTTATTATATGCACACAGGAACGGCGTGCCACGAGGGCTAGTACTATTATAAAGAGAATGAGCCTTATAGATACAAAGTGGTAGTTTTGAAACCACTACACCAAATTATTAAAATACCAAAAACACCCTTCAACTTCCCAACTCATGTAATTGAATTAACTATTTAATTATTTCTTTAGAAAATTAATTCCATGCAATTACATGTACTCAAAAATTAAATTTACTCTAATTTTATTTAAGTTTATTGTTAATTGAAATAAAAATAACATATTAGTATTTGTGTTGCATGTATATATAATCGTCATTGTCAATATAACAAATATTCTACAAAGTTTTAATTTTTAATTTACTTTGAGTAAAATATTGTATTCATAATTAAATCATTAAGAAAAATTATCATATATATTTTACATGTGAGATTGTAAGGCAATGATAAATTTTAAGATATAGGAATGCATTACGAGTTTTAATTCAACTTTCGTTTAGATTACTTTACCCATATTATAATAATTTCAATTCGGTTTTACTATTTTTAATTTATTTTCAAAATGCTCATCTAAAGTTGATATTAGAATTTTCAAATAATTTGAATAATTTATCACTAACAAAATTTATAATTTCACATATTTAATTTTTTTAAAAAAATTTATATTTTATTTTATATATTATATAATATTATTTCTAAATCATAGAAAACATAAATTAAGATGCTATGATTAATTAAAAAAATATTTTTTTTGTCGATCGTGCAAGTTTATTTATTGTGCATGAATGATCAATTATATTACATAATGAGAACATTAATCATTGAATTAAACATTCAGTTTTCTATTAGTATTGAATATTTTAATAATATAAATGATAATCGTTTTGTAAAAAAATCAAATATGAGATATACTCACTGAAATAAAATTAATAATTTTTTGAGAAAAAAATATTATTATAATCAAGAGATAATGCAAATTTTAAGCCAAAATAGCATTTTCTTAACATAGGGACAAAATAGTCTTTAGTAAATTAAACTTATTTTAGAAGTGTTTTTTCACCAAACACTGCCCAATTTAGCTTTTATTTGTTTTTTACATTTTCTACAAACGCTATCCACTTTAAATTCTGCTACAACCTTCAACATTTTATATGAAAATCACTTTTTTTAAAAGTAGAAACTCTCGCAAAGCAAACACTAGGGGTGTGCAAAAACCGAGCGGGCCGAGAAAAACCGGCCGAACCAAAAATTCGGTTCCAATTGAAAACCGAACAATAAAATCGGTTTGTTTTCACTTTTTTTTTTAAAAAAAAAATCAATTTTCGGTTCGATTCTATGTATATGATTCGGTCCACTGGACCGAACTGAAAACCAAAATTATTTTTATTTTTTTAATAATAATAATAATATTATTATTATATACTATATAATTTTACTTTACTAAATTATTACTACTTCAGTTGACTCAATCTTCATTCTGACTTCATCACTTCAAAATGTGAGCAAAAAAAAGAATTCAGACTTTGAGACTCGAGAGATAGACTTCGACGGCGAGGCGACTCGGCGAGAGAGGCAGGAGACGAGACCGGCGACTCGACGGCGACGACGCCTGAGATTCAAAGAGAGAAAGGCAGCGATGGTGAATTTTTTTAGAGAGAGAGAACCGTGGTGGTGACTATGTCGAACGGTGAAGGCAACGAGATTCCGGCGAGGTGGATGTTTGATAAAATTTGTAAAATTTCTATTTGTAAAATTATAGTTCTACCCTGAATGATAATTTGTTTGAATTCTGAGTTATTGCGCAGTGGGTGTTTGATAATTTGCCTCATTCAAGACTAGTCTTTGTGTCTGAGTTGGTCGTCAAGTAGTATTTGTGTGACTGTGTCCAACAATACATAATGGATGTGCTCAACCTTTGGGGCATGAAGATGGAGATGGAGATGGAAATAAATATGACAGTTTCACAAAAAACCTGAGCATAATTCACAATAATGCTTTACTAACAAAGCTCCACTTGGACTAGTTTTTATATTTTCAGTTCATATCTTGTAAATGCACAACTCTTGCCCATTTATTACTTTTAGATTGACCGAAAATAGATTAAGCATCTTAAATACAGTTTTTTTACTATCAAAATGGACGTACTAGGAAAGTCATCTACCCTTGAACAAATCCCTACCTAGAATTCCTAATCCTTGATTGCATCAAATTTAACACATTCCAGGATTTCAATTAATTGAACAAGAATCAAATGATGCTTGATTCTAGCACGCCTTGCTTGATGCTATTTATTTTGATTGTACCTTATGTTGTGATGATTGTGTATCTGTAGTTTTCTGTAAAACTGTAAATGGATTTGCCCGAGGGGAGCGAACAAGAAGAAATGATGTTGAAGAATGAAGGGATTTCAGACAAACCACCTCTATACCCACAACCACAAGAAAAACAAGCACAAAGGCCCAAAAGGAAGGAGACATGCAAAAGAGCTAAGGTTTGAGATCACTTCATCGCCTACAATGATAATGAAGAAAAGCCAATAGGTCGATGTAAGTATTGCGAATGCACTTATGCTGTTGATCCTACCAAGAATGCCCCTTCTAGTATGAACAATTATATGAGACAATGCAAAAAACATCCTGATAATCTAGCTTATGTTGCTGAGAACCGCACAATAACTAGTTTCTGTTTGACTGTAACGGGGGATTTAAGAGAAAGTTAAACTTTGAAGTTTGATCAAGAAATTGTTAGAACTGTCTTAGCTCGCATGATAATTATAAATGAATTGCCTTTTAAGTTTGTCAAAAATGAAGGATTTAGGCAATTTATCTCCATCGCATGTCCACAGTGTAATGTTCCTTCAAGAACCACTATAACTAGGAAAGTTATAAGTTGTTTTATGATGAAAAGAATATGTTAAGAACTTATTTCAAGAATTCAGGACAAAGAATCTCATTGACCACAGACATATGGACTTCTAATCAAAGACTTACCTATATGTGTTTGACTGTGCATTACATTGATTGTGAAGGATGGATTGAAGGAACTGAATGATTCCACTGAGCGTGTCCGAACAGTTGTTAGATATGTTCGTCAATCACCTGCTAGGACCAAAAAAATTTAACGATTATACTGTTGAGGAGAAGGTTCAAAGCAAAATATCATTGTGTTTAGACGTCTCTATAAGATGGAATTCAGTTTATACTATGTTAGAGACTGCTCTCATATTCAAGGCATGTTTGAAAGATATGAAATATATGATGTTGATTTTCGTGGTGATTTCATGTCTGATGGTCCTTATGATAGAATTGGATTCCCTACGAAATATGACTGGGTTATGGTTGAAAAATTTGTGACGGTGTTGCGACACTTTTATGAGCTAACCAATCGAGTCTCTGGTTCTTTGTATGTGACACCTAACATTTGTTTGGATGAAATAAATGATATTTGCGACTTATTGAAGGAATGGATTAAGAGTGATGATGCATATTTGGTAGATATGGCTTGAGAAATAAAGGCAAATTTGATAAGTATTGGGGTAGTATCGATAAGATGAACAAGATGTTATATATTGTTGTTATGCTTGATCCTCGGAAAAATTCTCTTATCTTTAGTATATTTTCAACAATATGTATGAGCTACAAGCAGCAGCGATGATGACAAGTATGGCCAAAGATGCTTTCTATGTTGTATTTGAAGATTACAACAAAGCATATTCTTCGAAAGCATCACATCCTTCCACTACTTCGTCCACGTCTAGTGGATCAGAACAGGATCATGGTGTTGGTGGTCTAGTAAAGGAGGTTAGTCTTTATAGGATAAAGAGATGGAAAATAAATATTATCTGATATAGGACATAGGCAAAAATCAGAGTTGGATTCATATATAAACAAAAACTTGTGGACGATGAATCTCCAAGTTTTGATATCAAGGAATGGTGGAAAGTGCGTTCTCCGAGATTTCCCATCTTATCACGATTGGCACGGGATGTGTTAGCCATGCCTATATTTGCGTTGGAATCAACTTTTAGTATTGGAGGTCGTATCATTGATGATTTCAAAGTATCATTGACTCCAAAAATAGCACAAGCTTTAATTTGTAGCCAAGATTGGCTTATGGCACACTCCTGTGAAACCAGTTGAAGAGGAATATGACATGATCGAGAAAATTGTAAAAGGTATATGTTAATTTAATATTTATTCATTTATTGCGAATATTAGTTTATTAATTATTGATATCTTTTATTTAATAAATGAAAATTTTGTTCTTCATGATTTATCTTATACTTGTAGATGTCGTATCAAGTGTTGGCTTAGAGTCAACCATCATCCGATCATGATGTCATATGTCACGTAAGTATGATTTTTTTTCATGTACTTTTATAATTTTATTTATAATTTATCGTATAATATCTTTCTTTTTTGGTTTTGTCTTTAGTAGTAAGTTGACGGAGCTTCAATCTCGAATCGACGGATTCTCGCTCAAGATTCTCAAAGTTGACGGAGCTTCAAACTTGCGATGGATGTTATTTTGTTATTCAATATATTGTCGTGTTAAACTTTTCGTTGGAATATTGAATTGTTATTTTCATATTTTGAAATGGAATGCGTATACTTGAATGAATGGAATGGTATTCGTATCGTATTGTGTCAATTGTTTTTTTTTTATATTTCTATATTTTTTAACATGTATTGTTTGTCAAAACTGAAATTTAAACTAAAAGACGATTTTTTAAAAATTATTTTCGGTTGAAAATCGAAAAAATCAAAATTGTTTCGGTCAGAAAACCGAACCGAACTCTGTAGTTCGGTTCAGTTTCGATTTTCAAAATGGCCAAACTGACTTTTCGGTTCGGTTCAATTTTGAAAACCGAATTGCACACCCCTATCAAATACTCTTTTATTTTAGAAGTGTTTTCCCCCCAAACACTATCAAATTTAGCTTTTATTTGTTTTTTACTTTTTCTACAAACACTATCCACTTTAAAATTCAGCTACAACTTTCAATGTTTTTTATGAAAATTCATTTTTTAAAAGTAGAAACTTTCGCAAACACTGCCCCAAATATACTAATACGTTAGTATATGATTACAATGTTCTCAGGCCATGTTTACTTTAGTAGCCTGGATTGTATTAAGCTATAATAGGCCCCCATTGCATGTTGTATTATGTTGTACAATTTCACTTACCTGGTTGTTTACTTTTGTTTTTATTGTGCCTATACAAGTAATATTGTGTTGTACTTTTGTTTACTTGACCGCATTCTAAATTGTATTTGGAGTGTAAATTACTATTATGTCCTCCTAATAAGACAAAATGTCTTATCAATAACTTTACCAATTATACCATTTTAATATGCAAATTGGTGTCTTCAAGGTAAGAATGAAGTCTCCCGGGAGGAAGAAGGACGAGATCGCCATTTTGGGGTACAAGTTTTGGGATACAAGCTCTCGCCATTTTGCTGCTCACTTCGATTTTCCGATCTAAAATATTTGGTAAGAATTATCAATACAATCTAGCTTAAAGTGAATGCCATGCTTACATGACTAGATATGACCTTTTTAGATTACATTCCAACAACTTGCATGATGAATGTTACAATCCCATAATGTAGTTGGTTTTTTATTTGTCCCTGAATGTAGTTGGTTTTTTATTTGTCCCTGAATGTGTGTTCCTGGTTCAACATTTGAATCTTCTAATTTGTAGTGTAATATAGTCATCAATTTAAAATGATAAGGCGTTGTGTGTGCCCTCCCAATGGTACCTGTAAAAACCTGTAGGATCTACCTCTAACTAAAAGTTAAATTGAGCCGTCATATTTATTTAATTTATTTTTTTGGGCGTTGGGTTGATACTTAATTTAGATACAATTGAAGCACATATAAAGGGGTGTGGTGTGGACGACTTTAGACAGTTTCTACGTTGGGACCTCGCGTGGATGAATGTCGGGAGGAATTAATGCGTTATAGCCGATCGAAATACAAAATCGAGAAAAGTTTTCGATTACATTTATGCTCTCGGTTTCTTCTTTATTCTATAGCCACGAACGCTTGTTTATTTTAGATGTTTACATTCTACGTTTATACACCGATAGCCTGGGAACGTTCAAGGAAATACCCCTTGAACGCGATTTAAATTCTTTTATTCCGCACGTTTTTATCTTCCCCGCGCTTCCGCCGCATTCCTGGGCTGATCCGCTTTCCTTCAACTTCTAGGTGTTTTTCTTTCCTTTCTTCCCCATCTACTCCTTTCTCCTTTTCTCCAAGCTTCTCCAATCTTTTTTGGATTGTTTTTTTTAGAAAAATTATATGGAGACACCAGTTGCTACCTCTATTTGATTAAAATCAAATTTAACTCCTCCACAAATCTTAAAAGATAATGTATTATCTCCTCTTTTTTTTTTCTTCCATCTTCTTCAATATTACATATGCAAATTATTTTTCTTTTCTCTTCTTCAATATTATGTATCCAACCCTTTTTTTTCTTACATGTATTAACGTTGTTGGTTTTTTTACATATATTTATTTAAGTTTGCTTTTATTTTTATCATAGTTTTTCTTAATTAATTGAACATAATGATTGGTATATTATGTATGTATACATATATATATTAGGGTCCGGGTTAATTCATTTTTTAATCCGGTGCAACCGATCGGACCAGTGACCCAATGACCCAGTAGCTTGACCGCTTCGACTTCGATCTGAATCTGAAAACATTGTTAGCATTCCGTGTCAAGGAACGAGAGAAATTATTAAACAATTAAAAATTAAAGTAATAATAAGTATAAAGATACAAAAGTATGTTAAATATAAAAATGAATTTAATTTATTTTACCAATTATGGCCTAAAAAAAGTAAATCTTTTAGATAAAAAATAAACAATGATATACTTATTTAAATTTATATATAAAATTAATGATAATTTTTTAAGTAGCAAAATAAAATTCAACGAGAATGTTGAAAATAGCAACCTAAGTCAGTTGAATTACGTATCAATTCATGTTTCACATAAACAATCCCTCCCTACAAACCCTCTCTATTCTCCCTCTTCTTATTTTTTTTCTTTCTTACTTACCGAACCCAACTATTTCTTTGGGTGTGTGTGTGTGAGGTGAAGCAAGCTCTACATGGGTTGTTTGATAAATAAAAATTAGAAGAGCTTGGCAAATAAAGAAAAAAAAAAGGTAGATAATTGAGAAGATGTCGGGTGGTGAAGAAGGCAAGAAATCCGTCGCCCCGATCGACCTCATAGTCAAATCCCAAGACGGGGATGAAATGCTTTTCACAATTAAGAACAACACGCGACTGCAGAAACTTATGGACGTCTATTGTCAACGATAGTCCGTTGACATAAACACTATTGTTTTTAATGTTTGATGGTTGTCGCCTTGGAGGGAGGCAAACCCCAGAGGAAGTGGAAATGGGGGATGGCGCTGAGATAGACAATGTGGTGCACTACACTGGAGGTGCAACTGTGTAATTGAGACTTTGCTTAGAATTCAAACTCGTGGACTTAATTTAATTCTGAAATTACTAGTTTTTGGTTAAATTAACAATACCGTTGTAATTTAATTAAATCTTTTTTTAAAAAAGTAAGTTGAATTACATGTTTAATAATAAACAAACAAACAAATAAAAATTATAAGTAACTCAAACTTTAATATAAAATAAGTAATTGATAAATTATTCAAAATCTAAAATTAAAATAATCGATAATTTTAAATTATTATTAAATGTGATGAATTTTTAAATTCTATTACTAAACCAGCTTATCTAAACAAATTCGTGATTTTTTTGAATAAAGACAAATACTCTTATACTTAACTAAATTTTAGTAAAAATAAATATTCTTAGGTGGAATAGCAAAATTCAAAAAGGTTATCCAAATGAGTGTATAATGGTGCTTACTCTAATAGCATGTCTATATCTATTTTATCATTCAAAAAGACAAATATACATATTGTTAATATTTATCTAAAAAAACCTAATCAGTTATTGAGATAAATTTATTAAATAACTCAATAATAATCACCACTATTAGTACTAATCCCAAATAATCTAACTAGTTATTGAAATTAATTTATGAATAATTTAGTGATTGTCAACTACGGACATCTCATTAACTATCTATGTTTGTTAAGTAATTTTCTAATAGTTCTTATTTTGACTATTATTTTCATTCAAATGCAAAATTTTATAGAATATAAAACATTAGTAGTATTTATAAATATTGGATTACATGAATTAGCAAATGGAGAAACATACACTTTGTTTGGCCTTGTCTTCGGCACATCTCTGAGATGGGCCGAAACAAGGCTTTCGTTTGGGTTCTACAAAAACACCATGACATGGTGTTTTTTCCAGGCTTTCACATTTTCCCATGTTTGGAGTTGAGTAATATTGAGCCAATTTTGCTCAAAATGTTTTCCCTAACCTACCATCCTCAACACATGTATGACCTACCTCTTCCATTTCATTCCATTTTCGCTGCCGCCTCCTCCTTGTGATAGATCCACCGGCCCGTGAACGTCCTTAGCCGCCGCGTCAATGCGGTGGCCAATGCTGTTGACCGGATGACCGGTTGGGTTGAAATACTGCCGCAGGACAACTAGATCGATGTCGCGCCGCACGATCTGAAGGAATGGATTAAGAGTGATGATGCATATTTGGTAGATATGGCTCGAGAAATGAAGGCAAAATTCTATAAGTATTGGGGTAGTATCGATAATATGAACAAGATGTTATATATTGTTGTTATGCTTGATCCTCGGAAAAATTCTCTTATCTTTAGTATATTTTCAACAATATGTATGAGCCACAAGCAGCAGCGATGATGACAAGTATGGCCAAAGATGCTTTCTATGTTGTATTTGAAGATTACAGGGAAGCATATTCTTCGACAACATCACATCCTTCCACCACTTCGTCCACGTCTAGTGAATCAAAACAGGATCATGGTGCTGGTGGTCTCGTAAAAGAGGTTAGTGTTAATAGGATAAAGAGATGGAAAAAAATATTATCTGATATCGGACATAGGCAAAAATCAGAGTTGGATTCATATATAAACGAAAAACTTGTGGACGACGAATCTCCAAGTTTTGATATCAAGGAATGGTGGAAAGTGCATTCTCCGAGATTTCCCATCTTATCACGATTGGCACGGGATGTGTTAGCCATGCCTATATCTACCGTTGCGTCGGAATCAACTTTTAGTACTGGAGGTCGTATCATTGATGATTTCAAAGTATCATTGACTCCAAAGATGGCACAAGCTTTAATTTATAGCCAAGATTGGCTACGGCACACTCCTGTGAAACCAGTTGAAGAGGAATATAACATGATCAAGAAAATTGTAAAAGGCATATGTTAATTTAATATTTATTCATTTATTGCGAATATTAGTTTATTCATTATTGACATCTTTTATTTAATAAATTAAAATTTTGTTCTTCATGATTAATCTTATACTTGTAGATGCCGTATCAAGTGTTGGCTTAGAGTCAACCATCATCGGATTATGATGTCATATGTCATGTAAGTATGATTTTTTTTCATGTACTTTTATAATTTTATTTATAATTTGCCATATAATATCTTTTTTTTTTTTGTTTTTAGTGGTAAGTTGACGGAGCTTCAATCTCGGATCGACGGATTCTCGCTCAAAATTCTCAAAGTTGACGGAGCTTCAAATTCGTGATGGATGTTATTTTGTTATTCAATATATTGTCGTGTTAAACTTTTCGTTGGAATATTGAGTTGTTATTTTCATATTTTGAAATGGAATGCGTATATCTGAATGAATGGAATGGTATTTGTATCGTATTGTGTCAATTGTTTTTTTTTATATTTTTTATATTTTTTAACAGGTATTTTTTGTCAAAATTAAAATTTAAACTAAAAGACGATTTTTTAAAAATTATTTTCGGTTGAAAATCGAAAAAATCAAAATTGTTTCGGTCAGAAAATCGAATCGAACTCTATAGTTCGATTCAGTTTTCGATTTTCAAAATGGCCAAATCGAATCTTCAGTTCGGTTCGGTTTTGAAAACCGAATTGCACACCCCTATCAAACACTCTTTTATTTTAGAAGTGTTTTTCCCCCAAACACTACCCAATTTAGCTCTTATTTGTTTTTTACTTTTTCTACAAACACTATCCACTTTAAAATTCAGCTATTTACTTTTTTTTACCAACACTATCCACTTTAAAATTTAGCTACAACTTTCAATGTTTTTTATGAAAATTAATTTTTTAAAAGTAGAAGATTTCGCAAACACTGCCCCAAATATACTAATATGTTAGTATATGGTTACAATGTTCTCAGGCCATGTTTACTTTAGTAGCCTAGATTGTATTAGGCTATAATAGGCACCCATTGTATGTTGTATTATGTTGTACAATTTCACTTACCTAGTTGTTTACTTTTGTTTTTATTGTGCCTATACAAGTAATATTGTGTTATACTTTTGTTTGCTTGACCACATTCTAAATTGTATTTGGAGTGTAAATTACTATTATGTCCTCCTAATAAGACCAAATGGCTTATCAATAACTTTACCAATTACACCATTTTAATCTGCAAATTGGTGTCTTCAAGGTAAGAATGAAGTCTCCCGGGAGGAAGAAGGATGAGATCGCCATTTTGGGATACAAGTTTTGGGATACAAGCTCTCGCCATTTTGCTGCTCACTTCTGTTTTCCGATCTAAAATATTTGGTAAGAATTATCAATACAATCTAGCTTAAAGTGAATGCCATGCTTACATGACTGGATATGACTTTATTAGATTACATTGCAACAACTTGCATGATGAATGTTACAATCCCATAATGTAGTTGGTTTTTTATTTGTCCCTGAATGTTTGTTCCTGGTTCCCACATTTGAACCTTCTAATTTGGAGTGTAATATAGTCATCAATTTAAATTGATAAGGCGTTGTGTGTGCCCTCCCAATGGTACCTGTAAAAACTTACAGGATCTACCTCTAACCGAAAGTTAAATTGAATCGTCATATTTGTTTAATTTATTTTTTTGGGCGTTGGGTTGATACTTAATTTAGATACAATTGAAGCACATATAAAGGGGTGTTGTCAAAAATTTAGCTTTAGGTTGATACCTTTTGGGGCTTTTTGTCGATACAATGTGATCCTCAAAATATATGTGCTGCCGTTGACGGATGTTTAGTACCCTACTTTCTTATTTCGGTTTGTATCCCAAGACTTGAAGTATTCGCTTCAACCTTTTAGATCGGATTGATAAATCAGCTTTGTACGCCGTCATCTGGCAAGTCGGAATGTCTAGACAGAAGGGGCAAAGTGTTGACAGTGGGTTTTCAGATTGTAACAATGAATCACCTCAAAGTTCCCGACAAAGTCGTTGGTCTTCGTACGTGCCAGTGTGACAATGAGGTTTTGCTTAGGACATCATGGACTAATGCCAACCCCAGGAGACATCTTCGCGGCTGCCCGGGTAATATGGCATGCTCTGTCCATTTTTTGGGGTAATTAAATATCGATGCATTTAATCGTTTAGTTTGTGCAGTGTCGTCTACTGTAGTTCGCTTTAGCATTAAGGTCAGATGTGTTAGCTTCGTATAAGCCTCGAGACGTTAAACGCGGCAAAAATTAAGATTTTAATTACAAAACAATATTATAAGTAGCGATCAAATCACCTGTCTTATTACGATGTGGATCTCATGCATAAAAGGATGTCAATTGAATGGTTAAGAGAAACCAACCTTTCTTGATCTCCAGGTGATGTTGATTACTTGCTTTCTCAAGAACGGCCTTAAAAATGGTGGAACGTCAAAACGGTATTATTGTTCTCGGTAGGAACACAAGTTATTCCCTCTAAAGCTAGTCCACACCACCTATGATGGAATCACCCTCAAACCTATGCTAGTAGGTATTGAAGGATTAAGGTAGATCAACTATTGATTTATGGAGAAATCAATGGAATTCTTTTCTTTTGGAGATAAGAAATGAACATAAGACCAAGGCTAACGTGAAGCTAGATTATCTAGCTTTGAAAGAGAGAAAATCTAAGAGCTAGAAAGCAAAAGGAAAGCAAGAGTTTTTGTATCTTTGTATGTAAGAATATGGTATATGAATCTCTTGCTTTGTACCCCTTTTTATAGGCATTCCTTTGTACTAGATACAATGAATGTAGACAAGGCTTTTTGTCTTCCTCCTTCAACACTTGTCTTCTTTATAGACAAGTTCTAGCATGACTCATCTTTTCTCCTTTTACACTTGTCTTCTTTATAGACAAGCTTTAGCATGACTCATATTTTCTTCTTCATCTAAAGATGAAAACAAGTCATGTCTATGTTCAATGAATCTTGTCTTGTAGGCTTGTGGGCTTGGGCTAAGGTCTTGGACTTTATCTTAATTCTTAATTGGACTAAGTCCAATTTTAATTAATTCCCAACTAATTATTTAGCCCATGATATTTAATTGTTAATTAAATATAAGCCCAAGTCAATCAATCTAATTAATTGATTTTCAAGCTCAAATAGATTAATCTTAATTAATCTATCACAAGTCTTACTTTAATCAAATTAATGCTTGTGAATTTAGACTCCAAATTAAATAATCATATTATTTAATATTCCCACGAAATGATTTCATAAATCATTTCAATCAATTAATTTAATTCCTTAAATTAATCGATTTATTCTCCATAATTAATTCTATAAATTAATTCCAAAAATTCCATCATGGATTTGTGTGTGACCCTTTAGGTTCACTACTCAGCTAGGCTTGGGCTTGTATCACATATACAATTTAATTAGCAACTTACTTGTATTTGATTAATTAGATCTTATCATAATTAATCACCCTCAATTAACTCCTTAATTGGAGGGTACTCATCACCATGGGTGGCCATCTAGCAATGGTCCATGGCACTAGAGAATAGGTGAATTATTGCGTGAACCTGTGAGCTACGCGTACCATGCAAATACGGTCCCTTCGTTACTAACCTCCCGATCAAAGTCTAGGGCATGGAATTAATTACCGGTTCCCATTATCGATTTTGATGTCTATGTATCAACGCTTCAAGTTATGCTTCCAATTTATCAATATAGGAAAAATCTTTTCTCCTATTTGATCAACAACCATGGTCATGGACTTCGAGGAACGCATATTGTAGAGAACATAGGAGGTTCGTTATCATCTCATGATAAGTAGCAGATCCTATCTTGGAACTCACCAACCTCCATGCATGCTTCAACTATGTCTGAAACATGACCGTATAGTGATCTAGGGTGAAACCTGAGACCACATTGGACATGATCAAGTCTTAGTCGTCCTATGCACAAGGTTACTGTGGAACCTCAAGTCTAAGGACTAGTTCGTGCACTATCGTAGCCTAGGAGTTCTAGTCACACCGATCATGCCATATAGGGCTTCCATATGACAACTCCTGCGAGTCAATTCAGTGAACTTGATAACTCTTTATCAAGCACCCACTAAAGTGCGCAGACGTCATACGTCTCTGTCTATGAAACTCGACATTCATCATATGAACGCATCACTTAGTGCAAGTCTTTAAGGAATGGTCGATACCCTGTCTCGACCGATTCATCAACTTGGAATATTTTAGATCAAACCATAGAGGTTGGTTTCATGGTCGCCATCATATGCGCGAGCCAACCCCGTAGCATAATTGATCTAAGGGTTTCAACCAAATGCTCATATAAATATAATGTTGAAAGCATATGATGAAGATGGCCAAAAAATATTTCTTAAATTAACATATTATTGAAAAAGATCGTCTAGAATAGTTTACAAAGAGCCAATCAATTGGCTTCACGGTCACCTATTCTAACAAGATGCTCGGTCATCTCTAATATAGGTTGCTCGTCTATGTTGTAGAGATCTTATTGTGGGACATTCCAGTCGGTTGACCCTCCCATGTGTCGTCGGTCGAAAGAGGTCATCCCGGGCTCCTAAACCGCATTTCGCATTACGCATCAAAAGTCAAGTGGGTCGAAGAGCGTGTGGCTAAAATGCAAGAAGTTGTATGTCACCACGAACGTCGGTTTCGTTGGGCTTTGGTTTGTTCAGCGCTAACCGTTTTGATCATCGTGTTTCTTATATCTTTAGGTATTTGAGGATTGTTGTTGGGTGTACTGCAAACACAATTAGTTAGTTGGTAATTTTGTGTTTAAGTTAAGGTTTCGGTTTGGTTTGGTTTGTTTGGCGTTAATTGTTCTGATCACCCTGTTTCTTATGTTATTATGTTTTTGAGGACTATTGTTGGATGCACTGCAAGCACAATTAGTTAGTTCGTAAGTTTGTGTTTAAGTTAAGGTTTCGAATTGCACCCCATATGGTTACCATATATCCTGGTTATGGTAACTTGACATTTTGGACTCAACCTTTGTAATGTTTAGAACCAACGGCTAAAACATAATAGTATTGTTGTAATTCTTATGTGCTTCACTATTCGTTTACGGTCTTTTATGTATGTTGTGACCCGACTTTCGTTTAGCTACGGGGATGTTCCATTTTATCTAATTTGATATAAGGTGCTGTTTTCGATAGTTTATGTTTGTTGTGTAACGATCCCCTCCTATTTCAAAAGCTGTTATATTTTCACTTTTTGTCCATTGAAAAGCTTAGGATTCATTGATTTTACTCATATTCAAGTTTGTATTAATATCATAAACCTGCCATAAAGTAATGTCTCACCCACTACAACGTTTTTTAGTGATGATGCCGCTCAACAACCACAAACATTTACCATAATTTCCTAGTTGTCTCCACAATTCTCACTTCTCTATATATATGCCCCCACACCCTTTGTAGTTCTAAAATCTCACCTCATCACCTTTAGGTAGTAGGTAAAAGATCTGCTCTCCAGTAGACCACTTATTCCACCACTATTACCATGTGTCCTCCTCAAAAACACTACTTTTACCAAAATACTTCGCCAAAGAGATGGACAACACCTTCGTCAGTGTACTTGTAGCCAACCTTCCTCCACAACTGAATTTAGGGGCGCTTGTAGCAGCGCAGCGTGCGGTGGACAAACGCTGGGGCACGCGTCTAGCGTATCGCTATTGCGTGGAATGAGTCCAACACCTGAGAGACAGACATTCTATGTTTGGTTGGCTAATCAAGCAACCAGGGGTGATCTGGATCCATGAATGGCACCAACTTTGGGCCGATGGGGATACATGGGATGACATTGGAACGGTTGTATTTAAACTTTCGAGTTATCCACCACATTGCATTGTATACAAATATTTTTTTATATAATAGAAATAATGACCCCCCTCACTTAAAATTTTTAGGTTAAACCTTTTGCATTGGCATATCGATGGCGTCCGGAGCCGAAATGGAACGAGTTGAAGCTATTTTTTGGCCAACCTGAAAACGAAGATGACGAACCATCAACGGGGTGACCCATAACGGGAATAACCAGCCTCTGAGCGGGCATGATGAGTCTCAATGTCACCACCGGAATATGACGATTCAACAGGGTCTAGTATGAACTATTGAGTCCTCGACGCTTTCCATTGCCAACCAATATTCCACCATGAACCCTAAACAAGTTTGCTAGAACTATGTTCCTATCACTCATAGGGCTATTTTATGTAAAAGTGACCCAAAACCTCATCTTAAGTTGAAGGTATTCAGTGTTTAATTGCAAATGATCACGTTTTGTTATATCGTATCTGTGTTTTGTAACATAGCCAAGAATTCTAACGCTTCACCAACCTGGTAGTCATTGTGGATTAAAATGTAAAAAAAACCAGTCTCAAAATATAATTCATGTTAACATGAAAACCTGTACAACTAATCCCCCGAAATGGTGTGTACTAAATCCATCTTGATATCAATATATTGGTCTCGATGCAAAGGTGAAGAAATATTCAATCATTCGTTTTGTATATAACAAAATATATGCCTTCATTGATTTGCCGTGATATGGTGTGTCTTCTAATGGCCATTCGACACTACATTATTTTCTTAGAAGAAGTATTCACCCGCATTCATCTGATTGAAGCTTCATCCTTAAAAATTATTTAACCCAACCGTAATCAAGTTACAAGTTTCATCGTAGTTCTCTAGTATATATCGACTTTTCCATGTAAAAAGATATTCGTGATGAACATTGCTTTTACGTAATTACATTGTGTTGACACAAAGTAGTGATTTCACATGGGTATCTAGTTGTCATCTTTGTACAATGTTTATACATAATTCTTGTTGTTACGAAATGGATCGTCATATAAAAAAGAATCGTGTGTGAAATTATATTTGTACGAACATTTTAATGTTGTATTTAAATGCAAGAAAAAAATTTATGTCACGGAACTAATATCCGTAAATCCATTGACATGAGTGAATGTCTTTTTATTTTCAACTTCGACTACTTATAACCAAATTAAGAATGGCAATTATGTTATAAAGAAATCCACATAATGTGTGATGTTAGTTAACCAAATCTATATAAAACTTGGTATTTATAGATGAGATGTATAACCACTCTATACATACAAGTCACAGAAAATTCAAAATTGTATAGAAGCAAAAATGAATATAGGAAAAGGTAAATAAGAGTTAAATCATTACTCAGCCACATCAACCAACTTCACCTACCAACTGATCGTGGCTCTTGGTAGGTAAGGATTAATTCTGCATACATCTCAACTATACAGTTGGTTTAGTCATTACCCATTAATGGAAATGACATACAACCACAACATCCTTCCATTTACTCTTGCAGGTATAAAGTAATTATCACTCCAAATTATTCACTCAGCACTACTAATTTTGATTTGGCCCAAAACCACCCTTTTGTTCCCCTACTCAGCTATAGAATCATGGGTGCCTAGGTAAAATAAAATTGGATGAGCTATATGTGGTTGCTTCCTCGCGTTCGCAGATGATGAAGGTAGGAGATGGTGATGGTCATTGTCAATTTAATTACCCCTTATCCACCACCCTGTACACCATCTACATCATATTAAACTATCACAATGCATTACTGAACCTCCTGCATAATAGCATATGGTAAATACGAGATGCCGTTTCCTTCATAAATCACTTCTCAGCATTAACTATATTGCATGTACTTTCTCATTCTGCATTTATAAATACAGATCTTCACCTTGCATACTCCACTCCATGCATACCACCTTCCATAGTGAAAAATATAGGTGCACGTATTTTGCCACTCACAACACTTACATTGATCCTACGCCTAGCCATGTGGCCTGATGGTTTATATTATCAACAACAGGATTTCTACTGCTCTCGCTGGACGAAGGATATGGAACGTAGTTTTGCCATTCTTTGATCGACCTTCGTAAAGCGGGGATTTTTCCATCGTGGTGAAGAATCTTGATGCCATTTGTTCCACCCTTCAGGACGTGAACCGAAAGCATAACTCAAAGGTTGTTTATACCTGGGCGAAGACCTGTGTTGACACTCTGAAACAGCCTTACGATGTTTTATCTGGGTCGTCACCCGACCCGGCGTGGTGTGGAACAAGAATCTTAGGTTTCTTGTAGCTGAAGATCGCCTCTGGAAAGCAATGTGCCAGGTTGGTTCAATCATACACCTATTAAATATTTTTTAGCCAATTTACGGTCAAAACCCCATTGCCAGTGTGTCGCCGTATTTTTGGAAATATTTTAAGCTTTTTTACCGTATAATGCAGGAGAGAAAGAAAGCTAAGTGGTACATCAATGCATACGAGGACATGCACGAGGAGTTATGTATGCTTTTTGGTGATAGGGATGATGATGATGCCAACAATGATATCATTGCACAACCCATCGATTTGAACGCACCCCAGCAGACGAGGCCGTTGGTGACGTATCGCCCCCAAAAAACGTTGACAAAGCTGGTCATAACGATGTTGTGCTAATATTTGATAGCTCCGACTCATCATCTTCTCTTTGGGATTACATAGAGGAATTTTTGGGGTCGGGCAGTGATGCGGATTTAGTATTACCTCCGACGGGTATTCCCGCATCTATCTCTAAGAAAAAGGGGGTCATGCCGCAGTCCCCACCCAGCTTTCATTCGGTCAGAGGAAACATTTCCTCGACTTCGAACCCCACACCTAAAAATAATATTACCTAAAGGACACCCGTGAACAATGTAGTTCATGGGTGTTGCATTCACTATTTGTTTTGACGGTAAAGCGGAAAATATGTCGGATTTAGGCATGGTTTATGTTTTATATATGTTGATCTAGGGTTTAGGGTTGCCTAACGTATGTATTTTTTTCAATATTGTTTTGAATCCCCAACTTCACTGACCAAGTTGGGAAAGGGATGGAGGATAGGCGGGAAGATCATTTTCATGTCGACCTCCTTTATTAAAGCCCTACGTTAGGAACCCCTAGTACTAAGAAATCGTATGAATGTGGTACTTCTAGCACGACCTTAGGTGGTTGTTTTGTCTTATGTGCATGGAAATCTCCATGTACATATTCTAAGGTGGTTTACGCAGACCGTCTTCACGAAAATCATCCCGCCTTATAAGATACCTATTTCCAGACTATTTCGGAAGTATAATATATATTTCCTGTACATCTGTTTTGACTGGTAAGATTAATCCATATGTTTGGTTACATTACGCAATTATTTGCATTGGACAATTTATAACTTATTTATTAATGTTATTTGTCCTACATATAAGCCGGTATGAACATCAGCCAACATGTTTTCGAAGATCAATTATAAGTAATACGTGATTTTCAACTCGAAAATAGTTATTTGTTTTTTCTCCATTCAAAATGAGATTTGGAATTCTATAAATTATCAGGTCGTCATTATCATCGATTGGACAGAATTATAGTGTCTAATATGTCCATAAAATCAATTATTTTAGTTAACTTACAAGTGTGTCACTTAATAAGAATAATGCTTCGTCCTATTTCATTCCGTAGGGGAAAAAGTAATTAAGTAAAGTTGTATATACAACTGACTCATGCAATGGATATAACATGGCACGTCAAATTTAGATGAAAACAAGTTTTTCGTCCACAGACGTTCATTACTTGGTTTGACTGAATTTTTATTTATAATATATCAACCAACAACATATATTTTTGGGTAATTGTCATCAGTATCTTGGGCAAAATATTAGGTTTTCCCACATCAGAAAATATCGGGTCATCAATATCATCGATTGGACAAAATTACAGTTTCCAATATGCTCAAATCATAAAGTACTTTACACTTCAGGAAAATATGATATTACCGACCAAATATGAAATGATAATTTAAAAGTTGTCACAAAAAATATGTTTTAAGTGCCATGGAATTTCATCTTGTCACTATATAACTATTTGCCCCAAATATTGTGTATAAAATTATAACTAAATACAATTAGTGACACATTTATAGTGACCAATTAGTGACAACAAAATATAGTGATAACAATTATTTAATGTCACTAGGTTGTCACTATACATGAGTCACTAATTGTATTTAGTGACAATTTTTTGCACCTCTTTTTGCCACTAATAATAATTTTTACAAATTAATAGTAATTACCAAATCATAAATTTCGCAATTGTGACAAAATAAATATTCTTGTCACTAAATATATATAATTAGTGATAATATTAAAATTGTCACTTGAATCTTTTGTCGCTAATCTTCTTTTTTCTTGTAGTGTTATTTAACTTACAAGCGAGTCACTTGATAAGAAATAATGCTCCGTCCAATTTCATTTAATCTACCAAAATTAATTTAGCAAAGTTGTATATACAATTGTCTCATGCAATGGTTATAATATGTCACGACAATTTAAGATGAAAGTTATTTTTTCGTCCACATATGTTTATTAACTAGATTAACTGAATTTTTTTTGTATTTAATAAATTAACCAAGAACATATATTTTTGGGTAATTATCATTAGTCATGAGTGTCGAATATGCCAATAAAATAAAATATTTTATTTAAGTTACACGTGAGTAACTTAATAAGAAATAATGCTTTGTCCAAGTCCATTTAATCTAAAAAAAATAAATTTAGCAAACTTGTAAACACAATTATTTCTTGCAGTAGATGTAATATGTAACGCCAATATTAGATCAAAATATTTCTTTCATCCAAAAACGTTTATTACTTAGAATAACTGGAATTTATTTTAAATTCACCAATAACATATATTTTTCGGTAATGGTCATTAGTGTATAATATGTCAATAAATTCAAGTATTTTATTGGCATTACTTGTGAGTAACTTTCGAAGAAATAATGCTTCGTCCAAGTTCATTTAATCTAAAAATATTAATCTAGCAAACTTGTAAATACAATTATTTCTTGCAATGGATATAATATGGCAAGCCAATTTTAGTTGACAATATCCAATCCTATGTTAATTACTTCGATTAAATTATTTTTTCAAATAAATAAAAAAAAAATCATACATTTTATGGGGGATTATCGTTGCATTGCATATTATGCTCATCATAGTGTATTGTTAAGCGGATTGATATTTAGTACTGTTGATCACAAAAGGTTGAAGAATAACAACATGCTATGAACCATTAAACATTCTCTCCATTTCCCAATGCTTGAAAAATTGCTTTCTTCATGTGAAAAAAATATTCAGATCTTGATTAGTGGAATATTTTTATGGTGGTCATTTACCGCGGCTATTAATGACCATTAATTAATACTACATTAATTAAAAAAAGTGGTGGTGAGCGATACAAAAAACAATGTAGCAAATTTCTAATGTGAACCCAGATAATCAGAGGAGGGAATTCCAATGGTTGGGTAGATGAAGGGTTTCAATGTAGCTAATTTGCTGAAGGGTCACTGAACTATATCTTGGAATTCCAAGATATAGCAATCATGAACAGGGCAGTGTTAAGTCATGTCCACAATCCCTCCTTCACATCAAACTTATACCACTCAATGACCTCTTCAAGGATGCTCTATGTGTGTTCTATATATGGTCTGAACACCACTTCCGTATGTTTACCTACGACTAACACATATAAACACCTACAATGGCTGCAAAAAAAGAGAGTAAAGGCACATAGCAAAAATCTTTTACACACGTACCTGGACCAAGGAGGTCGACCAAGCCTTCTTCAACTGTCTTGCATGGCAAGCCGAGTGCGGCCGGGGATAGTCGGACGTAGGCAGGACCAACTTGACTGCGTTGGGCTTCGCTCAAAGAGCAGTTAACTTCTACACGGACTGGGATCACGGCTTGGACTTTTACGAGACAAAGCTGGGACTCCTGCGACAAAGGTACCAAGCTTTCGAAAAGCTTATGCGAAACCCTGGTTTCACATGGGATGTGGAAACCAACATGGTTCGTGCAACGTCTGCTGATTGGGCCACCTCAGTACGAGTGAGTTCATTTTTTTTAATGTTTTTGGCAATGGCACTTCATCCTTAATATTCTACACTGACACACCGTAATACACACTTGAGGTATAGGAAATCCCCTTCGCAAAATGCCTATCGCTGGCATGGGGAACGAAATTGGGGGCTGCTCTGCAAAATATTTGAAGGGGAGAACATTGATGATCCAGGCAGAGACCGACTGGAGCATGAAGCTGCTCAGGATGAAGGGTGTGAAGGAGGTTTCTATTGATGACGATGATGGCGTGGTTTTTCTGGGAACAAGTGATGGGAACGAGCCACACGATGTTTGTGGACCTGGTATCTAGCAATGGGGAAAATTAGTGGATGCGGTTGCTAAGGTGTGAAGTTTGTTTTTGTTGGTAAAATCACCCATGGTTGACGTTTGCAGTGTATATAGACTTGACAATATATATGTCAGGGTTAGTTTTTGTTGGTTGTATATGGCTTTTTGTATAAAGTATGGTAAAATGCCGTATCTTTTGGGGGGGATTTCAGAACCTTAGTTAATCTGGTGTTGTACACCAGATTTGACAGTATTATGACGGCGTAATATTAATCTTATTTGGATGTAAGTGTTCGCTAAATCAACGTGTGTTCAATGGAATTGTGCTTACGGTTTTCGTACAGATTAGATGTACACTTTAACTTCTACTGATGCACTTTTATGCAATAATCATGTATGCTCTACACCACTAACATGCTACTAATGCACTTATATGCAATAAACATGTATGACCATGTCACTTAACTTCTACTGATGCACTTAATTGCAATTGATGCATTCACCGTTCTAAATTCAGAATGCAATAAATGAGGGATTGATTTTGATGCTTTACCACTGTAGATAGAAAATCGCTTTTGCCAAAGAAATGCGATATTGTGTAGGGGCCAAGCAGTTATACCAGCAGACCTATGTGTAAACACCAATTCTTGTTACAAATGAGTGATATGAGCAAGTAATTTATGCAGGCACCTCAAAAAGCAAACAATATGAGTATAGTGAAATTTTTTGCAGCAAAGATGAAAATTACCAACTTATATTAATTGTCTCAGATAGGAGCCAAGAGTTAATGACAAACTACACACTGGTTTGCATTAGCATACGTTTTTCATTACACAGTCGAGAAAACATGACACAAACGTTAAGCAAATAGATTTAAACGAACTGTTATCACCACGGTTTAAACGAACTGTTTATCACAAAAGGTTGAAGAATCGCCACGGTTCCTAAGCAGTGCATAAGTCTGCTTCAATCGAACAACCACACAACATTCAAGGATGTGGACTGCAGTGGCTGCATATCAAAATCTTTCCCACTTGTTCCAAAAGCTATCACCATATTTAATTAGAGATCAGTAGTTTGCAGTAATTATAGATGAGACCTTCCACAGATGACAAACACAAATGAGGGGCAGAATCAAAAGCGTCCTTCCAACATGAGTTTTACCAACTTCTCCCGTGATTCCTTTCCTAGTGAGTTGAATAGCTCAAGGTCCTTAGAACGGTTAACCAAACGCTGGGCAATATGGAGTTGTTCATTTTCATCGAGATCGGACAGTTGCTTAACGAAGTCTAAGACAGTGCCACGCTCATCTGGGTCTTCGAACTCGGTTTCCAGCACACGTGTTAACGCCCCAATACGATTGTTCACAATGTCACAGAAATGTGTGGCCACTTGAACCAATTGCGGTAACATGGACAATGGATCTTCAGCCTTTCGTTTCCTGGATGAGTTGGTTGTACGTTTAGTTGCACTGGATTCATTAATTGTTGGATCTACTTTGAAGTTCTGAGATGCAAGGAGCTCTTCATGTGCACCGGTAAAACCCGTTTCTGGATTCTATTCAGCAATTGGTATGTGACAATCATCATTGTTGAGTTGCTCCTCTTCTCGAATTATGTTGGTTGCGCGGTGTCCGTCTTGATCGGAGTTACTGTTTGCCTGATCTTTCCCAAAAACTTCACGCCAAGCGGGGAAGATGTGTTGAAAAGATAGAACGAAATTGTTGTGTCGTGGAATAAAACCACTACCCTGAAAGCAGATTCGCGGTACGATCGAGGTGCAATCGTTAGAACCGGTTTGCTCCCCAAGGTTTACACAACACTCCCTCATAACGTGCACTCGTGGAAGAGAGTTGGAACAATATAAAACACTCAGAACAGAGAGCTATAGCAACGAGATAAGAAGAGAAGAATAACCCGTATTTTTGTGTGTCTCTGAAATATGAAGGACCAAGACCTATTTTATAGAGTGAAGGCCTTGGTTTGTTGAAAAAATCATGCAAAATCTTTCAAAAATAAATCAGTAGAAAGTCAGCAAAAAGGAAAAGGATTTTTTCTCAACAAACATGACTTAGTCAATATGAAGATGGAAGAGAATTTTCAAAGTTTTTAGTCATTCCCCACAAGAATGACCATCATTTGAAGCGCATTGTCTTCGCACCGGGATCAGTCTGCTTAAGTTATACATGCAACTTTACACATTCCGATAAATTATATAAAAACAAAGCTCATAACATTAGTCACACATAATTAGTACGTCAACAGAAGCATGTTGTTTACCTTCAAGTAACTTTCTCAATCGGATTTGTCCTCAATCGTTATCATGCATCGACTGTCATCCCAACCCAAACCACTTTTCGACATCATACCAACTAAAGAATAGTATTGCCTCTTCCACACTTGAATCTTAGATGTGATATGTGGCTCCGCCTTGAGGTCACAATTTGGTATGGCTCTGGCCATGTAATTCTCCAGTTGGCCAAGATAGCCGGTACGGAACCCATTTTCGCACTTCCAACTGCTTGCAACACTTGACTTCAAGCCATTAATGAGTACCTCCTCCTCTCTTGCTGACCATAAACGCCTAGTTCCTGACTTTCCTTGTTCGAAGCACGACGTCGGTGTTTACTAGTTCCCTCGTCGTTTGGGTTCGACCCTTCCATCTCTCAGCACGAAAATGTCGCAACTTAAGTGCCCTGCACAATAAAGTTCCTGATTAGGCAGGAATCGTAGAAATAGGAATGTTGAAATTAGGGGTATAATAATCAAGAAATGTTTTTTCCATTAATTGTATGAAGACATAGGCATCGTTGGGATTTTTAAAAGAACATGGCAGCACAAATAAGTGCGCTAGGCGGATAACGCAACACATCATCAAATTTAAAAACAACATTGGCAAAACCAAAAGGTGTATTTCGCATAGAATACAAATAAAAACTCCATAAATTTGAAACACTAGCCACGATGAATTAATGCGGATGCTATCTTTTCTGGACCAACTAGCCACGATGACACCACTCATTATACATAGACGAAGCCAAATCGTCTCTATAGTTGGACCGAGATGGGTTAGTGTCAATCGTTTGCACACAATCCCCTTGCACTTCGTTACCAATCTTGGGTGCGTCCGGTATCTCTAGCTCTAAGGGATCATCCGGCATCTCGACCCTAAGGAAGTTATGGAGATAATAACAAGTCAATATAATCTGGTTTTGCACCATGATGGGATAACAAGATGGGCTTCTCAATATACCCAATCGAACTTTCAACAGCCCAAACGTCCGGTCTATCACATTCCGGGCAGATGAATGTCGCAGATTAAATAGTTCCTCCCGATTTTATGGGCCAGTCGCGTCGCGATCCCAATCCTTTAGGTGGTATCGAACACCTCTGTAAGGGGTAAGGAACCCTTCGCCATTCGTATAACCATTTGCACAAGTAATAATTACCTGTTAAGAGAGGGCGAAATAGAAACAATTAAACACATGTAAATGGCCATATTGAAAATTGACAACTAATAAACATTTGTACGTACCCATCGGAACACGCAACCCATTACTCCTATGAATAGCATCATGCAGGACACGACCATCAGCAGCACTACCTTCCCAACCGGTGAGGACGTATATAAATTGCATGTTAGGATTACATACATCGAGTACATCAACAACAACATTTCCTTTTCGGGTATGATAGCGACCCTTGTCCTGTTCAGGGACGCGAACATTGATGAATGTCCCATCTAATGCTCCAAGACACCCCTATCGATGTTCAAACACATTTACAAAAAGGCGCGTCATAGATTCTAATGGTAAATTTTTCCAAAAAACGTACAAATTTAAAATTATATAACTAACAGATTACCTTGAACCATTTCCATCGCTTATCCAGGCAATCTTCACCAATTGGCGTCACTCGAGCGAGGAATAAGGTATGCAACTTGATTATGGTGTTTAGCACTTTGTGAAATGTTTACTCACGGTTCGACCAGACCTAACGAAATCGTGCTTGACAACCCAATTTTTTTTATGATGAGATATCACACTTAAGAAAATAGCTAATTGCTCAGGGACGCTAACGTGCTTCATGTCTTTAAGACCACCTGAGTGTTCGAGTATATAACACAACCTTCCAAACGCATTGCAATCTATACGTAGGTTTCTAAGGTATGCCTGGTCAGTGAACTCTACTAACCTACGAAGGTGACTAACCTGCTCGGGTATCCTACTGTTAAGAGAGTAACGACTAGGAGGACGGCATGTATGCCGTGGTATGCAAGCTTTAAGGTAAGCAAAGACATAAGCAAACAGTGTGAGTGCTACGGATATCTCCACAATTATTTGTTGAACAACAATCAGAGCGCAGATTCGATGAGTTGATCTCATCCTATACAACCTACATAATTGCAAGTATAATTGTACAGAGAATACATCAGTTCCCTAGTATTGACGGGTATTTCATTCACACTTTTCCGAATGAAATTGAATTTTTTCATTTATGTTTAAACATTAAAACGACAATGGTTAACTTAACAAGAGAGGTGAAATCGAACCCGGCAGAACGCAGAAGTAAAATCCCAAATTAAAATTACAAAAATCATTTTTAACCTACGAAGGACCGTGAGTTAAGTGAAATTGGTGTGTGCAAATATAAAACAATTAACCACTAAACAGTAAACAAATTTACTTAAACATACAATTTGTAATAACAAGTAGCAGGATTCCGAATTTCATTAAACAAGCTACTGAAATTAGCATTGAGAAATTAAAAACAGTGAAAAATGTAATTCTTGCTTCCAACATACAAGGCACACGAACAAATTACCATACTCGTGATACCGCAATTGTGATCCCCATTAGAATAGTCAAGATTTTGTATTATGCTATCATCAAAGCAAGAAGAGGACCGTAATTTTTTGCACTATTAAATGAATGTTAACTCATATTAATGGATGCCAAGCTTCAGTCTAAAAGTTTTAAAAAAAAAACTAGAAAACTAGAAAAGCAGAGAAGTCTACCGTATATGCGGGCTGGGACAAAAGGCTTCTAGCTTCCGCTCACGGACCAGTTACAAGCACTTCAGCAATGCAAACGACGACCTGTTTGAAGAAATGGGAAAACAACAATTATTTAGAAATAGGTTCGAATGGTTGCAAGAAAAGAAGAAGGTGAGGGAACCCACCTACCTCCCCAAGTTGATAATGAAAGCACCTGCAAAAAGTGTACGAAATAAAGCTTCATGTATTCCTTGAAAGGCGGGAAAGGAGTCAGACACATTTAAGATGTGTCAGGAGGCAAGGTTGTAATTCAAGCTAAGTTAAGAGGGCTAAATAGTCTATTAATGCAACACAGTTGGGGGCAAATTGAGGACAGAAAGTTAGTAGCATTATTACGTGAGGCCCTCATATTATAATATGGGTCATTTGTCTTGTATTGTAATATGACAATTGTAGTGAATAGTGTCGGGCTATGCAACTCAGTAGCGGGTCGGTGAAATGGTAAGTAAACATTTGATAAACCCCAGAATATGGGGCTAATAGGACCTATTAGATAAAAGTAAACATAGCCTCAATATACTAATACATTGGTATATTTACTTAAAAATTCTCAAATGATATCTGTCGTACTCCTTTCTCATAAAAGGAATTCGATCCCGAGAGCTGAAGTCGTTGAAGCGAAAGACGCGAGTGTCAAAATCGCACCACGAAACGAAGCAAAAACAAACAAACTGCCAAAATTGGTGAAATAGGTCTGCGACCAACTATCTCGTCGAGCAAAAATTTTGCGGATTCTGTCCGCCAGGAGTGCCGCCCGCGCTGATTACGCTCACTAATACCCACGCATTACACTTGTCGTGCTGATCGGCAACCGTATCGGGAAGAAAACCCTCGGTTTCGATCAGGAAATCACTTGTAATTGAGAACTGAAGTATTTGACAAGCTTCTCCTTTGGTTTTTCTCTGTTCTCTCTCCTAGGGTTTGGGATCTCGCGAAGCGTCAAGGCCAGTTTTCAGGTTTCCTTCTCTGTCTTCTTCTCTCTATTTCATTAGTTCGTACGCTGAAAATGCTGTTTTGATGCTTTGATTTTTGAATTTCTTGAAGAGAAGAATTTGAGAATCACGAAAGATATTCTGCTGTGTAGTTCGAGTCTGTTCATTAATTTTTCTGAATTTTAGTTCGAATTATGTCGATGTGCGTGATTTTTGGTTGATGTATTCTTTTCGTTTGTTTTCTTGGGAAATATGAGCGCGACTGTTCGCTGTGGAGAGAAAATAGAAGGTGCTAAAGGGAATGTTGATTTCTAAAGCTTGGACTAGGAGAGTGAAATAGTTCGGACCAAGAAGGAAAATGTATTGTGTATATACTAAAAACAGGTGTTTTAAACTTTTGATGGTTAGCACTGTGGAGCCTATATATTAGTGGAGATCAAAACAGCTAAGACCTTGCGATGCTAGTATAGCTATTGTTTGTGAAGAGAAAAGGAGGAAGCTGATACGATAATGAATGGGAGCCAGTGAAGAGGAATTGTTGCTGAATTGAACTTTGCTGTGAGAAAATGCACAGAAAGTCAAATGTTGAGCGGGATTTGGAGGAAAAAGGAAGACATGGATCGGCACCATTATATTTTAACGAATATGCAGCGTATATTAGTAGATTTCAGCTACGAGCAATTTAATAAAATTTTGTAGATAAAACTTTTAGCTTAGTTTTGTCTCTCCAAACAATTTACTATACAAATGCAACTGATGTTGCATCAAATGAAGACACCAGCTAGTTTTTTCACTGTACAAGTGCTGCAACTTATCATGCTGTTTTAGTTACAAGTCAGGACTCCCTTTTGGTTGTTTTCCTTCATTTTGTAATTTGTCTCTATATATGTGAGCTATGTAGTAAGTTCATTGCTGCCAATTTTACCAATAATTTCGACGGTCTCTGGTTCCCTGCACGTTGACTTATGAGAAATTTGCTCCTGTGTGAATCCTAATCAAAGTATCTGGATAACAATTCTCCAATCTATTACTTTATTAAACTATCATTATTGTTTTGTGTATTGTGTCTGATTTGTTGTCAGACTCAATCTATTATGGTTACCGTAAGAAGAAGAAATTGATGGAAATGATCCTATTCCTAGATAAATCAATATGACTCGAGTCTCGAACACTTTTCTTTTGTCTGCACGTTATGGTTATTCAAAATGACATCATTATACTATTCATATGATATTTCTAGATTTTTGAAATGTTTTTTTTTTTTTTTTTGGCTTTTGCTTTCTCAGTAGATATAAATGTCTGCAATGCTGATGGGTCATGATGAGGGTGGAGAAGATCACCACATTTCAATTCCACTTGGTGGTCCAATATATGTCCGCGACATGGTTGGCCCACTCATACGAGTCCCAGATTTCGAAAATTCTGTGTTTCAAGAACTTCAGGTATTCTATTTGGTGTTTTCTGTGTTTAAATGCTGTGAGTTTATTTTGTCTGTATTTTTCTATTCTAAATGCTTTATTGAGACGACTCCATGAAATTTTTGGCTATTTGATCAAAATTGTGCAATTTTTTCGCTTCTTGCAGAGTCTGAAAGAAGAGCTCTCCGGAGACTCTTTGGAGACTTGTGATGAAGAAATTTTGTAAGCATTCCTTGTTTCCAACCCTTTTTAACATAAAATATAAAGATTGAAGACCTTTCAATGGGGTTGATTGTGTTGCTTAATGCTTCTTACAACTCCAAAACTTGTCTGATGCCTGACTATATTGAGCCCTGTAACGCACTACTGAATGGATTGTAATAATGCATATAGATTATGGGAGCGATCTCTTCTCTTCTTCGAACCAAATGATAAACTAGGTGAAACAGTAGCATACCTCTGGGTGTGAGAGTTCTCTTTTAATTTCTAGATGGAGGTTATGATAGAGCTATGTGCTAATGTTCATATTTATCAACTAACACAAAATTCCTGCTGTTTAACATAGCACTTCAATGGAATATCTCCCTGTCGCTAGCTGCTTTGTGATGGCTGCTTAGTGTATTAGAGAACTTGCGCAAGTTTGTCGTGATAGAATCGTTCAAGGCAAATATAAATAGGTTTAGGTTTAGATCATTGTTTTGCACTCGTGTTTGGCTTCCTTTCGGTCGTGTCTACTTCTCATGCATGCTAGGCTTCTTTGTTGGCTTTTCTGGATTTCCTTATTAAGTTGTTTTCTTTCTTGTAACTTGTCTACAGAAGGATGCTTCATTTCGGCTACATTACTTTTCCCCCATTTTTTCCCTTTACACACCAATGTGACTACTGCATCCCGTGTCAAACACCTGATCTTATGCATTTGTAAACTTAACAGGGTTGATGAACTAAAAATAATTGGGGAGGATGAGTTGGTGAATAGAGCATTTGAAGAAGCTTTCAAGGTACCTTCGCCAAAATGAAATGCTAGAGCTTAACTTATGTTATAATACATGAAACTTATTCTATGTGATGACACAGGAAGGCGAGCTGGCTATAGATGCTTCACGAGTAACAGAAGAGCATTTGAGCCCCAGGTCAGGTAAAAATGGGTTTGTTTCCTTCCTATATTTCTCATTCTTCTTGGATATCGTTGATTGAAAATATGCCTGTTCTCAAATTGGTTGTGCCTTCTGTCCAACTTTGTTCTTTCTACATGCGGTAAATGTTTTATTTTGTTGCCTCTTATTTGCATAGTAAGATAGCATTCAAATACTATAGCGGGATTGCTTATTTTTTCCATGTCCGTTTTCTATATACCTCTCTAACCAAATTTCTTTTTTGGTTATATTAACTAGAGAAGGATGTTTTGCTTTAGTCCTTTCTCAAAACTCAGGTGTACCATTTTCAACTATTTATAATTACAAATAGAGTAAGTTAATTCTGCATACTTTCCATTGGGGAAGGATATTGCTTGCCCGCCGGGCATCTTTGGCACTGAAAATTATAGCTGGTAACTGAGTCCTGATGACAGTGCAATGGGTAGATTTTTACCGACTGAGTGACAGAGGTCTAAATCTGTTTAGATGCTACTATCTTCTTCGCTAAAAATGGTTCCCTTCATGGCTTGGGTAGAGATTTTGAATCAGACAATGCAGTTGGCTGGTAAAAATGAGACTGGAATGCTGGCACAGTACATTAATATTTATTTGAGAATAAATGGAAAAGAAGTGGCAGAAAATGCAACATGTTGGGTCATTATTTTCCACAAATGCAATATAGATATGACTCTTAAGGGCTTTTAGAGAGAGAAAAGTCAATCATATTAGAAAAGAACCACAGATTATGTGCTGAAGAGTTGGTGTATATTGTCTTGCTGTCAATGTAGTAAGTAGCTAGTACCGCGTCTTCCTGGTGGAAACTTCCACTAAGAAGCACCTTGTGTCTGATAGCACGAACAGGAAGTAAAATCTGGTGGTGCTGAAATTTATTCCCGAAGTTTCTTATTAAGAATCCACTGCTAGCAATCTCAAACATCCCACGTTGCACAGCAAGTGATGCTGTTTGAACTTTGAGTGACATGCCTAGTTGCCACATGTATGTATTAGACTATCCTAGTTCTTCCTAGTTTTTGGTATGGTAGGCTTTTGGGATTTCTAGTGCGCAACAATTCGAGGGTGAGGGGCTGGTTCACCGAGAGCATTTGAGTTTTTGTTCTTACCCACGTGACAAGTACCATTGAAACTTCAGAACTGAGCGCTTCTCAGTAGGTATTAGCAGCGTCTAGACATGCTTTGCTGGTTGATATTATGATTTTTGTGTAAGTGGAATGTTTTTCTTTTGGGTGAATTAAAGGAGTTTGGTTATTGTGGTTTTGATTTTACAAGATTTTAATGTTTTTGGAGCCTTAGTTACTTTATTTTCCTGAAAAGTGTTATGTACCAATGATGCTCTTGCTAGTTGGCCCGTTATATGTGATAGTATTGCCCTGATGAAGACATCTGATTTCTAATATGATTTTCAGGAAAACAGATGATAATGGGGCATCTGGTCTTGAGCATGGTGGTTTGCACAATTCAGACCAGGATATGAAGGCAATAGTTCCAAGTGACTCCTCGAACGTGTTACCCCTGAGATCTTGTCGCGATAAGAAATCAAACAAAAACCCTTCAGGAAAGAGGAAGAAGAGGAGGCATGAGAGAGGAGAGGATAACTCTTTTGATGTATGAATGAATGACTTAGTGATTAATGTTTTCTTCTCTTGTAATTATGTTTTGACATTCTGGCTATTTCCCAGGAAAGCTACATTGCAAAGGTGGAGGAACTTGCTAGAATTAAACAGAAACAAGAAGAACAGAAAGCAGCTGTGAGGCTGCATTCGTTCGAGTAAGCATTTTAAAATGTTCATGACTGCTTTTGATCTGTTCAATCACTAGCCTCATTTGTATTATTCCTTTTTGGTCTTTTATATTCTCCCTTGTAGTAGTTCGAAGGTCCCTGGCTCTGGAGCAATGACCAAAGCTGATAAGATAAGATCACTAAAATCTGCCAGTGTTTCAACAAAGGTTTGTCATCTTCCTCTATTCTTTCGGATCCCATACATCGTGTGCTAATCAGATTGTACATTGATATCCACTATTTCACTGTGGTTTTCAATTTCTAATTTGGTGCGCTTCTTAATTATTTTTGTAGTTTACCAGATTTAATGATAAACCATGAGTACATGGCAAGGCTGTATAAATATGCTGTGCACCTGTCAGAATTAACAAAAATAATTAAATAAATGAGGGTTTTAGTACTATTTTCCCATTTTCTCTGTATTGATATCTAGGGCGGCTTTAATTTTTTCAACTCACTCAAGGAATCTCAGTTTGGTTACACATTTTGTGATATGGTACTCACTGATATAACGCTTTATTTCATTATATGCATTAAGCGATCATACCTTGATATTCCTTGGCAGCAAGGAATCAATAGAATAAGATAAACATTTTTGTGAGTGCATCATACTACGATAATCAAAGCTTAATATAATTAAAATACTGAGTGTTGGACTGTAGAGTGGTCTTCCTCCTCTTCCTTTTCAGTGGAATGAAAATGTTGTATGACCTGGTGATCATTCTTTGGTATTTGTGAAATTTATTTGTTTTAGCTGTTGATGGGCTTTGCAAATGCATGGCAGGTGAGAGCCTCAACCACACGTGATAATGTACCAGTGCAATTTCCTGAGGCTGGTCCTATGTTTTTGAGGTTTACCATAACAGGAAAACATGGTTGAAGGTATTTGCTACTCACTGGCACCCCAAAAATACATTTTTTTCAAAAACTTTTCGACAAACACCCCAAATTAACTCCAAATATAGCAATTATTCTCTAGAGCTGGTCTGCTGTAAATACAAGGAACTGTTTCTGTTTTTGGTCCTAGTCAGTTATTTCCAGGCATTTCTCTCCATGTTCAGCATTTCCCCATTTTCTACTCTTCTCTTTCTTAAAGAAATATAACCATAACCACAAAATATTTAGATCATAAATCAAGTAGTTCTTGAATACTTATGTTGGGTAACTTATTCAGTTTGCTACATCCTTCATGTCCACTATTTTGTTTCACATCTCTTTTCATTGCCTCAACTAATGATTTCTGAAAAAACATTTGTAGACTCAAGAATTCCTGGTTCTAGGACGGCAATTTCTGACTGAAGTAAGAGACAAAATATATTGTTTGACGGATGAGATAATGAAGAAGGCGGGGCATAATGATCCTTCAGGATACTTTTTGATAGAAGTAATTTTTTGAATCACTAAGCAATCTAGCGTGTATTCTCTTCCACAAGTAAAATTGGTAACTGATTCCACTGGAAATATGTTTGCAGGACGTCTTTTATAATGATATGAGGGATTGTTCTGCCATGGACTACAGTAAGCCCATACTTGACTGGCTCGAGAACTCTAAGAATGATGCACTTGAAAAGTGGGAATTCATTGTTTCTGGTGAGTTACAACAGAAGCAAAAGGCGCTTTTGGGCAGTCAAAGCAAACAACAATTGCCTCGGTTGAAATCTGCTCACATGCAGACTACAAGATTCTGTGACATCAGATTTCGCCTTGGTGCTGGATATCTTTACTGTCATCAGGTATGTTTCGTTTTTTTCTAGTTTTTGCTTTTAGTGTATATCGGGGCTAGATTCTAGACAACACAGTAATTCTTTAAGAATCTCAAAAGGCATTATTGGACTTCCGAACAAACGGTGGTTTTTTGTGGCTGGAAACTAAGGGACTACGTACCAGTCTTTGCATCAGGTTTCATAAATTTGTTTCTGGCTAATATATGCTCGACTTATGGCGCTTGTCTTGATTTGTTCTTTTTCAAATTCTGCATCCATTTAGATTCTGCCGATGGTAAAAGTGATAGCTCTTGTTTTTGCCCATTCTACTCTATTTTGGCAGTGTAGCATGTTTTTATGCAAAATGTTAATTGTTATCTTGCCAGGGGGACTGCAAACATGTAATTGTAATACGTGATTTGAGGTTGATTCACCCAGAGGATGTTCAGAACCGAGCAGCTTATCCGCTTCTCACTCTTCAGCAAAAGTTCCGTTATAGGAAATGTTCTGTTTGCAAAATCTACAGGGCAGCAAAGATGACGGTGGATGATAAATGGGCCTTGTCGAATCCCAGTTATTTCTGTGACGTTTGTTATTATATGCTTCACTATGCAAACGGGTCTTTACTCTACAGTGATTTCTCCGTCTATGATTATCATCATGAATGACTACTATTATTGAAACAAGAATTTCTACTGGATTTTATGTTGTATTCAGCTGGTAGTTGCTTTAATAATATAACTGCCCCTTTATTTTCGGCCGCTGAAGATTATATACTTGAAGAAATCGAGGTGAAAATTACGCAGTATATGTTTCTGTGATCTTTATTGACCTGAGAAGCACTTGGTTAGAAATTTGGCCTTTTTATCATTTTGTTTGAAGTCTGTAGTCTCTCCTGGGGAGATTTATTACAATTATTGGTATAGGAATTTCTTATTTTTCTTTAAGATTGTGCAGGGAGAAGAAAATATTTGAAATAAAAAGGCAAATTTATGCATATACGATTATGAATTTTAATAAATGGCAAATGCAAATCTAATGAAATTGGCATTATCGAATTCATAGTATTATGTATAGGACTTAAATTACTGTTGATGAATCTGTCATGCGATAGCCCTCTCCTAACTGTAGCTCCTTTTACTAGCTGGTCGGTATGATGCGGCAGACGTGCCTATGAAACTCAACCAAGGAGTGCCGGAAGAGGTCAGCACAAGGCTAGTGGTAAGCATCGGGGATAGACGATAGCAGTTGACGTATATTAACATGTGTTATGCGTGTTATGGTGCCATGGTGTTGGGTCAAAGGATTGGCACATGGTACATTGATGGGCCGGACAAGGGAACGGTAAGAGGTGTGGCACAAGCAAGGCTGCGAGGCAGTATGGCCGAGCAGACTTGGATGACGGTAGTGACGGTCGGCACCGTGTAGGCAGACTGGCCGAGTCTTATAGGACGGTCGGCAGGAAAATGAGCACGGATGGGCCAGCATGGGCAGAGTTGGCGCCATGTGATCCAGGTGGTCGGTAGAATGTTGCAGACAGGCAACACGTTGTGTAGGTTCTCGTGGGCCAGACTGGCAAGGCATGCAGACGGCCTCGGCCAGACGGTGGACACGCTGGCGAGACAGAGCTAGACAGTCTCGGCCAGACAAACAGGCGGCCGACAGAGTGTTGTGCGCACGGGCGTGGTGACGGGCGCGGTGATGGGCGCGCAGGCAAAACTCGCACGCAGCAGACCTGGCGCACAGGCAACAGAGGCACGACACAGGCATGGCCGGCAGACAAACGGCATGCGAGGTAGACTGACGGGCGCAGAGGCGCGCGGAAGGACAGATCGGCAGGCACATGCGCGGGAACACTAGATGTGCGCGTGCCTGGCCACGTTGGCTAACAGATGTGCACTGGATGGTGAGCAGACGAGCGCACGGGCCAGACGGAGCAGTCAGCATACGACGACTAGCTCAGACAAAGACGTCCAGTGCAGGCTAGCGAGACGAAGCAGAACGGCCTCGGCCATGAGGACGACAGGCTGGTGAGAAGTGCAGATGGTCTCAGCTAGGGGGACGGCAGGCTGGCGAGATGTGTGTGGATCTCGGCCAGGGCTGGCAGATTGTGCTAGCAAGTGTGCGCAGGCGGTATGCAGACAGGACTTGAAGGGCTCTCGGACGGAATGGTCAGTACTTAGTGGCTGACTCGACCAGGTGGTCGGCAGACTGGCGGACAGGGCAGGCTATCTCGGCTAGATGTGCAGCAGGCTGGCGAGACACGTTCAGGACGTCTCGGCTAGGCTTGGCAACAAGATGTGCGCGGACGATAGTTAGACGGGCGCACAGACCGGCAGGGCGCGGAGACTGTCGGGCAGGACGGTCGGTGCTTGGTGGCCGACCAGATAGGCTGAACCGAGCGTGCAGGCAGACTGGCGCTGGCAGACGGGCGCGCGCAGAGGAAGGGCGCGCGCGGGAGACAAGGGCGCGTGGGGGCGTGGGGGCGAGAGGAGCGTGCGGCCGAGATTGGCGCGCAGGCCTGACGAGCAGGCTAGCAGGCGCGCACAGCGGGAGCTGCAGTTGGCGCGCGCGGCCTGGCCAGACAGGCAGGAAGTTTTTCCCAGGCAGTTTGCCAGACAGCGTGTCACAGCCCGTCCTTTAACTAGGAGTGTCGGCTGTGACTTGCGTAGGACGTGCGGGCGATAAGGGGATGTCAGCCCGGCACGTGGGAGCGCAATGGTTCAAGCGGTATGCGATTCGGACGTTGGACGAGGGAGTTGTGAAAAAGGTGCGCTCCTCAGTCATTTCAAGGACTTTGAATATCTACTGCTAGAACAAGGGAAATTATTTTTAAGCCTATTATAAGGGGGACAACAGTGGTGAGCTCCAGCCAGTCCCCCCCGTGCAATGAGGCACTAAATGAGCGATTCCCTTGGGGTATGATGGGGGCCTCAAGGGCCGGCTTTAGGCACCTCGAAGGGAGGGCTAAAGTCCCCGGTCGGTAATGGGAACCGAACGGGCGGCGTGGGGTCAGGATGGCACACGTTGGGCAAACAATGCGCCGAGAGGCTCCGTGTGATTGCGAGGATGCCCGCGGGCTGCGGGAAGGCATAGGCAATATCTCTCGGGCGGAATGAGCGATCGAGGTGAAGCATTGAAAGACCTCATGAGTTACTTGTATCATGAGCTATTTGGGTTCTAGCCATGCACGACGATCCGTTGGCTAAGATACGCGGTCGTGGGGCGACGCCGCGCTGTGGGCAAATTAGGAGGCCACGCCGAAAGGCAAGGAGGCATGTTGGGCATGCCGTGCGGGACTGATGCGAGATGTTGGCATAGGAGTTGGCCACGGACGGATGATGCTGCCCTACTCGGGCGAGGCATGCGAGACGGGCATGGCGAAGACATGCGCCGGTAATGCACCGAGTGATTTGTTGTGCGTGCGATGGGCGTTGTGGGCGTAAGTTGGCCCATAGTGCCGAGACGGGGCGAGGATGCTCCGAGCCATTGCGAGAAGTATCGGCAGGGGCCCGAGATTGTGGGCGAGATTGATGGCAAGCTAGCTAGTTGGGGTCGGACATGAAGGCGTGCGAGGAGCGAGAAACCGCGACCCTCTGCGAACATGGGCATTCCAGATAGGCGAGTGCTTAGGCGCAAGGCGCCGCACAGGGATGCGTTCGGATGTCGCGTTAGTAAGCTGTGAGTGTCGAAGACACATGGTCGGAAGACCGAGATGACTCGAATGGAGGAAGGTTGGTCGAAGGTTGTGAGCAACCTAAGAGGCATCGCGGGCGAAAAAGTAATATTCCGATGCGACAATAGAGTCCGCCTGTGACAGTTGGTATCAGAGCACGGATAATCCCGGGTTCCCAGAGGACGAAGTGCGCACTTGAAGGAGAAGTGTGGCACATGAACTCTACAAGAAGGTAGAGGCGAGTCGAGACCGTTTTGAGACAGAATCAGACCGAATTACGGCACAGAGGTGTAGGTTTGCTGCGTCGGGCTTTTAAAATGCTTCAGTAAGCCGATTGTAAGACGGAATGATTTTGGGGGATGTTCGCCACAGATTGAGGAATCGGTGGCGTCCTTTTGCGCGCATTGAAGCTGCTTGTGAGTAAGTAGCGACGGTCCAACCTTGTGATGTATGTGTGGGTTGGCAGTGTTGTTGGCATGATATGTGTTTGAGCAAGCTGTCAGCCGTTCCCGAAATTTTGTTTTGGGGGTAATGATATGTGAATCAGATTTCAGAATTCATCTTGGCTTCAGGGAGGGAGACATGCCGATGCGTCGGGTGGACTGCGAGAGCCATGTTTGCGCGATTTAGCAACCATGTGTGCAGGAATGCTGCAAGTCAGGAGACGATTAAGGCGTTGAGGCCGTTCGGTGGGTGAAGTACCACCTTGTTGTGAAACCTTCCAGCGGGGAAGGACGAGCAGATGCTGAGGTGCTGAGGCACAGTTGCACATCAGGTGCATGCAGAGGAAGCCACCCTTGGGGTTGCAAGGAGTGGACACCTATACCCTTACGGACAGTGTTGCGCGTGGAAAAGTGTTCCGAATAATGTGTTTGGGCAGAGCTGAGAATGTGGGATGAAGTTCTTGTGGAAGAGATGGGGGTGCATCGAGCGAGAAGATGACATGCTCCAAGAACTAGAGGGCAGAGATCCGTATGTGGGATTTGAGGTAACGTGTCCGGAGCTTGTGTGGAAGAAAGCCACCAAGCAGTTTTGTGTGCTCATCAGGAGTACAAGTTGAGCTGAGTTGAGAATGTTCCTTGAAGAAGTTCTGACACCATATGTGGGCTCTTTGGTCTAAGGATTTCCGAGAGGGATAACCGAGTGGAGAGTGTGAAGGAGCATCAGGCTCCATTGGCACCATGAGCGGCATGGTGCGGTTGGGTCGGGATTGAAATCTCGATCCTGTGTTGGGTGGGGACTTAAACGTCTTCATCTTGCTGTTGGGGTGCCGGAATGGGAGTTGAGAGTTTCATCTTGCGGTCGTGTTGGGTTGGGACTAAGATCTCAATCCCGTTTGTTGGGTCGGGACTTGAAAGTCTTGATCTTGTTGTCGGACGGGAGAACAGAAGAATCCTCATCCTGCCGTCGGATTGGGGGGGAGGGGGGTTAGTCCCAATCTTGCGGTCAGTTGGGGGCGAAGACCTCAACAGTTGTGCAGAGTCAAGTGGACTCGTTGAGGAGAGAATGGGACCAGCATGCAGCGGGGTTTCGATAATTTGGGCGAGGCCCAAGTGCTTTACAGTTGGGTTCAATGTGGTCGATCAACCTCAGAGGCGGATTACGTGCTTGCCGAGGACGGCAACACATCAAGTGGGGGAGAGAGTGCGTCCAACACGCACAGAATTCAAGCTCAAACCTGTTCCAAATCAATTCGGGTGTATATGAGGCACTGTTTTGAGTGACATGATTCGTTCTAGCTCAATTCCGGGTGTATATGAGGCACTGTTTTGAGGGACGACACAGTATGACGGCACACTTGACGAAACTTGCGGCACAGTTTGTTACACACCAGTCACAAAAAGAGAGTGCAGAATGTCGGCACGGACTTCGGACTTGGGGATTTGAGTGTATTGAGACACTATCCATGGGGCAAACTATCAGTTGAAGCAACAGATGAGGGAAAGAGTGCAGTGTGACGGCACAGACTTCAGGCCTGAGGGATTGAGTGTATAGAGACACTATCTGTGGAGGCAACCATCAGTTGTGGCAACAGTTTGGGAAGAGAGTGTAGAGATGTACACAAACTTCTAGCTTGCGTTCAGTTTGGGAAGAGAGTGTAGAGATGTACACAGACTTCCAGCTTGTGTTCAGTTGGGAAGTGAGTATAGAGACGTACACAGACTTCCAGCTTGTGTTGAATGTGAAATGGAGTGCATCAAGGCATTATTTGTGGAGGCTACCCAACTACTGAGGAAGGGAGTGCAGAATGAGTGTACAGACTTCCAGCTTACACTTTTGTGTCGAATTGGGTGCATTACGACACTATTCGGGGGAGCCAACCACCAATTGAGATAAAGTACACGGACTTCCACTTGTGTGGAGCAGGCCACTATGGGGTGCAGATGAGGCGCCATCAGGGTGGAGACAACGTGTTGTGCTGAAGAGGCACTCACGCAGATGGGCTTAAAAGAGCCAGAAGTCGGTCTGGTGCTGCGTGATACTGGGAGGAGGATCAGACACTGCATACACTTCAATTCTTTGTGTATGAGTTGACGAGGACGTCAACAAATCGAGTGGGGGAGGATGTCACAGGCCGTCCTTTAACTAGGAGTGTCGACTGTGACTTGTGGAGGACGTGCGAGTGATAAGGGGATGTCGGCCCGGCACGTGGGAGAGCAATAGTTCAAGCGGTACGCGATTCGGACGTCGGACGAGGGAGTTGTGAAAAAGGTGCGCTCCCGGCCATTTCAAGGACTTTGAATATCTACTGCTAGAACAAGGGAAATTATTTTTAAGCCTATTATAAGGGGGGCAACAGTTGTGAGCTCCAGCCAGTCCCCCCCGTGCAGTGAAGCACTAAATGAGCGATTCTCTTGGGGCATGATGGGGGCCTCAAGGGCCAGCTTTAGGCACCTCGAAGGGAGGGCTAAAGTCCCCGGTCGGTATGGGAACCGAACGGGCGACGTGGGGCCAGGATGGCACACGTTGGGCAAGTAATGCGCCGAGAGGCTCCGTGTGATTGCGAGGATGCCCCGCGGGCTGCGGGAAGGCATAGGCAATACCTCTCGGGCGGAATGAGCAATCAAGGCGAAGCATTGAAAGACCTCGTGAGTTACTTGTGTCATGAGCTATTGGGTTCTAGCCATGCACGACGATCTGTTGGCTAAGATACGCGGTCGTGGGGCGACGCCGCGCTGTGGGCAAATTATGAGGCCACGCCGAAAGGCAAGGAGGCATGCTGGGCATGCCGTGCGGGACTGATGCGAGATGTTGGCATAGGAGTTGGGCCACGGACGGATGATGCTGCCCTACTCGGGCGAGGCATGCGAGATGGGCATGACGAAGACATGCGCCGATAATGCATCGAGTGATTGTCGTGCGTGCGATGGGCGTTGTGGGCGTAAGTTGGCCCATAGTGCCGAGACGGGGCGAGGATGCTCCGAGCCATTGTGAGAAGTATCGGCAGGGCCCGAGAATGTGGGCGAGATGCATGATGGCAAGCTAGCTAGTTGGGGCCGGACATGAAGGCGCGCGAGGTGCGAGAGCCGCGACCCTCTGCGAACATGGGCATTCCGGATAGGCGAGTGCTTGGGCGCAAGGCGCCGCACAGGGATGCGTCCGTTGTCACGCTAGTAAGCTGCGAGTGTCGAAGACACATGGTCGGGAGACCGAGAGGACTCGAATGGAGGAAGGCCGATCGAAGGTTGTGAGCAACCTGAGAGGCATCGCGGGCGAAAAAGTAATATTTCCGCTGCGACAATAGAGTCCGCCCGTGAGACAGCGATTGGGGGTAGGTTTGTAACCGTTTCAGACACACCAGCGGCAGTTGTGGGCTGTTATGGGCAGTTTTGCCTAACGGTTGGGGCTGTCAACCGCAAGAGTGTTGTGTATATATTGTTCGGCTTGGCTTGTTGATTTTCTAAGGTAGGAGAGTGAGGATAGGGACAAGTCCTAGTGTGTGATGGACGTGTGGCTCCTAGATGCAAGTCAAAAGAGTCCTTGTATTTGATGTGTTGAATAAAATAATAGGTTGGGCATTGCCCGTAAATACGTGTGTTGCTTAATGCGTTATTCCTGCCTATGTGTGTGCTTGAATACGTTGTTCTTGCTTACTTGCATAAATGCTAGGAAGCCTTGTTCCCTCTTCCATCTCATACACGGGAGTGTTATACACGAGTGTTGAGTGTTAAACACGAGAGTTGAGTGTGTGAGAAAAAGAGTGTCGGCATGAGGCGGCCTAGAAGGGTTCAACCTTACCCTCTCATGTGCGAGTGTTGGACATGTGGGAAAAAGAGGGGCTATTGTGAGGACGGCCGAGTTGGTGTTATCTTACCCTCTCATATGCGAGTGTTGGGCATGTGGGAAAAAGAGAGGGGCTGTTATGAGGACGGCCAAGTGGGTTCCATATTACCTTCTCATATGCGTGAGTTGAGCGTGTGGGAAAAATGGGACTATTGTGAGACGGCCAAAACGGGTCTCATACACGAGCGCTGAGTGTGTGAGAAAAATAGGCCGGTATGGGATGGCCAAAATGGGAGGTTGACTAGCCTTTGGGAAGGTTAGTGCCGCACACAGTCGAGAAGTTTCGCTGCATGAAAAAAACCTTGTGACAGTTGGTATTAGAGCTAGGTTTGCCAAGAAGTGGGCTGAAGACGTTGACAGTCACTATGGGGGCGGCCTGGTTCAGTGCAGAACGTAGCAGACGATGTGTAGGGTCTGTTACGACCGGCAGTCGTGTGTGGACAACAACAGAATGACAGACAGTGTGCAGGATCTGTTGCAGTCGTTAGCCGAGTGCAGACAGCAACAGGCGACAGTGCAGCGTAGGCAGCGCAGGCCGGGTAGCAGGTTGGCAGCGCACACAGGCTGAAAATTTGTTGGGTTCGGGACAAGAAATCAGAGTGCTTGAGAGGGCTCTGATACAGCGTTGAGGACAGATTTTTGTGACCTCAAATGCGCAGACGTTTGGATGAGGGAACCAAGCGGGGATCGGTAATCGGTTGGCCTTGACGGCAAGATTATGGTACGTTTTAAATTTTTTTGGAGCAAGTGCGTATGGGAGCACATGGGGCTGAACATAGGTACCAAGATCCGAAATCCTTTGGCGGTGTGAGGACGTCAAAGAAGAAGGGGTTGTTGAGTCAATTCCTTCCTTGCATTTTGTGTTGTGTTGCAAGGGAAAGTTTTTTGAGAGAAGGGAGAAACATGTTGTTGATTTGGTGTGGGATCAGGATCACTTGTGTTGGAGTTATGAGACACGTCCATGATGTGGGACAGGTTAGTCAAACTTGTGTTTTTCAGCGTTTGTACTTTTAGCATTCGGTAGTTATAGGATGCCCGGTGTTGAAACTGACAAACGGCTGAAAGTTGCGGTTGGTCGAGTGAGGACGCAGCAGACCAATGAGACGTTCAGCAGGATAACGTTGCTGTGTGCAGAAATGTGTTGATTTTCTGTGTGCCGACAGCAGGAGGCCGACGTTCGGTTGATCCATCCAGTGAAGGACTGAACGGTGTGTATGACAGGTTGCTGAAAACGCCGCAGGTTTGAGACTTTTGTGGTTGATTGACAAACAGTGACAAATTAAGAGACTGAGGAGGCGAGATAGCACAGACTGAGCAAGCATTGAGGCGAAGTGACGTCGACGAGGACGCCAACTCCATGTGGTAGGGAAAGTTTGTAGCCCTTTTTCTAGCTGGTCGGTATGATGCGGCAGACGTGCCTATGAAACTCAACCAAGGAGTGCCGGAAGAGGTCAGCACAAGGCTAGTGGTAAGCATCGGGGATAGACGATAGCAGTTGACGTATATTAACATGTGTTATGCGTGTTATGGTGCCATGGTGTTGGGTCAAAGGATTGGCACATGGTACATTGATGGGCCGGACAAGGGAACGGTAGAGGTGTGGCACAAGCAAGGCTGCGAGGCAGTATGGCCGAGCAGACTTGGATGACGGTAGTGACGGTCGGCAGCGTGTGGGCAGACTGGCCGAGTCTTGTAGGACGGTCGGCAGTAAAATGCGCACGGATGGGCCAGCATGGGTAGAGTTGGCGCCATGTGGTCCAGACGGTCAGTAGAGTGTTGCAGACAGGCTGCACGTTGTGCAGGTTCCCTTGGGTCAGACTGGCTAGGCATGCAGACGGCCGGCACGCTGGCGAGACAGAGCTAGACAGTCTCGGCCAGACAGATAGGCGGTCGACCAGATAGGCTGAACAGAGTGTGCAGGCGTGCAGGCAGACTGGCGCCGGTAGACGGGCGCACGGACAAGCGCCCAGGCAGACTAGGCGCGCGTTAGAGGAAGGGCGCGTGCGGGCGCGGGGGTGAGAGGCGCGCGCGGCCGAGATTGGCGCACAGGCCTGGCCGGGCAGGCTGGCAGGCGCGCGCGCGGGAGCTCCAGTTGGCGCGTGCGGCCTGGCCAGACAGGCATGCAGTTTTCCGAGGCAGTTGCCAGATAGTGGTTGGGGCAGGCTGTAACCGTTTCAGACACACCAGCGGCAGTTGTGGGCGGTTGTGGGCAGTTTTGTCTAGCGGTTGGGGCTGTCAACCGCAAGAGTGCTGTGTATATATTGTTCGGCTTGGCTTGTTGATTTTGTATGGTAGGAGAGTGAGGATTGGGACAAGTCCTAGTGTGTGATGGACGTGTGTCTCCTACATGCAAGTCAAAGAGTCCTTGTATTTGAAGTGTTGAATAAAATATAAGGTTGGGCATTGCCCGTAAATATGTTTGTTGCTTGATGCGTTATTCTTGCTTATGTGTGTGCTTGAATACTTTGTTCTTGCTTGCTTGCATAAATGCTAGGAAGGCTTGTTCCCTCTTACCATCTTATACACGGGAGTGTTATACACGAGTGTTGAGTGTTAAACACGAGAGTTGAGTGTGTGAGAAAAAGAGTGTCGGCATGAGGCGGCCTAGAAGGGTTCAACCTTACCCTCTCATGTGCGAGTGTTGGACATGTGGAAAAAAGAAGGGCTGTTGTGAGGACGGCCGAGTGGGTGTCATCTTACCCTCTCATATGCGAGTGTTGCGCATGTGGGAAAAAGAGAGGGGCTGTTATGAGGACGGCCAAGTGGGTTCCATATTACCTTCTCATATGCGTGAGTTGAGCGTGTGGGAAAAATGGGGCTGTTGTGAGACGGCCAAAACGGGTCTCATACACGAGCGCTGAGTGTTAACCACGAGAGTTGAGTGTGTGAGAAAAATAGGCCGGTATGGGACGACCAAAACGGGAGGCTGACTAGCCTTTGGAAAGGTTAGTGCCGCACAGGGTCGAGAAATTCCGCTGCGTGAAAAAAACCCTTTGACACTAACCATGAACGAGGGTTTATGGTAATCCCAATTCTCAGCATGACTCACTCTATTGTGTTATCTTCTCTATTCTCACTTGGATCTCCTTTATCCCCCAAGCCCATAACAGTTTTACCTGTTCTAGTAATGCATTCACCATCTCTGTACCTGTACTCCATGCATACACGCCCTGGCTCCTCACCTGTATACATATCCTCTCAGTTCTCCGATCTTCACAACCATCTTGCCTCTCCAGACCATCCTCAGTTGGACATCTTCAATTCCACCACCTAGCGTTCTTGCTAGGAATTCAATTTGTGCATGTAGAAGTGCCAAATCTGAACCTGATATGGAACCGGTAGATTGTAACTGGAGCTTGAGGGGTGAACCAACGGTAGGGTGGCGATGGAGATGCAAGATACATGAGTCTGGATTCTTGTGGATGCGATCTATACTCCTTTCTTTAGCCCATCCTTTGGATCTGCCGGCCCTGTCATTGATTACTTCCAATGCAGTCCTCCTTCCCATATGAAGTCATGCACCTGAGAGGAACTGCACCTGAAGAATAGCCAGACGATCGATGGGCCGCAATGAGCAAACCACCAATGCCATGGCTTGTTTCACACTGCCATTGGATGAGATGCAAGCAAAATGGAAGGCGTGGGATGTGAATATGGCCTACCACTGGATAGCTGTAATTCAAAGGATCCAAACATATTGCACACTGGTTCTGCAAGAGAAAGAGATACATAGAGGGGGAGTGGCAGTGGAGTTGTCAAGGATATGGGCTTGTTGTTTGCAGCAGAAAGCGCCACATGTAGGCACAAATACTTTCTTGGCGACTTAATTTCTTGAGTTTGCAGGACCGAACCGGAGGCGCCACCACGTCTTCCGCCCATTTCACCACTCCTGTCTCAATGGATTGCAGCAGCAGCACGTGGAGGGAGTTGGAGGAGACAAAGACAAAAAGCTTACTTACAGGAACAAGTGGTCTCTGTCTACCAGTTGGTATGCATTCCGAATTGAGATTGAAGTGGTCTCTTTTATGAGCTATCCTTATAATTCTCCACGCGCTAATGCATGTGATAAGACATATCTTCACCTAGGGGTGCAAGTTGAGCCGAGCCGGCTCGCGAGCTCGAGCTCGAGCTCAATTGCTTGTGTTCGTGAGCTCACACCTTTTTTTTATTTTTTTTATTTATACATATATTTATATATTTAAGTACATTTTAGTATCATATTAAGCTTATATTAAAAATTCAATTTATATTAGAATTATTAATCAATATATCTTTTATTTTAATTTTATAAAATAATAAAATATGGTATATTTATTTATATATTCTAAAAAACAAACTTAAGCAACAACTTAGTACGAGTTTTATATTTTCTTAAATAAATATCTAATACAATTCATACGAATTTTATTGTTACATTACAATATTCACTGCAACAAAATGCATTTGTTTCGAAATTCATCATATAGTAAATTATTAGTCAATATGTCATATTTTAGTTTTAGATGATATAAAAACAATGAGAATTTAGTTTATATTATCCAAAAACAAGCTTAATCAACGATTTAATGCGTTTTGATAATTTTTTTTAAAATGAATATTCAAGATAGTTTGTATGAATTTTATCGTTATAATTTTAATATCTACTACAACAAAATGCATTTGTTTCAAAATTTACCATATATTAGAATTATTACAATATCTTATATTTTAAGTTTTAGATGATATTAACATATGGTATTTTGGTTTATATTATCTAGAAACAAGCTTAATCAATAATTTAGTACGTTTTTGATAATTTTTTTTGTAAAAATATATTTAATACAATTCATATGAATTTTATCGTTATAAATCCAATATCTACTATAACAAAATGCATTTATTTCAAAATTCATCATATATTAGATGGTATTAAAATATGGTATTTTAATTTATATTATCTAAAAAGAAGTTTAATAAAAATTTAGTATAATTCATATGAATTTTAATGTTATATTAAATATCCACCACAACAATCCACTACTTGTTAGTTTGAGCATTGAACTTAATTCTTTTATCGTATTGCTTTTTTCTTTTTTGCTTTTTGTGAATGTTTTCTTTCTAGTTCATATTAAATTTTTGAATAATGTATTCCAATATAGAATAGTCCATATATTTTCGTTGTTTTAGAAAAAAAAAAAAATGAGCTCGCGAGCTGAGTGTGAGCTCGAGCTCGAGCTCGAGCTCGGCTCGTTATCTACAAGCTCGAGCTCGAGCTCGAGCCCGAATTTTTGGCCAAGCTCGGCTCGAGCTCGGCTCGTTTGCACCCCTATCTTCACCTAGGGGTGTCAAATGGGTGGGTTGGGTCGAGGCCAAGTGGGTTGGGTCCAAAATGGGTTGGGCTAAATGTGGATTTGAATCAATGAGTTCTAAATGGGTTGGGTCGCAAATCGGCCGGATTGGGTCAATGGTAACCATTTTTAATATTTAATTATTTAAAAAACAAAATTTGAGATAATAATAAAATGATGATATTTTTAATATTTGTAAATAATACGATTAACTTTGTATTATTTGTTATTTATGGAAAATAACCATGTACATTAAAGATTCATTTTTTAAATTATAAAATAAAAAACTTGTAACGTATACAAAATACTGTATTTTTCAAAATAAAGCATGAAATAAATAGTATGCAATCAATGTTTCCATAATTGTTTGTAAAATTGCACTGTGGATTTCAATCATAATAATAATAGTTATTTACTATATTAATCATACATGTTCGTTCATTATAAATTATTCTTAGATATTAATATTTGATACATTCATTGAAATTCATAATATAATTGCATACTGACGATTTATTCCAAAAATAAAAAGAAAAATAATTTTACATGAAAACATATGAATCGCAAGTTTTAATTATTTTATAAAATACTTCACTTTTCTTTTGTTTCTCACTAATTTAAAAAATATTATTTTACCAAATATATTTTGAAAAATTTATTTCTCATAAAAAATGTAAAAGTTAGAAATATAGAAGTAATTAATGATATATAGTACAACTAAATCAACAATGAATTTCAGCAATTAAATCATGTGTTGAACCTATTTAAGACCCATCACCAACCCATACTTAATATGCTTTGGTGTTTCTTATTAAAAATGTGAAAGAAATTAGAATGTATAGAATTAATTAGTGATGTGTAGTCAACCCATGCTTTAATTATTTAAATTTGTTGTTGATCAAGTTGACTACACATCACTAATTAATTCTATACATTCTAATTTCTTGTTTTAAAAATTTAAAACTCATGGATCCATTTAAAACTCATTCCTAACTCATCTAAAACCCATCACCAACCCATATAGAACTCATAATGAGCCCATGGTTATAATTATACTAATATCTTTCATATATTCGATTATATTACTAAAATGACTTTTGATTAACTAATAAAAAACTATAAATGAAGAACCCATTTAAGTTTCATTAGACACCATATAGGACTCATAATCTATTTAAATTTATTTAAATAAAATCATATTAGGCCCATATGAAGAAATGTCAAATCCAACTCAATCTGGACCTAGATGGATTGGGTTGGAGCCATGGGTTTCCACCCATATTGCCACTCCTATTTTCACCCTTATAAGAGTATTTTGATCAGAAAAGATTTGTTTGACCCACATTAAATGATTAATAAGTCAATTAGGGGTAAATATGAATTTTTACTTTCAATTTATTTGTTAATATCAGCAAATTAGATGAATTTGGCTAATAAAGGGATCTATTTATTAGACAAGAACAAACGTCAACGGTATTAGATATAATTTCCCAAACCAAAAAATTTGTACGTAATTACGCCAAAACTTCTGGGAAGGATGGTGTAGTTATCTCTTAAAATCATTTAACTATCTTTCTTCACTAGTACGAAAAAAGCTGAGAATCACCCTCCACCACATATCAGCCACAAGACACCACTAATTGTTGGCCTGCCGTCGGGAAAGTTTCCCGGCGCGTTGCCGGCCACGCGCACAACCATCGAATGCGCCTATTCCCGACGATGACTACCATGCTACGCGTGAGGCCATAGGATCTTCAACGCGCCGGCACCCGCTGTTTCCGTCAGTTCGCAAGCCCTAGATCCCCCTCTTTCTCATCTCTTCGATTCGTCGCCACAGCCACAACTACCGGCCACGAGTACCTCCATTCGAATCCCTATTTCCAGACGAGTCGTTTTCTCCCTTACCCACCTCATTTTGTTCAGTTTTCGGCTACTTGTAACTGTTGCCACTTTTGTCGCCGGCGGCCACTTCTCCGGCGACCCTCTCTTCCTATCTTTTTCCTTTCTCATCTCTTTCTTCACTTATGGCTACACTAACACCTCCTCCTCCACTCCAACCTCTACCTCCCGATAACCCCCTCCAAAAATAGAGCTATGCTGAAATGCTAAAAAAATCCTCCACCTTGTTCGGCACTGAGGTGGACAGAATACAAAAGAAAAGTTTCGATGGAGAAGACGGCAACTTTGGAAAGATTTCTCGATTCAAAGGTAAACTGGGTATTCTTTTTTCTGAAGAAGAAGCGGATGAGCTTGATGCCCCTTTCAAATTTGCTCTGGTTGGAAAATTTTCACACTCCAGGATTAAAATTTCTCCGTGAAAAGTTTGAAAAATTGGGTTTGAATGGCTCTTACTTAATTGGTGCTATCAACTACAAACACGTAAGGTTTCATTTCATGTTGGAGGAAGACTTCACACGTATTTGGCTTCGAGGAGATTGGAACTTTGGTGGTTTTCCTATGAGGGTTTTCAAGTGGACGCCTAATTTTGATGCAAGGGTGGAATCATCGATCACTGATCACTCCTGTTTGGATCTGCCTACCCGAATTGCCAGTTCATTTCTTTCAAAAAAAGGCGTTATTTACAATCACTAGTGTTGTTGGGAAACCATTGAAAATTGATAAGTCTACAACGGATATCTCTAGGCCTGGCCTTGCTCGAGTATGTGTTGAGCTTGATTTGCTGAAGCCTAGAATCAATGAGGTGTATGTGGGAGCCGTGAGGTGTATGTGGGAGCCCGTAGCAGAATCTTTCTCCAAAATTTTTTTTATGAGAATTGCCCTCACTATTGTTGTTTCTGTTGACACTTGGGCCATGAGAAAAAAGATTGTATTGAGAAGATTAAAGGAGCGAGACTGAATGTGGTGAGTCGAAGTGGAAAATAGATGGTGCAAAAGGAAAACAAAGAGCACGCACAGGGGAGAAATCTAAAAAAAAAAATGTAAATACTTCTGAACCACTGCCCTCGTAGATGGAAAATTTGATAATTTGGTGGATCATGTTGTTGTTGATTTACTTGGTAAAAGTACTATGAGACATATTGAGACGAATGATGATATTTCTTGTTTGTTTGAAGAGACAAAAAGAATGAACGTTGTTGTTGAGGATAACAATGAAATTGAAAACTTTAGGGTTGATGATGTTAATCAAATAAGGAATAAACACAACTTGAACTTCGAGAGTGAGATTGAAGAATTTGGCTCTAATGTAGGGGCTAAGGGTGATGAGGAAAGTATGGAATGTGGACCAAATGATAGGAATGAGGAATTTCAAAAGGAAACTGAAATGGAAATGAAAAGGAGAACAATGAGGAAAATCAAGATAATATCTCGACAAACTGCCCACATGAAGATGTCCATGGAGAAGTCAACGAGGAGGGTTTGTGTGATGGAAATACGTCGATGACCACTGCTCCTTTAGTTAATTTGGGGGAGGAACCCCTCAGTGCGCCTCTACAAGGGGGAGCAAAAGACTTTCTTTTTGAGGCATACACCATTATGTGTTCCCCTGTTGTTGATTGAGTGGAGGAAAATCTTCATCAACAACTTATTTTCGAGGATGCAAGAATTCAAGGAAAACATAAGAGTAATGCATCCTTTGAAGATGATGATGCAGTGACTACTCATAGGAGAGGGGGGATCACCATGTAGGAGACAATACTTTTCCTTTCGTAGAAGGCAAACTTGGAGTGCTTTGAGGTCTCGTTCAAACCCTCCTCCTCAAGACGATGATGATGAGTAGCATTTTTTTGGACCAAAAGCCCCTTTTGTTTTTGAGCAAATCTTGTGAGATTCAGATTGCTGTCCCTGGGCTTGTGAACTTTCGACGGTAGATGATGTTTGGTCAAAGATGGAGTGGGTCTTTCTTTGGGCCTATTTTGGACTCTATAGTGATGCAGATATTACCAAGGCTCATTTGGGATCCACCTTGATATGCAATTAATTTCCATTCATTTTTATTAGCTTTGTTTTGGAGTTGATATTTTGTAAAGGGAGTAGTACTCCCCATTTTCTAGTTTAGAAAATGTGTTGTACATCTACACCTTATGCTGATATGTTGAGATGGGAGAGGACCTCGAAAAAACCCCCTACCCTCTTTGGGTAGCTTTTGGTTAAAAAAAAAGGATAAATTGTATATTACCCCCCTGTGTTTTCATAATTTTGCTAAAAACCCATGTGTTATGAAAATATGCAAAAAACCCCATGTCTTTTGTAAAATCATGCACACTCGCCCCTCGCACGGTGTTAATTTTTTTGTTAAATGACCGTTATGCCCTTATACATTTATATTATTTCTTTTTTTATCAACCATTGGATCTTTTTTGATTAAATTAAAACCATACGATCTAATCAATCCATATCAACCGTTAGATCTTAAGTTTATAAAAAATCAAAGGTCTAAATTTAATATATTCTATTATTATATTTAAAATTATAAAAATAAATTATTTTTTTTAAAAAATATTTATTTTAAACCCCCAACCCCAACCCACCCCCCATTCCCCCAACCCCAACCCCAACCCCTTCCCACCCACCCCCAGCCCCGCCATCCCAGCTGCGCAGAGCGGGCACCGGTGACGGGCAGAAGGGGCGACGTCCTCCTCTGCCTGGGCGACCGCCTTCATCTGTGCGACCGCCGTCGTCTGGGCGACAGCGACGGCAATACCGTTGCCGTCATCCAGATTCTTTTTCATTTTATTTTTTAATAATTTGATTTTTTACAAAAATTATTGAATTTTTTTTATATTCATATAAAAAATCAAAATTTAAAATAATATTTAATTCTATAATGTATTTAAATATATTTAATTTAAATTAGTAATATATAAAATATTATAATAAAAAATAATTAAAATGTGTGTGAAAATTCATACAATGACCATTTTAATGTAAATATATTCTTTTAGTATTTTAATTTGATATAATTTATTAAAATATGATTTAAAGTAAATTATATATAATTATTATAAATATATAATTATATAATTAATTTTTATTTTTATTTATATAAATAACTAAAAGGATAAATTTTAGTTAACACAAAAAAAATAAAAATAAAGAGATAAATGAGGGTTGTTACCTCTTCAAATGAAAAGGATAAAAAAGAAAAATTTTAAAAACAATACTGCTTATCAAGAATGCTTTAATAGGATAAATGGGGGTATTTTAGTCTTTAATCAGCTCAAAATGTGTCAAAAAACGTCAAAAGTCATCCATATTTGCACAGATAGCGCGTCAAGCCCACATTCCGTTAGTTTCTAACGGAAAGGGTGTTTCGCACAGGGTTTTAGAAAACACAGGAATTTTTTTGCATATTTTCATAACACCGAGGGGTTTTTAGCAAAATTTTAAAAATATAGGGGGTAATATGCAATTTATCCAAAAAGAAATAACTATCTTTCTTCACTTTTCTTAAGAGCCCCTTCTACATTATTTTTTTTTTTCTTTTTTGCTGTCTTTGTTAGACATACACTTTTTTCTCGTGCATTTATAGTTGAATATTTGAACTTGCATATTGCTCGAATAACTTGTTTTCAATTAATTTGAGGTAGTAGTACACATTGTCATAGTTTTTACAATATATGTTCAGACACTGATTTATGAGATTGAAATCTTACTGTTTGAATAAATTCCATCGTCGATATTTGTTGTAAACCCACACTTTAACTTTATGAATTGATTATTATATAATAATTATCAAAATTAATAATTATAACGAAGCACCATTGTACTAAATTTGAATTTCGTACACTTTTTAGTTTGGGTAAATTACAACCACCGCATGAAATTTGACATAATTACAAATACCCTTCTTAGGTTTGTAATTTTTAATCAAAGATTTGAAATTAACCATTTTACCCTTGAATTTTTTATTAAAATTGTAAAAAATCAGCCGAGACAAATGACATTATTGCTCCCATGTGTAAAAAACTTAAGAAATTTCTCCCTGCGCATTGTAGTTCAAAAATAATTTAAGAATTAAATAAAAATTAATTCAGTGCATAAAGATATTTTGGTCAATTCACCCATAAAAATGAAGGAAAATGAATTATTTATTAGACGATTACAAACCTTATAAAGGTATTTATAATTTTTCAAACAAAAAAAATGTATTTATAATTATATTAAATTTTAGGGGAGACAACTGTAATTTACCCTTTTAGTTTTGGTAGGTAGAATTTCAGTCAAGAAAGAAGAAAAACATTTGCGCTTTTTTTTTTTTTTTTCATTCTCTTTTTCTCGGCCCCTCAAAAGAAATGAAAGCCCACTCACAGTGCATAAACAGAATCAATTACTGTCTTCGGCATTTCATCGAACGCTTGTTGTGTGTGTGGTAGGCTACTCTCTTTTAATATGCATGCATTATCTGCAGCTGCTTCTGTAGTGTTGAGAATCTTCTTCAACTCATCCATCTTTCTATTGATTCATTTCTCTACATTCCGTGCCATTTTCTCCATTTGGTTTTCTGACATCCCCTTCCCTTGCCCTTGCCCGTTAATCAAAGTGTGTAATTGATCAACTTGATTGTTCTTCGCCATGAGGGCAGGGTGACGTTGCTCTCGTGCCACTTGTTCTGCGGATTACGTAGGTTGAATAGGCGGCGGTTCGACGGAGGCTGGTGGTGTTGATTTAAACCTGCCCCTTCACTTTCCAAACCCTAACCCTAATTAGTCTCTTGTTTCTTCTACAGTTTGCTGTTGTGGCTTGACTTTACCGACTGAGCAGAGCTAGCTAGCTTTGTGGCTTTCAGTTAGCAACAAATGAATGACAAAACACTACTTGCTATTAATTAGGAAAAAATACAAGGATGATACAGGCAATGTTCAAAAAATTTCATGTGAAAATTAACGTATCAATTACACTTCCTGTGTTATAAAATAAAATTCAAAAAAATCCCTTAAGGTCAGGTTTTGTTATACACGCGCATTGACTACGCTTGGGCGTTCGAATATCTTCTACAACTGCCTTCCAAAGTTTCTATGGTCATCTACGAAAATAGATAACCTTGTTAGAAGCCTTGTTTTTAGCTTTTAAACTTCTTTTTCTGAGCCCTCTAAGGTAGCTGCCCTTAGGCTCTACCTTAAATCCAATTTAATTAGACTATTGGGAATTAAAACATTAAGAAGGTTCTGCGCCCGACCATTCCGGAGTTTATGAAGGAATGGAATAAGGGAGCTACCTATCCTCTAAGCGGCTGAAGACCCGGCTGTAAGCCTGTCTGTATACATTTTATTGACAAATTTGTCCTTCTCTCTCCTTATATTACATATGATATATATAATTTATAATATATAATATATATGATTTAACAAATATTAAAATATTAAAATAATTATTTATGAATATTAAAATATTATTTATATAAATATATAGTTATATTAATATTTTTATCATCAAGGAATAATTTAATTACAAAAGAATAATTTAAAAAAAAAACAAAAAATAAAAAGTGAGCGGCAGCTTCGTCGCCGCCACTGCAGAGGAGGGCACGACGAGGCAACGTCGCCATGCCCTTTTCACCCCTGGGCGACGACGATCGCCCATCGCTGTGAGGGCGACGCGCTGCCTCGCCCTTTTCACCCCTGGGCGACAACGGTCGCCCATCGCTGCGAGGGTGACGTGGCATTGCCCAAACGGGAGGCGATTGTGGGGTGGGGGTGGGTTTTTTTTTTTTCTAAAAAATAATAATAAATTAATTCTATATATTATAAATATATTATCAAAACCTGGTCAAGGGCATTTAAGCTGTTGCTCCTAAAAATATATGTTTAGGTTGATCAGAGGGCTGTGTGATTTATCGTTCATAATATAGGAATGATTTTTGATATTAAAATTTTTACAGAGATTCTTTTTGATATTTTCCCATATCACAGGGGTTAAAATGAATTTAACCCCTATTAATTAACTACTCAGGTAGCTCAAATCATTTGATCACATAAATATAATTTCTTTGCTGTAGCCAATTTGCATGTACAATGAGTTGGGATGATGCATGATTCAGATTTACTCCGCCTACTCCGTCTGTCTTACAATTGTTGCTAGTGGTGCCAGCATTTCCCAGCAGTTGTAGTTTCATAAGACAAAGACACAGTCGAAACGTCTTACCTGCCTGTAGTCTATTGAAAAATGCTTATTCAAACCAATTATATAATAAGTGAGATATGTTTGTCAAGTGATTGATTGCTTTTTTTGAATTAACTGCACACTAATCACATCGACAAGTGTACTACACTTGTTATATAATTAATTTATGTCCAATCAAACTTGATTCGGATTAAAATTTTCCTTCCCCTATTTTCTTTGATCGCAAGAAATTGGAGGGTGCTAAAAATCACAAAAGCAACCAGGAAAAGATGGGAAAAGGAACAAAGCAGCAATTAGCCATGGTTAACAAAATCTGATAAACCTTATGCTATATTTGCTACAAATAAGTTTTGTTATTATTAGTTTGTTAATCACATCAAATTTTGTAGGATTTTATTTGAATTAATCTTAGGGTTAAATACAGTTACTACCCCTAAAGTATTCATCCCACATCAGTTATCCCCCGAAATATTAAAACCTTCAAAAACCCTCCTAACCTTCTAACTTCTTTTATTTTTAAGTTAAAAAAGTCTATTTTACCCTTACTAAAAATTGCTTTTTGAGAAAAAATGAAAGAATTTTTAAAATACCAAAAAATCACTCTTTTTTGAGGCTTTGTATGATTCTAGTTTCACTTGTTCATCGAGCTTTTTTCATTTTCGTAATCCTAAAGTATTTGGAGCTTATTTTATTTTAGTTTTTCTTGTTTGTCAAATCAAATTAAAAATAAATTTATATATACATATATATATATATATTTATATATTTACTTAAACAAATATACAATTAATAAAACCGAAAGAGCTTATTATGAGCTAATAAGAAAATATAAAATTAATATATATATGGTAATTCTATAGATGTGGTAATTGTATGAATGTATAAATTTATTTTTAACTTGGTTTGACAAATAAATAAAATTAAAATAAAATAAGCTCCAAATACTTTAGAATTATAAAAATAAAAAGAGCTCGATGAACAAGTAAAAATAGAATTAGATAAAACTTAAAAAGAGAGTGGTTTATTTTAAAAATCCCTCAAAAATCAATTTTTAGTAAGGGTAAAATGGACTTTTTAAACTTCAAAATTAAAGGCGTTAGAAGATCAGAGGATTTTTTTTTGGAAATTTTAATATTTTAGGAGTAATTGATGTAGGATGGATACTTCAGAATGCTAACTGTATTTAACTCTTGATCTTATTTAGATAATTTGTTAGAGTTTTTTGAAATTGTGATAGTTATCTTTTTGTAACTCATCACCATAAATAAAACACTTAATATATTTTTAACTAATGATTGATTTTGATTAGAAAACAAAAACTCGGGATAGTTTCTGAAAGTTCTTCTTGCCTAAAACATAGAGAGCCCAACAGAAAAGAGAAAAAAAAAAAAAAACAAGTTAGAGATAAATGTAGAGCTTAGAAACAACGAGACAAATATTAGAAAGCTTAATCAAATCGTCATTCCTCTTGGACAAGGGCGATGGCGATGGCGAATTCCCAACACTCGCTTCGCAACCGCGGACACTATTCTCCACATCAATCGACAGTTGATCCAACCCGTAAAACGTCTCCGAATCCAAATTTCCCAGCATTTCCGCCAGCCTCCGAATCGCCTCCTCATAATACCCCAGGCACTTCCTCAAGGATCCAGATGCCCCACCCGATTTCAGCTCCGAGGCAATGTAATCCGCGGTTTCCGTTGCGTTGAGATAAGCCTGGCGGTAGGCTATGTACGCCAGAAGGTATCTGTCGGCGCCAACAGCGCGTGGGTCCGAGTACATGGCCTCTTGGCAGAAAGCATAGCTGCTGGTGTTCCTGCAGATTTGGGTGGCTAATTCGGTGGTCCCGGCGCCGGAGGCGGCGGTGCCTGAGACGAGTAGTACCGAGCAAAGAATGAAGGCCAAAGGGGGAGGAGTAAAAGAGAGAAAATCGGCCATTATTGACGCTACAAGAACAGGAGGATGAAGATGAGATGATCACGTGAATTAAACCTATCACTATCAGTCTTGGACGTATATATATATATATATAGAGATAACACATACATACAGTGGCATGGAGTTAATACGTAGTTTCTTAAAACAGCATAATGTGCGGAAAATTTAAATTTGGATCGAATTTGTTTAAACTTAAACTAATTGCATGTAATAAATATAATATGTCATAATCTGTATATAATAAAACAAAATCATCGAAACTATCCAACTAAATATTATCTAATCAGACGATGGCATATCTTCAATGAATTTTATTTTACCAAGTGGAATTTAAGTAAGGAAAAAATAAAAAAGGGCAAAAATTATTAGTACTTATTCAAAAGAATCTAACGAGCATCTCTTTTATTGGTTCTTTTTAAATATATAAATATGTATATATTTATCCGAAACATATATTTGGATGATTTTATACTTTTTGGTATAATTATTAGTATTTATCTAGATCGAGGAATATGATGATTCGAATAATCACTTAATGATTATATTAGTTAGGAAAAGTAATTAAATATTTTTAGATTTTCTTTAATCATAAAGATTAGTCAATTATATCTACACTTAACTACTCTTGCCATTCAAACCACAATTACTTAATGAATTAATCCGTTTTCCTCTAAAAAAAAGTCATGTGTACCATTATAAATTGTGTGCATATAAAAGTAAAGCAATGGTGGATTGGAATAAAGGATTTCAAATAACTTTATAGAAAAAGAATTTGAAATTTATTAAAATGCTACAATATATAGTTTAAAATGAAAGCGTAAAAATTTGAAATCTTTTGCAGCATGAATTTACCCAGACAAGTTATCTTTAAATTTAAATTCATCAATCCGAACACAAAATAAATATAAATCGTAAGGCTTGAAATCTCTGCTACACTAACATGGAGAATTCAGTCTCCATTGCCCATATACTTTGATGGGGGAAATACACTGAATCAACAAAAAGACCAAAATTCCCCAAGAAAAGAAAAAGTGCCCAAGCACTTTAAAAATCTGCGTGTTTTTGACCGGCTCGAGTCACATCCGACCCGTCTGACCCGACGGCCATCTTTGATAGTCATTGATTTGGCACTCATTCGCCAGATGTCCTACTGACACATGGCCCGTATTGACACATAAATGCCTATAAATACATGGAAGATCCATTTTATAGGTATGCATTTATTACTATCAGATCGCACTTTGTAGAGAGATCAAATAGTTTGAACCCCTATAACCTCGAACCCTAAACTAAATTAAGCTTCGGAGGGTTTAGTTGAGGACCACCTCCACTACAAAAAAAATGCGGAATTTGTAACAATCGATTTGGAACGGCCGTTTTGGAACGTCCACGAGTAATGATTTTTGTAAAAAAATTAGAACAAATTGCCTTTGCTAACGTCATTTAGCAGGTGAAATGAATTTCGTAATTTTGTAATGGCAAAATAGTTACAAGAGCCGTTCCAAGATCGTGGTGTTCATAAAGCCGTTACAAATCTCCAGCCGTTACAATTTGGAACACCTCTTTGGGCATGACTCATTTTAGTTTGTAACGGCCCTTCGGACTATGAAAGTAAATCGTTCCAAAATTTGCCAAAAGGTTGTACGAACTTGTAGTACGGCAGGGCCGTTAAAAAAACTGCTACAAAGTCGTCGTTGCAAAGTTACAATGACTTTTGGGACGGCCTGTTTCACTAAGTAACGACCATGTGAAATATGAGAGCATTCGTTCCATTTATCGTTTAAAAACTCGTTTAAAATTGTAATACTCATTACCGTTCCAAAGACCGTTGCAATTGGTACTACAAATATACAAAAGGAATCTTTACTTGCAAATGCCATTCCAATAATGAGTCAGTCTAATGGTTATATTTTAACGGCTCTTTTTGTCATCCCAAAAGCTGTCCCAAAAACTGGTCCGATTCAATAATGACTCAATCTAACGGCCATATTTCAATTGTGAAGTAGTCACGCCATATTACGAGTAAGTATACATATATGTATAAATCTGATTGTGATGTCCATATATATATATATATATATATATTTAACGGACTTTGCAAATAGGTTACTCTTGAATGAACTATACCAGCACCACCATTCGGAAGACCCAATTATTAATCAACTTGTAGCAATTGATTTCAAGGATTGGTTCAAACGTCGTGTAAGTTGATTTCTTTTTATAACTTGATTTGGTTAAAAGTTTCTCGTAAAGGACTAAATTGTATATATATGAACTGTAGGTTTATCCCGAATTGAACTACACGGACAAGGAGCTCCTGAAGTGTCATTATTGGGGTCCGCGCACAGAAATGACGACATTCTCTTTTTACTTTGTGAATGGTTATAATTTCCACACTGAACATCACAATGTCGAAAAGTTAACGATGAATTATGGGGTGTGTGTAAAAAACTCATCATACATAGATACGGACAATAACTTCTATGAGATACTTGAAGAGATAATTCAGTTGGATTAACCACTTATTTCGAACTTGCACGTCGTTCTGTTCAAGTGTCGTTGGGTCGATCCGGTAAGAGGCATGAAGGTACACTTTCATTATCACCTTGTTGATGTTAATTCAAAATATTTTAACTAAAACCATGAACCATTCATACTGGCACAACAAATAATAAGCGTTTACCACATAGAGTATCCAAGCATGAATAGAGACAAAGCGGATTGGATGGTTGTTTGCAGGACCAAGGCTCGGAGACGATGGACCAATGTTGCATATCATTCGGAGGAAGTGATATCTGTCTCTAAAGTTGCTAGGACAATCAGATGTACAACCTCCATGACCGTGATGGCATACAACTTTTTGTTGATATTTCTGTAGCACTTCAACAGGGAGCGGGAACATCCCGTTCGCCCTATGGTCACTTCAATATTGAATAAGCAAGGATGATGAAGATAGCTTCAAGGACTACGGGACTGATGAAAATGACGATTGAGTATTTAATGTTTTGTAATGAAATATTTAAGTTTTTATTATTTTATTAATAAGTTTTTCTTAAAGAATTAAAATTTAGAATGACCATTAATTTTAAAAAACATTACACTGGCGGGTTAACTAAATTTTCTTTGGCGCCAGCTCAAATTAAGGGGGGAAATTCAAAGTTTAGAATGACCAAATACACAGGCCGTTCCAAACACCGTTTCATGTTATTTGTTTGGCAGAAAAATTTAAAAATTTGGGGGGAATCCAATTTTTAAAAGGCCATTCCAGGAGTGGTACTAAAAGTCGTTGCAAAATATTGATATCCACATCCATGAAGAAAGTCGTTATAATATGTGTTTAAATTCCAAAACTTATGTTTTCAAGTAAGATATCTTAAAATTCATGCATCGGATTTATATCTGAAAGAAATCCGGTGGATCGTCTAGGGAATTGCGCGAATGCGGAAGCACGGTAAAAAAATAAATTTACAAAATAAAAGGCATGCTTTTAATTTAAAGAACACGCTCAAGGGGTGTGCCCTTGAGGTTCCCGGGCGTTCGGTGTATCTCATGATCATAAAACAATTAAAGAAATCATGGAGGCCATAGAGTTAAAAAATAAAGAGGGACGAAAATCTTAAACGAGACCTACCCGTTGTCGTTTTCGTCTTCAACTGCTACTCGCGTTGTTCCCCGTTTTGCACCAAGACCTCGTTCTTGAGATCCTCCAAATCGTGACACACGATCCACCCACGTATTCTTGTACGTCGTGCTAGCAACGAACAAGTGTTATATTGGAGAGGATAGATCAACCACGAGTTATGAATTAACGGGATCGATCTTCCTTTGTTCAATTGTTCCAAGAACAAAAGAATAAGAAAATAATATTTTCTTGGAGAGAGAGAGAGAGAGGGGCGGACGAAAGAGGGGAGGAGAGAGTGTGTGTTTTGTGTGTGTTTTCAAGAATCATCAAACTCACAAATGTTGGAAGCTAGAGGTTTATATAGAGGAAGAGTTTAATCCTCTTTAAACTCAAACTCTAAGTAACCTAATTTGACTAGGATTTTGACATAGTCAAAGTCCTAGTCAAACTAGTGTTTGACCTAGTCAAACGAATCCTAGCCTTCCATCTCCCCTTTCCATCTCAACCGTTGATTTTAATTTAATGGAATATTTAAATCCTATTAAATATTCCAAAAGGCTAAAAGAATAATATAATAAATAAATATTATAATTTATTCTAAGCCCATTAAATCAACCTTTTAATAAATCCTATTTATTAATTTAATTCCCTTTATCAAATAGAAGGAATTGATTTCTCCAAGAAAATATAGGACCCGATTAAATCTAATTTAATCATTCCTTTACTCCAATATTTAATTCTAAATTAAATACTAAGTGTGTGTGGATAGTGTGTGACTCTTTAGGTTCACCATTCAGCTAGACTTGGTCGGATTCCTAGAATCCGTCCGTTATCATGGGTGGCCATCTAGCAACGGTCCATGGCACTAGAGACTAGGTGAAATATTCGGGGATGAACATTTAGGCTCTAACAGTACACTTGTCCTTCTGTCTTCGGTCTCATCACTTAGGGTTTAGGGCACGGAAAATGCAGGTACCCATTTTGGACCTAAGTGTCGGTCTGTCCTCACTAAACGCCGCAAGGGAAACCTTTTCCCTTCTGTTCAGTCACTGTGGCCACAGATTTCAGGGACAAGACACAGAGCATATATGAGACTCAACTGTCAACACCTTTTGACAGGAGACAGATCCTTTCTTGGAAACTACTGTCACTTTGTACACCCGAGCTGCACTAGACATGGCTTATGACTACTCAAGAGTATTTTGACAATCTCTCACCATATCTAAGATACAGACCTGATGCACAGGTAAACTCAGCAGTTCCTCAAGTCAAAGGACTTGGCCTGTACCGTTGGAACCGGGAATACACGTCATACCTTGCTGACCATACTCAAGGTCCTCTGTAAGATGGTTCCCCGCGAGTCACCTCAGTCAGCTGCTTCCTAGCACGCTGACCCACTAACACTGCTTAGACGACCTTCGTCACCCGTCGATGAAATACGACAGCAGATGCTTAGTGCAAGTCTCAAAGGGAATCCCGGTACCCATTTTCGGGATTCCTTGACTTGGAGATTTCCGGACTGATTCGGTAAGACTGATTTCATGGACCTACCTCCAAGCGTAGTCCCAGTCCCCGAAATCGTTTCTCAGTCCGTGGGCTTTGTTTGCGTAGTGAACAGAAATGTAAATGCAGATAAGTGAACGTAAACAAAGTATTGCCATATGAATTTTCACTTCTTTATTCATAAATGTTTTATCAAATACCAAAGAATTGTCTAGACATAGGTTACATATTCCTGCAAAATTGGCTTACATGGTCACCTATTCTAACAATATCAAACTTAAATGCATATAAGACTTTGTCTATTTGATCATATCTGACGCTGTGATTTAAAATCACATGGCCTGATTCAATGATGCACCAGTTTAAAAGACTACTTTTTTGTTCCGGATATGATATGTATCTTGACATCCGTGTACCAATTTAGTCCAGAACTTCATTGAATGTATGCTTTTATCGGTTTGATCATACCTGACGGTCTTATCTAAAATTTTGACGGTCTGATTCAACAATGTAGTACAACAAGATGATAGTTACATAAGTGTAATACTAAAAATTATGAACATACAAACTTATTTCATATTGTGACGATATATCAATCTTAGGTCAAAATGTATTATGTTTTCAATTGTGTTATTTCACACATTGTATACTTTTATTCAACATTAATGTGTCTGGTACAAGTTTTTAATAATTTTTATTAATTATTTTGAAAAATATTTCCTTATTGCAACTCCATTCGGACGCTCAATATGATGTTAGGTTTAGAAAAAATAGTAAATAGAAGTTTTGGAACTCCGTTAGGAACGACTTTATATATGGATAGTCAATACGATGTCGTTTAGGTTTAGGATAAATATTGTATAATAGTTTTGGAACTCTTATTGGAATGGATTTATATGCGGCTAGTCAATATAATATTGTACAGAAGTTTTGAATCTTCTTTTGGAATGACTTTATATAGGGGCAATCAATATTATATGGCAAAGATGTTTTGTAACTCTGTGTGGGGTCATGCATACGGATAGAAGTTTTTTGTAACTCTTCTTGGAACGGCTTTATGAACGGACACATATAAGACTTAGTACGTACGACATCATTTTCTATAATTTGGACCGATTTTTGGAATGTTGTGGCTGTTCAAAAACTCTATTATGAAAGGAACACTTAGCAGATTTTTCCTTATTCACTTCGTCTTCTCCAAACCCCCCTTTGCCCCCTTGTCTGCTCCAAATCCCCCAAACCCCCTCTCCCACCCTTTATCACTGCCTCACACCACCACCCTCTGTGTCGCCGCCTCGCCCCCACGACCCTCTGTCGCGACCTCGCCACCACCCACTCTCTGTCCGCTGCCTCGCCACCACCACCTTCTGTCCGCCACCTTGCTCTACCACTGGAAAGCTAGGAAAATTAGAAAAATTATTTCGATTTAGTACCATTTTAGGAAAATTATTGGATTTATACACATTTTAGGAAAATTATTGGGTTTTAGACCACTTAATTTTAATCTCATTTTTAGGAAAATTTTTGGGTAATATAATATAAATATGATATATTTCAAAATAATTTATAATATAATTAATTTAATATACTTTATAATAATTTAATCAATTTAATATAATTTTATAGTTTTTAATATTTTATTTTTAAAATTATAGATCCATGGCGATCGGTGATCCGCCTCCTCCGGGACGAGGCCGCGGTCGTGGCCCATCCATTCCTGCTCCCCCCATTAATGCGGAAGCACCCCCACCACCAGAGCCAGCATCCATGCCACAGCGGGGTCCTCGGACGCGGGGATGAGCAGTTCGATAGGCCGCCCCCTCGATCGTTGCACCACCACCACCACCAGCGCCACCACTTTCTACCTATCACTTTATCAGTCTCCGCGGTGAGAGGTTACGTAAATAAGTTTATTAAATTATTTTCAATGCATTTTTTCTACTTTTAAGATTTAATTGTTCTTTTAGGACACATGACTAATAACTGAAACTCGAATCAGTGTATGACTGGACACATAATGGGTTTCTATTGACTATTATTTTTCTCTCAATTTGGGAGCGACTTCTCTCACTAGGTTGAGTTTGTACATGCTTTGACTTTCGTTTGTCACTCCCTATATTCGTGTTCACTTTCCCTCCCATGCAGAATCTTTCCTTCCCCATGCATTGACTTTCCTTTTCCATTTCCTTAATTAGTCTTCACTTTCCCTCCCATGCAAAATCTTTTCATCCCCATGCACTCCTCTTTCCATATTAACTCTTGTAGTCCTCGTTTTGCAGTTCGACACCGGCTGATGGACCTCCGACGATATTCATACTCCCGCCTTATTCTCGATTGTCATCTTGCCCTAGTTTTTGTCATTTGTTAAGTTATTAATCACTCCCTTTTAGTTCACTTTCCTTTTTTCTCCTCTGTGCTCATTTGCAAGTATTGGTTTCACCATCTCTGGTTCGTGTCTCGAGTGTCCTGTTTATTGGCTTTGCATCCCCCATATCGGGTTATTGACTTATGGCTGACGATCTACGAAAACTGATTGAGGTGTTGAGTTTTCCGAAAATGAAGCAGAACAATGTCATGGTTCCCTTGGGCTCTTGGCACGGCAAAATAGATTAACAGGGTTATTATATGGTTGGTAGAGTACGGTCGGTGGAGTTTCAATTTTGAGGCTAGGAAAAATACTTTGATGAATTCATTCAATGCTAATCAGGGGTTTGGAAATACGCCTTATAGAGAATGGTCGGATCTTGTTCAAGTTTGCACATATTCTTGATCGGAAGTGTGATCGACGGAGGTCCATGGGCATTTGGAAAAAACTTGCTTGTTTTGAGGGTCGTGGAGGACGATGACGATCCTGCAAGTACTGAGCTGGACTGGGTGGATTTCTTTATTCATGTGTATTGATTGCCCATTGCCCATATGTCTCGAAACATGGCAGAATTCATTGGAAATCAACTAGGGCGATTTAGAGATGTTGAACAAGATAGTGGGGGTCAGTTGTGGGGCTCCTCACTTCGGATCAAGTCGGCCTTGATGTCACAAAACCACTTCGACGAGTTTTGAAACTTCATACGACGATGGGGGTAGAATCAATGGGTGGCCTTTACCTATGAAAGACTACCAAATTTTAGCTACTCGTGCAGACATTTGGGCTACCTTATGAGATTATGTGAGTGTCAGTATGAATCGGGATTTGACGAGAAACAAGATCTCCTTCCTTTCAGACCATGGCTCCGTGCTATTACTCCGACTTTCCTCCGGTCAAGAAGTACTTCTATCCTAACCAGTCGTCCCTTTTTTGCTACCCAGACCCAATCTGTAAATCTACCTTCTGACACTCCATGCAGAGGACCTGCCATATTCCAATACACCCCGACATCGCCGCGCCAAACCTCAATACCCATTCAATCTACTCATTTGATCTTGCCAATGAATGTCTCGTCCTCCAGCTAACCACCCACCACTATCCCTACTACCATGCTTATTTCTCCTCACATGAACAGGCCCATCCACATTCCACGAAATCCTCACTCCATACATCTCAATTCTCCTACTCCTCACATGACTTTACCTGGTCCCCATTATTAACTCATTCCACTACGCCTCCCATAACTACCATAAACCTAAATCTCCTAACTTATAACCCTACGAGGCCCTCTTCATCACATACTAATAATACTATACCTGATCTCCAATCCCCTCTTAGCCAAGCACTTATTGACGTCCCTCTAGTGTTCTCAGCCGCCTCTCACCCTTTCATTGAAAGCATGCGTGGATCGTCCCGAGAGGGAGAGCGAATGCGGAAGCGCGATAAATTAAAAAATATGAAAAATAAAACATGCTTAAACGAAAAGTAAATACACATTGAAGGGGTGTTTCCTTGAACCTCCCGGGTGTTTGGTGTATCTCATGATCAAAATAAAACATGCAATATCATGGTGGCAATAGGGTTGTAACAAAAGGAGCGTGAAACCTACCCCTTGTTGTTTTCTTCAAACTGCTACGTGCGTTGTTCCACGTTTTGCCGCCAAGATTCCAAATCAGGAACCCTCTAAATTGTCCACCCAATCCACCGGATCTTGATTTCCCGTGCTAGCAAGAAATCAAGAGGAATTTATATAGGAGGACAAATCGACCTAGCGTTATGAATTAATGTGATCAATTTGCCTATAGTTATCTTGTATCAAACAAGGAACTAGAAACAATTTCTTGGAGAGGAGATGAGAGGTCTCAGATGAGAGAGAGGGAGAGAAAGGTGGCCGAGTATGTGTGTGTGTCTGTGCTTAGAGTTTCAACAACTTGAGGTGTGTGTTTCTATGAGTATTTATAGAAGGGGACTTCTCCTAGTCCTCTTCAAACTCTCATAGAGAAGCCTAGGTTGACTAGGATTTTGACCTAGTCAAATCTTAGTCAACTTAGGTAAAAGACCAGGTCAAACTTGATCTTGGCCATTGATCTCTCCATTTAATCTCGTCCGTCCATCTCTTAGATGGATTTCATGGAATGTTTTAAATCTAATTTAAAATAATTCCTAAGGCTTTAAATAATTAAATAATTATTTTAAGCCTATTTTCTCAATTTAATAAATTCAATTTATTACTTAATTCTATTTAATCTAATTAAGGAATTAACAATCCAAAAAAGTAAACCAAATTAATCTAAATAAAATTTTCTACCTCCTAGAATTAATTTCAAATTAATTCCTCTGTTACCGAGTGTCCGCATTTTCAAAAAAATCGTCCGTCACCATGGGTGGCCGTCTAGCAACGGTCCGTGGCACTAGAGACTAGGTGAATATTTATGACGTGAACATTTAGGCTCTTTGGTACGTTTGTCCTTCCGTCTTCCATCTCACGGCTATAGTCTAGGGCGTGGACAATAGGTGTCACTACCCATTCTTGACTACAATCTTGGCTCGTCCATACCAAACGTCACAGGGATCATATCCCACTGTTCAGTTACTGTGGCCACAGATTTACTGGAGGACGAGTCTCAGAGTGCAAGTGAGACATCACTGTCAATCCTATTGGCAGGAGACGGATTCTATATTAGGACCTACTGTTCACACCACACACCTTGACTGCACTAGATAGGGCTTATGACAACCTAATCTCTTGATTTGGTATCCTCTTGCCAAATCTAAAATACAAACACGACGTGTTTGTGACCACAGTAGTCCCTCAAGTCCGAGGACCAAACCCCTACTATCGGAACTGGGAATTCAGGTCATACCAACCAACCCACTCAAGGTTTTTCATATGACGATTCCCACGAGTCACCTCAGTCAGCCGGCACCAAGCTGGCTAACCCACTAACATTACATGGACGACCTTCGTCACTTGTCGATGAAACGCGACTGCAATCGCTTAATGTAAGTCTCAAATGGACTCTCGATACCCTATTTCGAGATCCTTTGACTTGGACTATATTAGACCGATCCACAGAAACTGATTTCATGACCTGCCATCTTATGCGCAGTTCAATTTCTTGGATTAAGCTTTCGGTCTGTGAGTTTTGTTTGTGCGTTGAAAAATTTGTAATATAAAGCAATTAAGTGAATACAAACAAAGAATAAACGCCAAATATGGATATCACTTTTATTCATGAACTTTATTTAAACACCAAATTGTCAGAATTAGGTTACATAAGCCTAACAAGATTGGCTTCACGATCACCTATTCTAACAACCATGTCTCTTTCTCAGTCTTCATCTACCACCCCAACACGAGGTTGTAAGAAATAAGCCCCCCGTAAAGTGATTTCGATCCCAAAGACACGTAAGTTTATTGATGAAACCTTGGATGCCTCGGAATCTCCCTCCAAACGTGTGAAACCGGTTGAGGTGGAACTTATGGACCAATCTTAACATCACATTAGTCCGGTGATTGCTGCGGTGCAGTCCCTGCCCTTCATTATGAGTCTAATAGCTTGGAATTGCTAGGGGTTGGGGGGCCCTCTAGACAATTAAATCCCTGGAGTCTCTAATCAGAATGCAACATCCCTCGTTGGTTTTCCTCTTGGAGACCCAATGCTCATCTGGTAGAATTAATCAACTTTACAGATGGTTTTCTGATCACATCCTCGTATACATAAATTTGATCAGATTAGGCTAGAGTCAGCCAAAAACCAATAGCAATCGTGCACCTAAACTAAACAAAAACATAGAAAGACTTGGTCTTCTCCTAGTGGGGCAATATGCATGGATTTGCGGTTGATAGTTGTGGTTGTAGTGTTGGTCTAGCAATTTTTTGAGATAAATCAGTTTTGTGCAACCGCCGTAGCTTCTCTTTGCATCATATTGATATTACTGACATAATTGATGATGATTCTCCTCCGTGGCGTTTTACAGGATTCCACGGTGAACTGGATACTTCTAGACGACAGATCAGTTGGGATCTACTTTGCAGGTTAGCAGCACAATCTCCACAGGCGTGGCTAGTAGCAGGGGACTTTAATGAAACTCTCAAACAATTAGAAAAAAGTTGAGGCCTTCCTTGACCTCTTGGCAACTACGTGATTTTCGTATAGCGGTAGAAACTGCTGGTCTTTGTGATCTTGGACTTGGGAGAATCATTTACATGGTGTAATCACCGAGAGATACCACATACGATCTTTGAGAGACTTGATATAGCTTGTGGTAATAATAATTGGACAACCACTTACCCGAACACGCAGATCCAATAATTAGAATCTAGTCATTCTGACCATGTACCCCTATTCATTGAATTATGCCCAACAAGCTCTAACATATTTGTACATGAAAAAACATTTCAGTTTAAGGCCTCCTGGATCGGGTCCTTTGATTGCGATGAGTTGATTTGTGACTCTTGGCGTCTTCCTCGAGGCTCGTCTGAGTTTTGTTCAATCAAATTGAAGGCTAAGAAATAGATGGGTTGTGGAGCTGTTTGAAAAGAAATAACTGAGATTGAGAAAAGGATTCAGCAGTTGCGGTGGCAGAATATTACTCTTGAACTCATGGAAGAAAACTGATTGAGAAGGGAGCTAGAAGATCTAATTCAGGCTGAGGAATTAGTTTGGAAACAAAGGGCGAAATAAATTGCACTGGCTTAAGGAGGGGGACTAAAACACCAGATTTTTTCATATACGTGCCAGTCGGACTTTTCAGAAAAATCTTATCAAATGGATTAAAGGTTCAAATGATAGGTGGCTCGAGGAGGAAAAGGACATTGCACACCATATTAACCAATATTTTGGTTGGGTTTTCAGTTCTGTTGAGCCATCTATCAATGATCTTGAGCGTGGGGTTGGGGCTTTGTCCTGTAAAGTGGACTCGGATATGAACATGGAGCTGCTGAATCAATATACCACTGCCCATATGGCCCCATGTAATACTGGGATATTGTTAAGCATGATATATGTAAATGTGCTCTCAGTATTCTGAATAATCATACTCTTGACCCTAATTTGAACTTTACTCACATTTCTTTGATTCCTGAGTGCAATAAATCGAAGTTTATCACTGGCTTTTGTCCTATTAGTTTATGTACTGTGATAATGGGAATTGTCACGAAGTGCATAGCTAATCGCTTAAAACCCTTGCTACATACTATCATCTCTCCTATCCAGTCTGCTTTTGTTCCTGGCAGACTTATTACTGATAATGTCTTAATTGCTTCTGAGATTAATCACTTTCTTAAGAGAAAAAATTGGGGTAAGAAGGGACACATGGCTCTTAAGCTAGACATAAGCAAGGCGTATGATAAAGTCGAGTGGAGCTTTCTTAAGAAGGTACTCATTAAATTAGGGTTTTATTCTCACTTTATTCAGCTTGTCTTGCTTTTTGCTTCTTATGTTTCCTATTCCTTCATGTTGAGTGGCAGACAATTCGGTCATATCGCTCTTAAAAGGGGCCTCTGTCAAGGGGATCCTCTCTCTCCATATCTCTTCTTATTATGTACTGAGGCCCTTAGCTGTTTGATTGTTCGAGCCGAATCTCTTAGCCAAATTGAAGGAGTTCGAATTTGTCGTAAGGCACCTAGCATATCTCACTTATTCTTTGCCGATGATACATTGTTATGTTGTCAAACCTCGCTCGGGACCATGGAATGTATCATTCTATTTTGCAGGTATATGAAAAAGCTTCCAGGCAGGAAATTAATCTTCAAAATCAGTCATTGTCTTTAGCAAAAACACCTTGAACCCTTTGATGGTGGCTATTTTCGATGGATTGGGGATTCGTATGGCTGACTGGCATGATAAATACCTCGGCTTGCCTTCTGTTGTGGGTCGATCCAAAAAAGCAGTTTTTTATTCTGTATGAGATAGAATTTGGAAACGGATTAGCTCTTGGGGTGAGAAGAAGTTATCTTCGGCCGAAAAGGAAATTCTCATCAAAGCGGTGGTGCAAGCTATACCAACGTATTCGATAGGAGTTTTTGGTTTACCGGAGGGATTTCTTCGGGAGATTGAATCCATGATTGCCAACTTCTGGTAGAATTCAAATGATTGTTGGAAAATTCATTAGCTATCTTGGGATCGTCTGTGTACCATTGTAAGGCGGCCTTGGACTCCGAGACTTATGTGCATTTAACATTGCTATGCTCGCTCAGCAATTCTGGCGTCTTCTCACTAATCCCAAATAACTTGTTGGTTGTCTATTAAGAGCACGCTACTTTCCTGGCTCTATTATCCTTGATGCGAAATTAGGCAATCGACCATTGTTCACTTGGCGCAGTATCCTTTCATTGAAGGGTATCATTCAGGCGGGCTACAGATGGCGTATTGGAAATGGGTTGAAGGCTAGAATTTGGATTGACCTTTGGATTCAGAACGCTCATACCTTTCGTCCGAAGACTCTGCTTGAACCATTGCCGCCGCCTACGACTGTAAGTCATCGCATTGACCCCATTTTACATGATTGGAATGAAATTATTGTTCAATCTCTCTTTGACCTAGTAGATTATGAAGCTATCCTGTCTATCCCTATTAGTCGTGCCCCAATTGATGATGAATTGATATGGCACTATACGAAATTCGACAACTTCTTTGTTAAATCTGCATATCACTTGGCATCTGATATTACCAGGCGGAACTTGGCAGTGGCTTCTTCTTCGAGTTCTAGTTATTTTCGTGATGGATGGCATGGCGTTTGGAACGCCAAGGTTTCGAATAAGATTCGTGTTTTCTGTTGGCTTTTGTGTACCGCTACTTCTCGGTTCTAATCTGTTGCATTTGTGTTCCTAGGATTGATGTTGTTTGCCCACTGTGCCAATCATTGGATGAGGATGATAGGAAAACCTTCCTTCTATGCCCGTTTAGTCTGATGGTTTGGTGTTTATCGAATCTATGTTAGGGAATTCTTTGTCAATGGAGTACAAACGCACGAGATTGGGTTTTTCGGGCTCTTTGAAACTTTGATAGGCAGGAGTTCCAAATGTTTATGGTTATTTGCTGGAGCTTATGGTGGACTCAAATAGGAAATGGGCAGAGAACAAGTCTTCTTCACCGGAACAGGTTGTCTCTTTTGCTAGGACCTACCTTAATGCCTTGCTGGATTTCAGGACATGCACCACAATTTGCCTTCTTCATCTACTTCGTCTTCTTGGAGCGCCCCGCTGGCGGGTGTTATGAAACTGAACTCGGACGCTGCCATATTTGAGTCAGCTGGTGCATTCCGGGTTGGGTTGTTGCTCGAGACTCCGGTCGACAATCCTTGCATGGTCATCAGTACGACTGCATCGACACCTTCCCTCGAAAGTGGCTGAAGCCTGGCGGCGTGTATTGCCATTAAGCTCACCATTCGATCTGGTTGGTCTGATGTTATGATTGAATGTGACTGTGCCTCTCTACACTCGCAACTTGCATCATATTCTCATTCATATTCTCCTATAGGACCTATTATCCATGACAATTTATCGCTTTCATCAAGTTTTAATTCTATCTCTTTCTCGTTTGTTCGACAAATTGAAAATACAGTGGCTCACTCACTTGCTCGGAATTCGGGTTACTGGGCTGTGGGTACCACTTCTTTACCTTCTCTAGCTTGTAACTTAATTTTGGCAGATTTGCTGTCGTAATACATCCGATTTCCCTTTTAAAAAGAAGATTTAATTATTTTTTTAGGTCGGATCGAGATTTCCATACCGTAATCCATGCTACGATGCACAACCATTATCCTTATTCCTAGGGATGTATATCGCAGATTCCACAGGAACACCAGCTCTTCTGGTTAGACAATCTAAAGGTAAGAATTGTTTAATTTTTGCATTACGTTTTTAAATGTGAATATTCATTTTTATCGATTACTTACATTTTTTTTACTATGTGAATTTGCAGCTTACCAACTAGTGGGATGACGAATCGATGTTCAAGGTCTTCAAGTGGCATGTCGGGAAGTTTATGCAGAAGCGATTCACAGACACCAAGCGCAATGGTCCCAGTTGTTGGCTGGTCGATCAGATCTAGTGCCAGCTGCTAGAGTACAGGGCGAGCCTAGACTTCAAGGCCGCCTCAGCGGAAAATAAGGCCAATCGGGTGGCAGCTACTGCGGTCTACCGCGGGGGTTCATCCTCCGTTGGCATGCATAAAAGGAAGATGGTAAGTATCTTCCTTTTCTTATTTTCTATTTTTAGAATAATTAATTACTTACATAATTTTTCTATTATTGGATAAGAGGCACGACTCGGTTCCCCTGTCAAACGGATGGAGGTGTTCTCCAAGGTATACAAAAGGAAAGAGGACGAAAAATGGAGCGACTCGAGGCAGATGAGGTCGCAGTAAGTACCTCAGTTAGTTATAATTTTTTTTCATTTGAAATTAATTTATTTATTTTTACTAATCACCTAATCCGTTTCGCAAGAGACGTTCCAGATGATGATGGAGAAACAACATACCCCGCCATCGAATGATCAGCAAGATCCTCTATCATCCTCACAAAACTCGGTGGTCATGACCTAGCAACAGCTACGGATGTCGACAGCGGGTGGCTGGAAGAGGGGTTGTGTATTCGGTCTCGGTTCCAAATCCCATCACACTATTGTTGGACCATCATATGCCAGCTGCTCGACCACTACTCCATTCCCTAGCCACTGCATTCCTGATGCTCAGACTTCGATGGTCGTCTCATGAGGATTAAGGAGTTGCTGGAGCGTTGGGCGACCATCGAGCCCCCCCCCCCCTGTTGCCCCAACCATTCGAGCCTCCAGCTGATCCCCCGGCTACCGAGGTTGAGGCACAAAAAGATGCGGGCGCTGCTGACGGAGAGCAAGATCTAGATTATAGTTGTTTTTTGTTTTTCTAATTTTAAAAGTTGTATGTATATTATAAATACGACTTTTAAACAATATTTTCCTTTTCTTAATTATATTTTTACTATATTTTTTCTTGATAATTAATTTAACATATTTCACAGTTAAGAAATTCAACAAAATATTTGTAACTAAAAATGTAAAGAAAATACTATAAAAATAAATATTTCAATAATTTAAATATAAACAAAAAAATATAATAAATTTGTAATGGTTTTATAATGTTTTTGGGGTGCGCTTCACCAGCACACAATCTGGAAACAATTATAAAAGCTGTTTCAATAAAATTTTAAGTTCATTACGAATACCGGTAAAAGAACCTTTCCCAACTGAGATACAAAATGATCTTCCAAAACCATTGCTGAAATACTGTTCCTAAAACAGGAACACAAACCGCTCTAAAAGCAATAACGAAAACTATCACAAAAGTACACACAACGTACATAAAAAGGTCACAATAGCCATTACAATATGTGTTAAAAAGGATATTACAATATGAGGTACAAGAACCATTACAAATAATAGGTAGGTCGTTCCAAAAATCGTTATAAAGAGCATTCCAAAAGAGAAATAAACTTATAACTACAGGTGTTACCAGAGTCGTTCCAAAATAGGTTCTGATGTGGGGAAGAAAGAAAAATCATGAAGAGATGCTAAAATATGTGCTGAGATTAACAAGGCCAGTGGAAGAAGAGGCTCAGGGGAGAAAGAAGGCCTTGAAGGTACGAGGGCTCCGTTTGGACAAAGAAGAGTCAGAAAGAGAAAAAGGAGGCCTCATCTTAAGGATCTCCCTCAGTAAGGAAAGATGAGGCTGAATTCCATAGAAGAGGATAGTGCCTTAGATCCCTCAAGAGGGACATCAAATCTCCCTAGGAAAAGGAAGGCCTCGAATGCGGATCCTAGAGAGAGAGATCCGGGATATACGAAAGACCTTGACCACAAACCCTCAAAGGAAGAAGTGAAAGATACGAGGGAGGCCTCAGATGTGAACTCTCAAAAGAGGAAGTGAATGATACGAAGGCCTCGGACGCGGACCCTCGAAGGACGAAAGCGAAGTATATGAGGAAGGCCTCGAAAGCAGATCCTCGGAGGACGAAGTAGATCCACTTAACAAAAAAGAGGATCACTAAGCACAAAATAAAATCTTAACTGCCCTAGCTACTATGGCAAGTTGCTGAAGGGTAGATTCAATGCATCAATGATGGAGGTCCCCAAGACAGCCTATAAATACCCGGTGTTGAGACCCCCAAAGGCATCGGACCATCTTTTCTCCTCAACTATTGAGTAAACAAAGAATTCACCCACATCAAATTGGCGTCGTCTGTGGGAACTCTCCAGTAATGGTGAAAAGACAAGTCGTAATGAGGTCACGAGGAGAAGGCAGCTCCCATAGAAACGAGACACCGCCTCCGAAAAACGAAATAGGAGACAATATTTCTGAAGGGGCATTCAAATTCACGTGAACCTTCGATGCAGCCCTACCATGGAAAGGAGGAAATAAAAAGCTTACTGGAAGAGGCAGTGGAGAAAGGTGCCCAGGTACCTCCCAAATTGATTGAGGAGATGAAGGGGGAAAATCTCCAACCAAGAGAACAAGCCCCCTATCCCCATGGGAGGAAGGGACCCGGGGTCCAACTAGAAACTCGCCTCTACCTGGCGACCTCAGAGGAAGCCGCCAGTACTGTTTTAACCAAAGATAAGAATGGGACCCACTTGCCGATATACTACACCAGCCACATGCTTCAGGGGGCAGAAATCAGGTATACCCATTGGAGAAATTGGTCCTCTGCTTAGTCTAGGCAGCTCGAAAGCTATGCCCTTACTTCCTGGCGCACCCCATCACTGTCCTCACCAACCAACCACTAAAGCATGCCCTACGAGGAAGTGTGGGCAGCCGAATGACACAATGTTCTTACGAACTCCATGAGTTTGACTTGGACTATCAGCCAAGATTGGCCACCAAGGCCCATGCACTAGCTGATTTCATTGTAGAGGCTCATTGCGAGCAGGGATGTCATACTGGCACTTGGACCCTTAATGTGGATGGATCCGCGACCAAGAAATGAGCAAGAGGAGGCATCGTATTAGCCAGTTCTGATGGGGACGAATTGCAGTTCACAATCAAGTTTGACACAGCGCTATCCAATATCGAAGCAGAATATGAGACCCTATTGGTAGGAATGAAACTGGTCTTAAAAGCCGGAGCGCGGAAGGTAACCATACACAGTGATTCTCAGCTCGTGGTAGAGCAGGCTAAAGGGAAATTCGAGGCCAAAGAGGTACGAATGAAAAGGCTCTCGAAAAAAGTGTACGAACAGAGGGGGCAGTTCGAGGTTTGCGAGCTGGTCCAAATCCCACGAAGTGATAACATCAAAGCGGATGGATTGGCTCAAATTAGAAGTAGCTTGGCCGAAGTGTCACGCACATATCGATCCTCAGGGTCTGTCCCAAAGGAGGAAAAGAGAACATCAACATGCTACAAAGAGCAAAGAGCATGTCCTAGATGGATGATATTTGGGAATATCTAGAGCATGGCAAGTTACCCGACGACTCCATGGAGGCAAAAAGAATCAAAAAAATATTCAGACAATTCTTTCTCTACAAAAGGTATCTATTCAAAAAATCTATAGCGACCCCCCCTCCCCGCTTCGGTGCCAAACGCCAGAAGAGGCACTAAAAGTGTTAAAGGAAGTACACGAGAGAAGCTGTGGTAACCACTTAGGGGGAAGAAACCTAGCATTAAAGGTTACCAAGAATGGGTACTTCTGGCCCACACTCGTACGAGATAGCCTGCAGATGGTAAAGAAGTGCCTCCATTGCTAGTTACATGGAAACCTTGTTCATGTGCCTGAAACCAAGATTGACTTTGTGGCCTCCACCTGGCCCTTTGATCATTGGGGGATTGATATAGTTGGACCCTTCCCACCTAGCAAAGGACAAAAGAAGTTTCTTATAGTAGCAGTGGACCATTTCACTAAATGGATCAAAGCAGAACTAGTGGCTAAGATCATGGAGAGCAACATGATAGGGTTCGTATGGAAAACAATTATATGTCACTTTGGGATACCCTAAAAACTCACGTCGAACAACGGTACCCAATTTAGAGGCAAGAAATTCATGAATCGATGCTGCGAATGGGGAATTAGAAAGATCTTCACCTCTGTAGGCAATCCTAGGGCCAACGAACAAACCGAGGCCAGTAATCGCATCTTGCTCCAAAACCTGAAGGCCAAACTCGGTACCTCCAAGACTGGGTGGGTAGACGAGGTCCCAGGTGTGCTATGGGCTTACCGAACAACTCCTCGGTCCAGCATGGGGGAGACACCCTTCTTACTCGTCCACGGATCAGAGGCTTTGATCCCTTCCGAAATATGTGAGCCCACCATAAGGGTAGTCTCCTATGAGGAGGGAGCGAACGAGGTGTCCCGAAGCCTCAATTTGGACCTAATCTAAGAAAGGATAACTATTGCTAGAATTCGCTTGGAAAATTACAAATGGCGAGTAATACGAGCTTACAATTTAGCAGTGAAAGAAAAAGGATTCTACAAGTGAGAGATTTAGTACTCCGGAAGAAGGAAGTTCAGAAAATCATGGGCAAGTTAGATCCAAAGTGGGAAGGGCCCTACCAGATCAAAATCATCCTCCGAGAAGGAACTTACAAACTTGTTACTATGGAAGGAAAGGAAGTCCCCCGAAGTTGGAATGCACAGAATTTAAGAAAATTCTATTGCTAAAGAAAGATGTGAACGTAGACACTTATTTTATCGTGGAGCCCCTCGTTTTATTCCAACAAAGAAAAATAAAAATAAAAGTCTAAAGGTCGTTTACACTCTCTTGCTCTTAAAGAAAGCCTTAGCAAATATATGCATATATATATATATACAAATAAAAAAGGGGATAACTTGCACCCCAAAAGCCCTAGTGAGCTATTACAAAAATGGGATAACTTGCACCCCAAAAGCCCTAGGGAGCTATTACAAAAAGGGGATAACTTGCACCCCAAAAACCCTAGTGAGCTATTATAAAAAGGGGATAACTTGCACCCCAAAAGCTATTACAAAAAGGGGACAACTTGTACCCCAAAAGCCCTAGCGAGCTATTACAACTAGGGGATGACTTGCTCCCCGAAGCTCTAAACAAGCTATCACAAGGGGGAGGGGGCTAACATGCATCCCCAAGCTCTAACGAGCTTCTGTACAAAGAGGAAAAAGAGGAAGTTGGTATGTGGATTGAAAGCATAAATCTTGTGCAACAGAAGGACAATACTGACCATTAAAAGGGATGACTTGGAAATCAGCAAAAGGAGTTAGACCCAGAGGAGGGAAACCAAAACCTGCATAACCCAAAGGGATAATTTGGAAACCATTCCCTGCACATGTTCGAAAAACACTTCACATAAAAAAAATGTATCGAAACACAAAATAAGCAAGGTAAAAAATATATTCATATGAAAAACAAGTAGAGACAAATGTGTTTAATCGTCCGAAGGTCCCTCACCCCTTGTACGACCGAACCCGTTGGCTCGGACGTTTACGAAGCTCAAATCAAAACCCGGGGGATGGTTGCATAAATTCCTAAATTGATCCAGACAAGTGGCAAAACCATCAATATAAAAAGAAGAACCATGACGGCTCAGCTCCACAGCATATTCAGGAGAACTCTTGAAAGCAGCCACACCTGAAGAGGCCCCCTCCTCTCGGCCTCGCGTATACGCCTGCACTGTTGAAGCTCGCACCACTTCATTCTCCACAGTCACTGCCGCTATGTGACCATCCTTCTCCACCACCTGATTTTTGAGGTCCTCCAATTCATCTACAAGTTTAGCCTCACACTCCCGGGAACGAGCATCGTCCTCCCGATACTGATTCTTCAGGCAGTCTAGCTGAGCTCGGGTATCAGACAGTTCCTTACGAGTAATCTCCTAGCTCTTCATCAAATTCGTATATTTTTCCAACATGGCCATCACTGCTGGAGGAATCTGAGAAAAGAGGAAGAAGATGTATAAATAGGGAAGAAGAAAGGAATTAGCAATTTACGAAGAACGTTAAACAAAGAAGCTTACTGTGGATGACTGAGCCAAAATAAAGCTACCAAGGCCTTGCATGGAGCAGGTCGAAAGAGTCTTGATGTCAGAACGATGCACCGCCTGGCGCATATTGAAAGACCCCGCCCTTGGATCCAGTCGAGGGGTGAGGACAGGAGCTGGGAAAACAAGGTTGGGTGTCCCTTCGTATGAACGGAGGGTATCTTCGGAAGGAGTTTCTTCCCTGCGAGGACGCTTCAGAGACGAGGAAAGGGCCTCGACAGGAGGAGGCAGAGGGGAAAGGGGAGGCGCATCCGAAGGCGTCTGAGAAAGAGTATGCTCTTAAGATGTTCCCACCTCGATAATAGGAGTACCCTAGGGAAAAGGGGAAGGGTCCACTTAAACGACTGGAGGAGGACTCGAACTAGGCATCGAGGCTGAGGGAGTGCTGGAACGAGGCCTTGAGGACGAGGGAGTACTCGAAGGCAGCACCAGAGTGGGGGGAATGTCATCTGGAAGAATAGGTCGTAACCCCAAACTCGTAGGAAGAGTTGGGACGTCCTCACGGATGAATTTCCTTACTGCCGCTCGATTCATCATGATGCCTGCCAGGAACAGAAAAGTTCATACGATTAAGCTTAAAGGAGTGATAAAGAACGTACAAGAAAGAGACTTACGAAGCCTAGAAAATCGATCCAGGGGCCCCTCGTAAGTGTTAAGGGCAGGGTGAAGCCCAGCTACTACGAGGAGCTCGTCCTCCTGAAGAGACTTGGCACTGAATTCGTGATCCACGAGGCCTGCCTCTTTCATCCTCCTCTTGATATCTCCCAGGTTCAAAGGCGGCAGGGGTTTCAAAGATGGGCGCCAGGCCAATGGGATCCCCACTCCCCCTTCCTCAGGAAAAAGTAATTTGATTTCCAAGCGCCATAGGAGGAAGGTTTATCTCGAATAAGCATAAGCCCAGGGCGAGGGGAAAGGTAAAAAAACATTCTCCCATAGTTAACTTAGGGGAAAAAGCACCGAAGAAGTTTTCAACTGAAAGATCAAATTCATACAATTGCGTACATAAAAGAAAACCTATTATCAACCTATAAGAGTTGGGAAAGAGCTGGCTGGGAGGAATACCTAAAACATTAAATAACTTTATCAAAAGATTGGTACGGGAAAGCGCAAACCCGAAGTCAGCTGAGATGCATAAACCGTCAGATGACCGGAAGGGGGATTGTTGGCTGATTGAGTGGGGGAAGGAAGAACCCAACCATATTCATCAGGAAGGGCGATGTCCATCACCAGGTTTTTTTACAGCATCTTCATTCATTGAGGATGCCGTGCCAGAAATCACGGCCAGCGCTTCGCTAGAAGCCATGGCTAGGGAGGGGGAAGCCGCCTCGCCTGAGGAAGAAATTTTATGCTTCCGGTGCATTTTTCTTCTAATCTTTTGAGGAAGTTTTCGAGTAGTATACGGGAGAGAGGAAGGGACAGAGTAGTCGGAAGAAGACCAATCCCCCACAGGTGAGCCTCCCATACACAACCAAGGCTCCTGACGGAGAGCCCAAAATCCCCCGACGGATTTGGCAAAGGATCAAGAGAGGGAGAAACAGGGGGCCAGTGGTGGTGAAAGAGTGAAGCAAAGATAAGGGAAACCTTTTTCAAATACCTTGAGGATAGGTGAAATAAAGTACTATTTGCTTGCGCGAGAAATTTGCGCACAGGAAGAATGGCGAATGGAGGGGGGAAAACAAGTTTAAAAAAGAGAGGAAAGCTAGAAAGGCGGGAGAAGGAAGGGGCATGTGGCAGAAGGGGAGAGGAGGGGTGAAAGGCGGAGGTAAGTGAGAAGGACAGGTGCCCAAGCTAGGAAGGGGGCTATGGGCGGCAAAGCGGTAGCTGTAATAATTACTGCGTGGTAATCATCCAAAAAGACAAAGCCCGCGTTGTTTTCAAAAAAAAAAATGGAAGGAAGAGAAGAGAAAAGGAGGGAGAAGAGGGGGGATGAGAAAAATAGGATGTTTTTATCCCTCCTTGAAGTAAGAAAGTCGGCATAAAAACTATAGGGGTTTATGATGTGGAGAAGAAAGGAAAATCATGAAGAGGTGCTAAAATACATGCTGAGATTAACGAGGCCAGTGGAAGAAGAGGCTCGGGGGAAAAAAAAGGCCTTGAAGGTACGAGGGCTCCGTCTGGACAAAGAAGAGTCGGAAAGAGAAAAGGGAGGCCTCGTCTTAAGGATCTCCTCCAGTAAGGAAAGATGAGGCTGAACTCCATAGAAGAGAATAGCACCTTAGATCCCTCGAGAGAGACATCAGATCTCGCTAGGAAAAGGAAGGCCTCGAATGCGGATCTTGGAGAGAGAGATTCGGGATATACGAAAGACCTCGACCACAAACCCTCGAAGGAAGAAGCGAAAGATACGAGGGAGGCCTCATATGCGAACTCTCGAAGGAGGAAGTGAAGAATACGAAGGCCTCAGACGCGGACCCTCGAAGGACGAGGCGAAGTGTACGAGGAAGGCCTCAAAAGCAGATCCTCGAAGGACGAAGTAGATCCACTTGACAAAAGAGAGGATCACTAAGCACAGAATAAAATCTTAGCCGCCCTACCTACTATGGCAAGTTGCTGAAGGGTAGATTCAATGCATCAACAATGGAGGTCACCAAGACAGCCTATAAATACCCGGTGTTGAGACCCCCAAAGGCATCGAACCATCTTTTCTCCTCAACTATTGAGTAAAGAAAGAATTCACCCACATCAGGTTCAATAATTTCAATGATGGTCGTCCCAAATAGAGTTACAATACTATTTTCTACATTCGGTCGATAATTATAACAGTTTACCTGGCTGGTATGAAATCCGATGCAATTAATAACGACTTTTCCAAAAGCCATTACAAATATTTTATAACAACTGTCAAAGCAATGGAAAGTTGGCCGTTATAGAAGTCGTTCCAAATTTATTAAACATGTTACAAATATAAAATCGGCTATTCTTACTGTTCCAATAAAAATTTTTTTTTCTTTCTTTTTTTTTTTGTAATGCTCAACTAGCCTAGTGATTTGCATGTGCAAACCAACCATCATTAGTTCAGCTCGAAGTACTCGTCGCACCCATACTTCAAATATCACCAAGTAACCATCCAGTCAGCTTGAAAATCACTTCTAAATCGTTGAGGACTTCGACTCTGATCATACTTAATATTTTTATTGGTGAAAGCGAGATGCTCATGTCAAAATCTTACAAGTTACGTCTGATAATAGTTGGTGGAAGCCAATGATTACAATTCATTGGCACACTCAATTTGTATTCCATATTTTTTATATTTATCAATTAATAGTAATAATTTCACTAACTCTGTTACTTTTTTCTCTTCTAGATACTTTATTAGGTATTGCACTAAAGAAAACCATTAAAAGAATTACTAATCATATAAATAAAATAATTTCAGCCTATTGTTACAACTATGCAGTGAGTTTACTTGTAATTTAATTTGAAACACAAATTGAAAATTTTAAATAAATTATTTTCGCATTTATATTTTGGAATGGGTTCATGTCAAAATTCGAGATCTATCCTAGCATTAAACTCGGCCAACATCCGCATCCGCTTTTGGACCCATCTATCTAATGTTTCGAATGGATTCAGGGAGAATTCCTAATTTACTCCCTTACACGTCTGATTTATGGTTTATATATAGAACTATTCTTATTTTTGGGATAATTACACATACACTCATCAGTAACACTGAAAAATTATTATATTTTTTTGAAAAATTACACATTATACTCCATAAAAGCATCAATATTATTACATAAATTACTGTTTTTTAGCTATTAGAAGTGATTTCTGCAGTTATACAAAAAGCAAGGACAATTTGAATAAACATCCCATAAAATTTCTAAAAATATTTTTCTCAGGGATTGATGCAAATGAATATAATTTCTTATAATAGCTAGAAACCAAAATAAGAAAAAAAAAAGAAAAAAAAATAAGTGGTGTGTATCTTCCCAAAGCTCATAGTCGTTATCAAAAGATCCTCTTTCAATTCATTCCGCAACACACATTCCCAAGAACAATTTTCATACTGATATTGATGTGGGTACAACCCAATAAAATGGTCAAAAGACTAAAAACACCCCAAAAAGCGGGCCCCAAGCTATAAAAGAGCACCAGGCCCGCGCACCAGTTATATAGGTCGGGTCGTGTGACCCGACCTGGATTAACGACCCGATTTATGCTAAGGACCAGGTGTTCAAATATGGACCTTTGATGCTAAAACTTGTCAGACTAAAGAGATGAGGCCACGTGGACCATGGAGGTACGGACATTTGGTACTATAAATAAGCCGGACCCACCACATCTGAGGTAAGTCATTCTAGATATATTCGACCAGTGCCATTCACCAAATTATCGATCATCCATCTCGACCAAATTCTGACTTAAGCATCGGAGTGTCTACACCGGGGACCCTCCCGGCTAGTCTCACGTACTTGTTTCTTCTCAGGTTTATTGTCCGAAAGCTGACCAGATCGAGTTCAAGTGTACCCTAAGCAGGTCCCAGGTGATCGAGCAGCGACCTAGATCAATTGACGCCGTCTGTGGAAAACTGAGAAGACAACGTACTTGTACGAGATGGAAGGACCGTCTAGGAGGGATCAGTTTTTGGGAGAATACGAGGGAACCTCTCAACAACAGAACGATCAGGTTATTCAGATCACTAGAGACGAACTCCAAAGGATGATAGATGAGGCTAGTAGGAAGGCAAGCAGGAACGCTATAGTGGAATACGAAAGGAGAACTGCCACTCCGATAGTCCGCGAGCCTGCAAAACGACAACTGTTTGGAGAAAAGGAAATTGAGGAAGAGATGAGAGAGGAAAACAGAGAGGTGCCTGTGAAAAGTGCGACCAACGAGGTGTCTGATGCGGCGTCTAGCCAAAAGGAAAAGAGTAAGAGGAGAGAACCAGGAATTTCCAAGGCTGAGGTCGAGGATGTGGGTCGTCAGATTGAAAGGTTGGGAACCCAAATTAGCGAACTCAAGCGTAGGGGTGAGATAGTGGCCCATCATAGGAACTCGCCTTTCTCCAACAAAATCCTCACCGAGACCATGGACCCCCATTTCAGAATGCCTGATCTACCTAAGTATGATGGTAGCAAAGATCCACAAGAGCACATCGCCGCATTCGACCTGGTAATGAATCTTTACGGTCAGTCTAATTCCATTAACGCTAAGCTTTTTGTTACTACCCTGACAGGAAAAGCGCAAGAGTGGTTCACTAGTTTGCCCAGCGGAACCATTGAAACTTATGAGCAATTGATATAGAAGTTCGCATTCCATTTCGCGAGTAAAAAGAAACAAAAAAGGTCAGCTACATACTTATTCACCATAAGACAGAAATAAGACGAATCATTAAAGAATTTTGTGGGAAGGTTCAACAATGAGACTCTGGAGGTCCAAGACTTGAGGATTGACATGATGATCAGCATCCTCATACATGGATTAAAGAAGGGCCCGTTCGCTTCAGCGTTAGCAAGGGATCCCCCAGAGGATGTCGAGTAATTGATGAAGTTGGCTCAGAAATACATAGATGAAGAAGAAATGAATGCAATGAAAGATGGTGAGTGGCTAGGAGGTCGAGGTCGAGATCGGACCAGGGACCGAGGCCGAGACTGTGGAGTGCGATCTGAAAAAGATCACGAAGCACCATATCAGCCTAGATTCCACTGATACACCCCATTACGAGCTTCCAGGGAACAAATGATGATGATGGTGGAAAAAAGCGAATGTACTCCAGTGGCCAAAGAAAACACGAGCCACACCCTCAAAGAGATACTTGGATAACAAATATTGTAAATTTCACAAGGAAAAGGGACACGACACCGAGGACTGTTTTCAGCTGAAAGATGAAATAGAAAGATTAGTTAGACAAGGGTACTTTAAGGACTATGTTAAGGAACCCCAGAAATTTGAGAAGGAAAGAGAATCCAGAGAAACACGAAGAGAGAGGTCGAGGAGCAGACCCCATAGCAGAGAGAGGTTTAGGCATAGAGAAGGTAGAAGGGATGATAGACCAGATGAGGTCGCACGTAATAATGCTCCTGTGAAAGGGGTCATTCACACGATCGCGGGCGGACCTACAGGTGGTGACTCGGCGAGGTCAAGAAAGAGGTATGCCCAATATGGGAGCGCAAAAAAAAGAGAACTGGTATTAAGTGTGGAGCAAAATGAAGAAATTACGTTTAGTAAGAAAGATATGGTAGCGGAGGCAGGGTCGCAGAACGACCCCATGGTTATAAAAATGGATATCGCCAACTACTCGGTGCACAAGGTGCTGATTGATAATGGCAGTTCGGTAGACATTGTGTTTATGGAAGTATTGAGGAAAATGGGACTTGATGCTACCCGACTACAACCAGTACAGACCCCCTTAGTAGGATTTGGGGGTAGTGAAGTCACACCATTGGGAACCATCGATCTCCCCGCCTCGTTAGGTGACGAATCGAGGAGAAAAACTCTAATGATAAAACTTTTGGTCGTTGATACTCCATTTGCATATAACGTGATTTTGGGGAGACCCAGTTTAAACTTATTTCAGGCTATTGCATCCACGTACCATTTAAAGATGAAATTTCCAACTCCCGGTGGATTAAGCGAGGTGTACTGCGACCAGCGCGAGGCGAGGAGATGTTATAACCTCTCTTTAAAAAAGAAAGAAGGAGATGACATGAAAGCCAAACGGAGAATAGGGGACGACCACCCTGAAGAAGTCATGGATACCTTGAAAAAATCAAAGCCCGAATGGATATAACCAATGGAAGAGCACAAAGTGATAGAGTTGATTCCAGGGGAGCCCAACAGGACCACGAGGATTGGGTCGCGAATGAACTCAACCTTAGAAACATTGATGATCGCATTTTTAAGGGAAAATTCTGACATGTTCGCATGGAGCCCGTCGGACTTTAAGGGAATAGATCCAGAAGTCATCGTGCATAGGCTCAATGTAGACCCGCAGATGCGACCTGTGAAACAAAAGAAACGATCGTTCGGCATAAAAAGAAACAAAATCATTGAGGAAGAGGTAAACAAACTTCTTGAGGCAGGATATGTAACAGAGGTCCAGTACATGGAATGGTTATCAAACGTGGTTATAGTGCCCAAGGCATCAGGCAAATGGCGAATGTGTACAGATTTTACAGACTTGAACAAAGCATGTCCAAAGGACCCGTACCCGCTACCTAGAATAGACCTGTTGGTGGATTCGACCGCAGGGTGCGCATTGTTCAGTATGATGGATGCATACCAAGGATACCACCAGATCTTCATGGCGGAGGAAGATAGAGATAAGACATCATTCATTACTGAAAATGGCATTTATTGTTATAATGTAATGCCTTTTGGATTAAAAAATGCAGGTGCCACTTACCAGAGGTTGGTGAACCGGATGTTCAAGGAGCTGATCGGCCATTCTATGGAAGTGTACGTGGATGACATGTTGGTAAAAAGTAGAGAGGAGAAGCGTCACCTCGATCACCTGAGAAAGGCATTCGAGGTGATGAGAACATATGGCATGAAATTAAATCCGTCTAAATGCACATTTGGAGTTCGAGGCGGAAAATTTTTAGGATACATGGTGAGTGAGAAAGGGATCGAAGCAAATCCAGAAAAAATAGAGGCAATACTGGGTCTGAGCTCGCCAAAAACGGTCAAAGATGTATAGAAGTTAGCTGGAAGGATCGCATCTCTTAGTCGCTTTATATCTCGATCAGCAGACCGTAACTTGCTGTTTTTCAAAACGCTACGGAAAGTGAAGGATTTCAGTTGGAACGAAGAATGCGAACAAGCACTGGCTGACCTAAAACATTACCCGACAAACCCACCCCTACTAGAAAATCCTAAGATTGGTGAAGTATTGTACCTATACTTAGCTGTGTCCGACGATGCATTATGTTTTGTGTTGGTAAAGGAGGAAACAGGGTCGCAAAATCCAGTATACTACATGAGCAGAATGCTTCAAGGGGCAGAGAAAAGGTAAATCCAGATCGAAAAGTTGGCACTGGCTTTGGTTACTACAGCTCGAAAATTGCGACCATATTTTCAATCTCACAAGGTCATAGTGTTGACAAAATACCCCTTGAAACAAATCATGTCTAGACCAGATGCATCAGGTCGCTTGATCAAGTGGGCGGTCGAGTTAGGCGAATTTGATATCGAGTACCAGGCAAGAACTTCCATTAGTGCCCACGTTTTTGCTGATTTCATCGTCGAGCTCGCATGTGACCAGGAAATGAAAGACCAAGAAGGCTGGTTGCTGCCTGTTGATGGCTCATCAAACGCGAACAACGGAGGAGCAGGGATTTTGTTACAGGGACCCGGAGGAGTGGAAATTGAGATCACAACAAAGTTAGCGTTCCCCACCACTAACAACGAGGCAGAGTACGAAGCATTGATCCTGGGTCTAAAAATAGCAAGTCAAGCTGGGGTGAAAAAATTAGACGTATGTACCGATTCTCAATTGGTAGCAATGCAGATCGATGGAACATATGAGACGCGAGAGTGGTCGATGACCCAGTACCTGAGAAAGGTGAAGGAGATGATGCAATATTTCGACAAGTGCTCGGTTCAACAAATTCCAAGGGAAGAAAATGAGCGAGCGGATGCATTGTCTGAGTTCGGGGCTATGATGGCAGGTATAAAGGATCGCAGCATTTCAGTAATGATCAAGGAGGTGCCGGAAGTTGATGAGCTAACCATGGAAGTGCAAGCGATCGAAGAAGAGAGTTCCTGGAAAACAGAGACAGTCAGATACCTACGTGAGGGGGTCGTACCCAGCGATCCCATTGAGGCAAGAAAGATGAGATTTAGAGCAAACAGGTTCACGATGGTAGGAGATGAATTGTACAAAAGGACGATCGAAGGACCACTGTTAAAATGTCTCCACCCAGAAAAAGCCCATTATGTGTTAAGAGAGATCCACGAGGGAAGTTGCGGCAATCACTCAGGGGGTAGGTCGCTCGCACAGAAGGTCACACGGTAGTAAAAAGAAGAGATCGCGCCTATGCCACAAGCAAACCAGGCCGAACGAGCGTTTGACCTCACCATAATCGTAAAAAGAAGAGATCGCGCCTATGCCAAGATCTTGCATAACAAAAACATGATGATGAGGAGTTATAACCAAAGGGTCAGACCAAGGCAATTCCAGGTGGGAGATCTGGTTTTTAAAAAGGTCGAAGTGTCAAAGCATGTGGGGAAGCTAGACCCAAGCTGGGAAGGACCTTACAAGGTCGTCGAAATCAAAAAACATGGAACATACAGGCTTCAAAGCATGGATGGCAAAGACTTTCCAAGACCGTGGAATGTGCACAACTTGAAAAAGTTCTACGCATAATGAGGACCTGGATCGGCCTGTGAAAGGCCTGGAATTTTTCTTATCAAAAGGCGGCAGGACACAAATGTGCGACCGGTGGAAGAACAACGATCTGTGAAAGATTACTGATCTGTGAAAGATCACTCAGTGTACGATCTGTGAGAGATCTATTTCCTTTTTGTTCGATCGCCAAAACTTGTAACAATCTCAAAAAGATGACCATGTACTTAGACGCTGTTTAGCCTTTTCAATACAAAGCCTGTGAAAGGCCATCTCTTCTCGTGAAAAGTTACAAGGCATAAAATACGACCCGAAAAAGGTCATGAAATCGATCAAAAATTTCAACTAAAACGCGCGACCTGAAAAAGGTCCCATAAAGCAAAGCACACGCAACCTGAAAAAGGTCACCGACTTCAGGTCAAAAATTTTAACGAAAGCACGCAACCTGAAAAGGGTCACGAAATTGATCAAAAATCCAATCGAAAACATGCAACTTGAAAAGGACGCATAAAGCAAAGCGCGCGCGACTTGAGAAAGGTGATGTAAGCGACCTCAAAATGCTTGATCAAAAATACAAGTAAAACATGCGACATGTAAAGTATAAATGCGCTCGCATAAATGCGATTGAAACAAGACAAAAATCTGTGACATTTCATAAACGACAAGCAGGATCAATTACAAAGTATTGGTAGTCGCCAAGTCACCCGACAAAAGGGGGTATATAATACAGGCGACCAGGCGACACCATAAAATAAGAGCATTTACATCCAGCATATACATCCAAAAGAAAACGAGCACGACTAAATCTAGGGAACATAACCTATTTCATCGATCAAGCTCGCGAACTCATCCTCTCCGCTAGGATCAGAAGCAGCCTCAGGAGGATAGGGTTGAAGCTGACCATCTAAAGAGGAGTCAAGACGGGATTGGTCGAATCCCTCGACAAAGCCCTGAAGGTACACGGCCTGGGCAATACACTTGTCAAACCCATCATTAAGAAATTGGGCAGATTGAACATCGACCGCCGTTTTGAAGACGGGAGATTTAAGGAAATCTTGTTCACCCTGAAGACGAGCATTGGCAAGGGATTGCTTATAGTCGTCTGATTGAAGAAAAGCCTCTCGACCCTCGATGACACCCTCAGTTTTCCCAACAAGGCGACTGGCTAAAAAGCTGTCGGTGCGTCCCTGCTCTAAGGCAGCAGCAGCTTGTTGTTTGCTCTCCTCAATGGTCGCGGATAGCTGGCTTCCTAGGGCAGCAACCTGGGCATCTGTAGCAGCCTTGGCCTCAAGAGCCTCCTTCTCAACAACTTTGGCACGCTCCAGGCTCTGTTCGAGTTCGCGTATCTTCGTCTCAACATCCGCTTTATCATTCCGGAACATCAAACACTTTAAGGCCAAATTATGGCCAAAAGCTGAAGCCTGAAATTTGCAAGAGGTAAGACAAGACCCAGAAAAACACAACTGAACACAAGAAAACTTGAAGGTTACCTGCATCAGAACATGAGCAAGATGCTCCTCGACTCGCGTATGAACAGTTTGGGCCAACAAAATCTGACCGCGGTCGAGGCAGCATGCCTTATACAGCTCGAAGGAGTCTTGCCCTACCAATGTACGCAGCACGGAGCTGCGAGCAGAAATGGCCCAATCTGGATTCAGCTTTTCCCCATCCATTTCTCCGACCCGGCTGCTCGAAGTTTTGAAATCTTCCCGAGCTTGCTTCCACCAAGTAACCTGCTCCTGGAACTGCTTGGTGTTCTCCTCTTCTTCAGCCGCGTCCTTGGTTGCACGCCTTTTGGCTTGTTTGCTCGATCACTTGCTGGATTTGCTGGAACTCTTCTCCTTGCCCCGACGCTTATCCTTGCTCTTGCGTTTCTTTGATTTGCTGGGCTCGCCCTCGAACCGGGCAACTTCACCACTCGCATCTTTGGATCCGCTAGAAGCAATCTCGATAGCTCGACGACCACCCGGGGTGACGATGGCGGAGGGTTCCACACGTACCTCGACCCCGACTTCAGTCTCTATCGGGTTAGGTAAAGCGGACTGTTCACTTGGAGGATCAGCTTCGGGAGATGCAACCTCGACGATCGCTTGAGGAGCGACAGCAACCGCTGGGGATCCCCTTCTTAGCAGGTTGCGAGCAATCTCAGCAAGGCGAGCATTCATCACTGCTTCCTTTGAAAAAGAAAAGTTATTCGGATCACAAAGACAGAAAAGTTGCATGACAACAGAAATGATAAGAGTTCTTAAATCACCTAAAGAGCCTTGCACTCGCAGGGGTGCTGGAGAGAGGCCAGCTAGCTTCAAGACTTCCTCTGATAGAAGTTTTTTTCGAATCATAAGTCTCGGAAGTTATAGCATTTATCTGGTCACCCCCCAATCCCCTATCTTGAGGCTCGGGTTCAGGTTTAGTGAGGCGCCAGTCGCATCGAAAAGGCCAAGTTTGACCAGGAGGTGGTCGAATGAAAATAAAACGCTCTTTCCAAGGACCCACGTTTGATCGAAGTTTATCTAGGTAGTTACATTCAGGTCGAGCGGAGAGGTAATAGAAACCCCGCTCGCTGGATCGAGCAGAAACGGAAAAGGAATACAGCGACCAAAGATTATCAAAGCTGGGCTCGAAATTATGGTATCGCATCATGATGACAAAAATGATTATGATACTTATGGTATCAGGAGATAATTGCATAGGACATATATCTAAATGGGTGAGAATATTAGCTATGGATGGTGCTAAAGGGAAGCGAAGACCGGCATCAAATGAACAAGTGAGATCGGACAGAAACTTTGAGGAGGAAGATGCATGCGATCAAATGATCGAGGGACTAACACCTCATAGTCGTGGGGTATATAGTACTTATCCTTAATTTTATGAATGGGTTGTTTTACTGAACTTATTATGTTGGCCCAAGGATTGGCGGCCATCATAGCCATATAACCCTCAAGTGTGGGTACCTTATCAGAATCGACACGATCGAGAGATGGGACCACATTATTGTCAGGAGAAGGTACATTCACATTAAAGTTTCGATTATTTGAAGGGACGGTCGAGGTCACGGCTCGAGGAGGTGAAGAAGAAAAATAAGAAGGGCCAGCCTCAGTAAGGGCGACCGTGTTTGGAATTTGCGAGGGGGAAGTAGCTTCATTGACCACCTCCTTCGAATGAGGGGAGGTCGCTGTCGAACCCGAAGAGGAGGACCCTGAACCCGAACCCGATCGAGAATCAGATTCAGATCCAGAGCTACTCCTCGACCCTGACCTCGATCTCGACTCAGATGAACTAGTACGGGAAGACATGGTAATAAGTAAAAGAGGGTTGGTCGCAGAGTACCTTAAGGATCGGCAACCAGAGAGCGTCTATGTATGCGAGGTCGAAAAACACCAGGCCAGAGAAGTTTATGCATTGGGTCAAATGGACCCCCTATATATAGGCGGTCAACATCGTAAAGCGTGCCCACTCTGAAGGGACGCAATGCCGACACGTGGAGGGATCCGACGGTTCTAGTAAAGAGGCATCCAGAGACGCGACTTTTCGACTTCTTCTAGCATATTTAACTTACACTAAAAGAAGTGGGGGACTAATGATGTGGGTACAACCCAATAAAATGGTCGAAAGACTAAAAACACCCCAAAAAGCGGGCCCCAAGCTGTAAAAGAGCACCAGGCCCGCGCACCCAGTTTATGCTAAGGACCAGGTGTTCAAATATGGACCTTTGATGCTAAAACTTGTCAGACTAAAGTGATGAGGCCACATGGACCATGGAGGTACGAACATTTAGTGTTATAAATAAGCCTGACCCACCACATTTAAGGTAAGTCATTCTAGATATATTCGACCAGTGCAATTCACCAAATTATCGACCGTCCATCTCGACCAAATTCTGACTTAAGCATCGGAGTGTCTACACCGGGAACCCTCCCGGCTAGTCTCACGTGCTTGTTTCTTCTCAGGTTTATTGTCCGAAAGCTGACCAGATCGAGTTCAAGTGTACCCTAAGCAGGTCCTAGGTGATTGAGCAGCGACCTGGATCAGATATTAACATTGATTAATGGCGGCAGTGACATCTTCATCGCCGATTGGATTCAAGGAGATTTATGGCCTCTCGTGTTCATCGTCTTCTCAGCTGAGTGGGCGGAACAGATCACAGTGTAAACCCGCCTTATGTTCTTCCAAATCAGAGCTGTTTGGGGTTGCATGTGTGTGAACCTGCAATGGAGCAGTGCGGAGGCAATGGGAGCGGAGGATTGCGCTCGTCTGTCCCTGTGGTTTCTCTTTAAGCTGTTTCGGATTCCAGCTCTTCCCAGACATGTCTCGATCCCGATACCAACACTGTAAATTCTCATATTCTCTCTCTCTCTCTCTCTATATATATATATATACTAGCCGACTTGACACATCGTTCCTACGTGCATATAATAAATAATTTTTTACACATTAAAATATACTATAAGTAAGCACATCACATTTAAAAAAAAAAAGAAAAAAGAAAGAGAAAAACTAAATTATCAATTAATATAAAATTTGAAAAGTTGAATAAAATAGTTATTATATCAGTTGAGGGTTATTTTTGCATTATAATAAAATGGAACCACCATTTGTGAGTGAAAAATAGATTCCTTTTATATTATAGTATAGATTATAGATTATAAATAGTATAGATAACACCTCTTCTCTTTATAATGGTATAGAAACGTAAGAATATTTTTGGTAATTTTAAAATTTGGTGTTGCGGTGTTAGTAACCACCATTTATTAGTGAGAACAGGGTTTGCTTTATATGACAGTGTATATATATATGTGTGTGATCCAGGTAGCAGATAGCGATCTTTGGTAACGTCTGAGTTAGTGATCTCCACCTGTCACTTAGAAAGTAGGGGTACCTGAGAAGAGATCAAACGTGAGACTAGTCGGGATCGTCCCCGGCTAAGACCTTGCGATGCTTAAGTCAGCTCAAGCTCGAGATGGCTAAAATTCGATCTAAGTGGAATAATAGGTCAAATGCTATCAATAAATCTTCCCATTAATGTGGTGGAAAAGGAGTATTTATAGGGCCAAGTGCATGTACTTGCCTGGTCCACGTGGCGTCATCTCAAGGCTTTAACTGTCAGGAGACCAAGGGTCCAGATCTCGGGTCTTCTTAAGCGGGTTCTCCCACGACCCGACTGTTCTGTACGCAGGTCATTAGGCCCATACGCAATTTTGACCTGTTTTTTAGGGTATTTATGTTTTTTCATCATATATGGAGTATATCCCTATCATTAGTCCACCACTTCTTCTAGTGTAATTTTTTACACTAGGAGAAGTTGAAAACTAAGCTCGTTAGACGCCTTTTTTGTTTGATTCAGCCCCCTCCATCCAAGTTATCGCGTGTCATCATCCAAGCTGTCGCGTGTCATCATCCAAGCCCTTCATTATTGGCACACACTTCTAGGTCAGCTTCTTTGTATAAATATGGGTGATGTCCTAAAGCCTCCATTATTTAAATTGCTCTCAACGACCATCCCTTGGCCGCTCTTCCGCGTGCGATCCTCTCACTTATTCCCACCGACTTCCTAGCAGGTACGCTCGCGACCTCACCTCTTAAATTCTGCCGTCTTTCTGTTTAATTTTGCAATCTTCCTCTTTCTTTATGTCATCTTTTGAGTTAAGCTCTAAATCGAGCTCTGCCGCCTCCTCCTACTTGGGTCGACGGCGACCTAGCCTTACTTAGGCACGGGGCCACGTCGTCCTGCCGCAATCTTGCACGCGGGGTCGCGACCCGCGGCCGCGACCTTGGGTGTTCCCCTCTTGGGTTGTAGTTCCTCCTCTGCCGGGGTCGCGATCGTGACTGTAGGTCCGTCCTTAGATGCGTCTGATTGAGATTCCCACCATCTCTAAGTATCTAGACATGATGGAAAAGAGTCATTGGGCTGGTATTGTAAGCAACATAAAAATTTCTATTCATAAACTGAAGGAAAAATATTTTATCCTGCATGATTATGAGTTCCTTTGATAGAATGCATTGCTCGCCTCAAGATTTTTGTCCCTTTTCGACTGTACATTTAGATGTAGGCCTTCAGTTTCCCTTGTCTTGTCCGGTAGAACATATCCTTTGTGGTTTAGACGTTTGTCCCATGCAATTATCTCCCAACTCCATTCGTCACATACTTCTTTTGGTTATAATAAAGCGTCACCATCGCCTTAGCCCTAACTTTGACAACTTTTGGTCGTTATATTCTATCACCACCTCCACTAGGTCTGCTGATCGCGAGTTTTTCTATCTTTCTACTCGTAGGGAATGCAAATATTTAGATAAGTTAAAATTGAACGTAGGTCCCTGGCGGGATAGGTTTTTCTTTATTCATCCACCTTCTGGCCAAAATTATTCTTTTTGATGTGATTGGCGCGTTTTGAAACCCGTTCCTCAGACCGTGGAGGGGGTTGGAAGGTGATCAAATAAGAGAGCCTATTTCTTACATATATGATCCAAAAGAACTTTTGGTAGAGAAGGTCTTGAAGCTTGTCGGGCTCTCTCCTGCACCCCTTCGTGTTAGGCGTTCAACAGGTGATTGACTCTCGTTTATGCTTGGGTTAATTGTACTATTCTCTCGTTCACTTTCTTATTTTGATTGCTGTCGTGTTTCAGATTCGGCGGCCATGAATGCTCGAATTGCCCAGCTTTCAGGAGCCTTGCGTGGTGGTTTGTCTTCAGCGAACGTGAGTCGTTCCGAGGCTGACATTTCAGCTCCTCATGTTCCATCTCAGCCTCTGAGTTCAAGTCCCCCAGTGGTCGTCGGTGACGGTGCTCCCGTGGTCGCTGCTCCCCTGGCTGAAGGTATCTCCATTATGTGCTTAGTATTTTGAACTTTCATAGCTGATCTTGATTGCCCCTAATTTTTTACTTACAGGTGCTGGGGTCGCCGTTAGCACTAATGCGGTCGTTGCCGAAGCTGCTGCGAAGGCTGGCCTATCTAAGAAATGCAAGTGCAAGCACAAGAAACATCGTAGCAAGGGCTCGAGCAAGTCAAGCAGGCGTAGTCAGTCGTGATCCCAGCGTCGTGCCGCTAAAGATGCAGCTGACGAGAAAGAAAACACCCAACACTTGAAAGAGATGGTCGTTTGGTGGAAGCAAGCTCGTGAAGAGTTGAGGGCTCCAAGTAGCAGGACTGCTGAGATGGTGGGAGATAAGTTGGATCCCGACTGGGCCATATCTGCTCGGAGTTCCGTGTTGCGTTCTTTGGTGGGTCAAGACTCTTGGGAGCTATACAAGGCATGCCTCCTTGAATGCGACCAAGTACTTCTTGCCCAGACTGCCCACACCCGAGTGGAGGAGCATATCGCCTACGTGCTCACTCAAGTATGTCGTGTATTGTCTCTATTACATTTATCTCTGGGCTTTCTTATGCTTTGATTTTGCAGGTGATGGCCTTCAGTCATGATCTCTCCTTAAAGTGTTCCATGTTCCGCCACCAAAAGGGCGTTGCTGAATCGAGGGTTACTGACCTTCAAAAGGAGATTTCGGAAGCTAAGCAGAAAGTGCAGGAGTTGTTTGATGCTAAGGCTGCCCTTGAGGTTGAGAACGCTAACTTAATAGCACAGCTCCATTGTATTAACGAGGTGGCAGAAAATCTATAGCAGATGCTTACGAGCATGGGCGGATCGATGGTTTTTCCGCAGGGGAGGTCGGGGGTCGCGCCCTAGGTGTCACTGAAGGACGCAAGGTCTTTCTTTGTTCCGATGAGTGCAAGAAGATGACAGCTACATATCGTCTCAAAGGGGCTCAAGACTTTCTCAAGACGCCCACCTTCAGGTTGGCTGTTGACATCCAGTCTGCTCGTTTCCTGAACGAGGGTTGGACAAGTGCGTGTCTCAAGTGGATCACCTCAAGGGCTTCGTGAATGAGTTTGATCGCACTCATCTCGGCCCTTCCCTGGATGTTACCCTCCAGCTTTACCCCGAGGAAGCTACGCCATCAACCATAGTGGCGGATGAGTTCGAGGCAGTTGCCGCTGAAGTAGGGTGCCCCATTCCACTTTAGCAACCTCATGACTCAGAACATTTTGTAAGGATAGACTTTTGTCGAGGTATACTTTTGTTGATAGAATTTCTAGTGAGCTCGCTTAGTTATCACCCCTTTTAGTACATTTTGTAGGGAGATGGTTCCTCGATCTTATTCATGTAATTACTGTTAAGACAGATCTTGTTGACTCTGGGTGATTAGACGTTGTAAGCTGAAACACCTTAATAGTTATTGTCGCATCCTGTACCTCGTAATGTTCTACGATCTTTTACAGATCGCTTTATTAATGATACTTGGTTTCTTGCCTCATGTGACATTCTCGTTTTGAACAAATTTTATTATCTGTTGTGGGTGTTTTTCATATCACTTGCGACGACTTTTTCAGATCGTTTTTGAGGTGATCTTTTTCAGATCACTTGAGACGATCTTTTTCAAATCGTTTTGAGGTGATCTTTTTCATATCACTTTGAGGTGATCTTTTCCAGATCACTTGAGACGATCTTTTTCAAATCGTTTTGAGGTGATCTTTTTTAAATCACTTGAGACGATCATTTTCAGATCGTTTGGAGGTGATCTTTTCCAGATCACTTGAAGATCTCACGTAACACAAGAGGTAAAAGTTGCATGCATGAAATTAAATAACTCGATTGTGTTAAATGATCACGAAATTAAATAGCCTGATTGCATTAAACGATCTTTCTCAGATCTTTACATTGGGCGACCTTTCTACAATTGAACTACACGCAAAAGGGATCTTTTTCAGATCCTACTATTCTAGATCTTTCACAAACCTATTTTTTGATCGTGTGTCACCCCACAGCATCTTGGGGTTTGGCACAAAAGTAAAGTCTTGTTCAGATTGATTGCCTTCTGGTCGCACATTCTTCCTCCCGCGTCTCGAAACTTGGCACAAAAAGTGTCTTATTCAGACCATCTACTGCTTGGTCCCGTGCCCCACTCCATGCGTAAATTTTTTTCAAGTTATGGAGATTCCTTGGTCGCGAGAGGTCTTTTCCTTCCAGATGCTGCAACTTGTACGTTCCTTTCTTCTTTACTTTGACCACCTTGTACGGCCCTTCCCAGCTTGGGTCTAGCTTCCCATCATGCTTAGATACTTCAACTTTCTTCAGGACCAGATCACCTACTTGGAAGTTTCTTGGCTTCACTCTGTGGTTGTAACTTCTCATCATTAAGTTTCTGTGGTGCAAGATCCTCGCGTAAGCATGGTCGTGTTTCTCCTCGACGGTGGTGAGGTCAAAAGCTCTCGCTCCTTAATTTTCTTGAAGGTCATATTGTGCGACCTTAGCTGTCTCTTCACCAATCTATGTGGGTATTATTTCCTCAGTTCCATAAACCAAACAAAAAGGTGTCTCACCTGTTGATGATCGTGGAGTTGTACGGTATGCCCACAACACTCCTGGAAATTCCTCGACCCACGACCCCTTGGCACTTTCCAGCCTTGTCTTTAAATGTTGGAGCAGTATACGGTTGGTGACCTCAGTTTGTCCACTTGCTTGTGGGTTTCCTGTTGCAGTGAAGTTTTGTTGTATCTTAAGCTCTTTGCGCCATAGCACAATCCCCTTTCCTTGAAATTGCATCCCATTGTCGGAGATCAAGACGCGTGGTATGCCAAACCTGCAAATTATATTTTTCCAAATGAAATTTATCACCTATTCTTCAGAGATTTTTGCCAAGGCTTCCACCTCCACCCACTTGGAGAAATACTCCATAGCTACAATAACGAATTTTTTCTGAGCCGGTGCCGGTGGGAAAGGTCCTAATGTCAATTCCCCATTTGTCAAAAGGGCATGTGATTTTGATAGGTTCCATTGGGGTCGCTGGTGTATGTATCAGGGTCGCATACTTTTGACAACTTTCGCATCTCTTAGTGAACCCCATCGCGTCCCTTACCAGAGTCGGCCAAAAATATCCTTGGCGAGTTACCTTTTGCGCCAGTGACCTACCACCCGAGTGGTTTGCACATTTCCCTTCATGAATTTCCCTTAATATGTATTGTGCTTTCTCCGGTGTAAGACACTTTAACAAAGGTCCCTCAATTGATCGCTTGTATAGCTCACCTGCTAACACCGTGAATCTGTTTGCTTTGAACCTTAGTCGTTTTGCTTCAGTTGGGTCGCTGGGGACGATCCCTTCCTCCAAGTATTTCATGATGTCAGTTTTCCATGATCACTCAGTCTCTTTGCTTTGTACTTCGAAGGTGGGTTCATCCACTGCTGCCATCTCTTTGATTACTACCGTAATTTTTTGATTTTTCACACCAGCGACCAAAGCTCCAAATTTCGACAAGGCATCAGCTCTTTCGTTTTCCTCTCTTGGTATTTGTTGGATCGTGCACTTATTATTTTTTTTCATCATTTCTCTTACCTTTTTCAGGTACTGGGTCATGGACCATTCACGCGTTTCATACCACCGTTCTATTTGCATGGCCACCAACTGCGAATCGGTATAAACGTCTAACTTCTTTACTCCAACTCTATGTGCCATTTCCAATCCCAAGATCAGAGCTTCATGCTCGGCCTCGTTGTTGGTCGGTGGGAATGCAAGCTTGGCTACGACCTCGATCTCAACATCCTCTAGACCTTGCAACAAAACACCGGCTCCTCCATTGTTTGAGTTATATGATCGATCTACACGCAAGAGCCATCCAGCTTAAACCTCCTGTATCTGTTCACCTGCGAGCTCCATAATAAAATCAGTGAAAACATGGGCTTCAATAGAGGTTCTTGCCTGATATTCAACATCGAACTCTCCCAATTCAACCACCAACTTGATTAAACGACCCGATGCATCCGGTTTTGACATGATTTACTTCAGTGGGTGATTGGTTAGGACGACCACTTTGTGCAACTGAAAGTTCGATTGCAGCTTTCTGGCCGTGGTGACTAACGCCAACGCAAGCTTTTCAATTTGAATGTATCATTTCTTGGCTCCTTGCAACATTCTGCTCACGTAATAGACGGGGCTTTGCGACCCCGACTCCTCCGTCCCCAGCACCGCGCTCACGACATCTTCTGATACTGCTAAGTACGAGTACAATGGTTCACCAATCCTCAGGTTTGCTAGTAGTGGTGGGTTTGTCAAGTAACACTTCAAGCTTTGTAAATCCTATTCGCACTCCTTCGTCCATCTAAAGTCCTTCACTTTCCTTAGTGTTTTGAAAAATGACAAATTCCTATCTGCTAATCGTGAGATGAAACGATTGAGAGATGCGACCTTCCCTGCTAACTTTTGTACTTCCTTCACTGTCTTTGGGGAACTCAGTCCCATGATCGCTTCAATTTTTTTCGGAATTGCTTCTATCCCATTTCACTCACCATTTTATCCCAAGAACTTTGCCACCTCTCACCCCGAAAGTACATTTCGACGGGTTGAGTTTCATTTCATACGTTCTCATTACTTCGAATGCCTTCTTGAGGTGAATGGGATGCTCATCCTCCTTCTTTCTTTTGACCAACATGTCGTCTATATAAACCTCCATGGTCTTGCCTATAAGTTCCTTGAATATTCTGTTCACCAGCCTTTGGTAGGTAGCGCCTGAATTTTTTTAAGCCAAACGGCATTACATTATAGCAATAAATACCATTTTCAATTACAAAAGACGTCTTATCTCTATCTTCCTCTGCCATGAAGATCTGATGATATCCCTATAGGTGTCCATCATACTAAACAACGCGCATCCTGCAGCGGAATCCACCAATAAGTCGATCCAAGGTTGCGGGTAGGGGTCCTTCGAGCATGCATTGTTTAGATCCGTAAAATCTGTGCACATTCGCCATTTTCTAGATGCCTTTGGGACAATCACCACGTTTGATAGCCATTCAGTGTATTGCACCTCTGTTACGTACTCGACTTCTAAATAATTTGTTCACCTCGACCTCGATGATCTTATTTCGCTCGACCCCAGACGTCCTCTCCTTCTGCTTGACTGGTTTAACATTTGGATCAACGTTAAGTTTGTGAACTATAACTTCTGCGTCAATACCTTTGAAGTTTGATGGGCTCCATGCAAACATGTCAGTGTTCTCCCTGAGAAACTCAATCACCATTGTCGTCAAACTCGAGCTCCTACGCAACCCGATTCTGGTCATTTTACTTGCTTCCCCCTGTACAAGTGTTAGAATAGGTGACCATGTAAGCCAATTTTGGCAGGAATATGTAACCTATGTCTAGACAATTCTTTGGTATTTGATAAAACATTTATGAATAAAGAAGTGAAAATTCATATGGCAATACTTTGTTTACGTTCACTTATCTGCATTTACATTTCTGTTCACTACGCAAACAAAGCCCACGGACTGAGAAACGATTTCGGGGACTGGGACTACGCTTGGAGGTAGGTCCATGAAATCAGTCTTACCGAATCAGTCCGGAAATCTCCAAGTCAAGGAATCCCGAAAATGGGTACCGGGATTCCCTTTGAGACTTGCACTAAGCATCTGCTGTCGTATTTCATCGACGGTTGACGAAGGTCGTCTAAGCAGTGTTAGTGGGTCAGCATGCTAGGAAGCAGCTGATTGAGGTGACTCGCGGGAACCGTCTTACGGAGGACCTTGAGTATGATCAGCAAGGTATGACGTGTATTCCCGGTTCCAACGGTACAGGCCAAGTCCTTTGACTTGAGGAACTGCTGAGTTTACCTGTGCATCAGGTCTGTATCTTAGATATGGTGAGAGATTGCCAAAATACTCTTGAGTAGTCATAAGTCATGTCTAGTGCAGCTCAGGTGCACAAAGTGACAGTAGTTTCCAAGAAAGGATCTGTCTCCTGTCAAAAGGCATTGGCAGTTGAGTCTCATGTATGCTCTGTGTCTTGTCTCTAAAAACTGTGGCCACAGTAACTGAACAGAAGGGAAAGGTTTCCCTTGCGGCGTTTAGTAAGGCCAGACCGACACTTAGGTCCAAAATGGGTACCTGCATTTTCCGTGCCCTAGGCCCTAAGTGATGAGACCGTAGATAGAAGGACAAGTGTACTGTTAGAGCCTAAATGTTCATCCCCGAATATTTCACCTAGTCTCTAGTGCCATGGACCGTTGCTAGATGGCCACCCATGGTAACGGACGGATTCTAGGAATCCGACCAAGTCTAGCTGAATGGTGAACCTAAAGAGTCCCACACTATCCACACACACACTTAGTATTTAATTTGGAATTAAATATTGGAGTAAAGGAATGATTAAATTAGATTTAATCGGGTCCTATATTTTCTTGGAGAAATTAATTCCTTCTATTTGATAAAGGGAATTAAATTAATAAATAGGATTTATTAAAGGGTTGATTTAATGGGCTTAGAATAAATAATAATATTTATTTATTATATTATATTTATTCTTTTAGCCTTTTGGAATATTTAATGGGATTTAAATATTCCATTAAATTAAAATCAACGGTTGAGATGGAAAGGGGAGATGGAAGGCTAGGATTCGTTTGACTAGGTCAAACACTAGTTTGACTAGGACTTTGACTAGGTCAAAATCCTAGTCAAATTAGAGTTCTTAGAGTTGGAGTTTAAAGAGGATTAAACTCCTCCTCTATATAAACCTCTAGCTTCCAACAATTGAAGGATGATGATTCTTGAAAACACACAACACACACTCTCCCCTTCTCCTCTCGTCCGCCCTCTCTCTTTCTCCAACAAGAAAATATTTTTCTTAGTTCTTTTGTTCTTGGAACATTAGAACTTAGATGAATCAATACCGTTAATTGATAACGTGTTGTTGATTCATCCACTCCAAAAATAATACACTTGTTCGTTGCTAGCACGACGTGCAAGATACGTGGGTGGATCGTGTGTCACGATTTGGAGGGTCTCAAGAACGAGATCTCGGTGCAAAACGGGGAACAACGCGAGTAGCCGTTGAAGACGAAAACGACAACGGGTAGGTCTCGTTTTACTTTTTCGTCCCTCTTTAATTTTCAACTCTATGGCCTCCATGATTTCTTTACATGCTTTATAATCATTAGATACACCGAACGCCCGAGAACCTCAAGGGCACACCCCTTGAGCGTGTTCTTCTAATTTAAAAGCATGCTTTAATTTTTGTATGTTTATTTTTATCGTGCTTCCGCATTCGCGCAATTCCCGGGACGATCCACCGATTCTTTCAGTGGTATCAGAGCCCGGTTCGATGTATAGGCCTAGGGTTAATGTGCGTTCTAAGCATGAAACGTGATATTGGCATGTTTTATATTAAATCTTGATTTTTCTTGATTTTTAACCATGTCGGTTTTATTGCTTTTAATTCGTGTGAATTTCTGAATGTTGGTATTTTTCTGTTTTTCTTGGGAAACGAGGTGGAGAATTGAACGGAAAAACGAGAAACGACGCAGCCGGCCAGCCGGGAGGGCTGGCCGCGCGCAGCCGCACGCTGCTGGCAGGGCAGACGCGCGCAGGCAAGGGAGGCCTGCGCGCGCTCGCCCAGCCGATCGCGCAGGGGCAGCGCGCAGCCAGGAAGGCTGCGCGTGCACACAGACAAGGGTATCTGCGCGCCTGCGAGTCCGCGCACGGACGGGCTTTGGGCAGCGCCGCCAGGCGCGCGCGCGCGCACGGCACGGCCGGCAGCCAGCAGGCCAGCGCGCGCGCAAGGCAAGGGAGCCTGCGCGCGCGGCGGCCTGCCGGAATGCCAGGCCGCGCAGCGCGCTGCCGCCAGGCGCGCGCGCACGCAGGCAAGGGGCCTGCGCGTGCGCGCCCGGCCAGGCAGTGCCTGCGCGCGCGCAGGGCGGCAGGCTGAGCTTGCTGCCCTGTGCGCGTGCCGGCGGGCCGCTGCCGCCGCCGCGCGGCGGCTGCAGCTGCTAGGGTTTCAAAACCCTAGCAGTGTTTTTTCTTTTATTTTTTAATTATTTTCAGTTTTAATTTTGAATTAATTCTGAAAAATCGTTTTTGGTTCAATTATGCCTATTTTTCTAAAGACATTATTTTAGGAGTAAAATAAATTGGATTTGGAATCCCGGGGTTATTTTACTTAAAATAATGAGGAAAGATTTTCCTGAAACGAGAAAATATTATTACCAATATTTGTGTTTTATTTTTCACACGTTGTGCACATATTCATTTATTATTTTGGATATTTATGATTGGAAATCATATGTGTGTTGGATGGAAATGGATGATCGCGAGCCCTAGACCGGATGTATGGTTTATTTTCTGTTGGGCCTGTGTGCCTCTTTTACTGCTTTCTCCTTCTCTCTTTCTAGTTGCCTTGGAATAATAAGACATTCTACCTCCCTCCTTATGTACTCCCCCCGGATTTTCGCTGGGGTTTCTATTTTTTAATATGTAATGAGAGTAGACTAGGAGTGAGGTTTCTATTTTGTAATTGGTGGAGAAGAAGGAAGGCCCCTTGGAGTTTTCCATGAAGTGAAGAAAGAGAAAAAGAGACCAAGGCCCATCAGCATGATGATTGGGTTACAATTAATGTAATAGTATAGGACCAACCCTAGATTGACCATAGATCCACTGCGGGCTCAGTGGGTCGCATAGGATTCGGGCTCGTGATCATCCAACAGGGGCGTGCTAGGCTTTAATTTTGCATGTGGTTATGATGATGGATGAATGGGTTGTTTATTTATCATATAACTGCTATGGATGGTTTATTTACGCATTATGGATGTATGTGTAGATGTTTATTTATTTGAGATCTCGGTCATTTACTACTCTCACATTGGTTGGACCAATGTCAAAATATTAGACCCTAGACAAAGTGGACATAAACTCTAGGAGTTTTGTCCATGCCTTCCAATCCATGGCATAGTGAGGAAGCTGCTTTGGGTCAATAGCGTGGTCTCACGAGTCGTGGCACGTTATTGTACTTAAAGGAAGCTGCACTATGTCATGAATGAAAAATGGGCTGCTGCTACCTGTCTCACGAGTCGTGGGGGGTACCAGTGAGTCTGTGGCTCGGTCGATTGGGTTGGGTCTAACGCCCAATTAACATGATTCGCTTGGAGTCCTCGGGATCATGTGAAAGGGTGAGGCAATAATCTTGGGAATCTCGTGGAACGAGAATGGTATGGAATACCTCCCACAGGATCTTTTCCATGCCAATCGTAAAAGCGGGGTATGGGAAAAATCACTGTGGATCCCAAGCCCACTTGGAAAGGATTTCCCGAAAATCACGTTTGAGAGTACCGTGTTTTCGTATAAATAGTGGGAGGATTAAATGACTAAAGTCCATGCATTTAATTATTTTATCAAACCACCGTCTTTTATTTTCTGCTGATCACGCGCTGTTTTCTAAAATGTAGATTTTAAAATGTCTAAGAACCCACTTTCCACCATTCTTGAGACAAACAAATTCAATGGGACAAACTACAACGACTGGTTGCGCAATCTCAGGATAGTCCTAGATTACGAGAACCAAGGCTACGTCATGGACGAGCCTCTCCGTAGGACCTTATCGGAAGGATCCACGCCAGAAGAACGTGAGACGTTCGAGACTTGGCATAAGGATAACCGGAAGGTCCGTAGCATCATACTTGCTTCGATGACCAATGAGATTCAGAAGCAATATGAAAGGCTAGACGATGTCCCTTCCATTATGGCTCGCCTTAAGGATTGCTATGCAGTCCCGGACCGGCATACTAGGTATGTCGCGACCAAGGCGTTCTTTGGAACTAAAATGATAGAAGGATCCTCTGTACAAGAGCACGGGGTTAAAATGCTTACCCTGGTGGAAAAACTCGAGGACCTAAAGGCAGGTCTCGATAATGAAACGTACATAGATGTGATCCTTCAGTCACTCACATCCTCCTTTGACCAATTTATCGTCAACTACAACATGAAAGCACTTGAGAAGGGCATTCATGAGTTGATCAATATGTTGGTTGCAATACGAGGCAACGACTAAGAAGTCCACGCCTTCAGTATTGTTTGGAGGTGCTTCAACTTCAAATACGAAAGGCAAGGGTGCCGGACGTTGGAAGAAGAAGAAAGGGAAGGGAAAGGCCGTCAAAGCAGCTACGAGCACTAAGAGTGTTCCCATTGCCAAAGAGGGGAAAGGCAAAGGAAAGGGAAAGGTTGTCTCCAAGCAACAGTCGAAGGCATATGACATATGTATCAACTGCCGTGAGAAAGGGCATTGGAAGAGAGAGTGCCCCAAACTCTTCTCGAACCAAGGTATATATGTGATTGAGGTTAATATGGTCACTAGTTCTGCCTCTTGGGTATTAGATACCGGCTGTGGAGCTCACATTTGCAATGACTTGCAGGTGTTGAAAAGAAGCAGAAAACTGGGTAGCGGGGACATGATCCTGAAGCTTGGGAATGGCAAGGCCATCTCGGCAGAAGCAGTAGGATCCGCCACTCTAGTGATTAGTGATAGTATTAGTATAGATTTAGAGCAAGTTTATTTTGTACCCAGTATGATTAAAAACATCATTTCCATTCCATTGTTGGACAATAATGGTTATGAGTTTAGAATCAATAAAAATTGCTTTTATTTGATGAGGTGTGGAATTGCTCATCTACTTGGTACATTGCATAACGGGCTCTATATCTTGCAACAAACGAATTTCGTTCTCAACACTCAACACAAACGAAAATTAGATAATAACGAGAATGCACGTCTGTGGCACGCTAGGCTAGGTCACATATCCCAAGATAGGATGAAAAGGTTGGTAGACTCAAAGAACCTAGAGGTTGGGGACTTGAGCGATCTACCAACTTGTGAGTCCTGTCTAAGAGGGAAAATGACCAAGAAGCCCTTTGTAGGACAAAGCAGGCTTGCCACAAGGTCTGTTGGACTTGGTCCATACAGACGTATGTGGACCACTAAGGACACAGGCCCGAGGTGGGTTCTCCTACTTCATAACCTTCACCGATGACCATTCGCGATATGGTTATGTTTACCTGATGAGATACAAGTCTGAAGCTCTTGAGAGGTTTAAAGAATTCAGACTTGAAATGGAGAACCAAACCAACTGCAAAATTAAAGTCCTTCGGTCAGACAGAGGCGGTGAGTACCTTAGTACGGAGTTTCTAGATTATCTAAAAAGAACATGGTATAATATCAGAATGGACACCTCCAGGAACACCACAGTTAAATGGTGTCTCTGAAAGGAGGAATCGAACCCTGTTGGACATGGTTCGGTCCATGATGAGTTTTACCAAATTGCCCTTATCGTTTTGGGGCTATGCACTAGAGACGGCGGCCAAATTATTGAATTTAGCGCCTACTAGTGCATTGACCCGAACGCCTATGAGATATGGCTCGGCAAGCCTGCATCCTACAACTACTTGAAAGTGTGGGGTAGCCCCGCATACGTCAAGAGGTTAGTGGGAGATAAGCTAGAATCTAGGTCTAGCTTATGCAGGTTCGTTGGATACCCTAAAGAAACTGCGGGTTATTACTTTTATGACCCCTTGGAACAAAAGGTGTTTGTTTCAAGAAATGTAGTATTCTTGCAGCAAGGCTTCCCGGAGGATATCCAACCTGATGAGCTGATCCTTGAGGAGTCAAGTGATGGAATCCAGCCATCAGAGGAGGCCGCGGAACCCTCACTTAGAGGATTCAGGATAGACAGCCGAAGGGCTGACCAACCTCGAGAAGTCCAACATGCTAGGCATGAAGGACAGCCTCAGGAACAGCCAGTCCCCGTTCCTGAACCACCGGCTCCGATACAGTAAGCGCCCACAGTCACCACTAACATTCCCGTTCTCCGTAGGTCCACTAGAGAGTCTAGACCTCCAGTGAGATATGGCTTTCTAGGAGCGATCGATCTTTTGGATAACGATCCTAAGACATATGGAGAAGCGATGTCTGACATCGACTCCGGGAAATGGCTTGAGGCCATGAAAGCCGAAATGGACTCCATGAGCGAGAACCAAGTTTGGAGTCTTGTAGATCCACCGAAAGGTGTTAAGCCAGTGGGCTGTAAGTGGGTCTACAAGCGCAAACTTGGCGTTGATGGAGAAGTCACAACCTTTAAGGCTAGGCTTGTAGCTAAGGGATACACTCAACGACCCGGGGTCGATTTTGAGGATACCTACTCGCCAGTAGCCATGGCTAAGTCCATTCGGATTCTGCTCGCCATAGTAGCATGGTATGACTATGAGATATGGCAGATGGACGTGAAAACGGCCTTCCTCAACGATTTCGTTGAAGAAGAGATCTATATGGATCAGCCGCAGGGTTTCACGGTCACTGGAGAAGAAAAGAAAGTCTGTCGTCTCCAGAAGTCCATCTATGGCCTCAAACAAGCCTCCCGAAGTTGGAACATTCGCTTTGATGAAGTAATACGGGGTTATGACTTCATCAAAAACGAATCCGACCCTTGTGTATACAAGAAGGTCAGTGGGAGCTCAATAGTGTTCCTAGTGCTTTATGTGGATGACATTCTACTCATTGGTAATGACGTTAGAATGTTAGGAAACACAAAAGCATGGTTGTCAACCCAGTTTTCCATGAAGGACTTTGGGTGAAGCCTCCTACATCCTTTGCATCCAGATTGTCAGGGACAGATCTAAAAGGATGTTAGGACTCACCCAAAACTCGTATATGGAGAAAGTCCTAAAGAGATATCGAATGGACAACTCCAAACGAGGATTCCGTCCAATGAGGCATGGGATCAAGTTATCCAAGAAACAGTCCCCACAGACTGATGAGGAACTTGAAAGGATGAAGGTCATCCCCTATGCTTCTGCTGTAGGTAGCATACAATATGCGGTCCACTGCACTAGGCCTGACATTGCATACGCTTTGAGCGTAACAAGCAGATATCAATCCTGCGCAGGAGAGGCACATTGGAATGCTGTTAAGGGCATCCTTAAGTCCCTAAGGAGGACTAAGGACATGTTCCTAGTCTATGGCAATGGAGAACTAATTCTGGAAGGCTTTAGCGACGCTAGCTTCCAGTCTGATGACGATGATGCCAAGTCTCAATCGGGTACGTATTCAAACTCAATGGAGGAGTAGTAGCTTGGAAAAGTTCCAAGCAAGCAACCATTGCTGACTCCACCACAGAGGCTGAATACATAGCAGCTTCAGAAGCTGCTAAGGAAGCGGTTTTGGATGAGAAACTACATCCAAGAGTTGGGTGTGGTGCCTAGCATCGCCGAGCCCGTTGTCATCTTCTGTGATAACAATGGAGCAATAGCGCAAGCAAAGGAACCGAGATCTCATCACCGTTCCAAACACATTCTTAGACGCTACCATCTTCTTAGAGAAATGGTAGGAAGAGGTGACGTCCAGATGGACCGAGTCAACTCGGCAGACAACACAGCAGACCCGCTGACAAAGCCTATGTCGCAGAGTGCTCATACGCAACATCTTGATAAGATGGGGATTAAGCATATGGGCAATTGGCTTTAAAGGTCAAGTGGGAGATTGTTAGAATAGGTGACCTGTTGGAATAGGTGACCAGAAAGCCAATAGGTCACGAATTAGAGGGTCTCAAAGACGGGATCTTGGTGCAAAACGGGGAACAACGCGTGTAGCCGTTGAAGACGAAAACGACAACGGGTAGGTCTCGTTTTAAATTTTCGTCCCTCTTTAATTTTCAACCCTATGGCTCCATGATTTATTTTATGTTATACGTTCATGAGATACACCGAATGCCCGGGAAAATTTCAAAGGCACACCCTTTGAAACGTGTTTTTAATTTAAAAGCATGTTTAAATTCCGTTTTAATTTTTTAATTATACCGCGCTTCCGCATTCGTGCTTTTCCCTGGGACGATCCACATAATCTTTCAGTGGTATCAGAGCCCGGTTCGGTGTATAGGCCTAGGGTTTATGTGCGTTTTAAGCATGAAACGTGAAATAGCATATTGTAATTAAATCTTGAATTTCTTGATTCTTGAAGCATGTTATTTTATTGCTTTTAATTCGTGTGAATTGCTGAATATTGATATTTTCTGTTTTTCTTGGGAATCGGGATGGGAATTAATCTGAAAAAACGAGAAAACGTCACAGCGGCCAGCCGGGAAGGCTGGCCGCGCGCAGCCGCGCGCTGCCGGCAGAGCAGACGCGCGCAGGCATGGGAAGCCTGCGCGCGCGCGGCGCTGCCGGCCGCGCAGGGGCAGCGCGCAGCCGGGTTGGCTGCGCGCGGGCGTGCGCGCATGGAAACGCCTCCAGGCGCGCGCGCGGGCAGACAGAGGTGTCTGCGCGCGCGCGCAAGGCTGGCGGGCGGAGGAGCCCGCGCGCGGACGGGCACCAGGCGCGCCGCCAGGCGCGCGCGCACGCAGACGGAGGCGTCTGCGCGCGCGCGCCCGGCAGGCACGCCCAGTGCGCGTCTGCGGCGCGCGCTCTGCGCACGACGCAGGGACGCGGCCGGTGGCCAGCAGGCCAGCGCGCGCGCACAGGCAAAGGAGCCTGCGCGCGCGTCGGCCTGCCGATGCGCCAGGCCGCGCAGACTGATGCCGGCCAGGCGCGCGCGCACACAGGCAGGGGCCTGCGCGCGCGCGCGCCCGGCAAGGCGGTGCCTGCGCGCGCGCAGAGGCGGCAGGCAGGGCCTGCTGCCCTGCGCGCCCGGCGGCCGACTGCTGCAGGCGGCGGCGGCCGGTGGCTCCTTGGCTAGGGTTTTGAAACCCTAGTGTAATTTTATTTTTTAAAATTTATTTTCAGTTTTAATTTTAAATTAATTATGAAAAATTCGTTTTTTGGGTTCAATTTTTCCTAAATTCCTAAAGACATTATTTTAGGAGTAAAATAAATGGATTTGGAATCCCGGGTTATTTTACTTAAAATAATGAGGAAAGGTTTTCCTAAAACGAAAAAATTTTACATTGCCAATATTTATATTTTATTTTCACACGTTACGCACATGTTCATTTAATTTTCATCTTGGATTGATGTGATTGGAAATCATGTGTTGTTGGAATATTATGATTATGTGATTGGATCATGTAATTATGTGTGTTGGATGGAAATGGATGATCACGAGCCCTAGACCGAATGTATGGTTTAATTTACTGTTGGGCCTGTGTGCCTCTTTAAACTGCTTTCTCCTTCTCTCTTTCTAGTGCCTTGGAATAATAAGGCTTTCTACCTCCCTCCTTATGTACTCCCCCGGGTTTTCGCTGGGGTTTCTAATTTTTTATATGTAATGAGAGTAGACTAGGAGTGAGGTTTCCATTTTTGTAATTGGTGGAGAAGAAGGAAGGACCACATGGAGAGCACAGACCGGAGGTCCCTTGGCGTTTTCCATGAAGTGAAGAAAGAGAAAAAGAGACCAAGGCCCATCAGAATGATGATTGGGTTACTATTATTGTAATAGTATAGGACCAACCCTAGATTGACCATAGATCCACTGTGGGCTCAGTGGATCGCATAGGATTCGGGCTTGTGATCATCCAACAGGGGCGTGCTAGGCTTTAATTTTGCATGTGGTTATTGTGATGGATGAATGGGTTTTATTTATCATGTATAACTGCTATGGATGAATTTCATTTATGCATTTTTGGATGAATGTATGGATATAGTATGAGATCTCGGTCATTATTACTCTCACATTGGTTGGACCAATGTTAAAATATTAGACCCTAGATAAAGTGGACATGAACTCTAGGAGTTCGTCCATGCCTTCCAATCCGTGGCATAGTGAGGAAGCTGTCTTAGGTCAATAGCGTGGTCTCACGAGTCGTGGCACGTTATTGTACTTAAAAGAAGCTGCACTATGTCATGAACGAAAAATGGGCTGCTGCTACCTGTCTCACGAGTCGTGGGGGGTACTAGTGGGTCCATGGCTCGGTCGATTGGGTCGGGTCTAACGCCTAATTAGCATGATTCGCTTGGAGTCCTCGGGATCATGCAAAAGGGTGAGGCAATAATCTTGGGAATCTCGTGGAACGAGAATGGTATGGAATACCTCCCACAGGATCTATTCCATGCGAATCGTAAAAGCGGGGTATGGAAAAATCGCTGTGGATCCCAAGCCCACTAGGAAAGGATTTCCCGAAAACTACGTTTGAGAGTACCGTGTTTTCGTATAAATAGTGGGAGGATTAAATGACTAAAGACCAAGCATTTAATTATTTTTTATCAAACCACCGTCTTTACTTTCTGCTGATCGCGCGCGTTGTTTTTCTACATGTAGATTTTAAAATGTCTAAGAACCCACTTTCAACCATTCTTGAGATAAACAAATTTAATGGAAACCAACTACAACGACTGGTTGCGCAATCTCAGGATAGTCCTGGATTATGAGAACTAAGGCTACGTCATGGACGAGCCTCTCCCTAGGACCTTACCGGAAGGATCCACGCCAGAGGAACGTGAGACGTTCGAGACTTGGCATAAGGATAACCGGAAGGTTCGTAGCATCATACTTGCTTCGATGACCAATGAGATTCAGAAGCAATATGAAAGGCTAGACGATGTCCCTTCCATAATGGCTCGCCTTAAGGATTGCTATGCAGTCCCGGACCGGCATACTAGGTATGTCGCGACCAAGGCGTTTTTTGGAACTAAAATGACAGAAGGATCCTCTGTACAAGAGCATGGGGTTAAAATGCTTACCCTAGTGGAAAAGCTCGAGGACCTAAAGGCAGGTCTCGATAACGAAACGTACATAGATGTGATCCTTCAGTCACTCCCACCCTCCTTTGATCAATTTATTGTCAACTACAACATGAATGCACTTGAGAAGGGTATTCATGAGTTGATCAATATGTTGGTGCAACACGAGGCAACGACTAAGAAGTCCACGCCTTCGGTATTGTTTGGAGGTGCTTCTACTTCCAAGACGAAAGGCAAGGGTGCCCGGACGTTGGAAAAGGAAGAAAGGGAAGGGAAAGGTAGTCATAGCAGCTACGAACACTCAGAGTGTTCCCATTGCCAAAGAGGGGAAAGGCAAAGGTAAGGGAAAGGTTGTCTCCAAGCAACAGTCAAAGGCATATGACATATGTATCAACTGCCGTGAGAAAGGGCATTGGAAGAGAGAGTGCCCCAAACTCTTCTCAAACCAAGGTATATTTGTGATTGAGGTTAACATGGTCACTAATTCTGCCTCTTGGGTATTGGATACCGGCTGTGGAGCTCACATTTGCAATGATCTGCAGGTGTTGAAAAAGAAGCAGAAAACTAAGTAGCGGGGACATGATCCTGAAGCTCGGAAATGGCAAGGCCATCTCGGCAGAAGCAGTAGGATCCGCCACTTTAGTTATTAGTGATACCATTAGCATAGAATTAGAGCAAGTTTATTTTGTACCCAGTATGATTAAAAACATCATTTCCATTCCATTGTTAGACAATAATGGTTATGAGTCTAAAATCAATAAAAATTGCTTTTATTTGATGAGGTGTGGAATTGCTCATCTACTTGGTACATTACATAATGGGCTCTATATCTTGCAACAAACGAATTTCGTTCTTAACGCTCAACACAAACGGAAATTAGATAATAACGGGAACGCACGTCTGTGGCACGCTAGGCTAGGTCACATATCCCAAGATAGGATGAAAAGGTTGGTAGACTCAAAGAACCTAGAGGTTGGGAACTTGAGTGATCTACCAACTTGTGAATCTTGTCTAAGAGGGAAAATGACCAAAAAGCCCTTTGTAGGACAAAGCAGGCTTGCCACAGGTCTATTCGACTTGGTCCATACAGACGTGTGTGGACCACTAAGGACGCAGGCCCGAGGTGGGTTCTCCTACTTCATAACCTTCACCGATGATCATTCACGGTATGGTTATGTTTACCTGATGAGGTACAAGTCTGAAGCTCTTGAGAGGTTTAAAGAATTCAGACTTGAAGTGGAGAATCAAACCAACTGCAAAATTAAAGTCCTACGGTCAGACCGAGGCGGTGAATACCTTAGTGCCGAATTCCTAGATTATCTAAAGGAACATGGTATAATATCAGAATGGACACCTCCCGGAACACCACAGTTAAATGGCGTCTCTGAAAGGAGGAACCGAACCCTGTTGGACATGGTTCGTTCCATGATGAGTTTTTACCAAATTGCCCCTATCGTTTTGGGGTTTATGCATTAGAAACGGCAGCCAAGTTATTGAATTTGGCGCCTACTAGTGTAGTGACCCAAACGCCATATGAGATATGGCACGGCAAGCCTGCATCCTACAACTACTTGAAAGTGTGGGGTAGCCCCGCATACGTCAAGAGGTTAGTGGGAGATAAGCTAGAATCCAGGTCTAGCCTATGCAGGTTCGTTGGATACCCTAAAGAAACTGCGGGTTATTACTTTTATGACCCTTTGGAACAAAAAGTATTTGTTTCAAGGAATGCAGTATTCTTGGAGCAAGGCTTCCCGGAAGATATCCAACCTGATGAGCTGATCCTTGAGGAATCAAGTGATGGAACTCAGCCATCAGAAACAGTCGCGGAAACCTCACCTAGAGGATTCAGGATAGACACTAGGAGGACTGACCTACCTAGAGAAGTCCAACATGCTAGGCATGAAGGACAACCTCAAGGGAGGCCAGCCCCGGCCCCTGAACCGCCGGCTCCGATACAGTCAGCGCCCACAGTTACCACTAACGTTCCCGTTCTCCGAAGGTCCACTAGAGAATCCAGACCTCCAGTGAGATATGGATTTCTAGGTGCGACCGATCTTCTGGATAACGATCCTAAGACATACGGGGAAGCGATGTCAGACATCGACTCTGGGAAATGGCTTGAGGCCATGAAAACCGAAATAGACTCCATGAGCGAGAACCAAGTTTGGAGACTTGTAGATCCACCGAAAGGTGTTAAGCCAGTGGGCTGTAAGTGGGTCTACAAGCGCAAACTCGGCGTTGATGGAGAGGTTACTACCTTCAAGGCTAGGCTTGTAGCTAAGGGATACACTCAACGACCCGGGGTCGATTTTGAGGATACCTACTCGCCAGTAGCCATGGCTAAATCCATTCGGATCCTGCTTGCCATAGCAGCATGGTATGACTATGAAATATGGCAGATGGACGTGAAAACGGCCTTCCTCAACGGTTTCGTTGAAGAAGAGATCTATATGGATCAGCCGGAGGGTTTCACGATCGCTGGAGAAGAACAGAAGGTCTGTCGTCTCCAGAAGTCCATCTATGGCCTCAAACAAGCTTCCCGGAGTTGGAACATTCGATTTGATGAAGTAATACGGGGTTATGACTTCATCAAAAACGAATCCGAGCCTTGTGTATACAAGAAGGTCAGTGGGAGCTCCATAGTGTTCCTAGTGCTTTACGTGGATGACATTCTGCTCATTGGAAATGACGTCAGAATGTTAGGAAACACGAAAGCATGGCTGTCAACCAAGTTTTCCATGAAGGACTTGGGTGAAGCATCCTACATCCTAGGCATCCAGATTGTCAGGGACAGATCTAAAAAGGATGTTAGGGCTCACCCAAAACTCGTATATGGAGAAAGTCCTAAAGAGATATCGAATGGACAACTCCAAAACGAGGGTTCCTTCCTATGAGGCATGGGATCAAGTTGTCCAAGAAACAGTCCCCGCAGACTGATGAGGAACTTGAAAAGATGAAAGTCATCCCTATGCTTCTGCCGTAGGTAGCATCCAATATGCGGTCCACTGCACCAGGCCTGACATTGCATACGCTTTGAGCGTGACTAGCAGATATCAGTCCTGTGCAGGAGAGGCACATTGGAATGCAGTTAAGGGCATCCTTAAGTACCTAAGGAGGACTAAGGAAATGTTCTTAGTCTATGGCAATGGAAAACTAATTCTGGAAGGCTTTAGCGACGCCAGCTTCCAGTCTGATGACGATGATGCCAAGTCTCAATCGGGGTATGTATTCAAGCTCAACGGAGGAGTAGTGGCTTGGAAAAGTTCCAAGCAAGCAACCACTGCTGACTCCACCACTGAGGCTGAATACATAGCAGCTTCAGAAGCTGCCAAGGAAGCGGTTTGGATGAGAAACTACATCCAAGAGTTGGGTGTGGTGCCTGGCATCGCCGAGCCCGTTGTCATCTTCTGTGATAACAACGGTGCAATAGCGCAAGCGAAGGAACCGAGATCTCACCACCGTTCCAAACACATTCTTAGACGCTACCATCTTCTTAGAGAAAATGGTAGGAAGAGGTGACGTTCGGATGGACCGAGTCAACTCAGCAGACAACACAGCAGACCCGCTGACAAAGCCTATGTCGCAAAGTGCTCATACGCAACATCTTGAGAAGATGGGGATTAGGCATATGGGTGATTGGCTTTAAAGGTCAAGTGGGAGATTGTTAGAATAGGTGACCATGTAAGCCAATTTTGGCGGGTATATGTAACCTATGTCTAGACAATTATAGGTGTTTTGATAAATCATTAATGAATAAAGAAGTGAATTTTCATTTGGCATTACTTTGTTTGTGTTCACTTGCACCTATTTTTCCATATCTGTTCACTACGCAAACAGAGCCCACGGACTGAGATTCGATTTCGGGGACTGGGACTACGCTTGGAGGTAGGTCCATGAAATCAGTCTTCCCGAATCAGTCCGGAAATCTCCAAGTCAAGGAATCCCGAAAATGGGTACCGGGGATTCCATTTGAGACTTGCACTAAGCATCTGCTGTCGTGTTTCATCGACGGGTGACGAGGATCGTCTAAGCAGTGTTAGTGGGTTAGCCTGCTAGGACGCAGCTGACTGAGGTGACTCGCGGGAACCGTTTTACGGAGGACCTTGAGTATGGTCTGCTAGGTATGACGTGTATTCCCGGTTCCAACGGTACAGGTAAAGTCCTTTGACTTGAGGAATTACTGAGTTTACCTGTACATCAGGATTGTATCTTAGATATGGTGAGAGATTGCCAGAATTCCATTTGGTAGTCATAAGCCATGTCTAGTGCAGTTCTGATGTACAAAGTGACAGTAGTTTCCAAGAAAGGATCTGTCTCCTGTCAATAGGTTTTGACAGTTGAGTCTCATGTATGCTCTAGGTCTTGTCCCTAAAAACTGTGGCCACAGTGACTGAACAGAAGGGAAGGGTTCCCTCGCGGCGTTTAGTGTGGACAGACCGACACTTAGGTCCAAAATGGGTACCTGCATTTTCCGTGCCTTAGACTCTAAGTGTTGAGACCGTAGACAGAAGGACAAGCGTACTGTTAGAGCCTAAATGTTCATCCCTGAATATTTCACCTAGTCTCTAGTGCCATGGACCGTTGCTAGATGGCCACCCATGGTAACGGACGGATTCTAGGAATCCGACCAAGTCTAGCTGAATGGTGAACCTAAATACTTTTTCGTTTTTCAACTTAATCTCATCCCACACACTATCCACACACAATTAAATATTTAATTTGGAATTAAATATTGGAGTGAAGGAATGATTAAATTAGATTTAATCGGGACCTTTATTTTTCTTGGAGAAATAATTCTTTCTATTTGATAGAAGGAATTAAATTGATAAATTGGATTTATCAAAAGGATTTATTTAATGGGCTTAAATAATATTTATATTTATTTTAGCCTCTTGGAAATATTTAAATAGGTTTTAAATATTTCCATTAAATTAAATTAAATCAACGGTTGAGATTAATGGGAGAGATGGATGGCTAGGATCGTTTTGACTAGGTCAAAACACTAGTTTGACTAGGACTTTGACTAGGTCAAAATCCTAATCAAATTAGAGTTCTTGAAAGAGGAGTTTAAAGAGGATTAAACTCCTCTTCTATATAAACCCCTAGCATCCTACAATTTAGATGATGATGAAACTCCAACACACACACACAAACACACACACACGGTTTCTCTCTCTCTCCCATCTCTCTCGTCCGCCCCTCTCTCTCTCTCAAGAAAATAGTTTTTCTTGATTCTTTTGTTCTTGGAACATTAGAATCTTGATGAATCAATACCATTAATTGATAATGTGTTATTGATTCATCCACTCCAAAAATTATACACTTGTTCGTTGCTAGCACGACGTGCAAGATACGTGGGTGGATCGTGTGTCACGAATTAGAGGGTCTCAAAGACGGGATCTTGGTGCAAAACGGGGAACAACGCGTGTAGCCGTTGAAGACGAAAACGACAACGGGTAGGTCTCGTTTTAAATTTTCGTCCCTCTTTAATTTTCAACCCTATGGCCTCCATGATTTATTTTATGTTATACGTTCATGAGATACACCGAATGCCCCGGGAAAATTTCAAGGGCACACCCTTTGAAACGTGTTTTTAATTTAAAAGCATGTTTAAATTCCGTTTTAATTTTTTAATTATACCGCGCTTCCGCATTCGCGCTTTTCCGGGGACGATCCACATAATCTTTCAGATGATTCTTGAAAACACACACTCTCCCCTTCTCCTCTCATCCGCCCCTCTCTCTTTCTCCAACAAGAAAATATTTTTCTTAGTTCTTTTGTTCTTGGAACATTAGAACTTAGATGAATCAATACCGTTAATTGATAACGTGTTGTTGATTCATCCACTCCAAAAATAATACACTTGTTCGTTGCTAGCACGACGTGCAAGATACGTGGGTGGATCGTGTGTCATGATTTGGAGGGTCTCAAGAACGAGATCTCGGTGCAAAATGGGGAACAACGCGAGTAGCCGTTGAAGACGAAAACGACAACGGGTAGGTCTCGTTTTACTTTTTCGTCCCTCTTTAATTTTCAACTCTATGGCCTCCATGATTTCTTTACACGCTATGCGCAGCCGGCCGCTGCCAGCGCGCGGCACAGAGCGCGCGCACGCAGGGCGCGCAGGCTTGCTGCCTGCGAGCACGCGCGCTGCCCTGTGCGCGCGGGCGGCCGGCCAGCACAACGGCTGGGCCGTTTTGTGCCGTTTTTTCGACTTTTTTCTAGAAAATTCAATTTTCTGTATTTTCTGCACGATATTCTGAAAATATGTTAATTTTGCATTTTTGATTTTGGGATAATTGGATTATTCCTTGAATGAAATTTGCTTAATTAATTTGGGATTAATAAATGCATTGGATGCATTGTTTAAAATGTCCATTAATTTTAAAATTTGAATTTTGCATATTATTTGTATATTTATGCTTTTTGTGATGTTGGACATCACTTGGGTATTTGGAATATCCATTGGTTATTTATGCATGATTATTTGGAATAATTATGTTATATGTGAGTTGATGGAATCAACATGGGATGATCACAAAGCCCTAGACCTTATGTATGGATGAATGAATGTTTATTTATTTTCTGTTGGGTGGGGCCTGCGTGCCTCTTGTTTTTGGGACTATCATCTCCCGTATTTTCAGCCTCATGATGTTGAGGCTTGTTTTCTTTATTACCGATGTATTACTTTCAGTTGTAATGAGAGTAGATAGGATTGGTGAGGTTTCAATTTTAACAAGCAATTGGAGTCGGAGACCCCAAGGAGGAGCATCAAGGCGTGAAACAAGAAGCACTTCAAGGCCCATTGGAATGACAATGGGTTTATTATTATTGTAATAATTTAGGACCACCCTAGACAAACCATAGACTCACTGCGGGCTCAGTAGGTCGCATAGGTTGGGCTTGTGATCATCCTAACAGGGGTATGCTATGTTTTCTGCATGCGGCGTATTTATTTATCGCTTTAAATATTGGATATTTATGCATGCTAAAACACAATAATGTGATGAGGTCTCGGTCATACACAAACTCTCATTTGGTTGGACCAAATTAAAATATTAGGCCCAGAACGGACTTGGATCAAAAATGGTATTTTGGTCTGTCCGAGCCTTCCATCCACAGCAATGTGGTGAGGAAGCTACCACTACCCAAGTGTGGTCTCACGAGTCGTGGCACACTTGGACTAGGGGAAAGCTGCACTATTGTTGTGAACAAAAAGACTGCGCTCGTTGTTTCCCTGTCTCACGAGTCGTGGGGGGCGACAGTTTGAGGCATGATTTGGTTGATGGGTCGGGCCCAACACTCAGTAACATGGTTCGCTTGGAGTCCTCGGACCATGTGAATAGGTGAGGCAAAATATCTTGGGAATCTCATTGGATGAGAATGATATTGGATATCTCCCACAAGGTCTTCTTTATGTGAATCGTAAAAGCGGGGCATGGAGATTACGCTTGTGGATCCCAAGCCCCACTAGGAAATGGTTTCCCGAAACTCCGCTTGAGAGTGGCGGACTTTCGTATAAATAGTGGGAGGGTTAAAGACTAAAAGACCAAGTCTTCAACTTGAACAATAATATTACCATCATCTGCTAAATTCTGCTTTACATTTTCATTAATGTAGATACGTCTAAGAACCCGTTAACTATGATTATTGAGACTAACAAATTCAACGGAATGAACTACTCGGACTGGCTGAGAAACCTGAGGATTGTCCTCGGTTTCGAGAACAAGGCTACGTCTTGGACGAGCGCCAGCGAGCGACTTACCGGAGGGGTCCACGCCTGAAGAACGTTTGACGTTCGAGAAATGGCATGAGGACAACCGGAAAGTACGCAGTATCATACTGGCTTCGATGTCTAACGACATCCAGAAGCAGTATGAGAGGTTGGACAACGTCTCCGCCATAATGCTCCGCATGAACGAGGTTTATGCGGTTCCGGATAGGCATATTAGATATGCCGCCACAAAAGCATTCTTTGGCACCAAGCTCGCTGAAGGAGCGTCTGTACAGAGTCATGGGGTCAAGATGCTCTCCCTAGTGGAGAAACTCGAGGACCATAAAGTTGGGCTTAAAAATGACACATACATTGACGTGATCCTCCAGTCGCTTCCTCCATCCTATGACCCGTTTGTTGTAAACTACAACATGAACGGACTTGAGAAGTCTATTCATGAGTTGATTAACATGCTGGACCAATACGAGGCAACGACCCACAAGCCGGCGCCGCCGGTATTGATAGGAGAGGCTTCGACCTCCAAGGCGAATGGCAAGAGGGCCGGACGCTGGAAGAGGAAGAAGGGCAAAGGGAAGACGGTTGTGGCCCCTGCTCATGCTCCGGGCGTCCCTGTTGCTCCGGTTGGACCGAGCAAAGGGAAAGGGAAGGCCCGTGGTTCTCAGCGGTCTAAGGCAAATGATGTCTGCATGCATTGCCAAGGGAAAGGGCATTGGAAGAGGGAGTGCCCACAACTCCTCTCCAACCCATGTGTGTTTGTAGTTGAAGTTAATATGATTACTAATTCTGCTTCATGGGTATTGGATACGGGTGTGGTGCTCACATCTGCAATGATTTACAGGCACTGCAAAGAAGCAGAAGGCTAACCAAGGATGAGATGATCCTGAGGCTAGGCGATGGCAAGGCCGTTGCTGCGGAGGCTGTAGGATCACTAGAGTTAGCCATTAGTAGTCATGTTAGGATTGTACTAAACGACTGTTTCTATGTACCTAGCATGATTAAAAACATTGTTTCCATCCCGGTCCTTGATAAGGAGGGATATGAATTTACCATCAATAAAAATGGTTTTTTCATTATCAAAGATGGTATTTCTCATCTGCTTGGTACATTGGTCAACAGTCTGTACATAATTCAACAGTCTAATTGGATTATGACTGCAGAACACAAACGAAAACGTGATGATCATAATAACGCACAGATATGGCATGCGAGGTTAGGTCATATCTCTAAAGATAGGATAAGAAGGTTGGTGGACTCAAAGAGTCTAGAAATAGACGATTTGGACAACCTACCGACCTGCGAATCCTGTCTAAAGGGAAAGATGACCAAGAAACCCTTTGTTGGACAAAGTACGCTAGCCAGTGGTCTGTTGGATTTGATCCATACAGATGTCTGTGGTCCACTAAATACTCAGGCTAGAGGTGGGTACTCGTACTTCATAACCTTTACCGATGATCACTCACGGTATGGTTATGTTTACCTGATGAGGTACAAGTCTGAAGCCTTTGGAAGGTTTAAGGAATACAGACTTGAAGTAGAGAACCAAACCGGTCGAAAGATCAAAGCCCTTCGGTCGGACCGAGGTGGAGAGTATTTGAGTGGTGAGTTTACTGATTATCTAAAAGAGAATGGGATTCTCTCTCAGTGGACCCCTCCTGGAACACCGCAGCTTAATGGTGTGTCTGAAAGGAGGAATCGGACCTTGTTGGACATGGTCCGATCTATGATGAGTTTTACCGAACTACCCCTTTCCTTCTGGGGATACGCTCTTGAGACGGTGGCCAAAGTTTTGAACTTGGCGCCATCTAAAAGGGTATCCCAGATGCTATATGAGATATGGCATGGCAAGCCTGCCTCCTACAAATACTTGAAAGTGTGGGGTTGCCCCGCATATGTCAAGAGATCAGTGGGAGATAAACTGGACTCGAGGTCTAGTTTATGCAGGTTCATCGGCTATCCGAAAGAAATTGCGGGGTATTATTTCTATGATCCCTCCGAGCAAAAGGTTTTTGTCTCGCGAAACGCAGTGTTCTTGGAAAAAGGTTTTCCATCGGATAGTCGACGCGATGAGGTACTCCTTGACGAATCAAGTGAGGTACCCCATGAGGCGGCAGTGACATCTGAGAAAGTGGTTCCCACTGATATTGTTCCAGTCCTTCGTAGGTCGGCCAGAGTATCCCATGCACCTGATAGGTATGGATTTCTGGGTCTGACCGATCAGTTGGATAATGATCGAAAGACATACGGAGAAGTGATGTCGGACATCGATTCGGACAAGTGGCTTGAGGCCATGAAATCCGAGATGGACTCGATGGGTACAAACAAGGTTTGGACCCTAGTAGATCCACCCAAAGGGGTTAAACCCGTAGGGTATAAATGGGTCTACAAACGTAAGCTTGGAGCTGACGGGGAGGTTACAACCTTCAAGGCCAGGCTTGTGGCGAAAGGTTACACTCAGCGACCCGGGGTCGATTTTGAGGAAACCTACTCGCGTGCAGCAATGGCCAAGTCCATTCGGATACTGCTTGCCATAGCAGCATGGTATGACTATGAAATATGGCAGATGGACGTGAAAACGGCTTTCCTCGACGGTTTCGTAGAGGAAGAGATCTATATGGATCAACCGGAAGGTTTCACAACTGTTGGAGAAGAGCAGAAGGTCTGCCGTCTCCAAAGGTCCATCTATGGCCTCAAACAAGCTTCCCGAAGCTGGAACATACGTTTTGATGAAGTCATACGGGGATATGATTTCATCAAGAACGAGTCCGATCCTTGTGTATACAAGAGATCAGTGGGAGCTCAGTTGCGTTTTTGGTGCTTTACGTGGATGACATCTTGCTCATTGGGAATGATGCTAAGATGTTGGGTACCACTAAAGCTTGGTTGTCAACGCAATTCTCCATGAAGGATATGGGCGAGGCATCCTACATCCTTGGCATCAAGATCTACAGGGATAGATCTAGAAGGATGTTAGGAATGGCTCAGTCCTCGTACATTGAGAAAGTCTTGAAGAGATTCAAGATGGAGAACTCAAAACGAGGATTCCTTCCTATGAGGCATGGAATTAAGTTATCCAAGAAGCAGTCTCCTAAGACTGATGAGGAGCTTAAACGGATGTTGGACATCCCCTATGCTTCAGCCGTAGGCAGCATACAGTATGTTGTTCAGTGCACTAGACTTGATGTGGCTTTCACTTTGAGCATAACTAGTCGATATCAGTCGTGTGCCGGGAAGGCACACTGGAGTGCAGTCAAGACTATCCTGAAGTACCTGAAAAGGGACTAAGGACATGTTCTTGATCTACGGTGGTGGAGAGTTGATACTGGAAGGCTAATAGCGACACTAGCTTCCAGTCGGATGACGAAGATGCCAAGTCTCAATTTGGTTTTGTATTTAGACTAAATGGTGGTGTGGTTACTTGGAAAGGTTCCAAGCAGGCTACCACGGCGGACTCCACCATACAGTTTTGAATACATAGCGGCTTTGGAAGCTGCTAAGGAGTGGTTTGGTTGATGAGCTACATCCAAAGGTTGGATGTAGTACCTAGCATTGCTAAGCCTGCAATTATCTTTTATGATAACAACGGGGCGATAACGCTAGCAAAGGAACCGAGATCTCATCACGGTCCAAGCATATTCTTAGACGCTACCATCTACTTAGAGAGATGGATAGCAGGACTGACGTTCGGTTGGACCGAGTCAGCTCCGCAGAAAACATAGCAGATCCACTTGCTAAGCCCATGTCGCAAGTTGCCCATACTCACCATCTGAATAAGAGGTTCGAGGTCAATGGGTGATTGGCTTTAGGTCAAGTGGGAGATTGTTGGAATAGGTGACCAGAAAGCCAATAGGTTTGGCAATTTGTAACCTATCCGACAACTTGATGTGAATGTAATATTATTATGTGATGAATAAGATGAGTATTCGTCACCAATGGTACCTTCTTTGTTGCGCTCATCTTACATTTGTTAAAATGGTGTTTAACTTATATCGCAACAAAGCCCACAGACCATGGATAACAACTCGTGCAGTTGGGCCACGCATTGGATGGTGGTCATGAAATCAACTGATTAAGAGTTGGGTCTGAAACGTTCCAAGTCGAGGACCTCGAGACAGGGCATCGAGAGTCCTATTGAGACTTGCGTCAAGAGTCGTGTTCATTGGATGAGTGCCGTGTTTCATCAGCGACAGGCGTGGGACGCCTACACGATCTTGATGGGTTGGTCGACTGGGGTCGAGCCGACTGGACTGACTCGCGGGGATCATCATATGGAAGCCTTGGAGGCTTGGTCGGTATGATTGGTTTTCCCCGGTTCCGATAGTACGGGAGTAATCCTCAGACTTGAGGGATCATGGCAGTCGCGTGCACAGGACGGCTGTATCTTGGATCTGGCGAGAGGTAATCATTCTGTAAGATGATTATCATAAGCCTTGTCCAGTGCAATCGGAATGTGTAGCGAGGACGGTGGATTCCAAGAAGAGGATCCGTCCCCTGTCAGTATGTGACAGAGGTATCTCCTATGCACTCGGAGACACGTTCATGCTGTTTGAAGCTGTGGCCACAGTGGTTGGTCGAACAGGGAATGGTTTCCTGTGTCGACGCAATGAAGCATACGTGGTCTCGAGTATTAAGCATAGATGCCTAGTCAAGGATGGGAACCGACGCCCAATTCCATACCCTAGACTAAGGCCGGGAGACGGTAGACGGAAGGATCGTACCTGTACGGAATCGGCGCCTAAATGTTCACGCCAATTTACCTAGTCTCTAGTGCCATGGACCGTTGCTAGACGACCACCCATGGTAACGGGCCCTTGTGGGACACGGGCCCAAGTCTAGCTGAGGGTGAACCTAAAGGGTCACACACAAATCACCGAGGAGGTTGAGAGATTGACTTAGAGTCAATCTCGAAGGATAAAATAAGTAATTGGATTACTTAAGGGAAAGTCCATTCGATGGACGGGTCGATATTGTATCGGGCTTTCATTTAATCGGTAAATTGGATTTTCGATTAAATATGGAAAGTTGAGATGATGAGACGTTGGATCTTTTAATTAGATTAAAAGATCAACAGAATAATTTAAGTGGACATTAAATTGGATTTAATATTGGGTTCGTCGCAATTGGATTACGATAAAACCCGGTCCGTTAAATTATACCCGAGAGGAGAAATAATTCCTATTTTGGAACAGAAAGAAGTTGGACTTCTTCCCTTAATTAAACATGGCCGACATGCTCCCTTGGAGGAAGCAAAATCAGCCATGTTTCATGCTAGGTGGTATGTTGACTTATCTCTTTTGGAAAGAGACAAATCAACTCCAATCAAGCTCTTCCCTTTTGGTATGATTTGATCATACTATAAATTTTGGTAGGCTTGATTGAAGAATTGATGGTGATTGATTGGAATGAATCTAGACATCCTTGGATGAACCTAGACACATTCCAATAATCACATTAATTATGTATATATATTAGAATATACAACACCAAGCAAAAGTGATTCATTATTCATCTTTTTCTAGGAAAAAAAGAAGACAAAAATCCTCTCCTCTCTCTCAATTTTCGTGCTCCCTCCCTCTCTTACACTTGTGTTCTTCACTTGATTTTGAATCAAGAAGAAGAACAAAGTAAGTTTAAGAGAACACTAATTCATAGTGTTCTTCTCTTAAACCGATTCCTTCCTAAAACCCGTTCTTTTCTAGCAAGAAGAACGTGTGTTTCTTCCGGTGTGGTGTGGATCACCTTTGGAGAATCCATACGTTTGGATTTCGTGAGCATTCCGGAAAAGGAACAACGCTAGTAGCCGGGAGCATACGCTAAACAATCAAAGGTAACGGTTTATTACGCTTTGATTGATTTCATTTATATATCTATGCCCTATGTGTTTAAATATATATTTTCAATATTTACACATCCTACATCGAACGCCCGGTTGAGCACCCAAGGGTACACCCCTTGGAATTCGCGTATTTTGAATTTGATTTAAATTTACGCACACTTTCTTGCTTTTCTGGCTTCCGCTCGCGCTCCCGGGCGGATCCGCTTGTCCTTCATGACCATGTAAGCCAATTTTGGCAGGAATATGTAACCTATGTCTAGACAATTATTTGGTATTTGATAAAACATTTATGAATAAAGAAGTGAAAATTCATATGGCAATACTTTGTTTACGTTCACTTATCTGCATTTACATTTCTGTTCACTACGCAAACAAAGCCCACGGACTGAGAAACGATTTCAGGGACTGGGACTACGCCTGGAGGTAGGTCCATGAAATCAGTCTTACCGAATCAGTTCGGAAATCTCCAAGTCAAGGAATCCCGAAAATGGGTACTGGGATTCCCTTTGAGACTTGCACTAAGCATCTGTTGTCGTATTTCATCGACGGGTGACGAAGGTCGTCTAAGCAGTGTTAGTGGGTCAGCCTGCTAGGAAGCAGCTGACTGAGGTGACTCGCGGGAACCGTTTTACGGAGGACCTTGAGTATGGTCAGCAAGGTATAACGTGTATTCCCGGTTCCAACGGTACAGGCCAAGTCCTTTGACTTGAGGAATTGCTGAGTTTACCTGTGCATCAGGTCTGTATCTTAGATATGGTGAGAGATTGCCAAAATACTCTTGAGTAGTCATAAGCCATGTCTAGTGCAGCTCGGGTGCACAAAGTGACAGTAGTTTCCAAGAAAGGATCTGTCTCCTGTCAAAAGGCATCGACACTTGAGTCTCATGTATGCTCTGTGTCTTGTCCCTAAAAACTGTGGCCACAGTAACTGAACAGAAGGGAAAGGTTTCCCTTGCGGCGTTTAGTAAGGACAGACCGACACTTAGGTCCAAAATGGGTACCTGCATTTTCCGTGCCCTAGACCCTAAGTGATGAGACCGTAGATAGAAGGACAAGTGTACTGTTAGAACCTAAATGTTCATCCCCGAATATTTCACCTAGTCTCTAGTGCCATGGACCGTTGCTAGATGGTCACCCATGGTAACGGGCGGATTCTAGGAATCCGACCAAGTCTAGCTGAATGGTGAACCTAAAGAGTCACACACTATCCACACACACACTTAGTATTTAATTTGGAATTAAATATTGGAGTAAAGGAATGATTAAATTAGATTTAATCGGGTCCTATATTTTCTTGGAGAAATTAATTCCTTCTATTTGATAAAGGGAATTAAATTAATAAATAGGATTTATTAAAGGGTTGATGTAATGGGCTTAGAATAAATAATAATATTTATTTATTATATTATATTTATTCTTTTAGCCTTTTGGAATATTTAATGGGATTTAAATATTCCATTAAATTAAAATCAACGGTTGAGATGGAAAGGGGAGATGGAAGGCTAGGATTCGTTTGACTAGGTCAAACACTAGTTTGACTAGGACTTTGACTAGGTCAAAATCCTAGTCAAATTAGAGTTCTTAGAGTTGGAGTTTAAAGAGGATTAAACTCCTCCTCTATATAAACCTCTAGCTTCCAACAATTGAAGGATGATGATTCTTGAAAACACACACAACACACACTCTCCCCTTCTCCTCTCGTCTGCCCCTCTCTCTTTCTCCAACAAGAAAATATTTTTTTTAGTTCTTTTGTTCTTGAAACATTAGAACTTAGATGAATCAATACCGTTAATTGATAACGTGTTGTTGATTCATCCACTCCAAAAATAATACACTTGTTCGTTGCTAGCACGACGTGCAAGATACGTGGGTGGATCGTGTGTCACGATTTGGAGGGTCTCAAGAACGAGATCTCGGTGCAAAACGGGGAACAACGCGAGTAGCCGTTGAAGACGAAAACGACAACGGGTAGGTCTCGTTTTACTTTTTCGTCCCTCTTTAATTTTCAACTCTATGGCCTCCATGATTTCTTTACATGCTTTATAATCATGAGATACACCGAACGCCCGGGAACCTCAAGGGCACACCCCTTGAGCGTGTTCTTTTAATTTAAAAGCATGCTTTAATTTTTGTATGTTTATTTAATCGCGCTTCCGCATTCGTGCAATTTCCGGGACGATCCACCGATTCTTTCAACAAGCTCGATCGTCTTATATTCTTCTGCTAGTTCTATCCGCTCGGGCTTGGATTTCTTACAGGGTCCACTTCTTCCCTTGGGTGCTCAAGCCCCACCTTTCTCTTGATCTTTAAGTCGTCACCTTCGTCCTTTTTCAGGGATAGGTTGTAACACTTTCTCGTTTCTTTTTGGTTGCATCGCACCTCGCCTACTCCGTGCCTTGTTGGGAATTTCATCTTTAGGTGGTAGGTGGACACTATGGCCTGAAATAGATTCAAACTAGGTCTCCCCAAGATTACGTTATATGCAAATGGCGTGTCTACCACCAGAAACCTTACCATCAGCTTTCTCCTCCTTGGCTCCTTACCCAACGAAGCTGGGAGGTCGATTGTCCCCAAGGGCGTCACCTCGCTCCCTCCAAATCCTATCAAGGGAGTTCGCACTGGTTGCAACGATGCGTCGTCTAGACCCATTTTCCTTAGTGCACCCATGAACTATCAAGGGAGCTACCGTTGTCCGCTAACACCTTGTGTACTAAAAAAATTGCTATGTCCATCTTGATCACCATAGGGTTATTCTGTAACCCCATTTTTGATGCATATCCTTTCTGTCAAATGTGATCTCTTCTTCTTGCTCAATATTTAAAATCATTTCCTTTCCTCTTTCCAACCTACCTCGGGCGTATCTTTTCCGCGACCTCATCGAGTCACCTCCCGTTGGTCCTCCAGGGATCGTGTGAATGACTCCTTTCACAGGAGCGTTGTCACCTACCTCATCCCCTTTTTCTTCTTTCCGTTCTTTTCTACGAAATCGCTCCCTGCTTCTTGACCTACTCCGTGACCTTTCCCTTCTATCCTTCCTTGGCTCGCTCGACCTTGAGCGCGTCCCTTTCACGTAGTCCTTGAAAAACCCTTGTCTGACTAACCCTTCAATCTCATCTTTGAGTTGGTAGCAATCCTCTGTGTCATGCCCTTTTTCTCTATGGAACTTACAATACTTCGATCCCAAGTATTTCTTTGCCGGGGTAGCTCGCGTTCTTTTAGGCCATTGCAACACGTTATCCTTTTCTACTATCATCATCATCCGCGCCTTTGAGGCGATCAAAGGAGTGTACTTGTGGTACCTGGGATGGTAGGGTGCTTCTCGATCTTTCTCAGATCTCAACCGTCTGTTACTCTCGCAATCTCGACCAGCGTCGCAACCTCTGTTCGTCCATTCCCCATCTTTCATCGCGTTCATCTCTTCCTCGTCTATGTATTTTTGTGCCATTTTCATCAACTGTTCTACTTTCTTCGGTGGGTCTCTTGCAAGTGCTGATGCAAACGGTCCTTTCTTCAACCCATGGATAAGAATATTTATCATCATGTCAATCTGGAGGTCTTGGACTTCTAAGGTCTCATTATTAGATCTTCCTACGAAACTTTTCAATGACTCATCCTCCTTCTGTCTTATAGTGAACAAGTAGGTAGCTGACCTCTTCTGTTTTTTTCTTACATGCAAAATGGAACGTGAATTTCTGAATCAACTGCCTGTACGAGTCAATCGCACCACTTGGCAAGCTGGTGAACCATTCTTGCGCTTTTCCTGTCAAGGTGGTCACGAAAAGTTTTGCGTTAATTGAATTAGAATGACCGTACAAGTTCATTTCCAAACGCTGAGACGTGTTCTTGTGGGTCCTTGGTCCTATCATATTTAGGTAGATCGGGCATCCGGAAGCTGGGATCCACGACGTCGGCCATCATTTTGTTTGTGAATGGTGAATTTCTATTTTGGGCCACGATCTCTATTTTTCTCTTCAGTTCATCTATTTGCAACCCTAATCTCTTGATTTGGCGACTCACGTTCTCCACCTCAGCCCTCGATATTCTGGGCTCTCTCCTTTTGGCTCTTCCTTTTTCACTTGATGCTTAGTCTGAAAGTTCTATTTTTGTGCCTTTCTCAGGCATCCCCTTGCTGGCCACCTCATTTGGGTCACCTTCCACTTCCTTTCCCTTAAATAACTGACGTTTCATCGAATCATACGCACATGGGGTCGGAGTTCATCTCCCGTATTCGACTATAGTGTTTCTAGTAGCTTCATCGATCATCCTTTGCAATTCATTTCAGGTGATCTGAAGAATTTGCTCTCCAGGTCACGGAATGGGTTCGTTAAAGTCACCTGGTGTATGCTCGCCTCCTGATGGTCCTTCCATCTCAAATCTTAAGTGCCCTTCTCAAGATATTTCCACAAACAGCGCCAACTGATCGGGGTAGCAGATAGTGATCTTTGGTAACGTCTGCGTTAGCGATCTCCACCTGTCACCTAGAAAGTAGGGATACTTGAGAAGAGAGCAAACGTGAGTCTAGCCGGGATCGTCCCCGGCGAAGACCCTCCGATACTTAAGTCAACTCAAGCTCGAAATGGGTAAAATGTGATCTAAGTGGAGTAATAGGTCGAATGCTATCAATAAATCTTCCCTTTAATGCGGTGGAACAGAGTATTTATAGGCCCAAGTGCATGTACTTGCCTGGTCCACGTGGCGTCATCTCAAGGCTTTAGCTGTCAGGAGACCAAGGGTCCAGATCTCCGGTCTTCTTAACCGGGTTCCGGATCGCGGGTAGCGACCCGACTGTGCTGTACGCGGGTCATCAGGCCCATAGGCAATTTTGACCTCTTTTTTAGGGTATTATGTCTTTTTGGCATATATGGAGTATATCCCCTATCAATGTATGTGTGTGTGTGTGAGGGGCATTCGTTGATGGCATTTTTCTTGATTTTTGTTATGTATTGATTCATTTACATATCCCGATTCATGATTTCATGGATTTCCTGAAAATGGAGTATATCCCCTATCAATGTGTGTGTGTGTGTGAGGGGCATTTGCTGATGGCATTTTTCTTGATTTTTGTTATCTGTTGATTCATTTACATATCCTGATTCATGATTTCATGGTTTTCCTGAAATTGTGGTAGTGTACAACGGAGAGCTTTGTATGCTTGTTGTTGTTTGTCTTGGTTGTGTAATATATGCTTTCGTGGATGAACCAAGGCTACATACATTTGCATTGAGGGATTTGGATTTATGGGAAGAATTTCAAATGACTGTATTGAAATAATTTGAAATCTATCGATATTTAACAAAAATATAATTCAAATTTGGAGGCGAAGAATTTGAAATCTTTTGAATTTAGAATTATAAAACAAATTCATCAAAGGATTTATGACCAGGTATTAGAATTTTGTTATTTCAAATCGATCAATCCAAATACAACCTATACGAAGCAAAGGTTCCCTTTGTGCTGATTTGTAGGACATAAGAGTGTTATTGATGAATTAATGAAGAAGCAGTAGTGGATTTTATGACACTTAATGTAACCTTTAAGCATGTGTGTGGCCTATTTGAAGAACCATTCCTGCATTTGAGGAACGAATTCTGATCTGTGTACACCCAAATATTCTTTGATAATTTGCTGATACAGAGTCTTCTGGGCATTACTCCTGGAGGTGGAGCTAGGACTCAGCTTTACCCTCTTACCAAGAAACAAGCGAAACCCGATGTCTCTCTGGGTGCAAATTATCGGTTGATCAACATCCCTGTTAGCAATTGCTTGAACAACAACATATCGAAGAGTTATGTTCTCACTAAGTTTAATTCAGCAACTCTTAATCGTCACTTGTCGGGGGCATACGCAAGTAATATGGGTGGTTACAAGAACGAAGAGTTCTTTGAGGTTCTTGCTGAAAGATTGTGGATCGTCCCGGGAAAATAGCGCGAATGCGGAAGCGCGGTATAAAATAAAATTGCGGAATTAAAACATGCTTTAATAGAAATTAAAGAACACGCTCAAGGGGTGTAACTTTGAGATTCCCGGGTGTTCGGTGTACCTCATGACATAAACAACATACAATAATCACGGAGACCATAGGATTGAAAAATAAAGAGGGACGAAAATCTTAAAACGAGACCTACCCGTTGTCGTTTTCATCTTCAACGGCTACTCGCGTTGTTCCCCGTTTTGCACCAAGACCTCGTTCTTGAGATCCTCCAAATCGTAACACACGATCCACCCACGTATTCTTGCACGTCGTGCTAGCAACGAACAAGTATTATTTTGGAGATGATAGATCAACCACGCGTTAAGAATTAACGGGATCGATCTTCCTTAGTTCAATTGTTCCAAGAACAAAAGAACAAGAAAAATAATATTTTCTTGGTGAGAGAAAGAGAGGGGCGGACGAGAGAGGAGAGGAGAGTGTGTGTGTTGTGTGTGTGTTTTCAAGAATCATCATCCTCTAATTGTTGGAGGCTAGGGGTTTATATAGAGGAGGAGTTTAATCCTCTTCAAACTCCAATTCTAAGAACTCTATTTTGACTAGGATTTTGACCTAGTCAAAGTCCTAGTCAAAGTAGCATTTGACCAAGTCAAATCAATCCTAGCCATCCATCTCTCCTTTCCATCTCAACCATTGATTTAACTTAATGGAATATTTAAAACCTATTTAAATATTCCAAGAGGCCAAATAAATATAAATATTTATTTTAAGACCATTAAATAAATTCCCTTAATAAATCTAATTTATTAATATAATTCCTTTTATCAAATAGAAGGAATTAATTCTCCAAGAAAATAAAGGGCCCGATTAAATCCAATTTAATCATTCATATTCTCCAATATTTAATTCTAAATTAAATACTAAATGTGTGTGTGGATAGTGTGTGACTCTTTAGGTTCACCTTTCAGCTAGACTTGGTTGGATTCCTAGAATCCGTCCGTTACCATGGGTGGCCATCTAGCAATGGTCCATGGCACTAGAGACTAGGTCAAATATTCGGGAATGAACATTTCGGTTCTAACAGTACACTTGTCCTTCTGTCTACGATCTCACCACTTAGGGTCTAGGGCACGGAAAATGCAGGTACCCATTTTGGACCTAAGTGTCAGTCTGTCCTTACTAAACGCCGCAAGGGAATCCTTTCCTTCTGTTCAGTTACTGTGGCCATAGATTTTACGGACAAGACACAGAGCATACGTGAGACTCAACTGTCAATGCCTTTTGACAGGAGACAGATCATTTCTTGGAAACTACTGTCACTCTGTATACCAAAGCTGTACTAGACATGGCTTATGACTACTCAAGTGCTTCTTGGCAATCTCTCACCATTTTCTAAGATACAGACCTGACATACAGGTAAACTCAGCAGTTCCTCAAGTCAAAGGACTTGACCTGTACCGTTCGAACCGGGAACACACGTCATACCTTGCTGACCATACTCAAGGTCCTCCGTAAGGCGGTTCCCGCGAGTCATCTCAGTCAGCTGCTTCCTAGTAGGCTAACCCACTAACACTGCTTAGACAACCTTCGTCACCCGTCGATGAAACACGACAGCAGATGCTTAGTGCAAGTCTCAAAGGGGAATCTCGATACCCATTTTCGAGATTCCTTGACTTGGAGATTTCCGGACTGATTCGGCAAGACTGATTTCATGGACCTACCTCTAAGCGTAGTGCCAGTCCCCGAAATAGATTCTCAGTCCGTGGTTTTTGTTTGCGTAGCGAACAGATATGTAAAAAGCAAGTAGAAGCGAACGCAGACAAAGTAATGCCATATGAATTTCACTTCTTTATTCATAAATGATTTATCAAAACACACTGAAATTGTCTAGACATAGGTTACATTTTCCTGCCAAGATTGGCTACATGGTCACCTATTCTAACAATCTCCCACTTGACCTTTAAAGCCAATCGCCCATATGTCTAATCCTCATCTTCTCAAGATGTTGCGTATGAGCGCTCTGCGACATAGGCTTTGTCAACGGATCTGCTGTGTTGTCTGCTGAGTTGACTCGGTCCATCCGAACGCCACCTCTTCCTGCCATTTCTCTAAGAAGATGGTAGCGTCTAAGAATGTGTTTGGAACGGTGATGAGATCTCGGTTCCTTTGCTTGCGCTATTGCACCGTTGTCATCACTAAAGATGACAACAGGCTCGACGATGCTAGGCACCACACCCAACTCTTGGATGTAGTTTCTCATCCAAACCGCTTCCTTAGCAGCTTCTGAAGCTGCTATGTATTCAGCCTCTGTGGTGGAGTCAGCAGTGGTTGCTTGCTTGGAACGTTTCCAAGCCACTACCCCTCCATTGAGCTTGAATACGTAACCTGATTGAGACTTGGCATCATCGTCATCAAACTGGAAGCTAGCGTCGCGAAAGCCTTCCAGGATCAGCTCTCCATTGCCATAGACTAAGAACATTTCCTTAGTCCTCCTTAGGCACTTAAGGATGCCCTTAACAGCATTCCAATGTGCCTCTCCTGCACAGGACTGATATCTGCATGTCACGCTCAAAGCGTACGCAATGTCAGGCCTAGTGCAGTGGACCGCATATTGGATGCTACCTACGGTAGAAGCATAGGGGATGACTTTCATTCTTTCAAGTTCCTCATCAGTCTGTGGGGACTGTTTCTTGGACAACTTGATCCCATGCCTCATGGGAAGGAATCCTCGTTTGGAGTTGTCCATTCGATATCTCTTTAGGACTTTCTCTATATACGAGTTTTGGGTGAGCCCTAACATACTTTTAGATCTATCCCTGACAATCTGGATGCCTAGGATGTAGGAGGCTTCACCCAAGTCCTTCATGGAAAACTGAGTTGACAACCATGCTTTTGTGTCTCCTAACATACTTACATCATTACCAATGAGTAGAATGTCATCCACATAAAGCACTAGGAACACTATTGAGCTCCCACTGACCTTCTTGTATACACAAGGGTCGGATTCGTTCTTGATGAAGTCATATCCCCGTATTACTTCATCAAAGCGAATGTTCCAACTTCAGGAGGCTTGTTTGAGGCCATAGATGGACTTCTGGAGACGACAGACCTTCTGTTCTTCTCTAGTGACCGTGAAACCCTCCGGCTGATCCATATAGATCTCTTCTTCAACGAAACCGTTGAGGAAGGCCGTTTTCACGTCCATCTGCCATATCTCATAGTCATACCATGCTGCTATGGCGAGCAGGATCCGAATGGAGTTAGCCATGGCTACTGGCGAGTAGGTATCCTCAAAATCGACCCTAGGTCGTTGAGTGTATCCCTTAGCTACAAGCCTAGCCTTAAAGGTTGTGACTTCTCCATCAACGCCAAGTTTGCGCTTGTAGACCCACTTACAGCCCACTGGCTTAACACCTTTCGGTGGATCTACAAGTCTCCAGACTTGGTTCTCGTTCATGGAGTCCATTTCGGTTTTCATGGCCTCAAGCCATTTCCCGGAGTCGATGTCAGACACCGCTTCTCCATATGTCTTAGGATCGTTATCCAAAAGACCGGTCGCACTTAGAAAGCCGTACCTCACTGGAGGTCTGGACTCTCTAGTAGACCTACGGAGAATGGGAACGTCAGTGGTGACTATGGGCGCTGACTGTATCGGAGCCAGCGGTTCAGGGACCGGGGCTGGCTGTTCCTGAGGCTGTCCTTCATGCCTAGCATGTTGGACTCCTCGAGGTTGGTCAGCCCTTCGGGTGTCTATCCTGAATCCTCTAAGTGAGGGTTCCGCGGCTAGCTCTGATGGCTGGATTCCATCGCTTGATTCCTCAAGGATCAGCTCATCAGGTTGGACATCCTCTGGGAAGCCTTGTTCCAAGAATACTGCATTCCTTGAAACAAATACCTTTTGTTCCAAGGGGTCATAAAAGTAATAACCCCCAGTTTCTTTAGGGTATCCAACGAACCTGCATAAGCTAGACCTAGATTCTAGCTTATCTCCCACTAACCTCTTGACGTATGCGGGGCTACCCCACACTTTCAAGTAGTTGTAGGATGCAGGCTTGCCGTGCCATATCTCATATGGCGTTTGGGTCAATGCACTGTTAGGCGCCAAATTCAGTAACTTGGCCGTCGTTTCTAGTGCATAGCCCCAAAAGGATAAGGGCAATTTGGTAAAACTTATCATGGATCGAACCATGTCCAACAGGGTTCGATTCCTCCTTTCAGAGACACCATTCAATTGTGGTGTTCCGGGAGGTGTCCATTCTGATATTATACCATGTTCTTTTAGATAATCTAGGAACTCGGTACTAAGGTATTCACCTCCTCGGTCTGACCGTAGGACTTTAATTTTGCAGTTGGTCTGGTTCTCCACTTCAAGTCTGAATTCTTTAAACCTCTCAAGAGCTTCAGACTTGTACCTCATTAGCTAAACATAACCATACCGTGAATGATCATCGGTAAAGGTTATGAAGTAGGACAATCCACCTCGGGCCTGCGTCCTTAGTGGTCCACATACGTCTGTATGGACCAAGTCCAACAGACCTGTGGCAAGCCTGCTTTGTCCTACAAAGGGCTTCTTGGTCATTTTCCCTCTTAGACAAGATTCACAAGTTGGTAGCTCACTCAAGTCCCCTACCTCTAGGTTCTTTGAGTCTGCCAACTTTTTTTCATCCTATCTTGGGATATGTGACCTAGCCTAGCGTGCCACAGTCGTGCGTTCTCGTTATTATCTAATTTACGTTTGTGTTGAGCGTTAAGAACGAAGTTCGTTTGTTGCAAGATATAGAGCCCGTTATTTAATGTACCAAGCAGATGAGCAATTCCACACCTCATCAAATAAAAGCAATTTTTATTGATTCTAAACTCCTAACCACTATTGTCCAACAATGGAATGGAAATGATGTTTTTAATCATACTAGGTACAAAATAAACTTGCTCTAATTCTATGCTAACGCTATCACTAATCACTAGAGTGGCGGATCCTACTGCTTCTGCCGAGATGGCCTTGCCATTCCCAAGCTTTAGGATCATTTCCCCGCTACCCAGTTTTCTGCTTCTTTTCAGCACCTTGGTTCGAGAAGAGTTTGGGGCACTCTCTCTTCCAATGCCCTTTCTCATGGCAGTTGATACATATGTCATATGCCTTTGACTGTTGCTTGGGGACAACCTTTCCCTTTCCTTTGCCTTTCCCCTCTTTGGCAATGGGAACACTCTTAGCATTCGTAGCTACTTTGACGGCCTTTCCCTTCCCTTTCTTCTTTTTCCAACGTCCGGCACCCTTGCCTTTCGTCTTGGAAGTCGAAGCACCTCCAAACAATACTGAAGGCGTGGACTTCTTAGTCGTTGCCTCGTATTGCACCAACATATTAATCAACTCATGAATGCCCTTCTCAAGTGCGTTCATGTTATAGTTGACGATAAATTGGTCGAAGGAGGGTGGGAGTGACTAAAGGATCACATCTATGTACGCTTCATTATCGAGACCTGCCTTTAGGTCCTCGAGCATTTCCACTAGGGTAAGCATTTTAACCCCGTGCTCTTGTACAGAGGATCCTTCTGTCATTTTAGTTCCAAAAGAACGCCTTGGTCGCAACATACCTACTATGCCGGTCCGGGACTGCATAGCAATCCTTAAGGCGAGCCATAATGGAAGGGACATCGTCTAGCCTTTCATATTGCTTCTTAATTTCATTCGTCATTGAAGCAAGTATGACGCTACGGACCTTCCGGTTATCCTTATGCCAAGTCTCGAACGTCTCACGTTCTTCTCGCGTGGATCCTTCCGGTAAGGTCCTAGGGAGAGGCTCGTCCATGACGTAGCCTTGGTTCTCATAATCCAGGACTATCCTGAGATTGTGCAACCAGTCGATGTAATTGGTTTCATTGAATTTGTTTGTCTCAAGAATGGTTGAAAGTGGGTTATTAGACATTTTAAAATCTACATTTTAAAAAAACAGTACGTGATCAGCAGAAAATAAAGACGGTGGTTTGACAAAAATAATTAAATGCTTGGACTTTAGTCATTTAATCCTCCCACTATTTATACGAAAACACGGTACTCTCAAACGTGATTTTGGGAAATCCTTTCCTAGTGGGCTTGGGATCCACAACGATTTTTTCCATACCCCGCTTTTACGATTCGCATGGAAAAGATCCTGTGGGGGGTATACCATACCATTCTCGTTCCACGAGATTCCCAAGATTATTGCCTCATCCCGAGGACTCCAAGCGATTCATGCTAATCGGGCGTTAGACCCAACCCAATCGACCGAGCCACAGACCCACTGCTACCCCCACGACTCGTGAGACAGGTAACAACAGCCTGTTTTTCGTTCATGTCATAGTGCAGCTTCTTTTAAGTACAATAACGTGCCACGACTCGTGAGACCACGCTATTGACCTAAAACAGCTTCCTCACTATGCCATGGATTGGAAGGCATGAACAAACTCCTAGAGTTCATGTTCATTTTGTCTAGGGCCTAATATTTAAACATTGGTCCAATCAATGTGAGAGTAGTAAATGACCGAGATCTCATAATATAAAACATCCACATTCATCCATAATGCGTAAGTAAATCCATTCACAGCAGTTATATGATAAATAAAGCACAATTGATCCATCATAATAACGACATGCAAAATTAAAGGCTAGCACGCCCCTGTTGGATGATCACGAGCCCGAATCCTATGCGATCCACTGAGCCCCCAGTGGATCTATGGTCAATCTAGGGTTGGTTGTATACTATTACATTAATAGTAACTCAATCATCATTCTTATGGGCCTTGGTCTCTTTTATCTTTCTTCACATCATGGAAACGCCTTGGAAACCTCCAGTCTGGGCTCTCCATGTGGACCTTCCTTCTTCTCCATTAATTACATAAAATAAAACCTCACTCCTATTCTACTCTCATTACATATTAAAAAATAGAAACCCCAGCGAAAACCCGGGGGGAGTACATAAGGAGGGAGATAGAATGCCTTATTATTCCAAGGCAACTAGAAAGAGAAGAAGAGAAAATAATAAAAGAAGCACACAGGCCTAACAGAAAATTAAAACCATACATTCGGTCTAGGGCTCGTGATCATCCCTTTTTCCATCCAACACACATAATCACATGATCTAATCACATAATTATAACATACCAATAATTCATGATATTCAATCATAATTATCCATTATAAAAATAAATAACCAAGTGCGTAACGTGTGAAAATATAGCATAATTGTTGGTAACAATATTTTCTCCTTTTAGGAAATCCCTTCCTCATTATTTCTAAGTAAAATATCCCCGGGATTCCAAATCTAATATATTTTACTCCCCAAAATAATATCTTGGAAATTTAGGCACAATTGAACCAAAAAAACGAATTTTCAGAATTTAGTTAAAAATTAAAAACTGAAAAATAAAATAAAAAATAATACTAGGGTTAAGAAACCCTAGCAGCACCGGCCGCCGCCACCGGCAGCAGCCTGCCGGCGTGCGCGCACGCCTGGTCGGCAGCGCTCTGCGCGGCTTGGTGTTCCGGTAGGCCGTCGTGCGCGCAGGCTCCCCTGCCTCGCGCGCGCGCTGGCCTGCTGGTCGCCAGCCGCGCACCTACGCCTGCGCAGTGCACGCGCAGACGCGCACTAGGCACGCCTGCCGGGCGCGCGCGCGCAGACTGCCTGCACCTGTGTGCGCGCGCAGACTGCCTGCACGCTGGCCGTGGCGTGCGCGCGCGGGCTCCACTGCCCGTTTGCGCGCGCGCCTGGCAAGCGGCCCGTCTGAGGCCCGGCCGCGCTGCCTGTCTGGATGCAGCGCGGCCCTGCTCGTCCGACTGGGCGGCCACGCGCAGGCTTCCCTTGCCTGCGCGCGTCTGCCCTGCCTGCAGCACACGGCTGCGCGCGGCCAGCCTCCGGCTGCGTCGGCTGCGGCGTTCCTCTATTTTTCCGTTCAATTTCCACCCCTGTTTCCCAAAAAAAACAGAAAATACCAAATATGCCAAAAATCACACGAATTAAAAGCAATAAAACGACATGCTTCAATAATCACGAAAATCAAGAATTAATTAAAACATGCCAAAACACGTTTCATGCTTAAAACGCACATAAAATCCTAGGCCTATACACCGAACCGGGCTCTGATACCACTGAAAGATTGTGGATCGTCCCGGAAAAATAGCGCGAATGCGGAAGCGCGGTATAAAATGAAATTGCGGAATTAAAACATGCTTTAATAGAAATTAAAGAACACGCTCAAGGGGTGTACCCTTGAGATTCCCCGTGTTTGGTGTATCTCATGACATAAACAACATACAATAATCATGGAGGCCATAGGATTGAAAAATAAAGAGGGACGAAAATCTTAAAACGAGACCTACCCGTTGTCGTTTTCGTCTTCAACGGCTACTCGCATTGTTCCCCGTTTTGCACCAAGACCTCGTTCTGGAGATCCTCCAAATCGTGACACACGATCCACCCACGTATTCTTGCACGTCGTGCTAGCAACGAACAATTATTATTTTGGAGAGGATAGATCAACCACGCGTTATGAATTAACGGGATCGATCTTCCTTAGTTCAATTGTTCCAAGAACAAGAAAAATAATATTTTCTTGGTGAGAGAGAGAGAGAGGGCGGACGAGAGAGGAGAGGAGAGAGTGTGTGTTGTGTGTGTGTTTTCAAGAATCATCATCCTCTAATTGTAGGAGGCTAGGGGTTTATATAGAGGAGGAGTTTTAATCCTCTTCAAACTCCAACTCTAAGAACTCTATTTTGACTAGGATTTTGACCTAGTCAAAGTCCTAGTCAAAGTAGCATTTGACCAAGTCAAATCAATCCTAGCCATCCATCTCTCCTTTCCATCTCAACCGTTGATTTAATTTAATGGAATATTTAAAACCTATTTAAATATTACAAGAGGCCAAATAAATATAAATATTTATTTTAAGCCCATTAAATAAATTCCCTTAATAAATCTAATTTATTAATATAATTCCTTTTATCAAATAGAAGGAATTAATTCTCCAAAAAAATAAAGGACCCGATTAAATCCAATTTAATCATTCCTATTCTCTAATATTTAATTCTAAATTAAATACTAAATGTGTGTGTGGATAGTGTGTGACTCTTTAGGTTCACCTTTCAGCTAGACTTAGTCGGATTCCTAGAATCCGTCCGTTACCATGGGTGGCCATCTAGCAACGGTCCATGGCACTAGAGACTAGGTCAAATATTCGAGGATGAACATTTAGGTTCAAACAGTACACTTGTCCTTCTGTCTACGGTCTCACCACTTAGGGTCTAGGGTACGGAAAATGCAGGTACCCATTTTGGACCTAAGTGTCGGTCTGTCCTTACTAAACGCTGCAAGGGAATCCTTCCCTTCTGTTCAGTTACTGTGGCAACAGATTTTAGGGACAAGACACAGAGCATATGTGAGACTCAACTGTCAATGCCTTTTGACAGGGGACAGATCATTTCTTGGAAACTACTGTCACTCTGTATACCAGAGCTGCACTAGACATGGCTTATGACTACTCAAGTGCTTCTTGGAAATCTCTCACCATATCTAAGATACAGACCTGACATACAGGTAAACTCAGCAGTTCCTCAAGTCAAAGGACTTGACCTGTACCGTTGGAACCGGGAACACACGTCATACCTTGCTGACCATACTCAAGGCCCTCCGTAAGACGGTTCCCGCGAGTCACCTCAGTTAACTGCTTCCTTGCAGGCTAACCCACTAACACTCCTTAGACGACCTTCGTCATCCGTCGATGAAACACGACAGCAGATGCTTAGTGCAAGTCTCAAAGGGAATCTTGATACCCATTTTTGAGATTCCTTGACTTGGAGATTTTCGGACTGATTCGGCAAGACTGATTTCATGGACATACCTCCAAGCGTAGTCCCAGTCCCCGAAATAGATTCTCAGTCCGTGGGTTTTGTTTGCGTAGCGAACAGATATGTAAAAAGCAAGTAGAAGCGAACGCAAACAAAGTAATTCCATATGAATTTCACTTCTTTATTCATAAATGATTTATCAAAACACACTGAAATTGTCTAGACATAGGTTACATTTTCCTGCCAAGATGGGCTACATAGTCACCTATTCTAACACTTGCAGCCCAGCAGAGCCTAGAGAATCCCAACTGGTTTGGTAAATAAGGACACGCTCCTCTTCCAGCTGATCAAATGTACCCATTCATATATTTGTCTGTTTCTCTTGTGGTTTCTATTAGGGTACAACTGATGTTGTGAGGCAGTATCGGTGGCTTTTTGAAGAAAACGACGTTCTTGAATTTTTGGTTCTTGTTGGAGATAATTTGTATAGGATGGACTACGCAAAATTCATCCAAGCACACAGAGAAACTGATGCTGATATAACAGTTGCAGCATTACCAATGGATGAAAAACGTGCTACGGCTTTTGGACTAATGAAGATTAATGAGGAGGGAAGGACAATAGAGTTGCAGAGAAACCGAAAGGGAATAACTGAAGGCAATGCAGGTAAAACTGCAAGCGATCATCTCATCTCATCTCTTGCTTATATTCTTGTTGACGTTTCTTATCTATTGATTTCTTGTTCTTTCTCTCATGACTATGCTAGGTTGACACCACGATTTTAGGTCTTGATGATGAGAGAGCAAAGGAAATGCCGTATATTGCAAGCATAGGTATCTATGTTTTCAGTAAGGATGCAATGTTGAATTTACTACGCGAGAAATTCCCAGGAGCCAATGATTTTGGAAGTGAAGTTATTCCAGTTGCTACTTCAATTGGTATGAGGGTAAGTTACGTTTGGTTTGACGAATTGGATGCACAAGTATACTTACTTTTTGACTTCCTACATAGGAGCCTAATCTTCTCCTGATGAATAATGTGTGGGAATAAATATGTATTATGATGGTAGTTCCCTAAATCAGAGATTTTAGTCCACTTTTTGGTTTCTGAATAGCTACATTTTCTCTTTCAGGGGCAGGCCTATTTGTATGATGGTTATTAGGAAGATGTTGGGACTATTGAGGCTTTCTACAATGCAAATCTGGGGATCACGAAGAACCCTGTGCTTGATTTCAGGTAAGTCAGCTTAATAATTTAATACAAGTGATAAAGCTCTTCCCTTTTTTACTGTTTCATGGCGGCAATTAACCAAGATTTATGTTTACATCAATTGGGCTGCAGTTTCTATTGTGGTAACAGAGTTAATACCTCTATCGAATTGCTATTGAAAAAATAAATAACAAAATATAAATAAAACCAGATATAATGAGGTTCGGCCAAAAAATGCCTACGTCCTCGGACACTACCAAAATATTTCTCTAGAAGATGAAATATTACAAAAGAGATGAGAGAACAAATTACAAAGAGAAGGATTTGTAATTGTTGAGGATGGTTAAAAACAAAAGTTAACCTTACTATTTATAGTAAAAAGTGCAAGGACTTTTGCTTTGCATTTCCTATGTGGGACTTGGGCTTTGAAGAAAATGAGCCATTCTTCACAGTTTCCATGACCGTTCCTCTCCAATCTATACCACTCATGGTTCAAAGTCATGGTATCTGTGATAATATTGGTGGGTATTATTCCACATCGGTCTCGGCGTATCGGATATTATCAGGTGATACGAAATAAATATATTATATACTTAAAAAATTCTATAATTTCTACTTTCACTCTTCACAAACAGTCTTGGTAGTGTCTCCAATTTCTACTTTCATACTTTCACAAGGTTGATCAAGTCCAAACAGAATTGGAACTTGATTGCAGTTACAACCTTTGTCAACATATCAGCAGGAATTTCAGTGGTCCGAATCTTCTGGATTTTAACTCCACCTTCTTCCAGAATTTCTCGCACAAAATGATATCTCACATCGATGTGCTTCGTCCTTGCGTGGTAGACTTGATTTTTTGCTAACTGGATGGCACTCTGACTGTCTCCATGTATTGTGACGTGCTTTTGGTCAATTCCCAGTTCGCAAAATAATCCTTGAAGCCAAATTGCTTCCTTTACAGCCTCTGTGATTGCCATATACTCGGCTTCAGTAGTAGATAAAACAACTGTTGACTGTAAAGTTGACTTCCAACTAACTGGTGCTTTTGCTAATGTAAACACGTAGCCAGTAGTTGGCCTCCATTTATCCAAATCACCAACAACGTCTGAATCGCAATACCCAATGACGCTTTGACTATCTTCCTACTCAAAACTCAAACCAACATCCACTGTATTTTGGATGTATCGAAGAAATCCATTTCACAGCTTTCCATTGCTCCTTTCCAAGACCATGCATATACCTACTCACCACCCCAACTGCTTGTGAAATGTCGGGTCTTGTACATACCATAGCATACATCAAGCTACCAACAACATTTGCGTAAGGCACTCTTAACATGTACTCTCGATCAACTTCATTCTTCGGTGACATAAAGGCACTAAGTTTGAAATGAGGAGCAAGCGGAGTACTAACCGGTTTTGACTTCTCGTTTAAGCTAAAACGATTCAGCATCCATTTCAAATATTGCTTCTGAGTTAAGCAAAGCCTCCTTAGTCCTCTATCTCTAGTGATTTCCGTGTCAAGAATCTTCTTTGCTTCACCTAGATCCTTTATCTCGAACTCCTTTTTCATCTGAGTCTTCAGCTTTTCAATTTCCATCTGACTCTTTGAGGCTATTAACATATCATCAACATAAAGAAGAAGAGATATAAAAGAATCCATCTTTGTAGCTTGCGCAAATACACACAATGGTCGTATTTACTCCTTGTGTATGTTTTGCCCCATCATAAACTTGTCAAATCTCTTGTACCACTGCCTTGGAGATTGCTTCAATCCATACAAAGATTTTTCAAGTTTACATAACAAATTTTCTTTTCCAACAATCTCGAATCCTTCTGGCTGAGTCATACAGGTTTCCTCTTCCAAGTCTCCGTGTAAAAACACAGTTTCTACATCCAACTGAACTAGTTCCAAGTCCAACTGTGCTACCAAAGCCAACATAATTATAATAGAGAAATGCTTCACGACTGGAGAAAATACCTTATTATAGTCAACTCCCTCTTTCTGAATGTAGCCTTTTGCCACTAGTCTTGCTTTGTAGCGAACATCACTTTGGCCAGGAAATCCTTCCTTCGTTGCATATACCCATTTGTATCCAATTGCCTTCTTTCCCTTCGAGAGACTGACTAATCTCCATGTCTGATTCTTATGAAGATAATTTATTTCTTCGTTCATGGCAATCCTCCACTTATCTTTCTCCGAACTTTTGATTGCTTCAATATAAGTGATAGGAACGTCATCAGTTGCAATAGAAGATGCGCAAGCCACCATATCAGCAAAGCGAGTAGGTTTTCTGATAATTCTTTTTGGCTTGCTAGTTGCAATTGATTCATGTTGCTGTGGGAAGTCTTGGGTCTGAACTTCCTCTCCTTCTAAATCTCCTTCTCCTTCTGATATAGAAGAATCTTCATTAGTTGTCTCATCTGCTGGAATTACAACTCTTTCAAACTCCACCTGTTTGGGAGCATCATCTGACTGCTCAACATCTACCCTTTTCAGCATTGTAGATTCATCAAAGGTTACATCCCTGCTGAAGATTATTTTCCTCGTCTCCAGCAACATAAACGATAACCTTTATGCCCGAGGTGATCCCCAAAAAATATCGCTTTCTTTGCTCTTGGATCCAACTTTGATTCTTTAACATGATAATATGCAGTGGAACCAAACACATGTAAGGAATCATAATATCTAGCAGGTTTACCGAACCATTTCTCCAACGGTATCTTTCCACCAATAGCAGTAGACGGTAGGCAATTGATGAGATGGCATGCGTATGTCACAGCTTCAGCCCAAAATTTCCTATCCAGTCCAGCATTGAACAACATACAACGAACTTTCTCCAGCAAAGTTCGATTCATACGTTCTGCCACTCCATTTTGTTGTGGTGTATTCCTGACGGTGAAGTGTCTGACAATGCCTTCATCTTTACAGATTTTTTCAAATGGATCACTTTTGTATTCTTCACCATTGTCTTTACGGAGACATTTGATCATTTTTGCCTGTCTAAGTTTCCATCATGTTTTCCATCTGAGGAATACGCCTAACACTTCATCCTTTGTCTTCATTGTGTACACCCAAACTCTCCAAAAATAATCATCAACGAAGGTGACATAATAGTATTTCCCTCCTAAGAACTTGTCTTTGAGGGACCCCATACATCAGAATGAACATAATCCAAAATACCTTGAGTGTTGTGGATTGCTGTTCAAAATTTCACCCTTGTTTGTTTCCCTTTGATGCAATGCTCACAGAAATCCAATTTGGAAGATCGCACTCCTTTCAATAATCCTTGTTTTATGAGCAAATTCACAGATTTTTCACCTGCATGTCCCAAGCGCATATGCCATAGTCTTATCCCTTCTGACTCCTGATCATCCGTGGAAGTTGCTGCGACAGTCCCAATAATTGTACTATCCGAATAGTGGTATAAGTTATTATTTTTCCGAATTCCCTTTATCACCACGTGTGCACCAGAAATGATCTTCATCACACCATCTTTGGCTCTCACTTCGAACCCTTTTGATTCTAAGGTTCCCACAGAAATGAGATTTTTCATCAGTTCCGGTACAAAGCGAACACCTGTTAAGGTTATAATTAATCCATCCTGATTTTTCAAACGAACTGAACCGATTCCAAATGTAGTGAGAGGGATATTATTTGCTGTCTAGACAACTCCATTGAGTTCTTTAAAGTCAAAGAACCAGTCCTGATGGGGACACATATGATTACTACATGCTGAATCCAGCACCCAAACATCAAAAGTTCCAATTGATGAAGTAGCTAGTGAGAAATCTGAGTTTTCAATCACACTCAGCTACGCTTGATTCTGCTATGGTCTTTTCGTTATCAAACTTACCTTTATTTTTTAATTTTGGACAATCTTTCTTCCAGTGGCCTGTTTCATGACAAAAGGCACGCTCATCTTTGCTTAGTTTGTTCTTCGATTTGGATCTTCCCTTCTTCCCTTTTGGCCGATTTTGAGAATGACTTCTAACAACCAAGGCTTCTGCATCTCTGTTTGAATTCCTCTGTTTGTCTTTCTTTCTTAGTTCGTAACTGTACAAAGCTACACAAACTTCACGAAGAGATACATCGTTCTTCCGTGGAGTAAAGCCATTTCCAGAAACTCAAACTCCTCGGGAAGTGATCCCAACAACATCACTGCCAAATCTTCATCTTTGAACGTCTCATCCATATTCATCAAATCAGTCACCAACTGATTAAAATTGATCATTCATGGTGGTACCAGAAACATAACTGAAGCGAAACAACCTCTTCTTCATGTAAAACTTATTTTGGATGTTTTTCTTTAGAAATTTTTCTTCCAATGTTGTCCACAATTTGTGAGCAGAAGTTTCCTTCGAGAATGCATATTTATGTTCTCTGGACAGACATGAGCGAATTGTACCACATGCAAGCGATTGATGGAATTCCAATCTTCCTCCTCCATGTTGCCTGGTTTTAATTTCTCAAGGGCAATATCTAGACCTTGCTGAAATAGAGCGTCTAGAACTTCACCTTGCCACATACCGAAATGACCGATGCCATCAAAGATCTTCACTGCAAATCTTGTGACAGCATTTCTTGCCAAAAGAGGTGATGGAGTTGCTGTCGACATGGTGGACGTGGAACCCTTCTTGGTAACCTCCATTTCGATCAAAAATATTTTTCAATAGCTCACAACAGACACCAAATAGCCCAAGGAACTCTTTTCTGATGTAGAGAATCAGATTAAACTGCAACCACAGAGCATACTAAGAATAACCTTAGGCTCTGATACCATTTGTTGTGGTACCAGAGTTAATACCTCTATCGAATTGCTATTGAAAAAATAAATAACAAAATATAAATAAAACCAAATGTAACGAGGTTCAGCCAAAAAATGCCTACATCCTCGGACACTACCAAAATATTTCTCTAGAAGATGAAATATTACAAAAGAGAGGAGAGAACAAATTACAAAGAGAAGGAGTTGTAACTGTTGAGGATGGTTAAAAACAAAAGTTAACCTTACTATTTATAGTAAAAAGTGCAAGGACTTTTGCTTTGCATTTCCTATGTGGGACTTGGGGCTTTGAAGAAAATGAGCCATTCTTCACAGTTTCCATGACCGTTCCTCTCCAATCTATACCACTCATGGTTCAAAGTCATGGTATCGGTGATAATATTGGTGGTATTATTCCACATCGGTCTCGGCGTATCGGGATATTATCAAGTGATACGAAACAAATATATTATATACTTAAAAAATTCTATAAAAATTAGTAAAACTATAAAAATTATAAATATCACATATTTCTATTTAATATTACAAATAAAAACTTTTATGGTTTCAAACATTGTTAAATTAATCATAGAAGTACTTAAAAGATTAATACATATATAAAACTAAAACACAAGCACACGAAATTTATTGCATCAACTACATTTATTTCTCAAATCAGTCAAAATTCAATAAAAGTTGTCTATGATGTAAGTTTTATAACAATGGTAAGAAGCTCTTTAGGATGTTTAGTAAGTTTATCGAATTCCTCCATGCATATATCTTCAAGCTTGATGCCATGAACCAATTTCATATTAAATTCATGCAATACATTAGCCAACATTATCCAACAATCGTAAGTGCACACAAACATTCTCAGATTAATTTTCTTTCTATCAACTATGTGAGCTCCAATAGAAAACAAATGACCAAATAAATTACAAAACAACTTATGCATTGTTGAATTTCAAAGTGGTTTAGAGAATTTCAAGAAAGAGACCATGCGTTTTGGGAAGAACATTTCAACTTTTGTGTTGCCGATAATATCCGATATTATCGGCGATAATGTCAGATACGAGCGATAATACCATTGTATCGCCGATATTATCGGATGCTAACGGATATTATCGGATGCTAACGGATATTATCGGCGATACCATAGGATCTCAAATAATATAGGGTACTAGCCGATCTGGATTCGTATCGGCCGATATCATCGGATATCGGCCGATACTTTGATCCATGGAGGAGAACGGACTTCTAACAGTAGCCAACTACAATATTTAGGAGATCAAACCTAACAAAGAATAGTCAGAGATGATACAAATTTATCAGAAAGTTAAATAAGGATAAAGCAAACCTGTCAATCAAACGTGTATATTTTCTGGACAAAAGGGCCTCCACAAATACTTGATCATCATATATATCCAGAAATTTTTGCGGACAAAACAAAAAGGGGTAGGAGCAGACGAAGATTACCAGAAAAGATAAGTAGCACATTAAGAGTTAGACAGAAGGGTTGGCCAAAGAGTCGTATGCAGCCTTAATGGATAGTTTGAAGTAAACTCCCTATAATCAAATTCCAAACCAAAAAATTAAAGTCAATTGTAAGATGCCGTCAAAGGATATTGATAACTCCTTACACATTCTACTAGCACCATATAATGGGCTAACTCACCCTGCATGAACACATTCATGATTGCACTCCCGTTACAATTTCAGGGGCATCTCAAATTCCCAGGGGAATCGTTGTTCGACCTTTGCCTCAGTAATACGTCTTGTTGATCTACCGCATTGTCTAAGATCAAGCACATATAATTTGCTTAAGTAGAAAACACTATAAAAGATTCCTGCAAAAAGAGTGGTGATTATAATATAAGAACAAGTGAGGTGGTGCAATGTGCTCCTGATAGTAGCCAACTGCACTATTTAGCAGACCAGACTTTCTACACTCTGACTAAGCAGGATGTTCAAATAAGAACTAGGATCAGCTTACAGGAAGATACCATATTAAACAAAAAAGTACATCTCCATCTGGATAACAAAACCAGACCTGTCAATCATGCCTGTCTATTTGCTGAGATGAAGGGCCTCATATATGAACTTCATATTTTCTTGGAGATGAACAAAACACAATGAAGAAAACATGTGGAAGCATGAAATACTAGATGTGATATGGAGAGAAGCACCAGAGGCCATAAAGGGAAATAATTACCCCTAAATATACAAAGAAATTCTCAACTGGAAGAGGAGCGTAGGCTTCTTTCAGGCAAGTCCAAAATTGTACGAAGTGATTGGGGGCATTTACTCAAGGAGGATGCATACTTTGAGAGTATAACATTTGATAAATTCCAGCATTCAGCCATTTAACAACAAAACAACAAGATCTCTAGTACATATAATCAATTCACCAAACCATTATGGGCTAACATAAAAGGCACTACCACAACAACAGAAGTATCAGATACAGATGGAATGCAGGCTAAGATTTAGTTTGAGACATGATTCCAAAAGCCTATAATTAAGTTGTTAACACCTCTCTGCTATGCCTCAGCTGAAGAATCACTTTAAATTTGCACAAAATTTTGCTTGATGCTTCCTGTTCTAGTGATAAGTTTGGGTAAATTGGTTCTTGACATGCTTTACAGAAGAGCAACAAGAACAAAATAGGCAAATGGAAGCAAAAATGATATGACGAGTAAATACCCCATACATTATGCAAGCCAACTAGCACCACCTTAATAACAAAGTATGAGAGACAAATTTTGCTTTAAGATGATCAACATAAACCATCATTAAGCTGTTACTACTACCGTGGAATCATCTTATGTTTGTGTGAACTACAATTGATGCTCTCTCCTAGAATATAAGCTTCGGCAGGTTGTTACTTGACAAACTCCATAACAGAGCAAACAAAACAAGCATAGGACAACGCAATCCATCCTTGCAATTCAGGAGAACACTGATCAAAATAACGGACAACCAAAAGGGCACCGCCACAATGAGAAAAGTACTAGTTATAAATTCAAGGTAAGATAGTACAAATTAGTAATTAGTTTCGGGATATGAATCCAACTATCATATTCACTGGTCTTTGAAATCTCATGCTGTGTAATCAGTCAGAGTTTTGAGCTAATGGATCATTGATTCTCTTTTGTATAAGTTTAGATGAATTGGTCCTTGACTTCCTTTACGAAAAAGCAACAATACAACATCGAATAATGTAAGCAAAAAGCATGCACTAGGCGCCGGCCTATATGGCACCACCACAATAACAAAAGTATCAAAGACAAGTGCAAGGCAAGATTACTTCTATTTTGGGATATGAATCCACACGAAACCTAACATTAAGTTGTTAATGTTCTATACAGGATCATTTAACAGTTTAAGTGAATTTTTTCTTGATGCTCTTTCATTGTCTATGAGTTTGGGTGAATTGGTGACAGACATTCTTTATAAAAGAGCAACAGAAACAGAATAGAAAAATACAAGCAAAACAAATGCACATCCTACCAAGTTACGTAAATTCCCCAGAAAATAACAGGCAACCTATAGGGCGCCACAGCAATGAGAAAAGTGTTTGAGATAAATGCAAGAAGATGCTTCCACGGTACCTCGGATCTCTTTCTATCATTAGGCAACCAACAGAAACACAAGTACCGAAAATTTCCTTGAACATACCACATAAGTCCTCCCCTGTAGGATGCGAATGCATGACTTTCATCTTGACAACGGCATCGAATGAGACATCGAGATTGTGCCTAATATTCTTGGTCTCCTTCAACCGCGCTCGGCGACATCGTCACGATTCTTTTGAGGGAGAGATCAAGTGGCAAATCAACACTGCCGGTGAACCTTCCGCATATGCCGACTATTGGGTCCGGTTGACGCAGGCAGCGTTTTGGCGTGCGGAAAGACGCCTCGCCACATCGTCGCCTACGATCCGAACGCAGACGTCGATATTCGGATTAGGTAAAACTCCGTATGCATTCTGGGGGATGCAAATATGGCCGTTTTGAGAGCTTTTTGTGCGTTGGCTTTATGGGGTTTGGATGACGGTCATATTTGTTAAATGCGTTCATTTTCATTTTCATGTGATCTGCCAGGCTGGATTGGGTTGTTATAAGCTACGAGCCAGCTTGTTTCTTTTAGACTGCAACTTTATTTAATGGGCCTGTGACCCATTTGTTGATATGCAACTACACTGTCCCATTATGGAAGAAAAAACTACTTGGCCCATGGGCTAGTCTATGCTCTCTACATATTTAAATCTTAAATAAATTTCATGATCAAGAAAATTGACAAGAAAAACATTTTCCTTTCATTGGTTTCATACAACTAGTTAGTACTATAGATAAATGAATTTATAAATTATTTCATTTTAATTATAAACTATAGGAACAAATAAATTATAAATATTTAAAATTTAGAATTAAAATAATTAATAAGTACAAAAAACACAATATTATATTGCATATCATAATAACCTTACATTATTTTTCTAACTAAATTTATCCAGAAAAATGGGTTTGGATAAACAATAATCAATGGTACACTTATCTTAATGATTTTTTTAAGTGGCCAAATGAAAATTAATTATTTAAGTACTATTAGATATTAAAATAAAAATTATAATACTAACTAGTCTATACTATATATAAAAGTGTGAATCTCTCATGTGTTTGTTCCCCATTATGAAATGACATTCATCACCTTTAAGTTATATTTTTTAATAATAAATAAAAATTATTTATAAAAGAATAAATTTATATCAAAATAAGACTATTTAAGAGTCCTAATACCTCGAAACTACTTGGACAATGGTAAATACATCCTACTAAAAAAAATAAGCTAATAATATGTCTACACGATTACTTTGTTAGAAGATATTTTTAATTACTTTAAAAATATTATTTTACTAGGGCACGATATAATTTAAAATGAAAAGCATTGGAATAACATAAAATACTAAACATAAAATATATATATATATATATATAAGGAATAAATATAATTAAACTTTAAATAAAATTTATCAATCTCATTAAATTAGAAATGCTTAAAAAAATAACATGGCTACTTAATTTTAATATAATATTAGTAGTAGAAAATATTTTTGAGATTATCTTTCATGTACTTTTGATTTTCACCATAATATACTAGATATAAAATAATACTACTAAGTGCAATTTATGATTATAAATATAATAGTGAGAATCTTGTGTGTGTTTATTCCTATTGTGAGAAGACATTCGTGTTCTTACTGCTCTTTTCAACAATAAAATAGAGGGATAATTACTTTTACACCCTTTGATTTATGATATGTTTACACATTCCACCCCTACCTTTTGTATAGATACAGAAATTCCCCCTAAAAGTCAAAGAATATGGGTTGTTATGTAATGATGTTGACATTTTTTTAGGGGTGTATGTTTAATTTTTTAAAAAACAGAGGTAGTTTGTGTAAACAAGTTTGACGTCTCTGGTGGTATATGTGTAATTATCTAAAAGGTAGGGGTGATCTCTGTAAACAACAGGTGTAAATATAATTATCCCTAAATAAGAATTAGTTATAAGAACAAAAATCTATCAAAGTTGAAAAGTATCGGGTATCCTAATTTATCTGAATTATCTAAAGAATGAATAATATATTCTAAAATATAAATAAGCAATAAACTTTAATGTTAATTTGCTAGGAACAATTTTAAATATTTTATTTTTAAAAAACTAATTTCATCGGGCACTAAAAAAATTAATTAAAATGAATAGCATATGACTAAGATATAAATATATACTAATTCAAATTTCAAAACATAAAGAATAAAGAATAAATATTAGAAAATTCCAAATAAAAAACCTCAATTTTATTATAGAAGTTAGTTAAAAAAATTTAAATGAGTAACTTCGAACTAATTAATTTTTTTAATATTAATATTCGATAATTCTTTTTAGATTGTACTTTTACTCCTTTTTTTCCTAATGCAGGTATAATAATACAAATAAGTAAAATCATTTCACATCTAAATAAAAGACACCAGGATATGATAGTAACAGAAAAAAAAAAAAAATATCATACACAGAAATAATATAATAAAAATAAATAAAATTGAAAACATAGAAAATTGTAAAAAATAAAGCTATAAATAAAAAATAATGTTATTAAATTGAAATTCCTTATAAAAATCCAAAAATAAGGGACTTTCACTAATTAATTTTCTTTTAATATTGAACTTTTTTTATATAATATATTTTACTTTTGCAGTAATTTATTATAATTCAAGATCATCAAATATAATATTTAGTAAATACAAAATGAAATTTCAATTTTAAGGATTAAATTTTTTGTTTAATAGTACAATGTAAATTTAGAAGGGAATTACAAATAATATAACTAAATGGCTTTAAAACGATCATTATCAAATTTTTTTTTTGAAAATATAATTTTATATACTAATATTTCAGTGATATAAATATAAATAAATTACACACTTAATATTTTTTGTAGCTAATTAGTGATATATTAACTCTAAATATATAAATATATGTTTTGTACACGTGCAACGCACGTGATACAATCTAGCAAATAAATAAAAAAACACTTCTAATAAAACATAATTGATTTTACTAAACCAGAATTTCATATATAAAGATCCAAAAATAAGGGACTTTGTTAACTTTTATCAATTAAATTTAGAAGTGAGTTACAAATAACAAATTCAATTGTTTTCTCATAGAGTAAAACAATTATTATCATTTTTAAAAAGAGTATAATTATATACTAATGATTCAGTAATATAAAAATAAATAAAATTGTGAGTTTAATATCTTTTGTCATTAATAAATTATATAATCACCTCTAAAAATATGTTTCTACACGTGCAAAGCACGTGATACTTCCTAGTTTAAAAAAAAAAAACTTAATGAACCTTTGAATAAAGATAATAATTGTATATTTATTTAAATTCAAATGACTAGAAAAAATATTTTATTACAAGGCAAAATAAAATACAAAGAGATTATCCAAGTATACGTGTTAAGGGTGACAAATGAATGGATTGGATCGGGTTTGATTAGCCAACTACTTTGAACCAAGATTACCACGTTACCTACCGCCTTCCAAAATGCTCAATGCTGATTTTACCGACATTGTCATTGGTGAGGGTTGTGTCATAAAGGTAAAAATAATACGGATGAAGGTTTTCTACTGAAGATTGTTAGACAGGATAGATAAACCGACTTGATGATTCTGACCTCTCTTGGAACATCATAGAGAACTGTGAGATTCACCATTCTGTTATTGGTTAATGTTCATGCATCTCAGAGGGTGCAATCATAGAGGACACCCTGTTGATGGGAGCTGACTATTATGAGGTAATTTTGTCAGTTACAAATGCCTCTTGAACCAGACCGATGCAGATAGAAGACTCTTGGTAGCAAAAGGTAGAGTTCCAATTGGTATTGGCAAGAATTCTCACATCAAGCGGGCAATAATCGACAAAAAACGCGCGCGCATTGGAGACAATGTGAAGGTAGATTCTTATATACTTTAGAGCTCTTTGTATTAGGTGATGTGATCTAAACCTGCTTCTAGAGCTCACAGAATAGTACGTTTCATCTACTATCATGCATCAGCAATTGACTGCTAAAATACAATATTGAGATAATTATAATTACGTCCCTATCATATGATCTATTTACAAATACCATGTGATAGGGGTTATACTCCATATATATGAAAAAGACACAAATAATTCTGAAAGAGTGCTAAATTTACATATGGACCTTTAGGATACGAGCATAGGGCAGTCAGGTCGCTACCCACGAGCCGACCCGCGACCTGACCCGGTTCCACGATCCGGAACCCGCTCAAGAAGACCCGAAATCTGGACCCTTGGTCTCCTGACAGTTGAAGCCTTGAGATGAAGCCACGTGGATTAGGGAAGTACATATGTTTGGCTCTATAAATACTCTTGTTCCACCGCATTAATGGTAAGACATTATTGATAGCATTCGACCTATCATTTTACTTAAATCGCAATTTTGCCATCTTGAGCTTGAGTTGACTTAAGCATCGGAGGGTTTTCGCCAGGGACAATCTCGGCTAGACTCACGTTTGCTCTCTTCTCAGGTACCACTATTTTTGGGGTGACAGGTCGAGATTGCATGCATAGACGTCATCAAGGATCGCTACCCACTGCCCGCTACCCGAATCAGTCAAGCACAGACGTCATCAAGGATCGCTATCCGCCACCCGGATCACCATCCCTACATTTTGGATAATTACACGGTTACCCACTCAAAACGTCAATATTATTTGCACAAATCACTCCAATTTTTTGAAAAATTACGTGTACATCCAAAACGTCAATATCATTACACAACTACTCCTATTTTTTGGATGTCAGGGGTTGTCTCTGTAATTATATAAAAAATAAAGGTGGTTTGTATAAACAAATTATATGTCAGGAGGTGTAAATGTAATTATCCATATAATATATGCAACGATATATATCATTGTCATCTATTACCACATCACTTCTTTTTATTTATGTCAATAAAACATTGTTGTGGTTGAAACTCAGCTTGCTTCTTGATGCCCTTATTATTCTTACAGATCATTAACAGTGACAATGTGCAAGAGACAGCAAGAGAAACAGATGGGTACTTCAGCAAGAGCGGCATTGTCACTGTGATCAAAGATGCTTTAATTCCCAGTAGAACAATTATTTGAAGACGAAGATCATCTGTCAGCAACCCCAAAAGCCATTTTATCTTTCCTAAATTCCTGCTTCTTTTGCACTTACTCCAGGGGAAAAAAAAAAATCTCACCTAGAGCAAAATCATGCAATAAAATGTAGTCATGTAGCTAGATTAAGACAAGGACTGTTGATCTGACTTGTCCTTAATCGTAAATGTTTTCTTGGATGCTTTTGCCAATCACATACATTTCATTTTCTGTGTTAGTGCCCATAGTACCCATTTTATTTTCAAAGCCTATAGTGATGATGTACTGTGTTTGGATCACTTTCTGAAACATTTTCAGTTCAAATGTTTTCTGGAAAGTATTCTGAAAGGCTTATTCAAAAAAAAAGGGTTAGTTACAACGGGCTTTTTGAGATTTGTCATAATTACAAATATTTTTTTATTGTTTGAAAAATTATAAATATTTTCTTGAAATTAATTGTCGTATAACAAATACCCTTCATGACAGCCCATCATAGGGGAGTATTTGTTAGACTCATAGGGGAGTATTTGTTAGACGGTTGTTAATTTCAGAAAATATTTGTAATTTTTCAGACAACGAGAGAATATTTATAAATTATAACAAATCCCAGGGTAGCCCGTTGTGATTTACCCTAAAAAAAATACATATTTCTATTTGATGTATCTTTGGATGTTTATGAGGAAACCTTTACCTGTTATTTAGTGTCAGATTAAACCTTTAAATAATTGAACAACGTAAATATCTGTACTATCTATATAACTAATTGAACAACGTAAATATAAGTATAAATAATTCATACATATACATAAATATATCTCCTATACTAATTCAAAGCAATGCTTACTACTACTTCCTAGAGTAGATACGTTGCCAGAGTTTCTTATGAGCACAGAATATCCAATACAGGGCTGCAAGAAACTTGGAGGGCACTGTGTAATTCACACAAAACACTATCAAGTGAGAATAGGTAGGATGTATGTTACTGACATGCAAATCAACAAAAGAATTACGGTAAGACGAGGGAGAGAAAATCCTGATGGATTTTGTGGCCCATGTTCCCTCTTGGCCCAACTCCTATTTGGAAGGCAAGCCCACCCACCTCCCTTAGCCCACTATAATTTTTGGGGCCCGATCCTTTCGTTACTTGGGTTGACCCGATTTCACTACTTAAAAGGGTTTGTCCCCCCTTCTTGGCACAACCCTAATCTTCCTCTACCTCTACTTCCCTTCCCAAGCACCGCCTCGTCTTTGGTGTTCTTTTATGGTTTTCTCCACCACCCCTTCTTCCACCAATCTCCAATGGCTTTGTTTCTCTCTCTCCTCTCCTATAAAAAGCTACCGTGAAACGTGGCTACGGATAACTAAGCAATACCTTCTTCTTCTCATATCTCTTTCGCTGAAACTTGTTCTCTGTGAACAAATCACTTGTGGCTCTTCTCATCTCTTAGTGAGAAAGGTGCATTGGTGGTGTTTGGGCTTTGCACGTGTGGGAGTTGCCGCCGGTAGGGGGCGTTGGGCCTCTGCCACTACAAAAAAACAGGATTATAGCAACGGACATTGTGCAACTGACCAATTCGTTGCAAATTTGCAACGACCTTTGCTACGACTTCTGCAACGGACTTTGATTTTTTTTTACATTTTCGTTGCAACTTCCGTGACAAATTAACAATGATATTTTGCAACGGTAATATCATTTCGTTGCAAAGTCCGTTGCAAAATCCGTAATATATATAAGAAAACCCTCATTCTAGTTCACACATATTTTTATAATCATCCAACAACTTCTTCCTCTTCTCTCCTTCCATTCACACAATTGATTTTTAATAAATCTTTGCATTAGACCATTAATGATCACATTAGTGCAACGAGTCACACATTTGGACATTTAGCTGACTTACGTTAAGGTTAGTACAAAAATTTTTACTAGTTTGTTTATATATATTCATTTTATTCATGTATCTCGTCCATAGGGGGATGTATTCAATGATTCGATATATCCTAGCGATCAACCATATGCAAATGAGGCTGGTCCGAGTTCTAATTATGATGAGGCTGACAATTTAGGAGCATTATCTGAAAAGTTTTTTGATGCGGTGCGTGCTGCAGATCAGTCATTATATGCTGGGACCGAAACTCACTCTCAGTTATCTGCGGTAGCGAGGTTAGTAAATATCAAATCTGAACACAATGTATCACAGATCAGCCATTATATGCTGGGAGCGAAACTCACTCTCAGTTTTCACAATTGAAGAATACGAAACGACTGATGATGAAGAAGCCACTTAGACAAGATGATGATGAAGATGATGATGATTATTAATTGAACATAATGTATTGATGATTTTTGTCATGATATTTTATCTCATTTACTAATTGAAGAGTATTATCTTAAATCATTTTATCTCATATCATTTTAAAATAAATTTATTAATTATAAAATAGTTTTATTTTATTTATTAATTAAAATATATCTTAAATCATTTATCCATTTAATGTTTAATTAAATAAAATTATCAATTTAAAAATAATTTAACTTTTTACTATACACTTTCCCTCTCCCATTTTCACACCCTAATTTTCCCCCCTTTCCCTCCTCTATTTTCATACGCTAATTCCCCCCCCCCCCCCCCCTTTTAGCCTGCCGTTGCCACTTTAATGAATATGTATAATATTTGTTGATTTTAGAACAAGATGTTGAGAGAATTGAGAAAATGGATGTATGAGAAGAATGTACCCGGTATCGTCATCTTACAAAAGAATTTAATAGATGGGGTCACTGAGTTTATAAAGTGGGCAAAAAACATAATATGATTTTATGGATAGAGAGAAAATTCATTGTCGAATTCGTTCTAGTAGTTACTATTGAAAATGAAATTCAACTTCTAGACGACAACATACAAATTTTTATTGATGAGGATAATCAAATGAAAGATGATGAAGAGGAAGAAGACAATTTTGAAGAATACGAAACGACTGATGATGAAGAAACACTTAGACAAGATGATGATAATGATTATTAATTGAACATAATGTATTTTGATGATTTTTGTCATGATGTTTTACTTCATTCACTAATTGAAGAGTATATTTTAAATCATTTATCTCATATCATTTTAAAAATATTTATTAATTATAAAATATATATCTCATTTATTAATTAAAAATTATATCTTAAATCATTTATCCCATTAATTTTAAAAAATAAGTATTGATTTAAAATTATTTTTATCTATTTACTAATTGAATAATATATCTTAAATCATTTACTCATTTAATTTAAAAAAATTTATTAATTTTTAAAAATATTTTAACTTTTTACTATAACTTTCCCTCCCCATTTTTCACATAACTCTAAATCCTCCCCCCCCCCACCCCCTTTCCCTCCCTCTTTTCCCCCTCTCCCCCTTCCCCCTTCCCCATACATTTTCACCCACCAAATCCCCCCCCCTCCTCTTTTTCTCTCTTCAGCGCCCCCTGCCGCCGCTGCCATGAGGTATTTTATCTCCTCCTTTATTCTCTTCTCTTCTCTTTCTCCTCTTTTCTTCTTCTACTTTTTTTTTTCAATTTATATCAACTTTTTCAGAGCCGCCGCTCACCGCCGTAGAGTTGGTTACTTACTCTACGTTCTATATGAACTTCACGGATATGGTTGGCTTAGCATGCGGCTTTTACTTTTTAACTGCTTTGATGCAGCACACTTAAAAATCTTTGGAAATGTTTGTCTGAAATAACTTGAACTTTTTTGACAGATTGGCCAGGCTTAGAGAAACGAAATAGGAACAAGAAGTATCACTATTTCATAAGTTGTTAATATGTAAAGCTGTTAGTCAGTGCAGATTTTGCTATTATATAATGCTACATTCATGTATTATAAAGAGTTTGGTTTTTCATCGATTTTGCTATATATATAATGCTACTCATCTCATTTCCTTTTTTTTTTTCCTCCCTTTTCGCTCATATTGTCTGGAAGCACCCGTAATCTAGCATTAGGAGAGTTTCTGAAATGTGCAGCAACCATATGACTTAGGACATAAATTTGTGAGAACTTCCGAATTAAATTTCTGGTTTTCATTTTATGGCTTTTTACAAAGAAAATATATGTATTTTCTTTTCATTAGGTCTTTTAGGAAATGTTTTTTGTGTTCTCCACAAATTTTGAATTAAGCTTAGGCTTGTTTCTAATTCTTACCTTGGGTCTGATGCTTATGCATCAGCGACTCCTCATTTTGCGAGTGGATTTGGTTGATTGATGCTCTTCAATTAATCTATTTTCTTTAAGTACTGATTTTCTCTCGATAATGTTTCCTTCCTGCACTTTTGTTTCTTTGAAATCTTGGTACTTGTCGCCATTTGTTTTCCCTTCCCCCATCCTTGTACAATTTTGCGTAGTTGTCATTTGGGTTATGAGTCCGAGACACTCATTGTGCTGATTAAAATTGCCCTGCCTGAAGAAGTGTAATTGACTTTAGAAAAATCCTCTAGTGCTTGTTAACTTTCAATTTTGTTAACTTTTAGTTTCAGCTCGACCGTCGCTCGCCGCCGCCGCTGCCGCCCACAGCCGCCGCCAAGCTGCCCTGAAAGAGGTATTAACATATTAATAGATATTGGATCTATGTTTCATTTCATTTTGGAGCAAGTGGATCTATGTTTTCATTTCATTTTGGAGCAAGTGACTAAGGTATAATAGTCATTCTATCTTTTTGAATGTGAATATATGTTGAGCTAAATGTTAAGAGCTAATATATTGAGTATTTGGTTGGTATATTGAGAATATATTGAGTATTTGGTTGGTATATTAAGTATGTGTTTAATATAAAATTGTGTATGACAATGTAATATATTAAGTATTTGGTTGGTATATTAAGTATGTGTTTAATATAAAATTGTGTATGGCAATGTAATATATAGAGTATTTGGTTGGTATATTAAGTATGTGTTTAATATAAAATTGCGTATGACAATCTAATATATTGAGTATTTGGTTGCTATATTGAGAATGTGTTTTGTATATTGAGGTGCATGGGAATGATGATTGTATTGATGAGGTTGGATGAGTGTTGTTGATTATGATTGTAGATTAGGATTTATAAATATTTAACTAAACTAAATAAACTTAGTTATATCACAAGTTAAAAATTCAACTAAACTAGTGAATTTTGTTAACTTTCAACTTAAAATCTTTACCTAAACTAAATAAACTTAGTTATATCACAAGTTAAAAAATCAACTAAACTAGTGAATTTTGTTAACTTTCAACTTAAAATCTTTACCTAAACTAAATAAATTTAGTTATATCACAAGTTAAAAAATCAACTAAACTAGTGTAATTTTGTTAACTTTCAACTTAAAATCTTTACCTAAACTAAATAAACTTAGTTATATCACAAGTTAAAAAATCAACTAAACTAGTGTATTTTGTTAACTTTCAACGTAAAATCTTTACCTAAACTAAATAAACTTAGTTATATCACAAGTTAAAAAATCAACTAAACTAGTGTATTTTGTTAACTTTCAACTTAAAATATTTATCTAAACTAAATAAACTTAGTTATATCCCAAGTTAAAAATTCAACTAAACTAGTGTAATTTTATTAACTTTCAACTTAAAATCTTTACCTAAACTAAATAAACTTAGTTATATCACAAGTTAAAAATTCAACTAAACTAGTGTAATTTTGTTAACTTTCAACTTAAAAACTTTACCTAAACTAAATAAACTTAGTTATATCACAAGCTAAAAATTCAACTAAGTTGGAAATTTATTCTTTGTTTATTCTTTGTTTATATCTCAAGATTATTCTTTGTTTTTTTTTTTTTTTTGAAAATTTGTTAGGAGGAATCACTCGGTTGCCCGCCGAAACTTATTGAGCAGGTGGAGAAGTGTTGAAAAACAAAAGAAGGCAATTGCGCTGGTCCGAGAGTGGCGGATGCAGTAAGTTTTTATTATTTACATTGAAATCAAAGTAAATAATTTAATTTATTTCCAAATTATAATATTCTTAATTGTATAGAAAAAATTTCAAAAAGCTGAGTGATGATCATAATACTGCTTTCTCAAAGTCTACCGGAGTCATCTTCGAGCACATCAGTTAACGATCAACAACTATGGTTGGAAGCAATTGGAGGAGCAAAGAAGGGTCGAGTTTGGAGGATAGGCTCGGAGGCGAGGATTTATACTTGTTCTAACTCGACTAGAACAAGCAATCTCACTCCAGTACCGGAGCACCATGAATCAGAGTTGGTACAAGAAGTTGTTTCGTGAAAATGAGAACATGAAACGACAAATAGAGCGCAACACTAAAAAGATGGAGAAAATAATGAGTTTCATGTCCGATAAATTGGTACTGCGCTTGAAGATGATATGAGCGAATCTGATGATAGTCCCGGTGATATCCCCCCCGACCACCCACCTTCACAAGATTGTGAAAATGAATTTGATCCCCCTCTTTAAATTTGTATGCTTTAAAAATTGAATAGTTTTTATTTTGTGGATTGGAATGTTGAACTATCTTTATTATAAGTATTTTTGCCTTAAATATATTGTCATATTTGAATTTTCTTGTTAGAGTTAAATTAAATATATTATTATTGAATATAAATTATGAAATTGTCGTTGCAATTATCGTAGTAAAATTTGCAACGGATTGTCATTGCAATTGTCGTTGTAAATGAAAATTATTTTGCAACGAATTGTAGTAAATTATGTCATTGCAAATTTTGCAACGGAATGTCGTTGCAAAAATTATTGCAATATAGCAACGACTTTCATTGCAAATGTCGTTGCAAATAAAATGATTTTGCAACGAATGATAGCTAAATATTTCGTTGCAAAATTTGCAACGGAATGACGTTGCAAATATTCTGTTGCAATATTTGCAACGACATTTTGTTGCAAATAAAACCCGATTTTGCAACAAATTGCCATCATCTTTGCCACGAATATACCATCGCAAAGTCGTTGCAAAATATAAAAAAGTCAACTTTTAAAATAACGAAATTTGCAACGGACTTTTGCAACGGATAAAAAATCCGTGGCAATATTTTTGCAACGACCAAAAAATCCGTTGCTATATAGCAGTGGTACCTATAGCAACGGAAAAATTTTCCGTTGCAAAAGTCCGTGGCAAATCTGTTTTGCAACGAATTTTTCATGAAATCCATTGCAAAAATCCGTTGCTATGGGTCTGTTTTTTTGTAGTGTGCCTTTCGGATCTGAGACATGAGCCTATCATATCCTTATTCTATCGTTCCTTTTATATATATATATATATATATTTTTGTTTGTATATATTTTGTGCTAATCCCTTTTTTCTTTGTGTATTCGATTCTTAGTTTTTTGTATTATTCCCCATTATTAGCAATCTGTAATTCAAGAGGTTTTTTGTAAACCCATTTCCCGTTTGTAATAGTAATAGTAGGATTTTTCAATTTTTTGTTTGCGCTCATCACTGGAGGACTTCCGTCCAACAGTGGTATCAGAGCACCACGATCCTCGGTGCCGGTAAGATCGATCCTATATCTCTCTCAGTTCCTTTTTCTTTCGGATACTATTGCTCTATCCGACTCGATTGCTATCCTGCTTTGTGCTTACTATTATTGCTATATGCAAAAATTGGTTAATATTGCTTTGTGCGAATTATTGGATATTACTGCTTTGTGCGGACTGTTGGGTATTACTGCTTAGTGCTTTTTCTGGTAACTATTCTGCTGCATAAGAATTTCTGGTGATACTACTGCTTAGTGCATAAATTGTATATGTTTTTGTTGATTATCATATCTAGGGGTGGCAGGCGAGTCGAGCCGGCTCGTGAGCTTCACGAGCCGGCTTAATTTTGAGCTCGACTCGAGCTCGAGCTCAATTCTCTCTGTTCATTAAGCTCGCGAACAGCTCGCGAGCTTCTCCCTTTTTTTTCAAAATTTTTTTATATATATTTTTATTTTTAAAATTTTTATATGTTTAATTTCATATTCAATACTTTATCAATTTCATACTGAAAAATTGATCATCTATTGCAATTATTAATCAATATCATACATTTTATTTTCGATAATAATAAACTATGGTATTGGTACTTTTATTTATACATTTAACCTTTATAATTTATATAAAAACAAACTTAATCAAGAATTTAGTAAATTTTAATATATTTTTAAAATAATTTTTTAATATGACACATATAAATTTGATGTTATATTTTAATATATATTTATAACCTCTTATACTTTTTTAAATTGATAAGTCCTAACAATTAACTTATGATTATTTATATCTATTTGTGAGTTTTATATTTATATCAATTTACATAGTACACATTGTACAATCTATAAATTTTACTTATAAATTTATGTCAAAACTTAGTGATTTTCATGAATTAATCTAAAGATGATGATGATGATGATAATAATAATAATAATAATAATGATGATGATGATGATGATGATAATAATAATAATAATAATAATAATAATAATAATAATAATAATAATAATAATAATAATAATAATAACAATAATAATAATGACGATGATGATGGTAACATGGTTGATCAATTTTAATTATTGTTATTGCTATTTATTATATATAATGAGATAAACAAGCTTAATCAATATTTTAGTATGTTTTTTAATAATTTTTTTAAAATAGCTATTTAATATGACACATATAAATTCTATGTTATATTTTAATATCTATTTATAATCTCTTATACTTTTTTAAATTGATAAGTCCTAAAAATTAAATTTAGTGATTCCCATGAATTAATCTAAAGATGATGGTGATCATGATGATGATGATGATAATAATAATAATAATAATAATAATAATAATAATAATAATAATAATAATAATAATAATAATAATAATAATAATAATGAAATCAATAAATTTAATCAATAATTTAGTAAGTTTTAATATTTTTTATAATATGACACATATAAATTCTATGTTACATTTTAATATTTATTTGTAATCTCTTATACTCTTTTAGATTGACAAGTCCTAACAATTGATTTATATATATACATATTCTATACTATTATAATTTATAATAATATAATTTTTATTAAAAAAGTATACCAATAATTAAAAGATATACCAATAATCACGAGCTCGAGCTCGAGGAGCTTGAAGTTAGCTGGAGTTGAATCTAGCTCGAGCTTGCGCTCATTAGGCAAGATTCGAGCTCGAGCTTGAGCCATGCCACTCAAAATCGAGCTCGAGCTCGCCAGAAATGGTCGAGCTCGACTCGTTGCCACCCCTAATCATATCTACTAAGCCCACTACCAAAAAACCTTACTGTTCCATCTCTTGGCCGGACCCGTGAGGTCGTCGGGTATCTGGTAGAGGTGTACTCAAGGATCCCTGCATATATAACTGTCATCCTACATTCTACATATTTTCTGTGCAATATATATCTGTTATGGCTGGTTATATCTACAAACTTTTGATGGTAAAACGGACTTTTCAATATGACAACAAAAAGCCAAAGGCATTTTAATCTATTCTATATCTATATCTATATCTATTCTATATATCTTTAAAAGTATGAATAGCTATTTTGGTTTCTTTCTTTTTTTGATTTGCCTAATTTACCCCTTCACTTGCACTATTGTATTGAAAAGTCATTTATCCTTTCACTTGCACTATTATATTGAAAAGTCTTTATAAATAAATGACATTTTACCTGCATATTTTTGGACTTTCCTGCTCCCAACTTTCTAACTTCTTTTGCTCGATCATGATTCTTTGTTTTCTTGCCATTTATTCTCTACCAATTCAATCCATAGAAACTCAGCCAGATTCCTTATTTTTCTTGTTGATTTTCTGTGTTTAATGAAGTCCTTAACATGACTTTGCATGGTAAAAATCTACGAATTGTCTGATAATATAAAAAAGATTATATGGAGAGAAGTTGCTGCGTAGAGAAAAGTAAGTTCTTTATTTTATGTCGGTTTTCTATGTTTAATGAAGTCCTTGAAGGACAAGCGGATCCGCCCGGAAGTGCGAGGGGAAGTGATAACTTAATTAATATGATCATTTGAATGTGTCTAGGTTCATTCAAGGATGTCTAGATACATCCCAATCAATCCCACTGATTCATCAATCAAGCCTACCATCTCATAAGGTATGATTTAATCATACCAAATGAAAGAGACTTGATTGGAATTGATTTGTCCATTACCAAAAGAGACAAGTCAACACTCCATCAAGACCATGCATGACCGATTTTAAGGCTTCTAAAAAAGCAATTTTCGGCCATGCTTATTTAAGAAAGAAGTTCAACTTCTTCTCATTTCAAAAGTGGAATTAACACACCTCTTGGGACAAAATTTAATTGATCGAGTTTTATTGTAATCCAACTACAACAAGTCCAAAATTAAATCTCATTTAATTCAAGGTCCACTTAAATGAAGCCCATTAATCTTTTAATCCAATTAAAAGGTTTAATTTTTGATTCCCCACTTTAAACGATAAATCTCATTTAACGACTAAAATGAGGGAATACAATATCGGCCCGTCTATCCAATGGACAATCCCTTAAGTATTCCAATTACTCATTATCCTCTAAAATTGACTCCAAGTCAATTTCTTCACCTCCTCGGTGATTTGTGTGTGACCCTTTAGGTTCACCCTCAGCTAGACTTGGGTCCGTGTCCAACAGGAACCTGTTACCATGGGTGGCCGTCTAGCAACGGTCCATGGCACTAGAGACTAAGTGAATGTTGGTGTGAAACTTTAGTCCAGCGTATTAAATTGGGCGTCGGTTCCCATCCTTAACTAGGCGTCTGTGCTTAATACTCGAGACTATGCATGACTCATTGCATCGACACATGAAACCATTTTCTACTCGATCAACCATTATGGCCACAGTTTTAAGCAGCATGAACCGTCTCGAGTACATAGGAGATACCTCTGTCACATACTGACAGGAGACGGATCCTCTTCTTGAAACTCACCGTCCTCGCTACACATTCTGACTGCACTGGACATGTCTTATAATGATCATCTTACAGAATGATCACCTCTCGTCAGATCCAAGATACAACCATTGTATGCACGTGACTACTATGGTTCCTCAAGTCTGAGGACTACTCCAATACTATCAGAACTGGAAAAATCCAATCATACTGACCAAGCCTCCAAGGCTTCCATATGATGATCCCCCCGAGTCAGTTCAATCGGCTCGACCCCAGGCGACCAACCCACCAAGATCGTATAGGCGTCCCACGTTTAACGCCGATGAAACACGACACTCATCCAATGAATACGACTCTTGGTGCAAATCTCTATAGGACTCTCGATGGCCTGTCTCGAGGTCCTCGACTTGGAACGTTTCAGACTCAACCCTTTATCAGTTGGTTTCATAACCACCATCTAATGCGTGGTCCAACTGCATGAGTTGTTAATCGTGGTCTGTGGGCTTTATTGTGATATATGAAAAACAACATTTAACATATGGAAAATAAGCACAACAAAGAAAGTACCAATGGAAATGAACACACATTTTATTCATTACATAATATTACATTACATCAAGTTGTCAAATATGTTACAAAATGCCAAACCTTTTGGCTTTCTGGTCACCTATTCTAATAGTCCTAGCATAACTTATGGTTTAATTGTTGCAATCATTACAAGCTTAATTGAGAGTCTATTGGCAAAATTGTAAAAGGATGTTTAAACACATGGGAATTGTCGGTGTTTAGTAGAAGGAAAATACAGAAGGTCGGGGGAATTCGACATAAATGAAAGGTTTGATAAGGCAAAATGGATTGACATATAATTTTTTTCTATCCTTATTCTTTGGTGCTCTCCTTGTCTATGTGTGTTGTTGCAGATCAACAGTGTTGTTACTTGTTTAAACGTCTTAAATTTCTATATATTACTGGAGTTTCCATGACTTTTTTATTCAAATTGGATTTGATCATTAGAGTCTCTCTCTCAAATGGGTTGTCTAGCTTCTTGTTGAAATATTCAAGTTTTCTATGCCTTTTTCTATTCTAGCCATGAACCTCAGAAGTAATGTCTGAGTTTTGGTATCATTTGGCTCAACATTTTTTTGTCTTCATTCTCTTTGATTTTTACACAATTTTGAATCTTCTAATCTAGTCTTCAGGGTAATTTTGATTTGGGCATTACGGATGGATGTTTGAAGGATGAGATGAAGCATTGGTAAGGGACTTGGAGTGTGATTGAGGTTTACTAATTTTCATAGTGAAATGAAGAGATATGGGTTCCTCTATTGCACAAAATTATCTACTAACATTTAAGCATACGAATTGTATGATTGTTGTTTTCATTGATAGTAGTTGTATTGCATGTGAAATGAAATTATAAGCCATTAATGTTTAAGAACTATTCGTCAGAAAAATAATGTCTTGGGGAATAATTCACCTTATATTGGTGCTTCTGGTCTACGAAGTTTTTCTTCTGCTGATACTCTTTCACAAAATCAAGAAGGTGTGCTCTTATTAAAGTTACAAACTAAATATTAATTCACAATTAAATTAAAATATAAACTGTTGAAATTACTTCTTCTACAACGTGAATTATTCTTTTATTTGACCTGATACTACTTTTCATTTTTTAAACCAAGACAACAGTAGTATCATTTTTTAACTAAGACAACATATACTTTGATAATTGTTATTATATAAAAGGTTATGTTTAGTTAGTTATAGTTTTTTTGGTTGAAATTTAATGAAGATCATGCTCCATTTATTTGGTTTTGAGTATACTCGTATTTTTCTTTTAATTATACGTATATGTATATATAATTTTCCCTGACAACAAAACAAATGATTCAGAAATACTTGATAAATTGGCACTGACTGACTAATAGTATGATAGTCCAATCTCCCATATAATAAATCAATCTGTAAAGCTTGTGTATATCTATGCCATCTAAATTGTTCTTCCTAAATTAATACTTAATTCCACCCATAAAAGTATTGAAGTATGTCGTGTTCCTATTTTTCTTCTTTTTCTTTTGTTTTTTCTTTTCCTTTCCTAACAAGATTTACATTACTCCAACCAGTAAAGATATTGGTAATTATTGATTATTGGCATTAAATTAGTATTAACATGTATTCAAGTTTCCATATTCTTTGTTCTCATTAAACTTGTATAACAAAGATAAGTTTTGTGATTACTATTATATATTCAATATTATGCGAGGTTTACTTTTGTTTCTAAATCATTTGAGGGAATTGCATATTTGGTACCATAGTTTAGGGCACTTTGCAGCCATCATACCAATATTTTTCATGTAAGCACTTTTGATATTGTATAAACGGGATGTTATGCACAATTGGAACCACCGTTAAAATTTAAACGGAATTATCACGTGAATGGCACGTGGGCGTTAGCTGACATCTGCCCCTACCCAAAATCGCACGTGCTTGGCATGAGGGTCTAAGGTAAATGGAATTTAACTTTTCACAGCAGCAAAAGAAAAAAAATCACTTTCTTCCCCCAATTCGATTTCCCCTCTTTTTTGCCCAAACCCTAGCTTGATTCTCAAAACTTAACCGATAGAATTGCTAAATCTTGCTTCTAAAACAAAACTCCAGTATTTGTGTTGGCTTGGAAGAAGGATTGGTGGTGTTGGACCGACGGGAAAATGCCGCGCTCAAAGCATTTGAACGATTGCGGGAAGATGGACTATGGTATGTTTTCAAGAACTTTTTTTTTTCAAGCTTGTGTTTTGTGTTGTGGTGTATTGTATTGTTTGTTACTTATTTTTAACTTTATAATGGGGATTCGATGTCAGATGTCGGGGGCTGATTTTGTTGTACTATGCTTTTCAAGAATTTTTGTTTTGTTTTTTTTACAATCTTGTGCTTTGTGTTGTGGTGTATTATATGATTTGTACTATGTTTATAAAATGAAATATGTCAGTGTTTTATTTTTAATGTAACTTTAATATTCTGTTGTGATGTTGTGGTCCAATGCAGCCTTCGTTGTCCTTCTTTATACTGTAGGCTGAAATATGTTTTTTTTTAAAAAAATTTCCAGGTGAACACAATAATTTAGCCACAGTTAGAATATTTCATTGGGGTGAATTTGTGCACAGTCCCATTGCACATTATAGGGGTGGAACAATTAGCATTTTTGACTTTGTGGATGTAGATACTGTCTTTAAGTTCTATTGGCAAAATGTGTGAAGAATTGGGATATAATGGGTTGAAGACTTTCTACAGAATTGAAAAACCACCTTCTCATTGGTCAAGATCACACTTTAACAGTTATTCAAAGTGTGATATTTTGCTGAATAACCTTTGTGAAAGCTTTAACAGCATCATATTAGAAGCAAGAGAAAGACCAATCTTGACCATATTAGAGTGGATTAGGGAGTATGTGATGGTGAAAATGCAGCAAAACAGAGATAGAGTAGCAAAAAGATGGGGTGATAAGAAAATTTGTCCTAAAATCAAGAAAATTGTGGATAAGAATATGGACAAAGCATCAGATTGTATTCCAATCAAGGCAAATGATTGGAACTATGAGATCTCATGCTATGATGGTGCTAGGTATACAGTGGACTTGGTGGCATATAAATGTTCATGCAGAAAATGGGAGCTAAGTGGTATTCCATGCAAGCATGGGATGAGTGCTATCTGTGACCAGGTGCTGGATCCTGTGGATTTTGTGCATTCTTGCTATCATGTGCAAACATATACAAAAGTTTATGAGCCTTGTATGATGCCTATGGATGGAGCCAGTTTGTGGGAAAAGACAGGTTATATCCCTCCATTACTCCCTGATTTTGGGAAGAAGAGAGGAATATCAAAAAGATCAAGGAAGCCATCAGCCGGAGAAGAACCAAATAAGAAGAAAAAAGTGGATAAAGGAGTACCGAAAATGAAGAGGCAACATTATACTATGGTATGAAAGTTTTGTGGAGGCCCAGGCCACAATAAAAAAGGATGCACTTGGAGAAAATTTGCAGAAGAGTTCCCACCTGAAGACCAGGACATTCCTTTGCCACAGCAACAACCAGATGCTGAAGAGTTGACACAACAGCCAGATACTCCCCATTGACTCAGCCTGATAGCCAACCTGTCTCAGTCCCATTGGTGCATCCTGATGTATCCCCATTGTCCAGGCCTGTTAGCCAACCTAAGATGACTATAAGTTTTTTTTATATTCACATTTTTTGTTATGGATTATGTGTTAGTTGACAACTAATGTAAATCTGTACACTGCACTTATAGGAAGGGAAGAAGACTAATGGAAAGTTGTCAAGGACAAGGTCAACAAACATTTAAGATTCTGTTACTGCAGTAAGTAATTTATGTCCTATCTTACTATTGTTGTGGTTTAGTAAACATATTACAATTGCAATGAATCTTAAACAGGGAAGAAGGATTACGAGAAATTCAATTAAAGGTGGTGAAACAGGCAATGAGCAACCTCAAGGAAGTGAAAGTACCTCTTCCCTGTTTTATGTTGAATTGTCAGGGAATCTATTCAGACTTCAGCTTTTATATAATCTTGATGGATATGTATTTGCAGTCTGTATTTGCACCCTCACCTCCCACATAATTGCAATCAAGGGTTCAAATAAGAGCACCTGCACCAATGGCTCCAAGGTGACATGCTTTTGTGTCCAACCCTACCCCACTTCAAGCACCTGCAACTTTCATTAAAGATGGAAAAAAGTTTGTAAAGGTATCAGATTTGGCTGGAGTTATCTCATCATCTTCAAAGGTCAAGATGCAAACTAAGGGAGGGAAAAAGGATACTTGATTCTTGACTGCAAAAACTAGTCCATTTTGGTGATTGAAGAGTAAATGTCAAAGTGAAAATACACATACACTGTTTGTTAGTATTTTGGTGCATGAAGTGTTTTGGTCATTATTTTGGTAGTGTTTTGGTGATTATTTTGGTGCTTCAAGTGTCAATGTCAAAGTGCAAATACACTTTTTTTTGGATGTATTGACAAACAAACTCTTATTTTGTCAATGAAATTCTTATCTCATTCATACTTCAAAAGCAATTACATTACATAATACCGTACCAAATAACTGCATAATTGCTATTACAGGATTAGCTTCATCATAACAGGAAGCCATGATAATACCAATAAAACCATCAATATGGTTTTGATTCGTCGAAGCAAACCAGGTATGATAGCTCTTGATCTTGCACACATTGGCCTATCTTTCCCACTAAAAAAATCCACATCCTTCACAACTCATGGAATTTTCACAACAATGGAACCTCCTACCCGGATTTTCTGATGTCCATGACGTCTTCAACCTAGCAAAATTTTCACAATAGCATAAGGGCCTTGAAGTTGTTGAGAAAGACATTTTTTGAACCCTTCTCCAAACAAAAATATCCCAAAAATTAAAAAACAACACTCTTTTTTAATTTGTGTGTGTAGATAGGTGAGAAAAAGGTATAGAATACCTTATAAGCCTCCATTTCCCTCCGAAATGCAACAATATTTCATTTTTCCCGCCCAGTACATGTGAGTTAACATCCCACGTGCCATTCACGTGATAATTCTGTTAAAATTTAACGGTGGTTCCAACTGTGCATACCGTCCCATTTATACAGTTCAAAAGTGCTTACGTGAAAAACATTGGTATGACAGTTGCAAAGTGCCCTAAACTATGGTACCAAATATGCAATTCCCTCTAAATTATTTATTGCAATAATTACTTTTAGTTGATAACACAAATAATGGAGAAGTTCAAGCTATGACGATATTTTCTTGTGCAAATGATGTCCTTTCAGAAGAACACAAAGGCATGCACTAATTCAAGTTAGAAGCACTGTAGTTCATATTTTGGTATTTCACATTAATTTATTTATCAATAATCATTTGGGGCTTCATTTTTTGGCAATTCTTATATATGCTTAGATGATATATGAAACTTGCTTTTGTAATATTTTTGTATAAATGTAATTCTTTTACAATAATTTTCCTCCCGTTGTATGCATGATTTAATTGATTAATTAGTATTTAATATTTTTAATTATACATTAAATAATTTGGAAAACTATATCTATAAAGATAATAAATTATGAATTACACATTATCCAAATGTATAACACCCCAATTTCTCTCCTAAAATATGCTTCGATCATCAATTTCAAAGATCAATGATATTAATAAAATAAGAAGTTCTTATGTTCAAGTTTACTTAATTTTAGACAAATATATCAAACAATACTTTTAATTATTGTAAAAATCTCTCCTTCATCCATCCTAACTCCTGTTGTGTTAAACTTTTTACGTTAATTCATGTAATAATTTTAAGTTGAACAATGTATATAAATTCCTCTAAGACTTTGAAAATCTATATGATCATTCGTACAATAACTTGGTACTTACACTAACATCTGTTTAACTTCTTTATAGGATTTTATTTAATTCATTAAAAAATTTAAATTGAGTATTTATTTAAATGTCCTCCAAGGAGCTGACAGTGCAGTGATTATGATGTTTGAGGAAACAACAGCCATATATGCTGGATGCCCTGTAGAGGAAAATCTGACATCAGTTGAATTGGTAAGTTTTTACTATAGCACTTTTTATTATTATAGTCATCATGATAAACATGACAATTCTTGGTGGAACTATTTTATATAAATCATTTTTTAAATAAACAAAGGATCATATAAGGTAATATTAAAATTATTACATAGAGAACATCAGTCAAAATATTACAGAAGAATACGTGTACAAACTTCTACAGTGTTTCGATTTCTCATTGCAGTTAACAAAAAGGCAAAAGTGATCAATGACAAACTGAACGTCATAACAGAGGCAATTCAAAAGACACAACACCAACCGAAAAACTAGAAGGAAGACATCAACTAAAACAATATAGGCTGATGGACATAAACAAAACTTATTAGTAAGAAGGTAAGACATCAATTAAAAATTTAAAATTGATGACATAGATGAGGAGATCTCAACTGAAAAAAAAAGGCAGAAGAAAAAACAAGGACTGTGCAAGAAGAAAAAACAAGAACAGTTTGAGATTAAAAAAAAAAAAACTCATTGATAATAAAGAAACTCTTAGCAATTTGAAAAGAAAGTATGCGACAATATTCATTAAGGGAAGAAAGAAAAAGATGTTACCAGGGATTAAGATAAAAAAACGAGAACACTAATAAAGATTACAATATATTCAAATTATATTGTTATTTAAATTTGGTATTCTTAACATGTTTAAGTGTTCCTATATATTAAGATAATTGTTCAAGTTGACCATCATTTTGAGAATTCATTTCTTTACATTTAATTATTAAATTTTTATAATTATAATATTATTTAAAAAAAACATATGAATAACGTGCTACGAACGTATTCATTACTAGTCCAACAAAAAATGTTTAAAGCCATTGATGGAAAATATACTAATAATGTCTCTGATGATAAAAAGCTTGAAAATGATGAATATGCTTATTCTTCCATTATTCTTAATTTGTCTGATTCTGTAATTAGAAAAGTAGGAAAACAGAATTCTGCTAAAGAACTTTGGGATAGATTAGAAGAACTCTTTTCTGAAACCTCTTTGCCCAGTAAGCTTTTCTTGCTTGAACTTTTTTTTCCGGTATAAACTTGATTTATCAAAAATTGTTGAAGAAATTGATGATTTTACTAAATTAATACAAGATATAAAACTAACTGGTGATAAAAATATTGATGACTATACTCCCATTGTCCTACTTAATGCAATCCCTGATGCCTATAGTGATGTAAAGTTGCGATTAAATATGGCAGAGATAATGTTAGTCTAGACACGGTTATAAATGGTTTAGAAAGCAAAGAAATGGATTTGAAAATTAATAAATGTAGTCAGTCTCAGAATGAGGTAAATTTTGTAAGGGAAAGGACTAAAAATCGTAACTCTGATTACAAATATTAAGAACACAGTAAGGGTAAGAGTAGAATAGAAGTAGGAGTAAATCAAGAACTAGGGATGATAAAACTAGATAAAGAAGGTTTTATAATTATGGTATTAAAGGACATTACATTAAGGACTGCAGAAAATCAAAAAGGAAAATAGGGATAAAAATCATAATAAAGAAGATGTGAATATTGTAACCAAAGAAAATTATGGTGATATGTTCATGGTGTGTGATGTGAATATGTCCATTATCTTAACAGGCATGAATGGTTAATTGATGTCGGCTGCACATTTTATATGAGTCCATTCAAAGAAATTTTCACAAATTTTGAATCTGGAAATTATAACTTCGTGTCAATGGCTAATGAAAAAAGGTGTGAAATCAAGGGTTTTGGTGACATTTGTCTAACTTTCAAAGATTGTTATAAGTTAACCCTGAAAAATGTCAGATATGTTCCTGACTCAAGTCACAATTTAATTTCTTATGCTGCCCTTGGGGAAGAGGGTCTTCAGGGTAGGTGGGAAAAAGGCATAATGGAAATCATGAAGGGATCTTTAACTGTGTTCAAAGCTGAAAGAAAACAAAATTTGTATATTTGTTCTGTTGATTATGATATTCTAGCTGCTTCTGTGCTTGATGATGATAAAACCTCTCTGTGGCATAAAAAGTTAGGCCATATTAGTTTAAAAGGTCTTGAATTGCTTAAAAGGAAGGTGTTCTTCTGGACAAAATTGAATAGTTAAAATTCCTGATGAATGTGTTATGGCAAAACAACATAGGGTGCATTTTCCTGCTTAAGCCTCCCTAAACCCCTCATCCTCATCCTGCATTCTTGATTATGTGCATGGAGATGTTTGGGGCCCTTCTAATACCCGTACTCACGGTGGAAATAAATACTTCTTGTCTATTATTGATAATTTTTCAAGAAGAGTTTTTGTTTTCTTAATGAAGCACAAATCTAAGTTTTTTGAAAATTTTAAGAAGTGGAAAATTTTGGTTGAAAACCAAACTGGAAAGAAATTAAAGGCATTATGTATCGATAATGATTTAGAATTCTGCAATCAGAACTTTTCTGATCTATGTGATGAATATGGTATGAAAACACATAGAACAAACCCCTATACACCCCAACAGAATGGTGTTGCTGAACACATGAATAGGACGTTGTTAGAAAAAGTTAGATGCATGCTAGTCAGTTCTGGTTTGCCTAAATCATTCTGGGGTGAAGTTGTTTTAACTGCTGCTTACTTAATCAATAGATTTCCCTCTGTTCCCTTGTTTGGTAAAATTCCTGAATTTGTGTGGTTTGGAAAAGAAGTTGATATTTCTTCCTTACGCATTTTTGTGTGTTTTGCATTAATTTGTTCATCAAAATATAGATAAACTTGAACCTTGATCCGAAACATGTGTCTTCATTGATTATCCTGAAGGGGTAAAAGGATATAGACTATGGCTTAGAAGCCAACCTGGCTTTAAAGTTTTAATTAGTAAAGATGTAATTTTTAATGAAACAGAAATGTCATGTCTTACTAATTCACAAAAAGAAAAAGAATTTAATCTAGAATCCACCTTTAATAACGTAGAGGGAACTTCAGAGGATAACCAATAGGGGGAGGAAAATGAAAAAGAAAATCAAAATATTGATCCAAATAGGGAAGTTTCTGAACGTTCTAATTCAAAAAACAACTTAGAAAACTATCAGTTGGCTAGAGACAGAAATAGACGAGAACCTAGGTTTCCCTCTAGGTATAAGGATTTTCACATTGCACTGAATACCGAAACTAGTGAACCTAGTACTGTTGAAGAAGCTTTAAAATCTAAAAATTTTAAACAATGGCTTAGTGTCATGAATGAAGAAATGAAATCATTAAGGGATAACAAAACATGGGTTCTAGTGCCCAAACCTAAAACGGGTTTCATTGTTAGTTGTAAATGGATTTATAGAATCAAACAAGAAGACACTTCTAAAAGGTTTAAAGCAAGATTAGTAGCCAAAGGCTTCACACAGAAATAAGGGATTGATTATACTGAAGTATTTTCTCATATTGTAAAATACACCACTATTCGAATCATACTTGCTCTTACTGCTCACTTTGACTGGGAATTAAAACAAATGGATGTAAAAACTACTTTCCTGCATGGTGACTTAGAAGAAAATATTTATACACAGCAACCCACTGGTTTTATTGATAAGTCTAAATCTGATCATGTATGTTTACTGAAAAAAATCTTTGTATGGTTTAAAACAATTACCTATGCAGTGGAACAAGAAGTTTGATATGTTCATGCATTCCTTAAATTTTAAAAGAAGTAATTATGATCATTGTCTTTACTTCAAATATGATGATAACATTCTTGTGTTTCTTGTCTTATATGTTGATGACATGCTTATTGCTAGTCCAAGCTTAAAACATGTTAAAGACTTGCAGAATAGTCTCAGTAAAAACTTTGAAATGAAAGACCTAGGAGATGCTAAGAAGATTTTAGGAATGACTATTTACAGAAATATGGATAAGTCAACAATATTCCTAAAACAAGATTCTTACATAAAAACAGCACTGGAAAAATTTTCAATTCCAAACCTACTTCTGTCCCTCTGGCTGCACATTTTCAGTTGAGTGAGGATCAGAGTCCCAAAAATGAATTTGAGAAAGAACAAATGAATAAAATACCTTATTCCAATGCAATAGGATCAGTCATGTACTCAATGGTTTGTAACCCAACTAGATATAGCCTACGCTGTCAGTTGTCTTTGCAGGTATATGTCTAATGCTGGTCCACCTAACTGGGAAGCACTAAAATGGTTGTTTAGATATTTAAATGGCTCTACTAATTCTGGCATAAAATTTTCTGAATGTACTGATGGTGTTAACCTAGTTGGGTTTGTAGATTCCAATTATGCAAATCATAGAGATAGTAAGAAATCCACTACATCATATGTATTTACTCTGTGTGGTGCATGCATTAGTTGGAAATCACAACTACAACACATAGTTGCTCTATCCACAACTGAAGCTAAATATGTTGAAACAACTGAAGCCTTAAAGAAGCAATATGGCTAAAAGGTCTTTTAGAAGATATAGGTTTTCTTAAGAAAAAGGTCACAGTCTTTTCCGATACCCAATCTGGAATTCAGCTCTGTAAAAACCTTGTTTTTCATGATAGCCTTAAGCACATTGATGTTAGGTATCACTTTATTAGAGATATAGTTGGAAAAGAGATAATTAATTTAGAAAAAATTAATTCTGAATCCAACCCGTCAGATATGGGTACTAAGTGTCTAACTATAGAGAAATTTAAGAATTGTCTTAAAATCCTAAATCTAGAATCTTAATGTGCATCTCTCTAACCCATATACAAGTCCTTCTCATTTGTCTGAACCTTGTAGGTACAATTCAAAATCCCAAGCGTAATTTAGCAATGATGAAATCAGATCTGAAGTCTGATTAAACTCCTCTCAAGAGGGCCCATGGACCAAGGTAGAGAATGATGGATTTTGTGGCCCATGTTCCCTCTTGGCCCAACTCCCCTATTTGGAAAACAAGCCTACCGACCTCTCTTGGCCCACTCTGATTTTTTGGGGCCCGACCCTTTCCTTACTTGGGTTGACCCGGTTCCACTACTTAAAAAGGTTTGTTCCCCTTTCTTGGCAGAACCCTAATCTTCCTCTGCCTCTTCTTCCCTTCCCAAGCGCCGCCTCGTCTTTGGTGTTCTTCTATGGTTTTCTCCACCACCCCTTCTTCTGTCCAATCTCCGATAGCTCTGTTTCTCTCTCTTCTCTCCTATAAAAATCCACTTTGAAACGTGGCTGGGGATAACTAAGCAATACCTTCTTCTTCTCATATCTCTTTCCCTGAAACTTGTTCTCTGTGAACAAATCTCTTGTGGCTCTCTGTGTGGTCTCATCTCTTAGTGATATAGGTGCCTTGGTGGTGTTTGGGCTTTGCAACTGTGGGAGTTGCCGGCAGTAGGGGACGTTGGGCCTCTGCCCTTCGGATCTGAGACCTAAGCGTATCATATCCTTATTCTGCCGTTGCTTATATATATATATATATTTCTGTTTATATATATATATATATATTGTCTAACCCCTTTTTTTGTGTATTCGATTCTTAGTTTTCTATACTTTCCCCATTATTAGCAATCTATAATTGAAGAGGGTTTTTTGTAAACCTATTTTCCGGTATGTAATAGTAATAATAGGATTTTTCATTTTCTGTTTGGGCTCATCACTGGAGGACTTCCGTCCAACAAATCCAATTTACCTCAAGGTAAAAAGAAAACACATGGAAGTTATCATCAGTGATGTTTGCTCCCTAAACGCTATTATTTTGGCAGATCTTACAGAAAGACTATCTACAACCTTTCCCATGTTTGAAATGGTCTCTAAGGTCGCAAGATAGATGGCATCAGTCTTGGAATCATTACAGAACCCTGGTCTAATGCCTCGGCAAATTTCTTATCCAGTATCATCTGCGATAATTTCTTCTCTACATGGTGCACCGACACTGGCAATTCAATCCACTCTGCTATATGAGCGATCTCAACTCTTGAAAAGGGCTTGATCAACCGGCAAAGATTCTGCTCGAGGAGAGTATCATAGAGGGAGGAGAGTATCAACTCTTAAGTGCGCGTTTTTGAATGAGCATCAGCAACAACTTTCATTGCATCGAGCTCTGGTCCTTGATATTGTAAACCCACCATAGGCGAGGAAATGATTCCTGCCACATCATCAGCCTGGTTTACCATAATTTTACACAACAACATATATATACTTGAGGTTGTATATTGCATGAGCATCATCTAGAGCATTAAATGCCTCAAATGCTTCAATGAAGTAGTTGTATGCAGTTTTATAGTCCTTTTTCTTCTGCATGTAGAATCCCACTCTGTAATTCTACTATGCATTGTTGAGCTGGAGGCACATAAAATATTGCATTGGTTGTTGTTCTTGCTGCAGTAAGGGCAGCCTTCGCTTTAGGCAGGTTTCTCAAAGAGAAATGAAGTTTTGCTCTCAAGCAAGTTGATTTCCACAAGCAAACTTTTGTCATCGAATCTTCTGACCTTCTTGATAAGACCTGAAAGAAGATTCAGTGCTTCAGAATATTACTTGTTGTCCATCAAGAGAGCTGCAATCCTTTGACGTAGAAAAGTTCATTTTTCAGACTTCAGAACGTGTCCATTGCACTATTTCTTTGCAAAGGGAGATCTGGAGATCAGATGTAGGAATTTTAGCTACTGCGTCGACAATACAACAAACAATTTTTGCATGTTTTGCCTTCAGGATCAAGGAAAAGAATGGACGCAACTTGGTGAGGAGGTTTTGAAGTTCTGCTGCTCCACCCTTTTGTCTAAGAAGATCAGAGAGATTGGTAATAGCATGTTCCTTCAATCGAAGGGCTTCAGAAGAAGATGAAGGATCTTGTAGCACTTGGTAAAGGATAGAGATTGCCTCATAAGGAGTTTTCGCTTCAACAGCCTGGAACAGTGAATCGGTAGTAGTTTTCGTCCTCTCCCTTTTTTTTGTTAATTTTTTAACAGAGATGGCCATTTGGACGTTAACTTTTTCAAATTAAAGGAAAAAGATTGGCTCCCTTTGTTCTTTGTATCATTTTTTACGGGAATACAAGTACTATTGAGAGCTAAAATAAAAAAAAAATGAAGGAAATTAGGGCAAATAAATGTGATTTCTATCCTGTCTCACAAAAAAATAAACTTTCCTTCTTTAATTGCAATTTATCATTTTCTACGAACTCTGTAAATATTAGAACAAGTGCTGACCCACAAATAATTCAAGTACAAAGGTCATGCACTTGGTGGGTCAGAATCTGTTCTAATATTTATAGAATTCGTAGAAAATGATAAATTGCAACACAAATAAAATTAAAGAAGGAAACATTATTTTTTGTGAGAGAGGATAGAAATCACCTTTATTTACCCTAATTTCTTTAAAAAAAAAAATTATTTTAGCTCTCAATAGTAGTTATATTCACGTAAAAAATGATACCAAGCACAAAGAGCGCCAAATTTTCATTCAATTTGAAAAAGTTAATAACCAAATGGCCATCTCCCTTAAAAAAGTAACGGAAAAACGGAGGAGGACGAAAACTGCTAATTTATTTAAGTTACGGGATCAAAAGTGCTAATCTCGTGACGGATGATACCAAAAGTCAAAAGGACCTAAGTTATGGGACCAAAAATGTTATTTCCCCGGACATGGTCACAGCTTTCAACCCTAAAATTCTGCAATTTTAGTCTCAGCATCAATACCAATATATGATATGTAGCACCCTCTAACGGCACTACGACTATATCTTCCCTAAATACCAAACTTAATGTAAACCCTGTTTATATATATATATATATAATTAGGCACATAATCTAGTACCTGTTGGGTATATATACACATGGTCTCATCATCACAACAAGAATATTTATCATCTCATCCGCAAGATCATATATACATATATCAAGTACGACAAAAATGGATCAATTATAGTTAGTTCACATGTCATTCTCGCTTTTAATCCAAAATGAGACTTCTATTTCTATTTACAATGAGGAGGAAACTGCATACTAGCCCGACCTGACTGGAATGCAAAACGTGAACCTAGTTATCGTGAAAAGGCACAACAAAATCTATACCTCAAAAATATTATCAAATGGATGAGCCTGCAACTCAATAAGAAAATAATCGGCATCAAATATATAGGCACCTCAAATGTAGCTTCAACAAGACAAAATAAGCAACGTTTATAAAATATAATTAGTTTGATCAAGCACATTTCATTTCATTATTCCATGTAATCGTCTCATAATTAGACAACCAATCAAACCCGTATTTTCCTAGTTGGCTTGCCAGAAAGGTGATATAACATTTTTCCCCACCAACTCAACCTCACCATGCATTATACACATATACATGATTCCCCTTGATATGCCACACAGGCTCATCAATCTCATTTCGCATCATAACTCTTTTCATTTTATTTTGCCACATAGGCTTTTCAACAACATCAAGGGGTATTCATATCATAATTATGATATCATATCAACAACAATTCTGTGTTTTATGATGTTGGAAATCATGGTTATTTTATGGCATGAGCATGAGTAGATATTGACATGTATTAATATTGCACAAATGTTGGATTTTGGAATTCTTGAATATATGGGCATATTCTTGAATTGTTGGTTTTTCTGTTTCAGAAATTTAATTGCAAGAAAACATTTAAACATGAAAAATGGTGGTGGTCAGCAGGGAGACTGCACAGCATGCAACAGGTGCGCGCCTGGCCGGCGGTGCTGGACCGTTTTTCGATTTTTGGTTGTTTTCGTGCGTTTTCAGAAAATCTGATTTTTCTGTATTATTCTGGGAATTTTTCTGAACTAATTAACTTGAGGCATTTTAGTTTTGGTTGAAATTGGTTATTTCCTAGAATTAATATTGCCTTGTTAATTATGGAAAAGGATTTTCCAACAAAAATCATTGTGCATAGGTTGCACCATTATCCAATCTTTGGTGTGAATATTTTACATATAATTTCTGCATTTATTTTATGGTATGGAATATCATGGATGTTTGAATAGCAAGTCTTACGTGATATATGTATTTGTGCTATTTATGTTAATTGGATCGACGAAGGATGGTCACAAAGCCCCTAGACCGCATGTATGGTTTATTTTCATTTGTTGGGTTGTGGCCTGTGTGCCTCTTTATTTTCTTCTCTCTTTCTCTTCTAGTTGCCTTGGAATAATAAGGCTTTCTCTCTCCTTCCTAATGTACTCCCCCCAACTGTTGATTGGGGTTTCTTATTTTATGATGTAATGATAGTAGAATTAGTGGTGAGGTTTTATTTTTGTAAATAAAAGCTGCAAGAGAAGACAAGCCCAAGGTGTTGGAGGCCCATGGAGGAAGCCATCAGGTGGCCCACGAAGAATCCATGGAGAAGAAGCCCGGTGTAGGCCCACGATAGAGAGCCCAAGAAGATGAAGAGGACTTACAAGGCCCATTGCATGTAAAGGGTTATTAAAATCCTGTAATAGCATAGGGCCTACCCTTAGATTGACCATAAATCCACTGCGGGCTTAGTGGGTCGTATAGGTTTGGGCTTGTGATCATCCTACAGGGGCGTGCTAGGCTTTATTTTGCATGCGATGCTTTTTATATGCTTATGAGTATTCTATATGGTTATGTATGTTTACATTCATGCTTAGAATATTTCTGCTATAACGCATGCAATACACTTAATATGTGATGAGGTCTCATTCTATCAAAACTCTCACTTGGTTGAACCAAGTTGAATATAGACCCTTAATAAATGGACTAGGACTCTGGGAGTTTGTCCAAGCCTTCCATCCATGGCAAAGTGAGGAAGCTAGTTTCAGTCGATAGCGTGGTCTCACGAGTCGTGGCACGATTATCGTACTTAAATGAAGCTGCAATTTGTCATGAACGAGGAGTACACTGCTGTTACCTGTCTCACAAGTCGTGGGGGTAGCAGTAAGTCTATGAATCAGTTGATTGGATCGGGTCTAACGCCCGAATAACGTGATTCACTTGGAGTCCTCGGGATCACGTAAAAGGGTGAGGCAGTTATCTTGGGAATCTCGTGGAACGAGAATGGTATGGAATACCTCCCACAGGTTGTTTCCCATGCGAATCATAAAAGCAGGGTATGGGGGAGATCACTGTGGATCCTGAGCCCACTAGGAAAGCATTTCCCGAAAACAGCATTTGAGAGTGTCGTGTTTTCGTAGAAATAGTGGGAGAGGTTAAGGACTAAAGACCGAGACTTAACCTAAATATTACTTCATTCTGCTTATTATTTTCTACTTTATATATTGTGAATGTCTAAGTATCCACGAAACACATTACTAAGAGGCTTATTAAAGAGGAACCAACTACACGAATTGACTACGAAATCTTAAGGTGGTCTTAGATTTCCAAAATCTTAACTCACATACCAGATGTGGACGTTCCTCAGCCCTTGCCGGAGGGGTAACAACTAAAGCAATGCTTGGCATTCAAAAGTTAAAGGACGACCACCGGCAAGTAGGATATAATGATGTTGGCTCAACTATGTTTCGTTTGCATCATGTCTATATGGTCCCGGACCAGCATGTAGGATATAACGCAACGAAGGCATTTTTGAAGCTAAGATGATGGAAGGGACGTCTGTACAAAGAACACGGGGTGATGATGCAATCCCTAATGGAGAAGCTCAAAAGATCTCCACGTCAGTCTTCAAATAGAGATGTACATTGACATAATCCTTCAGTCTCTTTCTTCCTCCTACGAACCATTAATTATCAACATGAATGAGCTTAGAAAATATCTTCATAGGTTGGTAATTATGTTGGTCTAGTACGAGGAAACGATTGCAAAATCTGCACCGTCGTTACTAGTAGGAGAGGCTTCAACCTCCATAGCGAAAGGCAAGGGTACCAGACGCCAAAAGAGGAAGAAGGGTAAGGTGACATCAACTATTAATCACTTTAAGTGTTATTCCTTTACAACACAAGTTGGAGGTAAAGGAAAGAGCAAAAGGTTCAGCAGTCAAATTCATAGATTTTTAAGAACGTAAGCATTCACTGTCGTAAAGAGGGCCATTGGAAAGGGGAGTAACCTAATCCCCCTCTCTAATGTAGGTAAAATTTGATATTGAGTATTGACATGATCACTTTTACTCTATTTGGTATTTGATACCGTTCTTGTCACAAATCTGCGGGTGGTTTGCAGAAAGTGAATAAGGATTTAAAAGCCAAGAACAGTTCTAAGATTCAACAATGGCAAGGTCCATTGATGAAAAGGGCTATAGACTTGTTAGGCCTATAATCATGATCATGTTAGGATAGTTTATAGGAATTACGTAATCTAGCATGATCAAAAGTATGTCTCTTTGTTGGACAAAGGTTTTATTTCATACATATTTGATCAACAAAATTATTGAATATTGATTCATGTTTGCTAGTAGTTACACGTAAATTTCTATAACACCATCCCATAAAAGGTTTATGTATACTCAAAATTCAAGTTATCTAAATGGATTAACCAAGACCAACTTATAGATTTGGCATCCGTAGCAACTTGGGCGGGTTCCTCTTATTAAAGATATGTAAATTGGAAAGTTCGATGAATCTAGAAGTAGATGATTCGAATCGACTAAATTTACAAGTCTTTTCTGAAGAAGATGGTTCGAAAGCTCTTTGTTGGACAAAATAGGCTTGCCAAATAGTCCATTGGAAGGGATCCAGTAAGACAACTGCAAGTTGCTGATACACAAGACCATAAAGGGGTTCAAAAGTCTAAAGGTCCCATAGGAGATTTGGGAATTAGACTTGAGGTGGTGAACCATAAATGGTCGCAAAATTAAAACTATTTTGATAGGATCGAAAAGGCCGTGTATTTAGTGGGAGCTCTTGACCATCCAAGTTGAGCATGGAATTCTCAATGAAACGTTTCCTGTAAAGGCCAAGTATGACGGTCTCTGATAAAGGGAACGATCGAGCCTCGTTGTACAAAGATCGATCAAAGTTTCACCCAATTACCTTAGCCCGTGTAGACGTAGACTCGAAAATTGCCAACGTAAGTAACGTGGCACTTTGCTAGGAGTCACGTACAAGGAACCATGGTTTGGAAAGCCTGTGTCCCGACAAAGTCCTTGAGCATGTAGAAGGATCCTACATATGTCAAGGGACTAGTGGGAGACAAATTAGACTCGATGTCTGATTTGTACAGGTTTACGGCAGAACAATGCTAACATTGCTTATAATCACATTTCTTACTGAAACTGATCATATTCCAATCCCCTTAAGGGCAAACCCGAATGTCGTAGAGGTACGAGTGATCGGGATAAGTTCAGTCAAATTTGGATAGAAATCCAAATGACCTGCGGAACGTGATGTTGGACATCGTAGTAGGATTTATGGAGAGGAGCCACAGAATCCGCTAGAAAATTCAAACAATGTTTGGAACACCGAATAACTGGAATAATCGCTTTAATGAGCTCATACGGAGTATGACTCAGTCTTAAACGACGCAGGTCATCAGTGGGAGTAGAAATGGAATTCCAAGTGTTTAAGTGTGTAATACCTTGATTCATGGATGAATTCAAGACATTAGGAATCACTAAAACACAACTGTAACTCACGAAAATTCTCCATGACATTTTAAGGTTCCCACATACATATCATGAATTGAGCTTTTCAAAGACTCAGTCATTGTAGACTAATGAGAAAAACTCAAATATGTGGAGGGACAAATTGTTCGAGACTCAGTCACAGTAAGACTGATGAGAAAGCTTAGATACTATGGACAAAGCATCAAGCCATTCAAGACTTAGTCACGGTGGACTAATGAGAAGGCTTGGATGTTCAGTATCCCCTACGTCTTAACCCTAGGCAAACATACGATATGTTTACTCGGTTCATAGGAACGGATGTTGAGTGTGCTTCTTGCATGACTCAACAGAAATTAGTAATGCACTGTGGGGTTGAGACAGCAATCAAGAACAATCCTTAGTACCTAAATAAGGACTAAAGATGTGTTCATGATGCACCGTCCGTCGAGAGTTGTTTTGGAAGGCTAAAGCAATACTGGCTTCCAGAGCATAGTGAAAATCAGTTAGCCTCAAAGGTATGCACAGTCAGGCCCAATGACGAGTGCATTGAATAGTGGTCACAGATGAAGACTACGTCCATAGGATGAATGTGGCGCCTAGCACAACCAAGCCATGTTCACCTATATGGCAGGCAACTTGGCTATGGGAGTATTGGCACGAGATCTCAAAAAGATCCACAAAAATATTCTTAGACAACCACCATCTCTAGGAGGCAATGGTGGATAGAGGTAACACGGTTAGACCGTATTGCTTCGGCAAGAAAATATAAGCGGACTCACGAGACCTTAGTCGGTATCATACTCAGAGGATCCTGAACAAAGTGGGTAATTGACTTAACGGTCAAGTAGGAGATTGTTAGAATAGGTGACCAGAAAGTCAATGGTATTGGTTGTTCTGAGAACCTTTCGTCAATCTTTGAACAAGTAATATTATGTTAATGAATGTAGTAAGGATTCATAGGCATGAGTTTGTTGTACTTACTGCTTGCATCGTTTCGATGTCACAACAAACGCCCACAGACTGAAATAACATTTTCAGAAATTGGAACTACGCTTGGAGGTAGGTTCATGAAATCAGTTTCGCCGAAATCGGTCTGAAATACTCCAAGTCAACGAATCTCGAGACAGGGCATTGAGAATCTATTTGAGACTTGCACTAAGTATCTGCAGTCGCATTTCATCGATAAGTGACTAGGCTCGTCCATGCAGTGTTAGTGGGTCAGCCAGCTAGGTGGCTGTCGGCTGAGGTAACTCGCGGGAATCGTCATATAGAAGCCACTCAGGTTTGGTCGGTATGACTGGAAGTCCTGGTTCCAATAGTACAGGATTAGTCCTCGGACTTAAGGAATCATGGTAGTCACGTGCATATGAAGACTGTATCTTGGATCTGGCGAGAGGTGATCATTCTGTAAGATGGTCATTATAAGCCTTGTCCAGTGCAGTTGGAGTATGTAGCGAGGACGGTGGATTCTAAAATAGGATCTGTCCCCTGTCAGTACATGACGGTGATGTCTCCTATGCACTTTGAGATGGTTTAGACTCTGAAAGTCTATGGCCATAGCAATTGATTGGGTAGGAAAGGGTTTCCTACGTCGATTGATAGAGTTAAACCTATCTCGAGCATTAAGCATAGATGCCTAAGTCAAGGATGGGAACCGACATCCTAATTCCATGCCCAAGACTAAAGGCCGGGAGACAGGTGACAGTAGGACCATACCCGTACGTATCGAGCGTTGGTAGGACCGCACCTGCATATAACTCGGAGCCTAAATGTTTACACCACATATTTACCTAGTCTCTAGTGTCATGGACCATTTCTAGATGGCCACACATGGTGACAGACTACTTTGATTATGAAATAACAAGAAGCATGTCTAAGTCTAGCTGAAAGGTGAACCTAAAGAGTCACACCCGCTACACCAAATGAGAGGGAATTAATTTGGAATTAATTCCGGGAGAAGGTTTAATTTAATGGAAATAAATTATACTTCTTGGAGATTCAAGCCTCGATGGATCATTTGGAATAATCGGGCTTGAGTTCATAAATTAGATTTATGGATTTATAAAGCATGGGCATCCCTTTTAATTAGACTAAAAGGATGAATTAATTAATGGGCTTGGTATATTAAATAGGATTTAATATAAAGTCCATGCCATTTAATTTAGAATTAAATAAGTCCATTCCATTAATTAATTAATGAATTTGGTATATTAAAAAGGATTTAATATAAAGTCCATGGGACTATTTAATTTAGAATTAAATAGGCCCATTCCATAAAGCTCATCAAAATGGATGGACAAGATTTTATCAAGAGATTGATGAGATGAAGGGCCATGATTAATTTGACTTAATCAAAGCCTAGTTTGACTAGGATTGGACTAGGTCAAAATCCTAGTCAAGTGTGCCTCTTTAGAAGAGTTTGAGTAGGAATAGGAAAATCTATTTTCTATAAATACTCAAAAACACACACATACACCTACTAATCTCTAAAACCCTCATCTCACAATCTCTCTCAAGTTTCCGTCCACCCTCTCCCATACTCTCCAAGATTTCTACTTTGTTCTTCTTGATTTAATCAAGCTAGAACATAAGAGACGTCGATTGCGTTAATTGATAGCGTGTATCGATGTCTCTTCTCCCCAAATAATTTCTTGCTAGCACAAGGGTTCTTTGCTTTACGGTGTAGCGAGTGAGATGATTTAGAGGGTCTCTTTCTTGAGATCTTGGTGCAAAACGGGGAACAATGCATGTAGCCGAATGAAAACAAAACTAAAACCGGGTAGGTTCTTTAATTATGTTTTTCAGTTCAAATTCTATGGCCTCCATGTTGTGTTTTATTGAACATGAGATACACCAAACGCCCGGGAGAATCAAGGGCACACCCCTTGATTCGTTTATATATGTTATGCATGCCTTAAATTTCATGTAATTATGCTTTGTAATTTTTATTATGCAATCTTTCGCGCTTCCGCTATTCGCGTTCATCTCCCGGGCCGATCCACATAATGTTTCAATGACTCAATCAATAATGAGCTTGATGGTCAGTGGGAGTTTGGTTGTGTTCCTAGTGTTTAAAGTGTGTAATGTCTAATACATTTGGAATGAATTTAAGATGTTAGGAAACACTAAAATACAAATGTTGTTCACGCAATTCTCCATGAAAGGAATTGAATTCCTATATATAGGGTTAAGCAGTCCAAGACTCAATCAAAGTTGACTGATGAGGAAGCTTCGATGTTTGACATCCCCTACGTCTTTGTTTTAGGCAGCATGAGTATGTTGTTTGGTGCATTGGACCTGATGTTGTGTATACTTTGGGCATAACGACGGAAATTGGGTGTGCACCAAGGAGGCAGTAGACTGCTGTTGAGAACAGTCTTTAATACCTGAATAAGGATTAAAGAAGTGTTCTTCATGCACGTTCTATGGAGAGTTGATTTTGGAAGGCTATAGCGATACTAGCTTCCAGTATCATGTGAATAATATCTAGTCTCAGTATGAACATATATTCAGGATTAATGGTAAGGTAGGCGGTTTCAAAAGGTTTCAAGCGGGATACCACCACGGACATGAAAGTTGAATGTATGGCAACTTTAGAAGTTGCTCTGGAAAGTGGTCTGGAAGAAAAACTTCATCCAATGGTTGGGTGTGGTGCCTAGCACGGCTGAGGCAGTAGTTACCTTGGAGGATAATAACGTGGTTGTAGCGCAAGCTAAAGGACCGAGATCTTATCACGGATCTAGAAAAATTCTTAGACAATACCATCTGCTTGGAGCAATGATATGAAGAGGTGACGTGCGGTAGGACCGCATCATTTTGGCAGAAATAAGGTAGACCCGTATGACCGAGCCGGATATTGCAGGTTACCATCTACTGCACGAGGGCACTGGCGGGGGGGCGCGCGGCCGCGCGGCCGTTTGGGACGGCCGGACGGCATCACTGTTTTGTGCCGTTTTTTTCCATTTTTTCGGAAAATTGGATTTTTCTGATTTCTTTAGTTTTCTAAAATTATTAATATTGGCATATTTTAATTTTTAGTTAAATTGAATTTTTCTAAAATTATTTTTATGCCTTAGATTATTTTGGAAACGATTTCCAAAAAAAAAATTTGTACATTGGATGTATAGTTGATATCCATATTTTTAATTGCATTATTAATATGATATTTTCTGTATTTTATTTTGTTTATTGTTTTAGATATTGGATATCTATTTATAAATGCATGGGATGTATTTATATGCTTGGTATATTTAGATTTGATATAAATGTGTTTTGTTATTGTTGTTTATTTGATAAACAATATGGACTATCACCAAGCTCATTGACCTATGTGCGGTTTATTTTATGTTGGGTGAGGCCTGCGTGCTTCTTTGTTTTTTTTATTCCTTCTATTTTTTTTAGCTTTAGAATAATAACGCTTGCTTTCTCTCTTTAAATGTACTCCCCCTCTCCCCCCCCCCCCCCCCCCACAACATCTGATTGGGGTTTCATTTCAGTTGTAATGAGTGTAGATTAGCTTGTGAGGTTTTATTTATTTTTTGAAAATAAATGTAAGCTTCCATGGAGATGAAGGCCCAAAATAGGTCCGTTGGACGGAGCCCACAATGGAAGGCCCAAAAAGAACAAAGAAGGATTTACAAGGCCTCATTACAATGATAATGGGATGTAAAAATTGTAATAGTGTAGGCCTACCTTAGATTAACCATAGATCGAGCTCAGTGGATCATTTAGGAACAGGCTTGTGATCATCCTAACAGGGGTGTGCTAGGCTTGTTTTGCATGTGCTTATGTTTTTTATGCTTTGATGTATGGTGTGTTTGAAATGCATCCTTTTACATTATATGTATAAAACTTGAGCATGCAAAATACTAATAATGATGTGGTCTCGGTCTTAATAATAAACTCTCACTTGGATGGTCCAAGTATATATTAGGCCCAAAATGGAATTAAGATCAAATGGTTTGATTATTCCAATCCTTCCATCCATAGCAATACAGTGAGTAAGTTACTTTCACCCATTCGTGGTCTCACGAGTCATGGCACGTTTGGAATAGAAGAAAGTTGCACTATGTTGTGAACGAATGGAATATGCTCCTATTTCCCTATCTCACGACTCGTTGGGGGCAATAGTTGAGATATTAATTTGGTTGATAGGTCAGGCCTAATGCTAAGTAACATGATTCGCTTAGAGTCCTTGGGATCATGTGAAGAGGCGATTCAAAATATCTTGGGATCTTATTGGATGAGAATGGTATAGGTTACCTCCCACAAATCATTTTTCGGTGTGAATCGTAAAAGCGGGTCATGGAGAATTGTGTTTGTGGACTCCAAGCCCACTAGGAGATGGTTCCCCAAAAACCCCACTTGAGAGTGGTGGGCTTTTTGAAGAAATACTGGGAGGGGTTAATGACAAAAGACCAAGTCTTAACTTGAATTCAATATTATTATAATCTACTAAATTTCTGTTTTACATTTTGAAAGCAGATATCTAAGAATCCACTCGTTGTAATTCTTGAGAACAACAAATTTGACGGAACAAACTATAATGATTGGTTGCAAAATATGAGGATTGTCCTCAATTTTGAAAACCAGGCTTACGTTCTGGATAAGCTTCTTCCTTGGGTCTTATCGAAGGGGTCCTCGTCAGAAAAGCGTTTGACATTTAATGACTGGCAAGAGGACAACCACAAGGTCCGCAACATCATACTGGCATCCATGACTAATGAGATCCGGAAATAGTATGATCGGTTGGATTATGTCAGCTCGATAATGCTCCGCATGAGATACGTTTATGTGGTATCGGACCGGCATATTAGATATGCTACGATGAAGGCATTTTTCGGAGCTAAGATGACAGAAGGGTCATCTGTACACCAGCACAGAGTGTTGATGTTATCCCTAGTGGAGAAGCTCAAAGACCTCCGAGCTGATCTTGGAAAAGAGACGTACATCGACGTGATCGTTCAGTCTCTTCCTCCCTCTTATTACTCGTTCATCGTTAACTATAACATGAATGGGCATGAAAAAGACCTTCATGAGTTGATAAACATGTTGGTCCAATATGAGGCAATGACTGAAAAGTTTGAGCCGTCAGTATTGGTGGAGAAGCTTCGACCTCAAGAGCGAAAGGCAAAGGGTAAGGAGGTTAATAAATTCAAGGAGTCTAGAAATAGACAATTTGAGCCTGCTAGCTTGCAAGTCCTTCCTGAGCGGGAAGATGGCCAAGAAGCTCTTTGTAGGACAAAGTATGCCTGCTAGTTGTCTGTGGGATTGGATCTAGTCAGACATATGTGGGTCACTGAATACACAAGACCAAAAGAGGGTTCACAAGTCTAAGGACCTTTGGAAGGTTCAAGGAATTAGATTTGAAGTGGGAACCGAACTGGTTGCAAAATTAACCTTTGATTGGATCGAGTGGTGTGTATTTAGTGGGAGATTTTGATGTATCTAAATGGGAATGGAATTCTCACTCAGTGGAATTCTTCCTGGAACGCCATAATTGAACGACATCTCTGATAAGAGAGGAATAAAACCTTGTTGGACATGGTTCAATCGGTGTTTCACTGAACTACCTTGGCCCATCTAGGCGTGTTCTTAAGACAGTAGTCAAGTTGTAAAACATGGCACCTTCTAAAGATCGTGGCCCAGACGCCATATTGGATATAGCATGGCAAGCCTGTATCCTACAAAGTACTTAAGTATGTGGGATGGTCTTATATCAAGGGACTAGTGGGAGGCAAACTAGGTTTGCATAGGTTCATGTGTTGTCCTAAGGGAAATTGGATTTCAGAGGATAACCGGTGTGAGGAGTAGCTCCTTGAGGACTCAAGTAGACACCTCAGTACGATATTGCAAACATCATTTGAAATCAAGTTTGCTCACTGACTATATTCCAGTTCTCCTGAGGATGACCAGAATATATTAGATACCTGAGAGGTATAGGTTTCTAGGTCAGTCCGGTCAATTGGATTATAATCAAAAGACATAAGGAGAAGCAATGTTGGACATTGGATCGAATCAATGGCTTGGAGACGTGTGATTCGACATGGAATTCAAGCTAGGTTTGAAACTCCATGTAACTAGAATATTCATTTTGATGAATTCATGCGGGGTATGACTCGATTAATAACGAGCTTGAGGGTCGGTGGGAATTTGGTTCTGTTCCTCGTGTTTAAAGTGTGTAACATCTTATTCATTTGGAATGAATTTAAGATGTTAAGAAACACTGGAACACGAATGTTGTTCATGCAATTCTCCATGAAAGGAATTGGATTCCTATATATAGGGTTAAGATGTCCAAGGCTCAGTCAAGGTTGACTAATGAGGAAACTTCGATATTTGACATCCCCTACGTCTTTGTTGTAGGCAACATGAGTATGTTGTTTGGTACATTGGACCTGATGTCGTTTATGCTTTGGGCATAACGACGGAAATTAGGTGTGTACCAAGGAGGCAGTAGACTGTTGTTGAGAACAGTCTTTAATACCTGAATAAGGATTAAAAAAATGGTCTTGATGCACGTTCTATGGAGAGTTGATTTTGGAAGGCTATAGCGATACTAGCTTCCAGTATCATGTGAATAATATCTAGACTCAGTATGAACATATATTCAGGCTCAATGGTAAGGTGGCGACTTCAAAAAGGTTTCAAGCGGGATACCACCACGGACCATGAAAGTTGAATGTATGGCAACTTTAGAAGTTGCTCTAGAATTCGGTCTGGATGAAAAATCACATCCAATGGTTGGGTGTGGTGCCTAGCACGGCTGAGCCAGTAGTTACCCTGAAGGATAACAACATGGTTGTAGCGCAAGCTAAAGGCCGAGATCTTATCACGGATCTAGGAAAATTCTTAGACAATACCATCTGCTTGGAGCAGTGGTATGAAGAAGTGACGTGCGGTAGGACCGCATCATCTTGGCAGAAATAAGGTAGACCTATATGACTGAGCCAGATATCGCAGGTTACTCATGCTCAGATAAGTCTGGACAACATGGGTAGTTGTCTTTAGGTTAAGTGGGAGATTGTTATAATAGGTGACCAGAAAACCAATTGGATTGGCGGTTTTGGGTACTATTTAGCAATCTTTATTAAAGTAATATTGACTTGATGAATATAGTAAGTACTCTTTTATGGCACTATGTGTTTGTTGTGCTTACTGATTACATTAAACGGCGTTTTAACATCACGAAAAATGCCCACAGAGCAATTGGATAACCCTTGTAGTTGGGTTGCGCATTGGATGACAGCTATGAAACCAACTTCTGAGGGTTGCTCTAAAATGTTCCAAATCGAGGACCTTGAGACAGGGCATCGAGGGTCCTACAGAGACTTGCACTAGAGATTGCATTCATTGGAGGAGTGTTGTGTTTCATTGGCGACAGACGTGTTGGACGTCTATGCAATATTAGTGGGTTAGTTGATAAGGGTGTCAGCTAACTGAAATGACTCGTGGGAATCGTCATATGGAAGCCTTTGAGGCTTGATCAGTATGACTAGAATTATCAACTCCGATAGTACAAGATTAGTCCTCGGACTTGAGGAATCATGGCAGTCACATGCATATGAAGGTTGTATCTAGGGTCTAGCAAGAGATGTCCGTATCTGGGATACGTTCATCATAAGCCTTATCCAGTGCAGTTGGAATATGTATTGAGGATGGTGGATTCAAATATAGGATCCGTCACCTGTCAGTATATGACAGTCGAGTCTCCTATGCGCTCTGGGACAGTTTAAGCTCTTTAAGTCTGTGGACACAGCGATTGGTCGAGTAGGGAATGGTTTTCTACGTCGATCAATAGAGTAAACGTGTCTCGAGTTATTAAGCATAGTTGTCTAGTCCAAGATGGGAACCGACGCCCAATTCCATGCCCTAGACTTAGACCAGGAGACGGGTGATGGAAGGACCGTACTCTTATGGTACTCGGGAGCCTAAATGTTCACTCCAACATTCACCTAGTCTCTAGTGCCATCGAGCGTTACTAGACTTAGTAGGAGTTAATTAAATTGGATTTAATTGACTAATTGTGTTGGACACAAGCCCAAGTCGAGCTGATGGTGAACCTAAAGATTCACACACAAATCACTATGGAATTGGTATAATTAATTTGGAATTAATTCTGGAACAAGTGAATTAATTTAATTGGATTAAATTAATTCAAGAAGAAAAACAAATGATTGCATCATTTATTGAAAAATCCATTTGATGGATGATCCAAAAATTAATTAATTGGATTATTTAATTTTTGGACTTAGAACCTATAACTTAATTGGATTAATTTATCGATTTTGGCTTAATTAATTGATTGGATCAATTAATTAGAGTTTGGACTTATGTTTATTTAATTGGATTAAATAAACATGTGGACTTCAATTGAATTGAGATTAATTGGATTAATTAATGCCCAATGAATTTTGTTTAGACTTAATTTAATTAAATTAAATAAAAGTTCAAGACTAGTAGTCCTAGTCCATGGAAAAATACAATTTATAGCAAGTGAAGGAGGAATTAAAATCATCCACATGTGAGGCACATGTGACCAGTCATTATGTTGTTTTTATGGGTGGTTTATTTGATATAAAGGTGCATGGTTATGTATATAGTGGTGTGTGTATGTAGGTTGCTTTGGAATTTTGAATTTTAAATTCAATAATTCTACATACACAAAACTATTCACATAACTTGTATGGGATAGTCTTGCACAAAATTTTCCATCAAATAACTCTCTAAAATCTCTGAAAAAAACTCTCATTTTTGTGTTCATACCTTTTGGAAATGTTTGAACTAAAAACATTCCAAAAGCACTAATCAATATTGTGTTAGAATAGGTGACCATCAAGTCAATTTATTGTCTCTTTGTAAACTATTCTATACGATCTTTTTCAATAATACGTTAATTTAAGAAATGTTCTTTGTCCATCTTCATCATATGGTTTTAACATTATATTTATATGAGCATTCGGTTGAAGCCCTTAGATCAATTATGCTACGGGGTTGGCTCGCGCATATGATGGCGACCATGAAACCAACCTCTATGGTTTGATCTAAAATATTCCAAGTCGATGAATCGGTGGAGATAGGGCACCGAACATTCTTTAAAGACTTGCACTAAGTGATGCATTCATATGATGAATGTCGAGTTTCATAGACAGAGACGTATGACGTATGCGCACTTTAGTGGGTGCTTGATAAAGAGTTATTAAGTTCACTGAATTGACTCGCAGGAGTTGTCATATGGAAGCCCTATATGGCCTGATCGGTATGACTAGAACTCCTAGGCTACGATAGTGCACTAACTAGTCCTCAGACTTGAGGTTCCACAGTAACCTTGTGCATAGGACGGCTATGACTTGATCATGTACAATGTGGTCTCAGGTTTCATCCTGGATCACTATACGGTCATGTTTCAGACATAGTTGAAGCATGCATGGAGGTTGGTGAGTTCCAAGATAGGATCTGTTACTTATCATGAGATGATAATGAACCTCCTATGTTCTCTACATTATGCGTTCCTTGAAGCCCATGGCCATGGCTATTGATCAAATAGGAGAAAAGGTTTTTCCTATATTGATAAATTGGAAGCATAACTTGAAGAGTTGATACATAGACATCAAAGTCAATAATGGGAACCGGTAACTAATTTCATGCCCTAGACTTTGATCGGGAGGTTAGTAGTGGAGGGACCGTATCTGCATGATACGCGTAGCTCACAGGTTCACGCAATAATTCAGCTATTCTCTAGTGTCATGGACCATTGCTGGATGGCCACCCATGGTGACGGGTACCCTCCAATTAAGGAGTTAATTGAGGGTGATTAATTATGATAAGATCTAATTAATCTAATGCAAGTAAGTTGCTAATTAAATTGTATATATGATACAGGCTCAAGTCTAGCTGAATAGTGAACCTAAAGGGTCACACACAAATCCATAATGGAATTATTGAAATTAATTGTAGAATTAATTATGGAGAATAAATCAATTAATTTAAGGAGTTAAATTAATTGATTGAAATAATTATGAAATCATTTTATGGGAATATTAAATAATATGATTATTTATTTTGGAGTCTAAATTCAAAAGCATTAATTTGATTAAGTAAGACTTGTGACAGATTAATTAAGATGAATCTATTTGATCTTGAAAATCAATTAATTAGATTAATTGATTTGGACTTATATTTAATTAAGGAATTAAATATCATGGGCTAAATAATTAGTTGGGAATTAATTAAAATTGGAGTTAGTCCAATTGAAAATTAAGATAAAGCCCAAGACCTTAGCCCAAGCCCACAAGACAAGATTCATTGAACATAGACATGACTTGTTTTCATCTTTAGATGAAGAAGGAAATATAAGTCATGCTAAAGCTTGTCAATAAAGAAGACAAGTGTAAAAAAAGAAAATATGAGTCATGCTAAAGCTTGTCTATAAAGAAGACAAGTGTAAAAGAAAAAAAGATGAGTCATGCTATAACTTGTCTATGAAGAAGACAAGTGTTCTAAGAGCAAGACAAAAGGCCTTGTCTACAATCATTGTAACTAGTGCAAAGGAATGCCTATAAAAAGGGGTACAAAGAAAGAGATTAATATACCAATTCCTACATACAAAGATACAAAAACTCTTACTTTCCTTTTGCTCTCTAGTTCTTAGACTTTTTCTCCTTCAAAGCTAGAAAGTCTAGCTTTCACTTTAGCCTTGGTCTTATGTTCATTTCTCATCTCCGAAAGAGAAGAATTCCCTTGATTTCTCCATAGATCAATAGTTGATCTACCATAATCCTCCAATAGCTACTACCATAGGTTTGAGGGTGATTCCATCATAGGTGGTGTGGACTAACTTTAGAGGGAAGACACTTATGTTCCTACCGTGAACAACAATTAAAGGCGCTTCCGCCTTGACGTTCCACCAATTTTAAGGTAAGGTTGTTCTTGAGAAAGTTCAAGTAACCAACATCAACCGAAGAGCAAGAAAGGTTAGTTTCTCTTAACCATTCAATTGACATCCTTTTATGCATGAGATCCACATCGTAATAGCAACGAGACGGGCGATTTGATCGCTAATTATAATATTATTTTGTAATTAAAATCTTAATTTCCACTGCGTTTAAAGTCTCGAGGCTTATACGAAGCTAACATATTGTTCATACCCGGGAACTTCAAAGGGAACACTCCTTTGAACCTTCTTTGAATTGTGCTTTAAATTCACATTTTTACGCTTTCGTTGCATTCTCGGGCCGTACCCGATTCTTTCAAAGTCTACCCTTCTTCAAGGTATTGAGGAAGGCCAAGAACTTTGAATGGGGGGAAGAACGCCACAAAGCCTTCGAGGAGCTCAAAAATTACCTGGCTGGCCTTCCCCTACTAGTCAAGCCCTCACCTGGCTGTACTTTGTATGTTTACCTATCTGTCACACCGCGGCAGTGAGCTCTGTCTTCCTCTAGGAGGAAAGTGGGGATCAGCTCCATATATATTATGTCAGCAAGCTCCTCAATGGAGCAGAGAGTCGGTACACCCCATTGAGAAGATAGCATTCACATTGGTAATAGCCTGAAAGCTACGCCCCTACTTCTTGTCATATCCAGTGGGGGCATGCACCAATCACCCCTCAAACAAGTCCTCGGCAAGTCAGACACTTTCGAATGATTGATAAAATGGGCCATAGAGCTCAATGAGTACGATATCTTGTACCTTCTTCGAACAGCCATCAAAGCACAAAGCTTCGTGGATTTCATGTCTGGAAGTACATCTCCGTCCCCTGGCAAAGAGACCTGGTTGTTGCATGTGAATGGATCCTCCACAGCTCAAGGAAGTGGAGTGGGGGTGGTCATCACTTCCCCAACAGTAGTAGACCTAAAATTCGCAATTAAGTTTGGGTTCAAAGCCTTTAAAAAGAAGCAGTGTACGAAGCCCTAGCCTTGGGTATGAGGATGGCCTAGGAGGCGGGAGCACAACACTTAGTTGCCTACTCTAATTCCCAGCTCATTATAAAATAGACAGAAGGAGTGTACGAAGCTAAAAAGGAAAGCATGAAACAATATCTCCAGAAAACAGAGGGCTAGAAATATAAATTCAATAATTCCAACTTGTTCAAATCCCGCACGAGAAGAATAACAAAATGGATTACTTGTCAAAGATGACTAGTACTTTAAATGATTGTCAAACCCGGAAAATAACCATACAACACTTATCAAAACCCGGGTCTTCACTAGAGGTGCAAGCCATGCTCCCTGGAGGGGACTGGAGGTAGCCAGTTTTGAACTGGCTGAAGGGGTCACCTTCCCCCTGATCGATGGGAGGCCGCTTGTATGAAAAAGCAAGTTGTTCGATTCCTTCTCATGGAGGATACACTTTATAAGAAGCCATTCACACGCCCCCTCTTGAGATTCTTCTCACGAGAGGAAAGGACATATGTCCTCAAAGAAATTCATGGCTAGTTTTGCGATCGCATATAGGGGGCTTGGCCCTGACTAATAAAACTTTACGGGTCGAATACTTTTGGCCCACATTAAAGCAAGACGCCAAGTCACTAGTGAGATAATGTGAAAAGTGCCAAAGACATGACTCCTTAATACATCAGCCAGCTGAGCCATTAGCTACACTATTAGCCTCCTGCCCATTCGCCTAATAAGGAATGAACATCGTAGGACCCTTTCCCATGGCTCCCGATCAAAGATGATTCTTGCTAGTCGCCATCGACTACTTCACCAAATGGGTGGAGGCAGAACCCCTCTCTCGCATCACTAAGGGGGAATTCATGAAGTTCCTCTAGAGAAATATAATTTGCCGCTTTAGGCTTCCCCAAGAAATTATCTCGAATAATGGACGACAGTTCCAAGAACATAAAATCTAAAATTGGTGTCGAGGATTGCATATAAAGCAAAGATTTACATCCGTGGCACACCCCAGGCCAATGGCCAAGTGGAAGTCACCAATCGCATGCTCGTCCAAGAGATCAAGAGAAGACTCGATAGAGCCGGGAGTAACTTGGCACAAAACTTACCCATGTCCTATGGGCCTATCGAACTACCCCCAAAAATTCCATAGGAGAAAGCCCTTTCTCGTTTGTACATGGGACCGATGTAGTAATCCCAACAGAAGTGGACATGCCCTCTCATAGGGTAATGTGCTATACCAAAGAAAATAACAACAATTTACTCAAAGTGAATCTCGATCTTATCGAGGAGATCCGAGAGAGAGCCGTTCTCTGTATGCAATGATATAAGAGCATAATGATTAATGCATACAACAAACGAGTAAAGCCTCAAGACTTCCAAGTAGGAGACTTGGTACTCCGAAAGGTAGATGCCTCGAAACCAATAGGCAAATTAGACCCTACTTGCGAAGGACACTATAAAATTAGGGGAATACTCATAAATGGAGCCTACAAATTAGAAGATGGCAAAAGGCATCCTTTGCCTCGACCATGGAACATACACAACCTCAAAAGAATTTTTGCTTAAGTCCTATCCCTAAGCAAGACCCTCATAAAGGCATTTTGCTGCCCCTTAAGCAGGAACCTTCTCAAGAATAAGGGTTGCCTCCAGACAGGACCCCTCGTAAAGGCATTTTCCTGCCTTCCAGGCAGGATCTGTTCCAAGGAATAAGTCCAAGCCCCCCAGGAATGACCTCTTGCAAAGATATTTTCCTGTCCTGCAGACAAGAACCTCTTCAAGGAATAACTCCTGGCCACCTAGGCAGGACCTCTAGCAAAGGCATTTTCCTTCCCTCAAGAATAAATCCTGCCCCCAGGCAGGACCCATTGCAAAGACATTTTCCTGCCCTCTAGGCAAGAACCTCTCCAAGGAATAAGTCCCGCCCCCTCAGGTAGGACCTCTCGCAAAGGCATTTTCCTAACCCCCCAGGAAGGAACCTTTTAAGAATAAGTCCTGCCCTCAGGACCACTCTCAAATACATTTTCCTACCCCAGGCAAGAACCTCTTCAAAGACTAACTCCTATTTTCAAGCAGGACCTGCCTCAAGACAAAATGTTATCAAATAGGTACCATCCTTATTTTTGCAAAGCATTACCTTCACAAGTAATTATACTTCTTCCAAAAAAAACTCTCAAATACAGATATCTACACTTATACTTTTTTCTCTTAGCAAGAAAGACATGCATAAAGCCCTGCTCCACAGTAGGCACTCTCTAAAAGCAAGCCCTGCTCCACAATAGACACTCTCTAAAAGCAAGCCATGCTCCACAGCAGGCATTCTTCAAAGATAAGCCCTACTCCACAGCAGGCATCCTCTTAAAATAAGCCATACTCCAAGCAGGCTCCACACTTAAAAGGAATGAAAGCCATGTACTCAGGCAGGCATCTTCACACCCCCCCCCCCTCCCCCCCGCGGAAGAGGTGCAAAACCAGGGTACTAATGCAGGTACTCCTAATCTTATTCCTCTTAAAAATTGTTGTACCTTTCAAAGAATGCAACCATGTCGCAAAACTAAGGAAACATGCACAGGGCGGCAAGTCCCCTTCATCAAACCAACAAACAAACACAGGGCAACAAGCCCTTACAAATCAACAAAATAAATGAGAGGCAGAAAACCTCCAATACAACATGAAGAAAAGCAATAAGAAGAAAGAAATGTCATAAAAGACCCCGTTTGGCCAAACCGCCCCAAAAGGGGGATGGTAAAAGTATTGTCAAAGCAGGAATTAAAATGTTGCATCCCCATATCTGATAGGAGAAAAGAGCAGGAAAAGTAAATTATTTTCAGTAAGGGGGGATTACATCAATCATCTTACCTCACATACAGGGTCTTCTCTGGCTCCTCCGGCAGCTCCGGCTCATGGGGGTGGGGCAGGAATCTCATCAGTAGTAGGCTCTTCCAAGTGGGCTGAAGCTGGTTTTCGGGGCTGACTTACTGGCGCGTCCACATCCATATCCATCGTCCCAAGGGCTTGGACCTTCCCCATCACCATCCCTAGCAGATGATCTAGGTCCTTGTCTAAAAAATATTTACCAACTATGTCAATTAATAGCTTGAAAATTCCAGACATATGAGATAAAGACGGGCTGCCTTATTACCTGAATCAACTGGAGGGGTATTTGCCCTTGGGGGGAGGTCACAAAATGGATTGGGGGGGATCTTCAAGGTTGCCTCAAAGTTTATGAAGAAAGCCTCCGCTCCCTCTGGCGAATACCCCTGAGCAACAAACTACTAGTGGCAAGTCTTGAATCCATGTCCCAAGACAAGTCCTGTCACCTTAGCCAGCTCCCTCTGCAAATCTTCAGAAGACTTGTACTCTGAGAGGAAATTCTCCCGGTACTCCTCCAGGTACTCTTTCCCCTCCTCGGAGTTAGGGAAATCAAGGCGGGCCTTCTCAGCAGCCCTCATCAGAGCCTCCTACTAAGTCTTGGTCAGCGCCAGGAACTCTTGCTAGGCCTTCTTCCGCATAGCCTCCCTCTTGGCCTCCTTCATTTTGGCAAAGTTGGTGACCATCCTCTGCAGACGCTCCTTCAGCCTCTTCCTCTTCCCCTCGACTGGGGGAGGAAGAGGTATCTCCATAGGGAGGCTCAAAAGCTCCCCCGTCACAGTCGCCACCTGTCAAAGGCACAAACAAAGCCCAAATCAAGAAGAAGCTAAGACTTCAAAAGTGAATATAGAATGCAAAATATACATTACCTTGGAGACACAGCATGAGAGGGTGCTAAGCAACCCCTCTTTGGGGGTGGAAGCCAAGGACCACCTGTCACTAGGGAGTACCATCCCCCTCAGCAGCTCTGAGAAGAGCCCTGACTCTCCCCCTCTATAACTCATGATAGACTAATAAGTATACACCCCCCCTAAATCTAGAACAAAGCGCTAGCGACATGGAGAAAAGCCCCTAGAGGGCGGGGGCGAAGGGGGAGGGGGAGAAGGGGGCACCGCCGCTCAACGAGTGGTCACCCTGAGGGAGCTCCCAGAAGGAGGCCAGCTGGAGGAGCTCCTGTTGGCCCTTTTAGAAGACCCCCCTTGAGTGTGTGTGTGGGGGGGGGGAGGGGTAGATCGCTTTCCCCTCGAGTCTCTGGGGTAGAGCGGGGAGTCCGTGAAGGGGGAGTTGCAGCTAGGGGCCCTCCGGGGTTGTGTTGAGCACTCTCCCTCAGAAGCTTGTTGAACATGGTTCTCTCTGCAAGGAAGGCACCAACAAACTCAGATATAGAAAAATATGAATAGAAACCAAACAAATATAGAAGAAACAATAGAAGTACCCAGGGGCTCTTCTAGGGGAGCCTCTTTGGGGCTCAACCCAAAGTACAAGAGAAACCTTTCGTCACAAGATCCCTACTGTCATAGGGGTTAAGGTTTAACTTCTCCAGCAGAGCCAAAAGACCATTAGGTCTATCCCTCATGGAGAAGGAGCAATAGGGGGTAGGTCAGAAATCCACTCATGTGGGGAAATCCATGGCGTGGGGGACGAACAAAAAAGAAATTACTACTCCAACTCTCGGGGGCATTTGGAGTTGGCAGAAGCGGATCTCTTGATGGGGAAGAAATGAAAGACTCCAGATTCAGACCTTTTTAATTGAAAGCAGAGTCCAATGACGGGCATTTTTTTATACATAAAAACCAAGGCGAACCCAGCAAAAAGGTGGAGAGAGTTGGGGGATAACTAGTTCAAGGGAACCTTAAACAACCTCGAAACTTCCTCGTAACAAGGGGAGGGAAAAACGAAGACCAGCCCTCAACTGGGCTGGGAAAAAGCACAAACAACTAGGAGCGGGAGCCTCTGGCACACTATCAAGGGAACGGACATAAATAATAAAGTTAGAGGGGATTTCGCACTCCTCCCTCAACCTAGCAACATCAGCGGCCTCGAAGTGGGACGCTCTATCCACTGGGATAAGTCCAACCTCCTCATCCTCATCAGGCTCCGAGGACTCTCTTTTCTCCTCTTCCCCTACAGAAGAGTCCTCCTCCTCATTTTCCTCAACCAACTCCTCCTCCTCCAATTCATCCACCAGGCGTCGTTGAGTTTGGGTGGCCTTTCGCATGCTCCACCTCCGACCACCCCTGTGGGATGATGGGCCAAGACTCGTCCCTCTGGAAGAGGCCTCACAGGGATCATCATCGATCGCCATTCCCCCACAAAGTGGATGGACTCGTTAGAAGAAGCCATGGATGAGAAAGCTATCGATTCTAAAATCAGATGAAGATGAGAAGTAAAGCATGACTTATGAGAATGGCAGAAGATGTAGGAGAAGTGTATTAACTCCAGCTCTTCCTCTCTCTCTCCCTCTCTCTCTCTCTCTCTCTCTCTCTCTCAAAATGTGGGGGGAAAGGAAATGGGGCGAGGCAATACAAAAGGTTGCATGTGTGAGAGAATCTACAGTTACCCACAGGACGTGCCAGGTAACCGCCCTTATTAGGCGGTGCGGTTACACTCGGACAAATGTGACTTTCATGGGCGATTATCAATAAATGCCCCCTTTGTGGCTAGTGGACTCCACGTACCCAACTCCCTAGGCAACCTATGCCCTAGCCGTCAAGTCTCGTTTGACACAGGGCTTCCAAAGCCCAAGAAGACCATTCCACTTCCCTTAACGGTGAAGAAGACCTGCTTTGGGCTTCACACAAACAACGGAGGGCCCATCCATGACTCCCCTGCAGATTTCTACTCTAAGGAGGAGTGAAAGCATCCGCTCCCCCTCAGAGCGGGGGGGACTAATTGATATGCAATAAATCGAGTAGCCCAAGTATAAGGCCTAGAGATCAAGGAAGGCCCATTAAGGATCAAAAGGAGACGTCAAAATCCATAATGAATGCCCATCTACTTATCAAATGTGGCCCTAAAGAATACCTTGGGTCAGCCTAAGAAGGAAGACCGGTTCCCTAGGAGAATTCAGACGAATGTCCAGAAATGAGGTAGAGGCCCAGTCAGCTCCATAACGAAAGGCCCAAAAAAGGAGGTTCGGCCCTACTGAAGAGCCCAAATAAGCCCCATTTGTCCTTATCCTTATCCACATGAGATTCTCTCAACTACATTTTATCTTAATTTTAGGAGACCTCCCCTTGCACGACTTTGAGAAGGCTAGCAATTGGCCCTCCGAAAGTCCAGACCATCAAGAGTCCTTCTTGCTCAAGGAATCTCCTCTATAAATACCAGCCCCTTGGTTGATTCAGTAACGTTTCTCTGCACTCTTAAGCTCTCAAATTGTTTCTAAACTGGCACTAAGCACACTTTGTATTCACATTATTCTTCTACACCATTTCTCATTAATCTTTCATTATTTTTGAAGTTTATTTATTCTATCACTGCTTACTAACTTGAGCGTCGGAGTGATAATGCTTTTTTTGCAGGTCCCTTTTCCTGAAATGTAGAATTTGGAGCCTACTTTGTTCAAGTCCAAGACGATCATCCGTATTGAGCTATTTCAGCTCACATCAAATATCATTGAAGGTTCAAGGAAATAATTTGTATATGTTGTCTTTTGCTGATAACTTACTGCTCTTTTGCAAAGCTACAGAAAACTTAATGAGAACATTGAAGTGGCCTTCCAATTTTTCTCCTGAATCTCAGGGTTGAAGGGTAACTCGGATAAGAGCCATATCACACTCGTGGAGCCGCTGAAGAAGATCCTGACCAAGGAATTGTGGGGTTTTTAGTGGGCACTTTGTCTATCAAATATTTGGGAGTGCCACTCTTGTCCTCTGAGCTAAAGATTGTTGGTTGTGGGCCGTTTGGACAAGATTGACATCAAGATCAATTTTTGGAGCTCCAGACATTTCTCTTTTCGGCTTTAATTGATAAAATCGATACTCCTTTGTTTAGCACTTACTAGTCTACTATGCTCCTACTCCCAACAAGTGTTACTTAGCATATTGAGCAAAGATTAGAAGATTCCTCTAGGCCGGAGGAGGATAAAGGTACTCGGCCAAAGTTGCATGTGACCAGATTGCAAACCTACCGCTACATGTGGACTAGGGATTAAATCGATGGTTGATATTGATGTCTGATAAATCCCTAATGCAGGCATTTATGTAATATTATTAATAATAATATAACGTCTATTTGGGAACAATGGATCAAAAAATTATATGTTGAAACATGAGCCAATTTAGACTATTTTTACGACAGCAGGTTCTTGGTGTTGGAAGAAGATACTCAAGCTCAGAGCATGTTTATTGTTCGCCCTACAGCTTCACATCAGTACAGATGAACATATATGACAAGGATCCTTGGCACCTTCTGTTGGAAAAAAGTGTCACAGACAATCATAGTAATCGTGTTGAAATATCAATTAGATTTTATAAGAAAATTTTCAAAACCAAAAACACGGCAAGCACGTTGGAACAAAATGGATAAACAAAACAGTTAGATATATTGTTTACGATAAGATGAAAGAAAACTTACAACGAGAATTGTATCGTAACAATTCTCAGTCCAATAGTTTCACCCAATTGAATCACAGATATAATCTGCTTGCCTTGAAGAAGTTATACGTCCCGTTCCGAATGTGCATACGGGATAAGACGGTTTCCGTTCTAACGGTATTGCACTTGTACCGTAGAACATCTCGAAACAACACTCAGTAGCCTAATGAAAACTTGAGCTCAAAGCTCGGATAGTGAGGAGCAAAAACACTCAGATTTTATGAGAAAAAAACGAGAGAGAAGAGAGCAATCGAGAGAGGAATTGGTGAGTGGTCTATCTGAATTGTTGAAGTGTTGAGCCTTTATATAGGCCAAGCAGCAGTTACAAATTAATTCAGCCATTATGCAGCATTTAAACCATCATAGACCAGAAATAATGAGAATTAAATCTGGCATGAAACTTGTCAAAACGGGCAGGAAAAATAGCAGTTTTTTAAGTCAAAATTTGCAGGTCTTAAACCTGATTTTTAATAGCATTAACAACCAAATTTTTGAAATAATTTTCTGTTTTAAACACCAGATAAAATTCAAATATTTTGCTGCAAAAAGATAGATACTGAGATATTCGCCCTAAAGCCCGCGCCCACGGCCGGAGCCGAAACCGGAGCCGGGTCGGGACTGGCGGGCAGCGGCGGCACGTGTGTGGGGCATCCCATGTTCAATCAAGTCTCTATAACACTTCAAACACAAATTGAACATTGAACTTAATATAAGGAGTTTAAGTTATCCTTAAACTTTCAATGTGGGACAACTTTGAGTGTGAAAACACTCACCCCCACATACACCTTATATCTTTTTCAAAACTCCACACTTTTCCATCATATTCCTATGTGGGACAAGTGTAATTCCTCTAGTTCTCTCGTCATCTAATCTATGGATTTAATATGAAATTAAATCCATATTTTAGAATATTTTGTTGTTACAAATTAATATTAAAAAAATTGTCAATTACAACAATCCCCCACAAGTCCATAGATTTGAACTCAAGCTTATGTGTCTTGCTTTCAGCAATGGTACCTTCCGATTTGAACCACTACCTAAGTTATCTAACGTCAGCTATCACCGGGTCAAATGGAACTAAGCCTTGAATTTGAGCCCGTGGTTGTGACAGCGTCTGTCAGTAACAACAAGCCACCAGCTTTTTGTTGATCTTTAGGGTTGACCTGTTAGGCCATGTGTCATGATCTTGTTCATGAATGTTTCAGGAATAACCCCATTCCTTAGTTGCTGCCAAACAACTACATTCACTTAGTTGGGTGTCTCCAGGGATGCACTGCTAGCATCTCGTCTATAAAGACTTGACCGCATTCATAGTTAAAACTCTTACTATACTTGCAGTAAAAGCACCTTCCAGAATTACAGGGGACAGACACCAAATACAAAGTATCAGTCTAATCTTTGTGCTCTGACATACCCTACGACTTTTTTATACCGCATTGAACCTTCTTTGTGGGATCTCCACTTGGAAGGTTGGGTTGCTATCGTAGATATATCACTGATGGGTTTTCAGTCCCATTCCTAATCTGGATTTTTGTACTTGTGACAGATCTAATCCTTTCGTCAAAGGACCAGCCACATTGTCCTTTGTTCCCACAAAGTCAATGCCTATAACTTTGTCCGACACTAATGCCCTTATAGACTTAAGTCTAACTTGGATGTGTCTTTTTGTCTTTTGGTTGTATTTACGATTCCGAACCTTTCCTATTGTGGTCTAACTATCACAATATACAGAAATAGGTGGAAGAGGTTGGCTTACAATGGGAATTTTTGTAGCAACCCATACAACCATTCTGCCTTGGTACCTTATCCAAAGCACATAATTCGGCTTCAAAAGTCGACCGGGTTATCAATGTCTGTTTTGCAGACTTCCAGGAGATTGCGCCACCATCTAAGGTAAATACATATCCTAAACACCCATTAGTTTCGGAGTTTTTGGCTATCCAGCTAGCATCACTGTAACCCTCCAAAATAGCAGGGAATCTGCCAAAATGAATGACCAATGACACTGTGCCCTTAAAGTACCTTAGTACCCTATCCAAAGCTCCCCAATGAGTTCTGTCCAGACAACTAGTATATCTAGCGAGCTTCGAGACAGAAAAATGAAATATCTGGTCTCGTGCCATTTTTCAGATACTGCAAACTCCCAATTATTTGGGAATACTTTATTTGTGTAACAGGTACACCACTTTCATTTTTTAATAAAGCTGCAGAAGGATCATATGGTGTCTTTGCAATTCTACTGTTCTGATAGCCAAATTTCTCAATTATCTTCTCAACATAGTGAGATTGAGAAATAGCTCATCAGTTGAATGAATCAACTTGATGCCAAGAATTACATTAGCCTCACCATATCCTTCATTTCAAACTTATTCTTCAAAAATAACTTGGTTTCGGTTATGATTTCTAAACATGATCCTATTAAAAGAATGTCATCTACATACAGGCATAAAATGATAATTTTATCCCCTTTAACCTTACAGTAAATGCATTTGTCATTCTCATTCATGGTGAAGCCGAACGCAAGAATAGTTTTATCAAATTTTTCATGCCACTGTTTGGGTGTTTGTTTAAGTCCATGAAGAGACTTAACAAGTTTACAAACTTTGTACTCATTACCATGAGCTACAAATTCCTCAAGCTGGTCCATGTATATCTCTTCCTCTAGTTCACCATACAAGAAGGTTGTTTTCACATCCATCTGGTGAACCGGAAGATTATACACTGAAGCTAGTGTTATAAGCACTTGAATTGTAGTCAACCGAGCTACCAAAGAATAGGTATCGAAATAGTCTATTCCCTCCTTTTGTCTAAAACCCTTAGCCACTAATTTGGCCTTAAACTTATCAATGGTCTCATCAGGTTTCAGTTTCATCACAAAGATCTACTTACACCCAATTGTAGTACACCCCGGAGGGAGATCGACTAGCACCCATGTCCCGTTAGAGGCAATGGAGTCCATCTCACTTTTGACAGCTTCCTTCCAATGCTTGACTTCAGAAGAAGCCAGCATATTTGAAGGTTACATGCTCGTCCTGGATATTGTAAGTGACAAAGTCACTTCCAAAATCCTTGACGATCCTAACTCTCTTTCTCAATCTAGGTTCATCTGGCTCTCCATGAGTCGGACTTGTACTACTAGGCTTAACCCCCACATTTGTCATCTTTTCCACATGTTCAAGAATAGAAGTAGAGGCAAGTGAATCATCAAGTGAAACACTTGGAGGTATTCCCATTTTCATGGGAAATACATCTTCCAAGAAAGTAGCATCACGAACTTCGACTATTGTGTTGACCTTAATGCCTGAAATGTCTGACTTAATAACCAGAAATCTAAGTGCATAAATTGTCTCCACATAGCACAAGAACACAGCATCAATAGTTTTAGGGCCCAATTTCTTTCTTTCGTGTTCTGGGACCAGCACTTTTGCTAAACACCCCCACACTCGAAAGTATTTGAGGCTTGGCTTCCTCCTTTTCCATAATTCAAAAGGAGTACTCGTATTGTATTTCAGAGGGACTCTATTCTAAATATGGCAAGCCGTATTCAAAGCCTCTCCCCACAAATACTTAGGTAACCCAGAGGTTAACAAAAGACTGTTAATCATGTCTTTAAAAGTTCTATTCTTTCATTCAGCTATTCAATTAGACGAAGGGGAATATGGAGGAGTCTCTTCGTGAATTATGCCAAAATTTTGACAATATTCATTAAACTTACTCGACTCACACTCTCCTCCTCTATCAAACCTTAATCATTTAAGTTTTTTTACCAGTTTGGGTTTCTGCTTCATTTTTAAACAAAATAAATTTATCTAATTCTTCATCTTTATTTCGCATAAGAAAGACATAACAGTATCCACTGTAATCATCTATAGAAGTGATAAAATAACGCTTATGGTCCCTAGTCAAAATCCCATTGAACTCATAAATATCAGTGTGAATTAATCAAGTATTTTCGAATCCCTTTCAACTGATTGATAGGGTTTCCTCACTTGTTTAGCTTCTACACAAATTTAGCATTTGTGACCTCGTTCAATTTTATGACTAGGTATTAAATCAAGATTCATCATTCGTTTGACTGAACCTAAATTTAAATGACCTAATTTATTATGCCACAAAGAAGTAGATTCGACATTTAAAACAATAGAACTAGAAACAGCAATATTATTGCAATCAACTCGAATTTTGAATAAACCATCAGACAAATATCCTTTGCCGACAAAAACACCAAAATGTTGAAGTAAAACTTTATTGAATTTAAAGGATAATTCATATCCCTCACTAACTATTCAGAACCACTAACAATGTTTCTCTTAACAGTAGGTACATGGTGAACTCTTTTCAACGATAAAATCCGCCCTGAAGGAAACTTCAAGTCCACGCTTCATATCCCAAGTACTTCAGTTGTACTGGAGTTTCCCATGCTTATTGTCCTTCCATTGATGGCCTGATAAGACACAAAAAGCGATTTATCAGCACAAACGTGCACATTTGCTCCAGTGTCAATCAACCAATCAAATGGTTCATAGATAGTAAGGAGTACGAGTTGTACAGAAACATATCCTTCAGTTGCTTCTGAGGTGCTAGCACCGCTAGAACCTCCCACAACCATGTTGACAGCTACCTGCCCAGACTTGGCCTTTTTCTTAGGACAGTCCTTAGCCCAGTATCTCACCCGCCCACAGTTCCACCAGGGTTTACTTACTTTTGGTTTCTTATTTTTAACGGTTTTTGCTTTGCCTTTGCCTTTGTCTTTATCAATGATTTTCGAGTTCGGGTTCATGTTATTCACTTTCTTTTTCTCGATTATTAAATTGGCCCTTGGCTGATTCTAAACAGGCATCTTGTGGGTCTGATTCCTGTGCTCTCTCTATGTTAATCGTAACCATAAGATCATCCAGAGATATTCTCCCTTTCTGATGCTTGGTGTCATGCCAAAACTTTCCCAAGACTTAGAAAATTTATCCACTATGGCCATGACCAAAAACTTCTCGGGAAGCTTCACCTCAGCATCAGATAGAGAATGCTCAAGATTGATAATCTCATGCATCTGTTCAGTTACAGATCTTCCCTCGACCATCTTATACATCATGAACCTGGAAACAGAATACTTTTCGAGTCCTTGCTCTTCAGTATTATATTTTCTATCCAACTCATCCCACGGCGATTCTGCAGTGTAAGAGTCGGAACAATAGACATCAAAGAGCGTATTTGAAATTGTTGACAAAATAGCTTCTCGGCCTATTTGATTCCGCTCGATCCAATGAGCAATCTCAGTTGTCCTAGGATCGATTTCATTAGTTCAGGGAAAGTCACCTGAATAACTAACAAAAGTCCCTTCATCGTCAGCCATATTTTAATCCGATGTTCCCAACATTTGAAAAAACTGGCCCGAAAACTTTTCCGGCATCCGGGACAAGTCAACTTTGGGTCAATAAGAATAGTGACAGAATTTGCTTCGGCCATTTTAATAATTAAGAAGCAGCAATATTATAATCAACTCAAATTTTGAATAAACCATCAGACAAATATTCTTTGCAGACAAAAACACCAAAATGTTGAAGTACAACTTTATTAAATTTAAAGGATAATTCATATCCCTCACTAACTATTATAGAACCACTAATAATGTTTCTCCTAACAGTAGGTACATAGTGAACTCTTTTCAATGACAGGAATGCACCCTGAAGGAAACTTCAAGTCCACGCTTCCTATCTCAAGTACTTCAGTTGTACTGGAGTTTTCCATGCTTATTATCCTTCCATTGATGGCCTGATAAGACACAAAAAGTGATTTATCAGCACAAACGTGCATATTTATTCCAGTGTCAATCAACCAATCAAATGGTTCATAGATAGTAAGGAGTTCGAGTTGTACAGAAATATACCCTTCAGTTGCTCCAGAGGTGCTAACACCGCTAGAACCTACCACAACCATGTTGACAACTGCCTGCCCGGACTTGGCCTTTTTCTTAGGACAGTCCTTAGCCCAGTGCCTCACCTGCTCACAGTTCCAGCAGGGTTTGCTTGCTTTTGGTTTCTTGTTTTGAACGACTTTGCCTTTGCCTTTATCGATGGTTTTCGAGTTCGGGTTCATGTTATTCACTTTCTTTTCCCCGATGATTAAATTGGCCCTTGGCTGATGCTAAACAGGCATCTTGTGGGTCTGATTTCTGTGTTTTTTCTCTATGCTAATCGTGACCATAAGATCATCCAGAGATATTCTCCCTTTCTGATGCTTGAGTGTCATGCCAAAAACTTTCCCAAGATTTAGGAAATTTATCCACTATGGCCATGACCAGAAACTTCTCAGGAAGCTTCATCTCAGCATCAAATAGAGAATGCTCAAGATTGATAATATCATGCATCTGTTCAGTTACAGATCTTCCCCTTTTCGAGCCCTTGCACTTCAGTATTATATTTCATGTCCAACTCATCCCACAGTGATTCTGCAGTGTAAGAGTCGGAACTATAAACATCAAAAAGCGTATTTGACATTATTGACAAAATAGCTCCTCGGCCTATTTGATTCCGCTCGGTCCAATGAGCAATCTCAATTGTCTTAGGATTGATTTCAGTTGGTTCAGGGCAAGTCACCTGAATAACCGACAAAAGTCCCTTAATCGTCAGCCATTTTCATCCGATGTTGCCAATATTTGAAAAACTGGCCCAAAAAATTTTTCGGCATCCCGGACAAGTCAACTTTGGGGCAATATGAATAGCGACAGAGATTGCTTAGGCCATTTTAATAATTAAGAAGCAGAAAATAAAACCACAGATTTTTTAAAACCAAAATCCGAATTTAAAGACAAAACAGCAACTGTTTTCGTTCCAACCAAATCAGATTTTTCAAAACTCTGTAATTTTTTCAAAATTGTTAGAAAAAGTATCACAAACAATCGTAGTAATCGTGTTGAAATATCAATCAGATTCTATAAGACAGTTTTTAAAACCAAAAACACGGCAAGTACGTTGGAACAAAATGGATAAACAAAACAGTTAGATATGTTGTTTACGTTCAAATGAAAGAAAACTTACAATGAGAATTGTATCGTAACAATTCTCAGTCCAATAGTTTCACCAAACCGAATCATAGATATAATCTGCTTGCCTTGAAGTAATTATACATCCCGTTCCGAATGTGCACACGGGTATTACGCAACTTCTTCTAGGATAAGACGGTTTTCGTTCTAATGGTATTGCACTTTTACTGTAGAACATCTCGAAAACACTCAGTAGCCTTATGAAAACTTGAGCTCGAAGCTCGGATTGTGAGGAGCAAAAAACACTCAGATTTTATGGAAAAAAAAAAAAAAAAACCCGAGAGGGAAGAGAGCAATCGAGAGAGGAATTGGTGAGTGGTCTATTTGAATTGTTGAAGTGTTGAGCCTTTATATAGGCCAAGCAGCAGCAACAAATTAATGCAGCTATTATGCAGCATTTAAACCATCCTTAAATCAGAAATGATGAGAATTAAATTTGGCATTAAACTGGTCAAAACGAGCAGGAAAAACAGCAGTTTTTAAGTCAAAATTTTCAGGTTTTGAACCTGATTTTTAATAGCATTAAAAACCGAATTTTTGAAATAATTTTCTATTTTATACACAAGATAAAATCCAAATATTTTTGCTGCAAAAAGATAAATACTGAGATATTTGGCCTAACGCCCACACCCGGAGCCGGAGCCAAGTCGAATCAAGACGAGCGGGTGGCAGCGGCATGGGTGTGGAGCATCCCCATGTTCACTCTAGTCTCTATAAACACTTCAAACACAAATTAAATATTAAACTTAATATAAGAAATTTAAGTTATCCTTAAACTTCCAATGTGGGACAACATTGAGTGTAAAAACACTCTCCTCCGCATACACCTTATATCCTTATCAAAGCTCCACATTTTCCCATCATATTCCTATGTGGACAAGTGTAATTCCTCTATTTGTCTCACCATCTAATCTATAGATTTAATATGTAATTGAACCCATATTTTAAAATATTTTGTTGTTACAAATTAACATTAAAAAAACATCAATTACAAACACCCTCTAGGCATTTTGGTACATAGATATTCATGTAAACATCTTGTGTCTAGTTTGGATGAATCCTCCAAGCTCTCTACAGTTATAGATAATGGGAGCTGGAGCTGGCCTCAAACTGCCGTTAATGCTGTTGGAGATTCAGCAAAACCTGCCACCCATTCAAGAAAGTAGAAACATGGTGAGATGGAGGAATTCTACAGGAGTGTGTATATATATTGCTTTTGATGTACTGCAACTGATCTGACCACGTCCTTAACCAGTCTTGTGGAATTCACTCTTGCATGACCCATTGAGAATTCCACGGAACATCTTCATATTGTGGATGGCTATCCAAGAGAGGTTACCTACCTTGGACAAACCTTGGCTCCAACATTCTGGCTCTTATTGTATATTTTTCACTAAACAGACTCTTGAAGAACATGAACATTTTTTTTTCCAATGCCCCTTTATTGCATCTTGTATCAGGATTATTCGCAGATCTATTCGGTGGAGATGGCCAATTGCAAAATTGGTCACATGGTGTATAATGAGCTGCAAGATGGAGAGGCAGGGCATGTGATCAATGTTGCTAATTGAGCCGTGCTTGCTTTACTAGTATATCCCATATGGTAGGAGATGAACATAAGGACATTTCAACATACTACGAGGGAACCGCAGACCATATCTGCACTTGTTATAGAACAAATATGAAGAAATTATCAGCTCATTATGGACCGAACTCAACAAATGTGTTTTATAGAATCGGGAGGAGAGCTTGGCAGGGTAAATTCTTGGGGTTCTTGGATTCTTGTTGTACATTCATTTTTTAAATAAAATTTATATTCATAAAAAAAAATAAAGTTTGTATGACCGATGATTGTACCAATAAGCCCGAAATAACAGAATGCATTAGGCCTGTAAATGGGTCCAATTTCAGGCCCAGACCATCAATTACCAATTCATCTACTGTTGGACCCGACCCGACCCAACTCGATTTGAGGCCCCGATGGGTTTCCAAAATGGGCCTGACATACCATACTCAAAAATTCGGGTCGGGTTTGGACCTGACCCTTTTTTTTTTTTTTTTTTGTGCATTAATTGATAGCTGTAAAAAAAAATACACCTATGTACACAAAAAAACCCAAACTTCAAGCAAAAAAACAAAACAATTTAAAAGAAAGAGTAACAAAAGACTATAACTCAATGCCCAAGTTAAGAGAGGTGCATCTCATCGAACGCACCCAAAATTATTCAACTAAATGAACACTAATACATAAACAAATTTATACACATACGCAAAGAGAGGTAAAATAATATGAAAAAATTACAAAAGTGAAAGCTAAAATATATTTTTTTTAACAAAACCAACAATAAGTATATTACAAGAAAATGAGCATGAAGAGGTCCTAAAATTATATTCCGAGCTTCACATAAAGAACCCATGATCCCAACTGAAGGACCTGCACATGGGCAAAAGGCATAAAAAATATCAACATCCTGAATTTTTCAGTAATGAATAATAATTTGATCTATTTACATCGCCCACTTAATTGATAATATTCTCACAGAATAAAACATGGGTTCAAGCGTAACACAAATATGAGGGAAAAATGCACTTTTGGTCCCATGGTTTACGGGCTCAGCACTTTTGGTCCTACAGGAACCAAAAGTGCTGCACTTTTAGTCCTCCCTCTGTTAAGTGCGTTAAAATGTGGATGGAAAACCACCTTTGACTTTCAAAAGTGGTTTTCTAAGGTTTGAAACCACTAGAGGCCTTGAAGGTTGTATTTTTCTATATTTTGGCTCCAATTTGAAGATTTTCTTTATATAAAATGCATTAAATGCATTTTATTTAATAGCTTGATTTAACTAAATTTATATAAATTCGATAGAGTATAATCTATAACTTTATAGCAATATTACTATAAATTACTGCAAAAATAAAATAAAATAAAAGCACAAGAAAATTAAAAGCAAAAATGAACCAATTGCATTTGAGGGAAAAAAACGAACTGTTTGGAATTTGGCACATGTTTATCCCTGCCAACTATACATTTTGCCCCTAATAACCAAACAAGAATTTGCCCAAATTGCACAAAAAGTGAAATGTTTTCCCCTGCCCACTATGCTGCAATTTACATCACAAAAGATTGCAAAGTTGCCCAAAAACAGCAAATTTGATCCCCAAACATCTTATTATATTCCTAAAAAACTTTATAAAATCTAGAAACTGGTTACTTCAATTGCTTGGTTTCTTCTTTTTGGTGGCATGTATTGCAGCCGAAAGGTTTGTCATGGTGACAAACCTTTTTCCTCTTTTTGTTAAAAAAGGCACTTGGCTCCCTGATGCTTCATTCATGTTCGAACATTGTGAGAAAATGTGCCTAAGTGGTTGAGATACCTACAAACAAAAAAAATATGTCATTTACAATTAAACTAAATCATACATGATAAACTTAATGGATTACCTGTTCTTCAATAACATTAGCATCTTGACTTTGAATTTCTTGTGTAGGGGGATGGCTTCCAACCTGCAATGTCCAAGAATCTCAGTCAGTTTTGACCTTTTGAGCAATAAATCAGTTAAAAGGAACAATACTTACAGATATGAACTCCTGACTTTGCAACACAGGAGTTGAAATGGTCCTTTTCCTTGCTTGTAAAAACAAGATATTTAAGTTAGAAAAATAAAGGATTCTGTTTTGAATAAAACATTACATGACATTACATTGGAATATATATAACTTACAGTCAATTTACTTTGGGGCTGTTGTTGTCCTCCTTCAATTTTCTTCTTCTCACAGCCTTTCTGTGGCCAGTACCTCCACAGTAGTGGCAGTGCACTGTGTAAGATTGCTTCTTCAACTTCATTGGTTTTTTCTGGCTCCTTCTGCTGCTTCTCCCATGTCTGTTTGATACTTCATCTGGCTCCTTCTCCTGGCTCTTGATGGTCTACCTGGTTTTCTATCAAAATTGGGTGGAAGTGGAGGAATATGCCCTGTCTGAGCCCACAACTTAGGGCCATTTACAGGCATGATTGCAGCCTGGTAGACCCCCTTGAAAGTATGCACACTGTAGCATGGATTAACAAAATCCTCTGGATCAAAGACTTGACTGCATATTGCACTAATGGCATGATTACATGGAATGCCAGTCAAGTCCCATTTCCTGCAACTACATGTGTCTTTCTGCAAATTGACCACATACCTAGCCCCATCATAACAAGATACTTCATAGTTATATTGGTCTAATTTTATGGGAATGCAATCAGCTGCTTTGTCCATGTTCTTGTCAAGTATCTTTCTTATTTTTGGACAAATTTTTCTGTCAGACCACTTCTTATGAGCCCTATCTCTATTTTCTATCAACCTCAACATGATAAATTCTCTAATCCACTCAAGCATTGTTAAAAATGGTTTCTCTCTTGCTTCCAAGATGCAATTGTTGAAGGATTCACAAATATTGTTCAATAACATGTCACATTTGGGAAATGTATTGAAAAAAGCCCTGCTCAACCACCTTTCCATTCAGTTTGATCATGTCCTCCATTCTCATCTTAAATTCAGACTCTGTACTTGCTTTAGCAGCATTCCATAATGCAGTTTTATATGCTAACCCTTTAAAGCCTGCTGTTTTCATGTTTCCATGCAAATGGCACACACAAAATCTTTTATCTGAACCTGAAAAACTGACTCAAATGCTGGTATTAACCCCTTTTGTTTGTCACTTATAAAAGTATAAGCATCTTCTCTTACAATGCTCAGATCAGATTTTAACAACCCCAGAAACCACTCCCATGCTTCCCTTGTTTCCCCAGATACTATTGCATATGCCAAAGGATATAAATTATTGTTCAGATCAATTGACACAGTAGTTAACAACACTCCACCATGTGGCCCCTTTAAGTGGCAGCCATCAACCCCTATAATTAGTCTGCACCCTGACAAGAACCCCACCCTCAATGCATCAAACATCACATAAAACTTAGCAAATTTTCTGTCATGAGCATCTGTCATCATCATGATCACATTAGACCTAGGATTACTTTTCCTTAATTCTTCAGCATAATCCCATAGAACGGCAAATTGATCATCAGCAGACCCCTCTATAGCATTTAATGCCTTTCTTTTGGCTTTGTATGCTTGGTACTTTGAGACATTACACCTAATGTCTTTTATTACATCTTTTCTGAAACCCTTAACAACCCAATTAGAATCCGTTCTGAATGAGTCTTCATTTTTTTTTTACAGCCATCAACTGTTCACATTTTTCACATTGAAAGATCTTGCACATGTATGAACAAGATTATACTCTCTTATTTGGAAGGTGGATTCACCTACCACTTTCAATGCATTTATCTTCCACTCACACCCTTTCCCATCACATCTTGCATATATCCTCCTACTATCATTTTTTCTTTATTTTCAGGCTTCTTCTTGTCTTAACAGCATGCCCATGTACAGCATCTTTAAATTCAGATTTTGAATTGAAAATCATCCCAATTTCAAAAGTGGGATCATAGTTTTCAGATGCATTAAACACCTTTAAGTGGGATCCATCACCCCCTTCATTATCTTCCTCACTTTCAAAGTCATCCCCACTTCCTACCATGTGCTCATCTGATTTAGATTCAGAATCAGCTAAGGCATCCCTAACATCAACATCTCTAACCACCTCAAATCTTTTTTTAGCATCATCATCTTCTAAGTCAACATCATTATCTTCAAATTCTATACTATCACTAAACTCATCATTCTCAACCACCTCATCTTCCCTGTTACCCACCCCACACCTCACTGCATCTGTCATTTCACCCTCCCCACCCCTCATTGCCTCACCCCCTTCACCCTCCCCACCCTTGACTGTATCACCCTCTCCACCCCTAACTGCATCACCCTCAGCACCCTCAACAACAGGTTGTTGTGACCTAATTTCATCAACCACATTATCCACTATTTGAAATATTGTCTCCCAATTATTAGCCTCAAATATTGCATCATTATCCATCATAAGTTGTTTTTCATTTTCAGCAGTGGGCTGAATGGAACCAACATCAACTTCAGGGATGTCTTGCATTGCATCTAAGTACAATACAATTTTCCTATTGATTTTGTAAGTACCTATCAGTTGCAAAATGTCTGTTTGATACAGAATTTTTCTGAACTTATTGTAATTTCTATCAATTTTGTAATACTTTTTGTCTCCGGAATAACCTATTGCCTCACTATTGTTACATCATCCATATCCACATAGTCAAAGTACCTTACACACCCTCCTACATACTCAGGATTGGCATTGTGTAAGAGTTTCCCCCCATTATGTATTTTCAGAGTGATAAAAGGTTCATTTGGGGCTGCAGTAAAACAATGGGAAGAACAAAGGAAAAAAAAAAAAAAGGATAATAGTCAGAACCCCAAAAACCCCTTAAAGCATACAACAAACAACAATAATATTCAACTACAATATTTTATACAACAACATACCAACAAACACAAACCCACAAACAACAAACTAATATTATATACAAATCAGCAATATTTTATTCAAAATAGACCAAAAAAACAAAAGCCCTAGTTTCTACAGCAACCAACACCAACAGACAACAATAATCTAAAACAATTTCTTATGCTTCGCAGAGCACAAAACACAACATTATTCTTAAAAAAGCAAGTATTAAACAAAGATTTAAAAAAAGCAAGTATTAAACAAATATCTTACCGTATTTCAGAGGTGGGAGGTGGTTAAAACGGTACTCCTCAAAGCCATGGCCTTCAGCGTCCTTCCGCGACCTTCAGCAACAAAGATTTTCTGAAGCAATCAGGTGTTAATGGAGTTTTCTGGAGGGATTTGGTGAGAATTTAGAGAGAGAAGACGAGGACTTACGGGTTTTTTTTTTTTTTCAGAATTGGGGGAAGAATGAATTTCGTTTTGGCTTACCAGACTTCTGTTGACTTTGGGGCACGTGAGTGCCAAGTGGATACCAAAACAACTTCTGTTAATTAACGAGCGCGTGAGAGCACGCGCAGTGGTTTCCGTCAAAAACCTAACGTCCGTTACCCCTTGGGACCAAAAGTGCAGCACTTTTGGTTCCTGTGGGACCAAAAGTGCTGAGCCCGTAAACCAAGGGACCAAAATTGCAACACCCCATATCCTATGGGACCAAAAATGCATTTTTCCCCAAATATGATTTCCAGTTAACTATGGATTTCGAGTAATGCAACAGAGAACTTTGTGCCCAAGAATAAGCTCCTAAAAATCTTGATGATATTCTCACAGAATTTTCGAATCCTAAGTACTTGGTATCCTCAATTTTTGTCCCTTTTCTTTCTTTTTTTTTTTTTTTTTTTTTGTCCAATTGAAGTTGGCATAAATATTTCACGTGCCTAATATTCACGTGCCATGATTTTGATCCCTAATCTCATAAAATTCTGATATTAATATATCATGACGCAACATTTACAGTGTAGGCATACGTTATCAATGGCAAAAGCCCACAGTGTAAACGGTGACCATTAGAAATTTAGAACCACTGAAATTTGTCTGTAGTATAGTATACTCAAGAAGATCTCTCTAAGGAAAAAAAATCATATTAGGTTCAGTTACTTCAGTAGCAACAAAACTTGGTCAAACATCGCAACACTAGGAGGCCTCTTCCTTAGCCTCCTAGTGTATCTTGGCCTACTCAAAGATTTACAGGAGGTTAGCCTGTCGTTTAAGATATAACAAGTAGGAGGCCTTTAAAGATCTACTAGGATTATTACAGGATTATTACCAACCATCGCAATAGTACAGGATTTGGCCTTATACAATTGATATACTACTCCAATTGTTATAACTCCTGTACTACTCCAATTTGATATAACAATAGGAGGCCTTTTAAGATCATAACAAGTAAGCAAAAGTTAATTACTTTTACCATGCAATAATCCTAAGAATCCGTTCCTTAGCCTCCTAGTGTATCTTGGCCTACTCAAACATCCCACTCTTGCAAAACAATGGCATGAGTTCAGACACAGTCCATCCAGATATATGCAAGAATTAATACCTCAACCCTCACTACTCTGAATCATTGCACACAACAAGAGAAGTACAAAGCAGAAGAGATGAAAAGTTTTCCAACTTAATGCTGCAACTGCAGCACCGTATCAAAAGCAAAGAAATAATTTTCGACTATCGAATTTCCAGGATCCATAATACAAAATCAAAGAAATCATTAACAAGACGAGCAATATCAAATGAAACAACTACAAAATTCTTGAAATTTTCACAACAGACAAAGTCAGTGGAGGTAAAACTACATTACTGCTCCATAAAACTCCAAACACAACCCACAAAATCCCAAGAAGAATAATCCACCTTCTAATCTCAAAAAGCTTCAGATCTTGTACTTCAAAAAGAATGGCCCCGACCCAGAATATGAATAACAATTTAACACCCCTATCTGAGTTCAGCGGAAACAAATCAAAAAGCTTCAGTTAAGGATTTTAATGGAGAAATTACCAGAATCTTTATGGGTTAGTCGACGGTGGTTGTAATGAGGATAATGTGTGCCGTGCGGCAGTCGATCGAATAATCTCTAGAATTCGTTGAGCTGGGCGGCCAATCGATGGCGACGCTCGGTTGGTGGCGCCGATTGGGCGCTAGCGGCGGTGGTTGTGCGAACAGAGACGCTCAGGATCGGGCAAGAGGGAGCGACAATGAGAGGTCTGGGTAAGCCTATCGAGGGTGGGTATTACCCTACTCGGACCCGGACCCGATAAATACCATAGTTATTACTTATGTATTTTATTCGGACCCTACCCATAGAATATTCATTGGGTCTTACCTATTCTATACCCCATAGTAATTGGGTTCATTATGGGTCTTACCCATTGGGTCTTACACCAAAATGAATAAACTAATTATGCATGTATTTTTTGTAAATAATATCACAGAAACATGTTACTAAATTAGTTTATTAAATATATTTCATGAACTTATTGTCAATAAATCAAATTAAAAGTTATTTGAATTTTTAACATGTGCAGATTGAATATCGTTGAAATATATATAACGATATTGACTTTGTTCAAATAATGAATCATATTAAACAATTACACATCGACATAAATTCGATATAGGAACGTAAATTAAATAAGAAATAGGAAAAATATATGAAAATTATATTTTAACTTTAGAATGATTTTTTATTGATTTGAAAATCGGTTCAACATTCATTTCATGTTTTATAATTTAAATTTGAACAAATTTTAACTATATATTAGTTTAGCTTGACTTATCACTTAACATTCAAATTAATTTTATCAAAAATTTAATTCGCAATTGTCACTACGAAAATAAAGATGAAAAACACTGGCATTTTTTTTTTCAAAATATCAATACGTAGAAATAAAAATAAGAAAAGTATGTGTAGAAATTAAGAATTTTAGATGACAAGTAAAATCGACTTGATTATTCTATTAAAAATTTACAAGTTCAATGATTATAAGTTAACGTATATTTATGAATTTTTATAGTATTAGGTTTACCCGTTCAAGATCCATACCCGCGGGTATTTTTTGGTCTAGACCCTACCCATATCCGGAATACTTATTTCAATGGATATGGGTCCGGGTCCGGGTCTAATATAAAAGTAATGGGTCTGGGTCCGGATCTATTATAAAAGTAATGGGTCCGAGTTCGGATAATACCCGCCCATTAATAGGTCTAGGTCTGGGAGTCCTGGGAGATACATTTGGGTTTGAGAAAGGGGTGAAATGAAACGAGAAATCAGTTTTGGTCTATTGGGTATTATTGGGTAAGATCGGGTAGATCGGGTCTAGGCCCAGACCCAAACCCATTGAAATAAGATAATTAGGTCTGGGTCTGGGCTTGGGTCTACTCTAAATATATGGGTTTGGGCTGGGTCTAAACTAAAAAAGATGGGTTTGGGTTTGGGTAAATTGGCCCCGAATGCTAGCCATTCTAATAATTAATTTACAATCGAACATTGTCATATCAATAATGTGAGTTTAGATTCTGATCAAACCATTTAGGTGATGTTTGCAAATGTTTAAAATAAGTATTTGTCAGCTTGTTGCTGTAAATAAGCTAAAACTGTTTTTGAATTGTTTACATTTAGTTTATTTAAGCCAAAAGCTATAAGTATCTTTCGATCAACTTCTGCAACTTATTGGTAAATTATAAATATTTAAGTTGTTTTTTCAAACACTCCAACTTCTACACTTTTAATTTTATTTTCAAATATTCTCGATTTACTATACCTACAATTTGGAAAAATTGCACTTTTGGTCCCGTTGTTTACAGGCTCAGCACTTTTGGTCCCACAGGAATCAAAAGTGTTGCACTTTTGGACGCGAGTCATTATAGATGTGGTATTTTTTCAAATTTTGGCCCCAATTTGAAGACTCTCACTTTATAAAATGTATTTTAATAGCTTGGTTTAGCTAAATTTATGTAAATTCAATAGCATATAATTTGTAATTTTATAACGATATTATTATAAATGAAATGTTAAATTCTGTTATTGCAAATTAAAATAACTGCAAAAAAGATAAATAAACGCACTACAAAATTAAAAGCAACAAACGAACTGACTGCATTGAAGGGAAAAAATTAACTGTTTGCAATATACTGATTTAGTCATATTTTCCCCCTGCCAACTATGTACATATATGCAATTTACATCACAAAAGAATCGCCAATGCTTGCAATTGCCCAAAAATTGGCAATTTACCCGAAAATTTGATTACATCCCCAAAAAACTTTACAAAACTAAAAAAACTGTTTAGAAGAATAAATAGGTCAAAATATAAATACTTAGTTTTTCCTCCAATGCAGTCAGATCGCTTTTTGATTTTAATTTTAGTGCTTTTATTTTATTTCTTTTGCAGTTATTTTAATTTTGTCATCATATAATTTAACATTTCATTTATAATAATATTTTAATAAAATTGTAGATTATACTCTATCGAATTCACATAAATTTAGTTAAATCAAGCTATTAAAATACATTTTATAGAGTGGAGTCTTCAAAATGGGCCAAAATCTGAAAAAAAAAAAAAAAAAAAAATACGTAACTCCATGAACTTCGGTGGTTTCAAACCATAGAAAACCACCTTTGACTTTCAAATGTGATTTTTCATCCATCACTTAACACCTTTAACGGACTCAGAACCAAAGTGCAGCACTTTGGTTCCTGTGAGACCAAAAGTGCTGAGTCCGTAAACGACGAGACCAAAAGTGCAATTTTCCACCTATAACTTATTCACACCACAAAAGCAGAAACTAAACACCCGTTTAGTAAGATTTTTGGTCTTAAGCAGATTCATAAAGTATTACAGTTCCACGTCCATTGTGGATCTTCTATAACACTTTGATGAAACATGTTACTCATTAACTTAAAAGAACATATAATCAGATCAAATTATAATTTTAAAAGTGGAACTACATATACTACATGAATGCGACATCAATGCATAACTCCAAAACCATGATAGAAGATGTCTCACCTTCTAAGTCATGTTTAGACAGTTGTCGTTGTATAACATCATTATGATACAGCTGGTCAATGATGTATACTTGAATCAAATTTATGATTGGTAGGGTGGGCTACACGTGAGTGTAGCTGGACCGTTTATGGGCGCCTGTCTCCAGCCCCCTCACATTATGATAATAGCAAGAATTTTGCAGAGGAATGAGAAAGAAAGCCAGCCATATATATATTGATTGATAATGGGCATCAAAGCGTCCCTACCTCCCAACACGCATGTGCCTTGGCCTTCTCAACAGCCTGTGCCTGTCCATCCCTACCAACTGCCCCCACTCTCTAGGTGACTCGAAATTTTTGAATTTTCAAGAGATTGGGTGTTGATAGAATCCAAATGTAACGTTGATAAACAGAAAAACGAGGAGTTCTTGAGATTTCAAATTCGAAATCCGTGATGATACTCACGTGGGCTAGTCGTACATAAATGGTTACGACGGTCTAGGAATTACCCTCGGGGAATCCGAGGGTATCAGACTGCTGTACCCTCGTGTGCTGTTGCTGTGCATGAAAAGACTTAACCAAAATCTGGAGTAGGTCCAGAATATCAGCAAATGTTGAGAAATATCTACAAGGTTTACAATCTGATGAAGTTAAAGATGGAAGCTTTGTGTCGGCACGACTGTCGGCAGGGGCTGATCGAATAATTTAATGGAGTGGGAGTTGAAGAGGGCCAACAGATATTTCATGGATACAGACATTCGTCCAACAAGAATGAACAGCTTGTGCACAAACTGACAGTTCATGTGATTGAAGACTGAAATAGTTGAAGATCATGCTACAAAATGTGAAAAAATGTCGTGTTGTATCATTTACAGATACGGTGCATTTCAGCAGCTCTACATCGATCCACATCAAAAATAAATGAAGAAAATCATGAATCAGAAGCTAGTATACTCTGCTAAGGAATATATACCTAGATTGCTTATGCTTTCGCTTTGAAAAGTTAAGCTTCATCACCTAATTGCACGGACCTGCAATAAAAACGGCAAGGGCAATCCCGAAAGGCATCTCTGGACGAGAAATTGTGAGGTGGCGTTTATGGAGTGATGTTGCATTCCCGCAAATATTGGTGATCATAGTCCACGAATCTTGCCCAGTAGTTTCGGAACTTTGGTATGGCTATCTCAAGCCACGGTTTCAAGTTGCCGTTGTAATGTATTACTGCTGCCCGTTCGATGTCCTTTTGAGGTACATTTGGATTATAACCGAGTCCCAAAACGTGCCAAGATTTGTCAAGGGCGTAAGTGCGATTCCAAAAGGTAATCAGGCCTGGTGGAAGAGTCCCCAGCTTCCATAACAGTCTGTCTTGATTCTGAACAGAAAGACACATTTTCTTGTCAGTGTTGCACGAGAGAAACATTATGAACAGATACACAAAGTAAATGGAACTCACCAGGTTCTGCCATTTGTGGTACACATCCGTGATATTTTGCTTCCTCCACTCGTCCAGATCGAAGATATTCATTCCATACGCCCAACCACAAGCGCGTGGGTCAAAATTTTTTGAGATAAGAGGGTTTGAAAAATTGAGGTAACGGTCGAACCGGTGAAAGCTTTCTCCGCATGTTTCAACCACTCCGATGACCTTCCCCTTTAGATCAAGAGACCAGAGGCCAGTAAGATCCTTCTGGACTACAATATCATCATCTAAGAACAAAACCTTGTCCAGCTTTGGGAAGATCTCGGGTAGGTAAAAACGGAGATGATTCATGATTGAGAGGTACTTGGGATTTCTAAATTTCAAGTTAGGATCAGATTCAGCACGTCGGCTTTTGAAGTAATAATCAATCATGGAGGGCGAACCCAACTGCTTAAGAACTGGGCTGTAGCTTGAGTTTAACCATGTGAACTCCTCAACATTCTGAACCTGAATTGTTGCTTTGCCGGGAGGATTGGCTAAAAACCACATTTTCATTGCAGCATAATTGAGCCTATCGGTGACAACATGGAAGACGTGTTTTGAAGGATCCTGCTCACGAAATTAGAAGCATCAAGCTGAATTAATAATGAGTAAGAAGATAGATGAATCGAAACCCATTCTCAGACGACAATAACGTTTTTCCTTACCTTTGCATGGGTTATTGTTGAGTTCACAACTACTGCTGCTGCAAATACGTTGTCTGAAAATAAGGCGTAGTGGTATAGCTTGGGATCATCTAATTTTTCCTTGTTCAAGAAATGCTGTTGAGACGAGTTCAACAAGAAATACTCGGTTGTGAGGCGCAAAGGAAGACAGTGAAGCCCTTTAGGCACTGTCTTGGCAGTTAAATGTGTCAAAAACAGGGTCTGTTTCTTGTGGACTTGGAGCTGCTCTTCAGATGAATGAAGCATTGCACGAAGTTTCTTCACCACAGCAGCACAATCATCTTGTATTTGTTTCCCTTTCAACAGAGTTTGCTCCATTGCTTTCAACTTGTCATAAGCACTGGATTTCAATCACAGACCAAATAAAATTAGAACTACATGAGAGACTGAGCAGAACCAGAAAGGAGAAAGGAATTTGATGCATCCACAAACCAGAACGCAAAAGTAAAAATAATGAACCCAAACAAGTCGTTTTCATCAGGAATTTGAAATTCTATAACTATTAAAATGTGTCGTGCATCCAACAAAAAGACTAACTTTCTTGGCAGCTCAGAATCTTTGGTGGCATCTCCAAGTGCACGGTGGACTTCCTTCATACGCAGTCGCAGCTCCCTTATAAAGTGGGCATTGTTTCGAGTCGCTGAGAGGGAAAGATAAATCTTTGCTTCAATGAGTTGGTCCTTCAGTTGGCGGACACGAGCATCCGCCAGAATTGTCCGTTCATTCTGTTTCTCAGTGATAGCTTTCACTTGTTCTATAGAAGTATCTTTGCCAGAGATTTGCGGAGAGCGCCTTAGACGTTTTCGGCCCTGGAAAAACATAAGACAGAAGAGATGATTTTGAAATTCTCCGAGAAGGGAAGGTTTTCACAGACAAAGTGCAACAGATGATCTTGTGCATCTAAGAGCACCAATATATGGTTAAGGGTAAAACTACCACCAACTTAATACAAGATGTATAAGGTTCAACCAACAGAACAAGCTCAGGTTAAGACGAACATGAGACTACTTTAAAATCGAAGAAGGAACCCTTTCCAGTCTCCAACATCACAATGTCAACAGCTAACATGAACTATAAATTTCTTATACAGCCCTAAAACTGTAAAATTATAACGAGATTCCTTCACTCAGAATAGGTAATCCAAACGCAGAAGCCTTAGTCAAAGAGAATACTGACATAGAATAGTCATATACCTTTCTCTCGGAGGCATTTTCTGATTTGCTCTCAGAATGCTGTGATCTCGTTTCTTCCTTAACATCATTTTGTCCACTCCCACTTCCTACATCACTCAACTTGGCTTCATTCGATTTTTCTTTCCCCGTCCCAACATCAACCTCATGCTCAATATCAATCACCTGTCTTATGGGATTCTCATCCAAAGACTTCTTGCTCAAAGTGGATGAGTTTGTAGTTCTATCTTCTGCTGATTCTGTTATTATTTCAGTAATCGAATCATAACCTAAATTTGAGGTCAGCATAATCTAAACAAAGACGATAATGAAGCAAACAAAAACCTTCAGTGAGTTGTCTAGTAATGCGAGTATTCTCTCCAGATGAAGCATCAGAAAAATTGGAACCGGACTCGACTGAATTATCCGAATAAACTATGCCCAACGGCTCTTTCAATGTAGTAGATGATTCCTGTCAATTAGCACAGCAATTACAACAAACCGGAACAAGAAAGATTTAAAATTTCCACACAAACAAGAAGGGCAATAAAAGAATCCAAACCTGAGGCAGCACATTCAAAGGCCTAACTTCACCAGCAAAAGTCTACAAACAAAAAGTCCAAGAATTCAACATCCCACTAGAAAAATACATTAATAAAAACCACATAATCATCAGCAACAAAGAAATACTTACAAAGGCTGAAACATCTTCAACAAATTCACTCCTAGCTGTAAAAAAGCAGCAACAAAAAACACAAATCAATCAAGAAAGCCAGAAACAACAAAAAGAAAAATAATAAACCTATAAAGAAGGGAAAGATCAAGAATTGAAGAACAAAAGAGCAGAGCATTACAAGAAGAGGAAGTGAAATGGACTACTCCAAGAGTGTCGGTGTAGAGAACAATAGGGGCAAGAACTGTCACCAGCAGAAAGAAAAGCACTGATTTTTTCAGCTTCATCTTCATCTTTTACGCCCTTGACTCTCAAAACCAAATCTTTAGGCCAAAACACATGAACCCACAAAGGGAAAGTCAAGAAAATACAGAAAGAAACCCAAAAACACGCTAGTTTCTGAAATTCTTGGACTCGATTTCTACAACCCAGAAAAAGCAAGAAAAATCCAGAGAAAGTGTGTAATTTTTGGGCTAAGGTGTCTTCAAATGAAGCATATCTGTGAGGAGGAGGAGGAGAATTCAGCTCAAAGCAGCCCAATTTCTGTAGGGTCAAAACCAACAGAAACAACCAATTGGATGAATCAAGAAAAGAAGGATACAAGTGCAAGAAAAGGGAAAGAAGACGGAAAAATCATCCCGTGAAAACGTTAATGGAAGAGGAGGAGAGATGAGGAAATGGGCAATGGGTTCTTTCTGCTGCTGCGCCTGCGTGGATGTGAGTTGGGTGGTGTGCTGTGTTTTTTTCGTTTTTGCCGTTGTTTGATTCATTATTATTTCTGCTTTTATTAATTCCCAATTCCCATCACTAATTCATTGCAATTATATTAATTAATTCCTATTATTTTCATTTTGTATTTATTGTTTTTACGGTAAATCAGCCTTTTTTTTACTTAATAATTAAGACTAATAATTGAGAAACAATAATGAGACCCCTTTTCCTTTTCGCCTTTCTGACTTTCTTGGTTTAAATTTTTCACACAATTTTAGATTTAAAAAAAAAAGTAATAATGCATGCTATAACATAAAATAATATTATTATTATGTTAATGTGATACATTTTTTGAAGTTTGCACAAAAAAATTTTGAGACTGTAAATTATGGACAAAAGAAAGTTCTATAAATTTAAGGACCTCTCTTGAAATTTAACATAATTACAGATACTTACTCATTGTTTCAAAAATTACAACACTCCTGAGATTTGTAATCGTCTAACAAATAACTCATTTCCATCCATTTTTATAGGTAAACTAACCAAAATGCCCTTATGCAAATAGAATTATTTTTTAAAATTTTTTTAGACAAAATGCACGGGGGGATATTTCTTACGTGTTTTTAGACAAAAGAGCAAACGTAATTTGACTCAGTTGTTTTTTCTTCAATTTAAAAAAAAAAAATCAAGGGCAAAATAGACCATTTTTAGGTCCTTGGTTAAAACTTACAAACCTCATGAGAGTTTTTATAATTTTTGAAATAACAAAGGATATCCATAATTATGTCAAATCTCAGAAGAGGCCATTATAATTCACCCTAAATTAAAATTGAAAGTGTTACGATGACAATTATCTCCTAATTATTTGTTCCAAAATTCGATTGAAAGGCTTGGAGCATAATTTTGGATGCAAATGCATAATCTCATTTGATTTTGTGGGACAAACTACATATCTTCTTAGAAATATGATATCAATTTTTTGAAGATTTGATGATGAAATATAGAATGTTCTGAATATTTGATGACAAGGAATACGTGTAATCTCGTTGTGGTAGAATTTCATCATAAGTAAATACTTTTGAACTTGATTTACTATAGATTTGTTGTGTATGTGATATGTGGTGGAGGCCACTTTCATAAACATGATCATAACTAGGTAGATTGAACTTATTTTGATTGGGTTTGAATGACATGTGCTTTAATATAGATTTATCTATTAACGGGTCGTATTTCAACTTGGTCTCAATTAATCAATTAGAAATAAAGAAAGATTTTGTATATATCTTGGATTGATCCATGAACACATATAAAGTCTACTTCGCAATAAGCCCGAAATTTAGAGTGAGCTTGTTAATTTTTTTTTAAAATTAAACCACCTGAGAGGGGGGAGCTTTTCGGGGTCCTCTTCCCTTCTCCATTAATCATCGAAAAGAAGAGAATTTACAACGGGGAGTATTAACTCCCTAGGATAATCTACCAAAGCATACATGAGGAGTACTACTCCCTTACAAAAATCCAAAAGAAAGTACAAAATCGTAAATAAGGAGTATTACTCCCTTACGATGAATAAGGAAAGTATAAACAAAGAATACTACTCCCTTACAGCAGGAAAGCGCAAAAATGTAAATAAAAAATACTACTCCCTTACAAAGAAAGTGCAAAAGCGTAAATAAGGAGCTTATTAAAATTTATTATATTTAACACATGTGAAACCCATTTCAATATGGATTTTAATATGAAACATGATTATTAGCCAATTTATTTGAATTTATAATTGATAATTTATTTTAAAATATTTTCAATATCAACAAATTCATTTTTTTCAATTAATGGTTAAAATACAATTAGATTAATGAATCAATCAAATAATTTACATACAAGTCGTTTATTTAATATTTAAAATAGGAAAAAGTACAAGCAACCTCATGTGATATTGCAAATGAGTAAATTACCTTCGTATAAAAAATAAAATAGCAATTGATCTCCACATGTTCCTTAAAATGAACCAATTTACATCCCTTTGTTTTAAAATGGAACAGTTTACCTCCCTAAACTCTCTTTGTTTTTTAAAATGGAACAACTTACCTCCCTATACTATCTAGAGAGGTAAATTGCTCCATTTTAAAGAACACTGAAAGGAAAACTGTTATTTTTTTATAAGGAATAATTTACTCATTTGTAATATCATATGAAGTAAATTATATTAAACTAAATATAATATCAATTTAAGATTTTAACAATTATTACCTTTATAGTTACTTTTGTTTTTACTATAGTAACTTCGGTACAATTTTAAGGAACGACGTGGCATACAATAATTTAGTCCTAGTTTAGTACTCCTTTCCTATTTTCAAAATTGTTTATCATTAAACGGTTAGTTCACCTCGACACACTAAAGTCCCATCGTTAATTGCGCTGTCCCACATGCTCTTACTCTATTATTTCCCTTAATTTTGCATTAATTCCACCTTTTCCAAAGTCTCTCCAATTAAAGAAGTCTAATTCAATTAACGAAGTTGATGTCTTATGATCATTGGGTCATTCGTTCAAATTCCGTAGGTACACAACCATTAATTTACTTTGATAAAAGTTGTTAATTTATCTATTATTAAAAAAACTAATTAATTATAAATATTTGTTATTGCTAATTAAATATTCTTAATGGATTATTTATTTTACCCACCCTTAGATTTTTTTACATTTTTTCAAAAAATAAATAAATAAATAAATAAATAAATAATTCAGCTAGGATAAAGTAGTACTTTTCACATTCTGTCTAGAGGCTACACAATTATTTTCTATTTGAGGGGAATATTTGTAATTTTTCAAATAACAAATGAGTATTTGTAATTATATCCAACCTAAAGGGAGATACCTGTAATTTACCCTATATCAATATGTTTATGTTAGTCACATGAAAGACTGCTAGTTTTGTAAATAAAAAAAAAATTGACACTTGTGTATTGTTTATCTATGCTATTATAAAAAAAAAATATAGTTTTAACTTACAAATAAATGACGGTTTGTGACATTATTGTGTCGAATTTTGAAAAACCCAATTATACTCTTCATATTTTTACTAATATTAATTACTTGTTTATTTCAAATGATCAACGTTATATTTTAACTGTCAATACACTATCATATTTATCATGCACTTTCATTCTTGTTAATCACTTGATCCCTTTTTAATTATATATATATATATATATAGATGTAAGCCAACGTCACATATTGATTGCAAACAAAAAGTTTGAGCGACTTATAAACCACAATGTCTCCTCTTCCTAGCGAAACGTCTTTTCAGTACAAAATCATGAGCCTTATACGAAGTCAAAGCGGACAATAACTTGTGCAACAGGACACTGATCAAGTCACAAGCTACATCATTTAGTGTTGTCTGTAGAAAATGACGCCATGTGCCCGTCTTAAGTTCATCATTTGGGAGGATAATGTAGACAAATATTCCACATTAGTTACAAACAAAGAGTTTGAGCAGCTTTAAACCCCAAAGTCTCATTTTCCTAGCCAGATGCTTTTTCCGGACAAACCTGTGAACTCATATGAAGTCAGAGCGGACAATAACTCATACAATGCCACATCAATCGAATTACAATTCACATCATATATTAATGTTTGTTTTTAAAATTTATATATATATATATTATTATATACACGCAAGTATTTAGTACCAATTTCTAGTCCTAAAAAGAGAAAACGAGTCCGCCTCAAGGTCGTCCTTCGCCGTTGATCGCGCGCTCTCTATTTCTAGAAAGTTGAACGTGAACCGTACAATTATTATTTGTAAATGAAGTTCAATTACTTTGTAATTGACTTAGGTTTAACTAAATTTCAACTGTCACTAAAACTTTGAAGTGGGAAAGAAGGCTGCAATCTCTTAAATTGCTTATAAATTGTTAAGAATTTAATACTTTTTACACAACAATTGGAACGAATCCCCATAAATGTTCCAAAAATTGAGTTGATGTTCAACTTTTTTAAATGGGTAAAAATTTATTTTAGTATACGATTTTATTATTAATATTAGTTTTATACCTGATTAATTAAAAATAATCTAGTTAGTACCTAAAATTATTTATTATTATTATTATTATTATTATTATTATTATTATTATTATTATTATTATTATCCTTCTTTTGATACTCAATCGAGAGTTTTCATTATCTTTTTATATAATTGATTCTGATGTTAGTTCGAGAGCTCTTAAAGTCCTAGTATTGATTTGTAACCCGTTAGAGCTCTATTAAGTTTTTTAAGATGCCGATCATAGAGGAGAAAAAGGAGCTTTTAAACTAGTAGATCAACTCAAAACTACAACAACTAACTCAATAGCTACGTCCCTTAAGGGACATTATGATGGTTTTGGACTTAATATTTCATTGTAGAGATATTGGGTTCAAAATTTACTGGGCGCATGTGTCGGTGAGGTGCGTGTAGCGGTGGCAACGGGGCGGGTTTGGGTGGACCCGGGACCTGCCCCGCCAACTCCGAGAAGGACTCGGGACCAGCCTCGCCCCGATTATTTTTCAACCCGGGACCCTCCCCGCTCCGGTACAAAACCCGCTGGGGCGGGTGTAACCCGATAGACCCGTTTTTTTTTATTTGTTCTACAAATTAAAAATATATATATATATATAATATCTCAATTACAAATAAAATTAATTGTTCATGATCTAACTCAAATTCAAGTCGAAAAAGAATTTCAAATACAAATAAAATTATTCATAATAGAACAACTCAAACAATTCATATTGAATTATTTATTATACATTAGTAACAACTTGTTCGTCTTTCTCATCGTTAAGTATTGTGAGATAATTTTTCAATTCATCAACTATTGAACATGTACCTAATAATAAATAAATTAAATGATACAATATTTTGTTAGTGTTTATTCTATCATAATAAAATATATATATATATATATATATCTAAATGAGACGGGTCCGGGGCGGGTTTTGCCGGATTCGGGTTGGATTGTCGCCCCTAGGTGCGTGCGTGAAAAAAAGAAAAAAACACAATAACTACCAACTCATAGCTCTTAGCTGCTAGTTCATATTGGATAGAAAAAGGTTGATTTGCTATTCCGTTCCTTCCTCTAGTCAAAATAGGTTTGGTCGTCTACCTGTGTTGACTTATATATAGCCGCATGCAGTCGGGTCTTCATCCACTAGCTAAGAGGTATCGAGCTAATTTAGCTGCTAGCTCTCTAGAGCTCCTATCATTTTGCCTTTTTAGATATTAAAATAAAGAATATATATATAGAAAAAAAAAGAATTTGCATAGAATTCCACTAATACAAAGTAACATTAATAGGAAAATTCAATTACCAATATAATGTTTATTCTTTTATAAAATATAGATTATTGGGAGAAACATCTTCTCTATTACTAATTCAAAAAATTTTAAAGAAAACAAAGTTCAAAATGTCCATAGTTGTATTATCATGAGCATTTTTATTTGAGATAGATATATGAGCTGACTGACTTATAATGCTTGTCCAATGAAAATTAAATTTAATTTCTATTATGCCGATGAGGCTATAGTGATTAAATTGGGTACTATTTAGTGAAATAAACATTCCTCAATAGGCTATGGTTAAATTTGTTTGTTGGGTAGTCATAATGAATTCAAACCAATCCAACATATTCTCAAGGCGATTCACTTGCGCTAGCATCGTTGTCTAATGTATATTACTTTTAGTTACTAATGCATTTTTGAATTTGTGCTCAATTGACTATTTTCGTGCTAAATCTATGTTGTTGTTGTCGGATAGTGTGTTGTTGTTCTTGTCAGTGCTCTATGCGAGTGTTTGCAGGAATTCAGTTGTTGTTGCTATCAGCCGAAAGTAGTCGTTTACTGTCGGACACTATTAACCACACGGTGCCCCTTTATTTTATTGTGGAAGGCGCCCGTAACAGGCGAAAAAAAGGGGAAAAAACTGCGACTTTAAACATAAAAACACAAAAAATAAAAAAAGCAAAGTCTAAACTCTAAAACTCTCTTCAGTCCAAAAAAAAAAAAACGTATTACAATAAAAATTCTACATCTAGAATCTATAATAACTACTTCAATATATCTCCTACCTTTTCAGTTGGACACCTCAGGCCCATTGGGCCACTGAGGCGCAGAGCCCAACACTAATGGGACTAAAAAAAAACTAACAGCCCACAACTCCACATCAGAACATCAGGCAGATCAATACTACTCTCATGCACAAATCTCATCACTTTTCTTCAACATGATCATCAATTCATACCAAAATTTAGGTTCTTTAAAACATCTTCTCCATCCCTACAAGGACAAGAAATGCAATACTGCAAAAATCTAAGTACTTCACATACATATCATCTTGGACGAAATCGACATAATCTGATGATGATGGTAAGAACATGGGATCATCATCAATGTTGTTTTAGCTTTTTAGGCCTAATTGTTCAGACCAATGTTGTCAAGAGGCTGATCAATGAGAGCCCTCCAAATGCAATCTATAGGATCGAGTTCATCGACTTTGAACGACCAGAGGCTATCGTCATCGCACTTGTTGTCATGGGAATTTTGATCAAGGGCTGGTGAATTCTGCACACAAGATTGATCATGATTCGCTACAAAAGTGTCGTCTACGTATGAGCAGCACGGTGCAAACATGTCCTCCGGTTCCAAGTAGTCGTCCACCTTAAAGAAAAGGCCGTCTTTGAGCCATGGAAAGTCGAAAACTCCAACAGCATCGCATGATTCATAGCCCATTTCGCCTCTGTAAGAAGAATCATTGTCCTGCAGGGACAGGGAGCTGATCATCATGGTTTCCAGCTTCTTGCCCTTGTGGGATTCTTCGTTCTTCTGATCATCTGTTTGACCTCTTGTTCTCTTCCTATTCCGACTCTTATCCCTCTCCATACTCTCTTGCCAACACCGTCTGATCAAAACGACAACGCAACACACCTAAAAAGAAAGACACGAGACAAAGTAAGACAACATTAACACAAACAACAACCTTAATGCACAAGTGATGAATTGCAAGAACATGCATATAATCAACCTCTGAGAAATGCTAACACACAGATTCTGAATAATTCAAGAACATGAATTTTCATGTCAGAGTTTGTGGTGATTACCTTTCTTGTCTTGTTCTTTCTCTGCTAAGTGATTTTGGTTCACATCACAAGCTAACTGAAAATAGAACTAATGAAAAAAGTTTCTTACACATATATACACACACAGAGTGTGTGTAGAAATGCACACCATCCATCACCATCAGTGCTAAAAACTCTCTGCCTCTCCTTTCAATCTCTCTTTCTATGGGTATAGATAGACAGATAGATTATTATAATGGGATGTATGTATGCATGTAGTAGTATAGTTGGAGAGGGAAATTGAGCTTTAACATCCTATATTTACGCTTTTTCCCCCTCATCTTGATCTCCTATGTCTCTTTATTTTCACCTTTTGGGTTGGTAAAGACCCTAAGAAAATGCGCTTTTTGCGTTCTTTCCTTAAAAATAAAGCAATTTTTTCTAACTTTTTTGATAGTTTTTTCTCGGAAAACAAGAATTAGTACAATGAAAACAGTGTGTTAGAAATTAATGTTGTTTTCCTTTCTCTCGTGGAGAAAATGATCTGGGCTTCTTTTTCTTGGATCAGGACACAATCATTTGCAGTCATTGGGATAACATTGTATAGATGTTTGATTCTAACTCATGTTCTTGGATTATTTCACATGTTCATTGCAGATGGCAACAATAATTGATGATATTTCTTGATGCATCTAGATCATTGGGACTTTGGTGTATACATCAAATTTTAATCTACAGGAAAAATGTGAGTTATTTTCTAAAAAATAAGTTTACAAGATTTATGATATGGTTCAAGAAAAGGGCACAAAGAATTTGAGGCATCTCAGAAAAAGGGCCTCAGTAATGAGCAGCAATGTCCCAAGAATTTGTTCCCGTCGGAACGTTAACTGTCAAGAAATGGTTTTCACTGTCGAAATGGAATTGCGCCTCCTTCGTATTCACAGAGCAGTGTTTCGGCTCTGAGGTTGAATAGGCTCCGAAAACACCTTCACCTCTTCCTTGGATTCGTATTCCAGGGAATGAAGAATCATCGATAGCCTCAACTGCATGAACGGCCCCTCCGGAGTTGTACATATTTATCAGTCCAATGGGTGCAAATTGAAGTTCTTGATGATAAACCTGTAAGATTTAGAGACATGGTAGTTCTTATGTTTGTATTGCTTCCTAGTATGCAGACAGTAAAAGACAATTGTTACTAAGTTGGTGAGCTACCTTGATGGGAGATACTGTAAAGACATCACATTGTAAGGTTTGAAAGGCGACGTTCAGCTTTCCATGCATTGAGAGCCGGGAGAGAGAACCTGAAGATTTTCGTAAGCAGGGAAGAATTTTGAACAACTTTGTCTCAGATGAAATTGTAAGAATCACAGTATCTAGCTGTATTTTCAAATGATGTATCAAGGAACCTGATTTGAAGGAAAAGACTGCAAATTCTCCATCCCAGGATTCGGGTGAAATTTCTGAAAGGTACTCGATATCTGCTGGGGATATCGTTCCAGCCAGCTCAAGGCCGTTCGTTTGAACAGAATCCTCCAGACCGGGCCAGGTTCCTGCTCCTTGGCAATTGAATACGGCAAGAACTCCAGTAAGTTTGTTCAGGTTCCATATCTTCATGAGGCTTTTGGAGTTGACAAGAATAGAATATGGGGTTAATACTTTACAGTATTTCGATAGAATGAACAGAACATTGTTCAGCCGTGGAAATACCTTTTCCCATCTGTAACTGGATCGTTGAATAAACAATCACGAGAAGGCCTTCCGGGATATTTTGCCCTCATCACAGATCCATCAGGCAGCACAAGCCTCTTGAGTATGTCGAAGTCGTGGTTTCCAGGTTTATCACTGACATGAACGGTTGTTGATAAGGATAAATAAGAAGTCTGCGCAGAATAATTTTAGGACGCATTTTGACTTTCTTTTACCGAACAGGAAGTAGTCCATCGTCGATGAATTAACTAGGCCGTTTGTTCATACCTTACATAGATGCCACAGCCTCCAACAGCTCGAGCAACTGCATGAAACTCAGCTGCATCGTGGAGGCTCTGGAAATTAACGAAAAAATAGAATTAATCTTTGAGAATGTCACTGTCAAAGTTATGCAGTCCTATCACAGAAATAGCATCCCATACATAGAACATGTCCCAATCCGGGACAACTATTTCACCAAAGAATAAGCTGTTATAAGCTACAGCAGCTATATGCAGCGTCTGCGTCGTTGGGTTCTTGGGGTAATAGTCATCAGATGCACGTGTGATCGCACTTGTTTTTGAGCTGTAACAACAGATGACAGATGAAGTTATCATTATTTTTTGCATCTGAACATCAACTACTTATGAAATAATAATAAGCCGGAACATGCTACTGTCATCAGGAAAAGAGTTAAGGATAATCAACAGAAAATTCGAGGTTTTGAGTTCAGTACTTGTAGACAGAATCCGTATTCTGAGCCATACAGCATATGATGCCATTATCTTGAAAATTGTTGGATATTGACTTTTCGAGAGATTGCTGAAAATGTCTAGTAAGTGAAACCCGTCCTCCTGAACCTGTGGCTACTGTTTCTAGTAAGTTCTGTACATCAACCTTAACCCCGTCCACTTCCTGTGACACAAGATATCTGTGTAGATCGTCATAAAATTCAAATATTCTGTCTGGATCGACTATACCAACACCATACTCCTCCATACAGTCCATAGCTATGTCCCTGCTATGTGCAAGATTTCCCGGTGATTGTAGTGGGAACTTCAGTTTGGGATTATACTTCTTCGTTCCCGGGGCATCTGGATGAAGTCCACCCCAATATCCCATTAGCGCATGCCATACGTATACGTACCTGGAAGAATGCCAAGATTCGTGTTACTAGAATAGAACGATAACTTATAATATCTATCAATATTTGACTGCTGTCATATTATGACTGGTAGTGATTAAGAAATTTTTTGTATCATTGTACTCTGTACATGCACTCATTGAGTCCAGAAACAGGGAATGAGCATACTTGAGGCCAAAAGTGCTCTTTATATCTGAAACAAAGTCCTTTAGACTATGCGGCGTGTTGCTTGAATCGTCGTATGCTGTCTTCCGAAACTTACTGTTTTCTTTTATACTCATCAATCTGGCCCCAAACCTGCATTTTTACGATTCATTACGTTACGCTTTTCTCCTTGTTAGTACCGGAGACAATACAAGTCGACTTACTGTGTCCCTTCAATGAAAGGCTCCCCCACTTTCTGGAACTCATTGGTTGTATCTTGCCAACCATCATCAATTATTAGAAACTTAGCTGGAGTGCCACCTTCGGACAAGCTGAGAGAATGACTGAATGACTCAGAGAAACTATGAAAGAACCAATATACAGTAAAATGCACCCAAAAGAAACAAAGAAAACAGCTCATTCAAAAGTATTTCTCAAGATTCTGGTTTCAGATTGGAAGCCGTTTTACTTAATTTTTTTTTTTCCGTCCATAACGCACAGACCTGAAGTTTGATCTTAAAAAACATCAGTAGAAGTTCCATTGTAGAAATTGGGAAAAGAAGAAGGCCGACCAAACATATTGGGTTAGAACCAACCTTTTTAGGCCATCTCTGATTCCTTGAGGATTGACGTCTTGGTAAAAGGCGTCCCAGGTGCACCAACCGAACCAATCTAGCATTCCAGGCATCTGCATCAAAACATAAGAGCTTGTTCTAGTTGAAACATTTTCATTTATACGATTGAGATGGAATTCTGCTGGTGGACTTGCCTGTTTGGTCTCTCTAAGAGCAAATGTTCCGCTATAGTTCTGCAGAATCCTGTGCATTGGCAGAGGTCAATAACTGTTCATGAGCATGTATTCACTATATGCAAATAAGATTGCCTATATATCACAAATTCACTGCACTAAGTAGTCGGGTTTTCTGCTTTCATACTATCGATAAAACAATATCTTTTCTTGCGCTCTTTTAAGATGATTTAGTGATGGAATTCACGAGCAGCTCGAAGCCCACCTACTTCATAGATTCCTTGATCAGTTTGAAGGGGTTGTCCCCAAAGTTCACAAAAACTGCCATGGGAGACGCTGACGCGATTATTGTGGAATCGCCTATAGAATCATGACAAAGCGCACATCAGAGGACACAAGATACATACACATATAAGTACCTAATGCAACATAGAAGACAGGTTCATAAAATCAGAAGAGCAGTATTCTTTAGTGATCAAAACTGTCTCCCAGCGTTCCTGCTAACTGAGACTTTAATACAAGTACTCAGTCGTGTATTTCTGAGATAAGGAACACTTGCTAGCAGAAAAGAGTTGTAGAGACTGAAGCTTCTACCAGTTTCAACACAAACTTCAAGCTCATCAGCTGAGTTCCCCTGCAGGCTGCTCCTGAATTCACCGTCTAATATTGGCAAAAACAGCACATATTTTGCGTCCCGGTTAGGCTCTTCAGAAGTTGGTTCTTCCCTTGCCTCCAGCAGCAACATCTGTGTTTCGACAGGAATGTCCCTCCCGGAATTCCCAACTCGAGGTATCATCCACCAGATTTTAAACCGAAACAACGATAGAAATCTCGCGTCTCTGCATAAAGCACTTACATCATATCATTTGGCATTAAAGTTATTCTAACCATTCTCCTCCATAAGAGAATTTGTTCAACACACCATTGTTCTATAATTGTCGGAATTCACTGTTCTATCAATGCTTCAGATTGAATTTCAAAAGTCTCAAAAACTCTGAAGATACTCAACAACTTTTCAACTACATTCATCAGATCAAGAAAACGAAATCCCACAAACTAAACAACAAACAAAGAAGAAGAACAAAAACAAAAAGCTTACTCAATAACTCCTAGCTTGAAAACATGCCGAGAGCTGCTCTGAGTGGAAATAGCACCCAAAAATGCGGATGATGAATCGGAGCCCGGTGTGATGACAACATTATCCGGCACACCCACGAGTGCCTCCGTCCCATTAAAGCTTAGAACACCATTTTGAAGTACAGGAGCCGCCTTGAGAAACATGGAATGCCTCCGGCAGCCTGCACGCAGAAGCCCATTTGGAAAAATCTTGGCATTGGCAGGTAGAAGTGGAGACAGATTATTCAGCTTGAGTTGCAGAGTTCTCATAGATGTGCAAGCCGCCATTGCCATGGGAGAGTTGATCAGGCTTTCAAATTACACGAAGAAGATGTTCAAGATTTATATATATATATATATATATATCTTGATGGACCCCAACAAGTGAAAAGGCAGGCAGGCAGGCCAGAAATGGTGGAGCCAAGAAGCATTGATCTGACAAAGGGAAGAAGAAAGCAACATTCTTTCTTCCTATCCGTATTGGAAATTTATGAGTTGTTAGTAGTGCCTGTGACGTATCTTAATGGCCTCCACGCATTTCTCATCTACAAGGAACAAAAATATCCTCTCATTTTTCCTGGAGAGCTGAAGAATAATGATTTTCTGCAAGTGGGTGTAAAGAAAAGTAGATAATAATTGTAAAGAGAAACAAGGAAAGATTTTCTTTTTTCTTTTTTTTTTTTTTCAAAATCTCACTTTTGGTCCCATAGGATAGCCTCATTCTCATTTTTGGTTCTAAGCTTTACGTGCTCGACATTTTTGGTACAAAAAATCTAAATTTTGGACACTGTTAATCCTGTTCCGTTATCTTTTAACGGAGAAGGCACGTGTGTGACCACGTGCCGTTAGTCAACGGCTAACTGAGGGGGTGGGGTGATGTTTTGCCCTTTCCAAGTCAATTGCACATTTAAAAAAAAAAATCAGACTCACTTTCTCTCCCTTTTCCCCCAAATCGAAACCCTATATCCACCCCTCATTTCGAACAAAATCTGTAGTTTTAGGTGATTTGAGTATGCGAATCTAAAGAACAACGTAACCTGGAGCAACGAGCTAGTAAAGGAAGATAAGTTTGAGACACCAAGTGTTGGTTGACTTTCCAGACCCGAAGTACTCCAAATATGGTTAGTGGTTCTACTCTTAATACTCCTTAAAAAATGTGTTAATGTTTGGATTTGTGTAGTAAATGGTAATGTGATCCCTGTGGTGCTGTAAAAAACTATTTTTGTTTGGATTGTTCTGTGTGTTGTACTTTGTTTATGTTTTTATATCCAAAGTAGACAACATGTGGTCCCTTGAAAGACCTTTTTTTCTTTTTTTCTGTATTGTTTATGTTACCCGAGACTTTATGTTCCATTAAATAATGTATAGTTGCTTTCATTGGTTTCTGTTTGTAGATATTAATTTGGTCCTGTTTGTTTATTGTTTCTGTTTTTTTTCCCCAAGGAATGAACCCTTTGTCACTATTGTTCTTTATCATGGGGGTTCAATTGTTCATAGTCCTAGGGCAGAATCTGTGGGTGGGACAAAATGTAAATTTGACTTTGTGGGTGTATTTCGTATTAGTCTGGATTACTTGAACAAACTTGTTGAGAAATTGGGGTACATGGGACCTAATCAGTTTTACAGACTACATATGAACAAGTTTAGGCCACTGAACAACCAAATTGAGATTGTTAACTTCACTGATGCATATAGTCCCCAAAATACAATGCTTACTATGTATATGGAGTGTGTGGAGTGCCCAAATAATGAGCTTGGTACCTCAATTCCAAATGTTGAACCCCAAATTCAAACAAATGTCCAAAAAGAAAAAGTGGTAGTAGTGGAGGATGGGAATGATCCTGACTTGGATCAAGTGGAATGGGATGAGGTTTTCAAAATAGTGGATAGCTATGCAGAGGGTAATGGGCCAGGTAATGAACAGAAAGAAGTGGATGATGATGAAAGTGATAGGTTGTTTGAGGATGGGCTGGAGGACTCTGGGTATGAATTGGAGGATGATGATTCAGAGCATGACAACAATATAGATGGTAGTGGGGGTGAGGATAATGGTCAGGAGGAGGAAGAATCATCTGACTCTGAGGATACAACATCAGATGAGGATGTATGCTTGAGTCAGGATGATTTGAATCTATTGGTGGTTCTGATGGAGAGGAGAAAGAGCCTCATCCTATTTTCAATCCCAGAAACAAATATGATCCCTATTTTGAAATTGGGATGATATTTAGTAACAAAGTTGAATTGAGAGAAGCAATCCGTTGTCATGCTGTCAGCACAAAAAGAAGTTTGAAAATATGTAAAAATGATAAAAGAAGAGTTTATGTCAAGTGTCTAGGGGATGGGTGTGAATGGAAAATGCATGCACTTAAACTTGGGACAGAAAGTACATTCCAAATCAGACAATATAACCCAGAACATAAGTGTGCAAGACAATTTAATGTGAAGAATGTGAATAGCAAGTGGTTGTCTGCCAAATATGAAGACCACTTCAGAACAGATCCTAAAAGGAATGTTAAAGGGTTTAGAAAGGATGTAATTAAAGAAATCAGGTGTCATGTATCAAGAAACCAAGCATATAGAGCAAAGAAAAAAGCACTTGATGCAATTGAGGGCAAAGCTGAAGATCAATTTGATAGTTTATGGGATTATGCAACAGAACTAAGAAACAGTAACCCTGGGTCTACAGTGATGATGGTCATGACAAATGGGGATGATGGCACTGGGCAAAGAAAGTTTTGCAAGTTCTATGTGTGCTTTAATGCTTTAAGACAAGGGTTCTTATCTGGGTAGAGACCTGTGATAGGGGTGGATGGGTGTCATTTAAAGGGTCCATATGGAGGTGCTTTGCTTACTGCAGTTTCCATTGACCCAAACAACAACTTGTACCCATTGGCTTATGCTGTGGTTTCTGGGGAAACCAGGGAAGCATGGCAATGGTTTTTGGAACTGTTGAAGGGTGATTTGCATATTGTGGAACTAGGGAAGCATCGCAATGGTTTTTGGAACTGTAAGGCTTTCTCCAAACTAGTTTGAAGTCCTATTAACATTACTGAATTTTCTTTTTTTCCTTATGTACAGGCAAGGAAATCCACAAGGATAGCTACAAGAAAATGAATGCAACAGGGCCAAATGGAGCAACTTTCTACAACATCTAAGTTCATTGAGTCTTGCTCTCAACCAAATGTTACACCTCCTCAATCAATTACCACTGCAATGGTAATAATTAATTGTTGCAACATCTATCAATGTTTTTTTAACTTTGTCAATCTCATTTAAAATGCATTTTTTGCAGGCAAGCCAGCCAATGCTCCACAGGTTTACACAGTGCTCAACAACATTGAACCAATCTTCTAGAATTGGAGTCCCCTGCCTCACAAAAGGAGGAAAGAAGTTTGTCACAATGACAAACTTAAGTGCAGCAGTTGCTGCAACTAAAAAGAAGAAAAAAGTAGATAAGAAGAAAAATTGATAGGATGTGATGTGTTTATTTTGCTGGTGTAAGTATGGTTGGTATATACAAGTTGTAAGTATGCTGCACTTTTTTGGCATAACTTTTGGGTTCCAAAGTGGTATTTTTGGCACATTTTGGGGATAGAAGATTGGTACATTTTGGCATATTTCGGTGATGTAAACTGGCTCTTTTGGTACTTTTATTAATGGATTATGGCCTTCAATTTCTGTCAAATTCTTTTTTTTTTTGTTTACTGCTTCTTGTTCTTGTTCTATTTTCAGCAGGTTTTTGTGATTTAACATAAGCAGGACTTATTCTTACAAAGTTACTGTAAGCATAAACTTAATTAAGTACAAACTTCAAACTTAATTAATATAATCTGATTACAAAAAAGGCATCTCAAATAGCCCTTTACACATAATTGACCATTACTAAAAGGTCATCTAGTAATATATAAGAACAACAAATAAAAGTACATACATAATAATCGAATTGCTCAAACTAGTAACATACATAACAACAACAAAAAAAAAACCCAATCATTACAGAAAACACAATCTGATTTTTTCTACGCAATTTTCGGATTTCTTCCTCTTGCAGATTCAATCGTTGCAACAAAACCAGGAATTATTATGGTAGCTCTTGCACACATTGGTGGATCTCACCACATGAAAAACCCACATCCACCTCTACCTCTCCTCGAGGAACAAGTATAAAATCTTCTACCTGGATTGTCACTTGTCCATGAGGTCTTCAAATGAGCAAATTTGTGACAATAGCATTCCATATTTGAAGAATTTTGAGACATTTGTGACATTGAAAGTGAGAGCAAAGATTTAATTATTGACTGCCAAGAAATTGAGGGAGAATACTTTGTGGCTCATTTTACATATATAAAGTGAGAAAAAAGGATGGTTGGCGCCAGTTTTTTCCTCCAGAAATCAACAGTAACGGTCAAAACGCGTTTTTATTGGCGTCAGCGCGGTTGACTAACGGCATGTGGTCACACACGTGCCTTCTCCGTTAAAAGATAACGGAACAGGACTAACAGTGTCAAAAATTTAGGTTTTTGGTACCAAAATGTCGAGCATGTAAAGCTTGGGACCAAAAGTGAGAATGGGGCTATCCTATGGGACCAAAAGTGAGATTTTGCCCTTTTTTTTTTTTTTTTTTCTTTTGGTTGTTTAATTCAAAGTGGGGTTTCTTGTTTCAGTGAGGAACGACTTAACTAATAGGACAACTTAAGGTTGTCGTCTTCTCTTTGATTCGGACAAGGAAAAATTTAATATCCAGCAGCAACAAGATTGCAAGAATTCTCAGAACAGTGCAATCCCATTTTGTCGGAATAAGGCCTTGTCTTGTATTTTTTGCAAGAATAGGGTTAATTCCAGTTTACCTAATAAAAAGGAGTTTAATGCAATCTACCCCGCTGTGATATTGTAAATGAGCAAATTACCTCCTTATGAAAAAAAAAATAGCAATCTACCCCCCTGTGTTTTTCAAAATGAAGCAATAAATTACTTCATTTGGAAAACACAGGGGATAAATTACTTCATTTTAAAAAATACATGAGGATAAATTGCTATTTATTTTTTCATAGGGGGGTAATTTACACATTTGCAATATCACGGGGGTTGCTTGCATTTTTTCCTAATAAAAAGAAAAGGGAATTTGGATTGAGCCACCGTGGACTGTATCTTGCTCCAAAGCACTGCACTAAATCTTGATTCAGGGTTTTAGAGAATGGGTTAAGTTTGAATCATTTTGCACACTACATTCAACTTGGGTTACTTTGGGTAAGCAGACAGTTTATTCATGAGAAGGAGTTGTCAAGTATTTTGAAGAAATACCGAACAATGTCTTACCTTCTTTATGTTTGAATTACGTTTTACAAATATTTTGTAATTAATTAATAGTATCACAAATTCATATAATGATTAAATATATATATATATATATACAAAGGTATAATAATCAGAATATATATGTATAATTATATAACAATAATTATAACAATATAGAAAAAGAAATTTCAAAAAACTTGAGGCAATGCTTCCTCTGAATAACATCAACAGATCCAAAACCCTTTCTATATGCCCATAAATAAAGCTCTTGCAGAAAACAAACTCAAGCCTTGTTTTAAACAAAACCTAAAGCAACAAATACAACAAATTTGTTCAAAATGAGAATCCATCCTGAAAAATGAAATGTTTTATCTTTGATGAAAACGCATATAGAGCTGAGAATACTCATATATACTGAAGAGAAAAAGAATCCAACAATTTCATCTCTGCATCTAGTTGGGCGAGAGCTTTCTCTTGGAGAGCTTTACACAAAAGAATCAACAAGCTGTCTAGATTCGGAGAGCCATACGCTAACCAGTGTGTGCAACGAGAGGCGGTCCCCAACCTGACCTATGTATCATCAACTTGAGAATGGAATACAAAGCTGGGGAATGTGGTGGTGATGTCTCTGTCCATCACAAGTAATGGGTTCAGTGCTTGGCAGTTATGTTTGAGGCATAAAATGATATGAGATCAAACCAATGTATGTATTCCTATATATATATATATTTCAAGTTTTGCTAGCAAGAAAGAATCGATTATAGCTTGAATGAATTCAACCTTCATCCCAACTTCCGCGGAAGAACCCAACCGCACAAGATGTTCATTGGTGTGGGAGTATATGTGTGTTTTTGTGTCATTTCCGATCAGTGTCAACTTACGTAGAGAAAAAATGTTAAGCAGATGTTTCATTCATAACATTATTTTCAGGAAAATAAATCAACAAATTAATTAGCACACACTTAAGCATCAACTTAATAATCAGCTAGACCTCAGGCAGTCAGTATGGAACAATGTCCGCCAGAAATATGTTGAATCAAATTAAGGTCAGATCAGAACATCCCTTTAGGGAAGTATGATAAACTTACTTGAGGTATTGAAGGGTCATATTCTTCAACAGAGATGGATGACGCATCACAAGGCTCCTCCACTCCTCTTTGTCAATCCTTCCATCATGTTTGGTATCTGCTTCCTCAAATGTCTAGAACCATGTGGTGATTTAATCATTAATATTGCTGGAAAATAGAGCTGAAACTATTCTGGCTACAGTATCCAGGGTGTCGTAGCATGGATTTAATAACTTAGTTAAGAGCCATATATGGTGTAAATGCCAACAATATGCACCAAATGGATTAGGGGAAAACCCTATGAGAAACACTTTGCACCTTCAGCCACTTTATTCTTTGCAATTGCTCTAATTATTTGGAAGTATCATAATTATTAACTTTAATTAGTTTAACTTCCATTTCAATTTTTGTAATGATTACCATACGATCACTCAGACACTCCATCCTCGTTAAGGATTATAACTTTGGCCCGCAAAGTATAAGTCAAATCAGTTTCACATACAAAAACCTAAAAATTTTGTCATCAAATAGCAATAAGTAAAGGCAAAGTTGCAGCTGCAGTTGACACTATGCACTGGTAAGCCCCCACAACAAGGCAGAAAAGCAACATGAGACTACTATGCCTAGTTCCACACATAATGGTAAAACCCAAAGAAGAAAAATAAATCGTCAGCCAATATACACACCCCTCCACGAACAATTGGGATACTCATACCATATGGCTATAAAGGTATTCTTAATTAATTTCCACACCTCACTTAACCGCCGGTCCTTTTAACGCTTGGGTTCTTCAGTTCATACTAAATCTGCTAAACAAGAAGAGGACAACAAAAAAAAACTGCTAGTTTTCCACTATATTACTCAAAATGTAAATTGCCAATGTAAAATAGAGTTATAGAACATCTAGAAACCATGCTACAGGTGTAAATCTGGATAAAATCAATCAGACTGGGGCTTCACCTTATCAATGATACTCTCTATAACCTCATCTGAAAGGTTCATGCCAGATTCAGCTAGTGTTGCCACCACCATTTGCTTTACCTGCAACAACCAAATAGAAAATCATGATCCACAGCTTAGCTTTGAGATGATTATACTAAAAGATATTACATTTACACTTCACAAATTACCGTTTAAGGACAATACTGATTTTTGAAGTATAATAAATCTAAAGACATCTGATGTACAATATATTGGTAATATCATGTAGCAGAGAATATTAGGGAAATAGATGCATCATTACTAAGAGAGAAGAAAGTTTGTGCTGAAACAAGTATCTAATATATAATTGTTAGACTACATTATAAAATAGTGGAAAGACTGTCGGGAAGAAGAAATGAAACATCATATCTGATAGATGTTAAACCAATTAAAAATATAAATTTTATTGAAACTATATATAACCACTATAACACCTAAATTCTCATTAAAAGACAATGACAAAGAATCTTCTTAATGGCCCATGACCTCCAAATCTTTAATAGGTTTTTTCTCCAAGGGAAAGGAAATTTACCTCCTGTCTTTCAATGAACCCTTGCTGCTTGAGATCATATAGTTGGAATGAAACTGTAACAGTGAAATGTTAGAATCACACACCACAACCATTCTAAAAACAAAAAAAACAGATGAATGAATAAGCATGAAGCTACCATGCAATATAACTACTCAAATTATATAGCTACCCAAATTATAAGATTTTAGCACCAAATGGATGTAAGCAGTTAACAAACCACCCCACCCCCAACCCCCTGACAAAGGACAGAAATGAAGTGAAATGTCCAAATTATGGAATTCTAAACAACAACAGGTGGTCCACTTCCAGACTCTAGCGCATGTCCTTTTGCTTTAGCATATTTATATAAATGGTTGAAGAGGCAATATGCAGAGCCTCAGAGAATAGAACTGGACACCTAAATGAGACCAGTAACAAAATCAACAATGAAAACATGATGCATACAATCAATCTTGTCATCAAGTGGGGCATTTGGGTGAAAGACTGAAAGGGCACGAGCAAACTCTTCAAAGTCTAATATCCCATTGTGCTTTGCATCAAAGAGATCAAAGACCTGCAGAATACAAACAACTCATAGTTAAACTTATCACATTAATAAAAACATGAAATGATCAGGATAACACAAAAGAATATTTTACGGAAGAAAGCACGAGTTGAAAGATGCACATGAATGTGGTAGATATGTAGCACAAACGAACTCAATCATGCATGCAACTTAAGTAATTAAAATTTGTCGTGACTTTATTCAAGAGAAAATTCCACAGACACAACATATTTTAAGCAATTTGCAATGTTTGGCACATGAATACTAACCCTGTCGGCAAACAGGCTCTCCTTTTTGCTTGTCTTAAACAGCGCAAGCTGGAACTCATCCTGGAAATATATACAAGTTGCAAAAATACCAAATTTAGATCCTGGAAGTGAGTCAATAATAGGAGAAGAAGTGCAGGGGAAATCAAGTCCTAATACTGTTATGTGACAATGCAGGAAAATATATAAAAAACCTCATGCCGAACATCATGATAAAAGAAACTAAAATAATTAATACCATTCATTTACCTTGTTGATCAGCCCATCATCAATGACAGCACTGCTGATCTTTTTAAACAATTCATACAAGGCTTCTATTTCGCTAACACTAACTGCAACAAAACACCAAAAAGAGAAAAAAAGAGCAGAATTGTTATTAGCTGGCACGTATAGAGCTTGGTTATGAGAATATAGAATAAAAAATTCATGCAAACTGCATGATGCCTGTTATATGCCATTTACCCAGTGTAGTCAATGGCGCGCTATAGCGCACGCCATGGCGACATGCGCTAAATGCGCAGCCCTCTCGCCATTCCCGGCAGATGGCGCAGGCCTTTGTCCAAGCGTTGCCATGGCGCGTGCCTGGGCGCCATTCAGGCTGTTGCCCAAGCGCGCCCCAGGTGCACCTTTGTGAGCCCAAGCCTTTTTAGGTCTGGGCCCATGAAAATTTAAAAATAAAATAAAATTAGGGAGTCCAACATCAGCCGGACTCCCTAAAAATCAAAATAAAAGCCCTTCAACTATTTAACTGCTGCTACATGCATACTTCTTTTCCTATTTTTCACCACGTCTGTAAGCCGCTACTGCTGCTCTTCTTTGTGAATTGTGAATTGTGAGTTATAATTAGGTTTGTTTATTTTTTGATAAAATATTTAAGATTTATTTGAGATTTTAGACATTTTTTTCTCTTTTAAGGCTTTATCATTAGTTGTATTTAATTATAAAAAGTTTTTTTTTTTTAAAGTTGAGTAAGTTAGTTAATCTTTATGTTTAACTTCTTTTACATTGTTTCATTGAAACATACTAATTATATACATATATAGATTATTTTTGTATGTTAGCGTCGTACTTTCAAAAGGCGCGCGCCGCGCCGTGCGCCACTGACTACTATGCATTTACCAAACCAACCTTTTCTTCTATTTGCATGGAAATAGTTACGCCACACTAAGAATTGTTTCATAACCTCTTGAACTTAAATTTGATCCGATCACCCAATAAAACAGAGCACCCAGAACAGGAAATGCAAGCACCTGGGAAAGAAAGAATTTTGTATAATCTAGATCAACCCCAAAAAGGAAAAAAAAAAAAAAATCAGCCAAAGTTACATTTTGATTCATCAGATCTTGTGCAAAGATGTCAAACACAAATTTTCATTTACTTCCTCTGTTATTCACCCAAATCACATTCTGAACCTTTCTTCTTTCATTAAATACAATCAGAACATGCCCGCCGTTTAAAGAATAGAAATATGAAGGAAATACACCAAATCACTTGGTTCTACTCAGAGAATATAGAGAAATATAAACAATAAGAAACATACAAACTGTCTCCCTCGCTAGAGCTTCAGGATGTTCCAGGCCCCAAGGCTGCTTGTTAATGTCAGATTCACAACAATTTACAACAGTCGAAAGCAGATGCTTAACTCCATCTAGGCACTGCACCATGATCTTTGCCAGAAACCAAAACACTCCATACCTTTATAGCAAGACACTGAAAATTTTAATTCTTCAACACAAGCAGAGTAAACTAGTACTAATAAATGAATCACACAAACTTCTATCCTTCCCAATCACCAGAAACTGGAGCATCCAATTACAAATTCTCAAAGAGACCAAAAAACACCACGATAATCGCAATTGAATCATATGGATGAACAGTCCATTACTTCTTTCTTCTACGAATTGGGTTCAGTAAAGATTGGGATTTGTTAGTACACCTAACTGGCAAGGATAATTTAACTTATTTGCGGAACAACTGTTGTGAAGATCATTAGTAACGTCATGATATTTTGTTAAATTTGCTTTACGCTAGAGAGGATAAATTGGGTTTTAATCTCACAAAAGTTCTGGTACCAGTTGACTGGACTTTTACACATCTTTGAGAAGGCCTGCACTTCTCCCAAAGTCTCCCTAAGTTACTACACAATTAGTATAGCAAGGGTTTTAAATGTCTCAACATATAATAAAAGCTTCACTCTATGTTTTCTGTCTTTTAAGATTGTTTGACATAAGTTCAATGGTGGTTTTAGGTATCCATGTGAGCCCCACATACGTTGTCACCGAATTTCAGATGATTGAATCATCTCATAGCATGATCATATATATTACTAATTAATTACTAATGGTGCGGTATGGCGCCATGGCACGTGGCATAAAAGGCGAGCCATGATCATGAAAGGCGGACCATTTTCCAGCAATGGTACTGGGCTTTCTCATGGCGCAACCATGGTGTTTCAGGCTGAAGCCCAGCCTTAAAAGGCTGGTTTGGACTTTGTATTTAAAAAAAAACTGAACAAAAGAACCTAAATCTTCTCCAGTTTCTCTTCCATCTTTTCATATAATGTCTTCTTTTATTTTTTCTCTTTTGTTTCTCAGATGCTACTGCCTATTGTCTCTGTCCTTTCTACTTTTCTTTTCTGGCAAGGCCTGCTATTCTACCTCTTATTTATCCTTCTTTTTGTGTTCTTTTTCTTGAAACTTTGGTAAATTCTTGATTACTTTCTTATGTGTAATTTATTGTTATTTATTAAAGTCATTACTCAATTTTCTTGCTCTAATATATAATTTGCTAAACAAAAAAAGTTGTGATTTTTCTTGCTAAAATTCTGATTGTAATTTGCTTTTCTCTTGAAACTTTTGGCTAAAAAGTTAAAACTCTTATCTTAACCTGGTGATATTGATAAAATACTGAAGGTATACAAATTATTTCTGTAAATCTGAGCCGTGCTTACCATGGCTACATAGCAACTTTGCTCCACGACATGTCATGCGCCTATGAAAACTATGATATTAATATCATAAAAAGAATAAGCAAGTTCAGGTTCAACCAACCTTGGTGTTTGTGTTAGGTGTTTCCTCGAATTTACACGCTGTCGTAATTAACATATCTTTTATCATTGTTCAGCATGCCATATAGCAAACAATGAACGGAAGAAACAAAAGTACATTATGGCTTAAGATTAGTTGACTGTGACTTTGTGCAATGGCATGGTACAGTTTCACGATACAACACTAAATGTAGAAAAGTCATTTCTAGATCATACAACCGTCTTTCTTAGCTTTACATCTATAATGGGTAATGCAGAAAGATCTAGTTTTCTATATCACCGCAGCATTATAACAAAATGGCCCTCAAAACCAAAGAGGTACTGATCAATCAAGGTTGAATTACTGAAAAATGGAAATTTACAAATCATAGGGAATAAATGCACAAAAAAAAGAGTGTTTCTTAGTAAATTAAAACGAAGGCAATATATTCACTAAAGACTCAACTTTCCTCCACATTTATACGAGTTAATCAACTCTTTCCACCGGGATCCTAGAATGGCATCACTACACATCGAGAAATAACAACAATATCCTACTTAAAGATATTCTATATCAACCTGAAAACCAGAAAAATGACAATCAGAACTATGCATGTCAAAATCGATTTTGTTGAAATCATAAGATGACACATGAAAAATAAAACAAAAACCCAATTGAAGTATAAAAAGCACTGTCTAGCGTGCATGGATCTGTACCGTATATCCACTGATCCATTCAGAAAAATTTCTGGAGATTTTTTAAGGTGGAAGCCAACAAGAATTATCCACACCAATCAAACCACATACACGATACATATATATATATATATAACAACTAAACATGGATGCGCATAAGAGAAAGAAGAGGAAAAGAGGCATACCTTTTCAAAAGGAAATGAGAGGGGAAGAGAAAAACATATACAACATTGTGTGTGCGGATTCTGTCGTCCCCGAATAATTCAAGCTTTTCGCACGTAAAAAGTTATTGAAATTGCAAATTGAAGGGGTTTTATATTTTTCTCTCCTTTTCTCCAGAAACAAGAAAAGGAAGGCCCAGAGCGAGAAATGATTGAGATTGGTTATAATATCACCAATTCATGAAACAAAACAATGGAGACTGAAGAGAGAGAATATGGAAATATAGAATGAGAGCACCCAGCATTTGCAACAGAAACCTAGAGAGAGAAAGTCGGAGTTGTATATATCGTGTAAGTATCTACAGTCAACATTTTCATTTTGGGTGCAAGAATTGGCTGCCGCCGTGGCGATTAGTTGGTGAAAAGCCCCTATTTTTCACGTGTGATACAGTGCACAAGATTAACGTGCTGTTCCTCATTCACAACTGTACGATGGTGCCTATGTCTATGTGGGGTAAATTACATCTTTTCTCACTCTAATTTGGTTCTTAATTTGTATAAATTAGGGTTAACAGGGGTCAAATATTTTTTTTTTTACCATTAAAAAATATCATTATCGTTTTCTGTACCGTAATTGTGACGATTGTCGCTTTTGGTACCATTAAACACGAAAATACGTCCTTTTGATCCCAAATTAACGACGGAGGTCATGTGCAAGACGTTCGTTAACCCGTATTGGGTCACGCAAGGAGCCATATTTAATGGTAGTCAAAAAAATAGGAAAAAATATTTTTTTGGTAACATTAAGAGGAAAAAAAACATTTTGAGCAAGTTTGATCACAAACTATAAGAATTTTTTTTTGTTTTTACAAAAATGAAAGTGTTAGAAAAATTTTATTTTAATATATATAATAAAATAGCTTTAAAATTAAAATTATTGGTATTTCAGATAATTTTTAGGATCTTTTTTACTATGTTTGAAAATTGAATTATTATTTGATCCGAAAATATTTTAATATTTGAGCACAAATTATAAGAAATGAAATTAATTTTTGGAATAAAAGTATTAAATATTATTAGACCAAATAAAATTCAATTTCAAAAAAATAATAAAAAGATGCTCGAATTTATCTAAAAAATGGATCATCATATTTATTTACAATAAATAAATTTATCTAATATTTTTATTTAAAAAATAAATTTATAATTTATATAAAAATAAAATTTATCTAATACTTTTATTTTTTTAAAACTTTTATTTCTCATAGTTTGTGGTGAAATATTAAAATAACTTTAGATCAAATAATAATTCAATTTCAAAAATAAGAAAAAGATTCTAGAAATGATCTAAAATAAAATGGTTTAAATTTTAAATTATTTTATGACATATATTAAAATAAAATTTCTCGAATATACTTTCTTAAAATTTTATTAAAATATTTTAAGATCAAATAATAATTTAATTTCAAAAAATAATAAAAAGATGCTAGATTTTATCTCAAATTTAAATAATTATAATTTAAATTTAATTCCTTATTTATATTAAAATAAAATTTATCTAATATTTCTATTTTAAATAATAATTTTTTTATTATAGTTTTTGGTCAAAGTTATTAATTTTTTTTCAAAAATAGTAAAATAGATCCTAGAAAATATTTGTAATACAAAAATTATAATTTTTAAAGTTATTTTATTATATATATTGAAATAAAATTCTCCTTTCATTTTTGTAAAAATAAAAAAAAAATTGGTCAAAAGGTTTTTTTTTTTTTTTTTCTCTTGATGGTACCAAAAAAAGTATTTTTTTTCTTGTTTTTTTGGTCCCATTAAACAGGACCTCACGTTAGCCAACAAAAGTTAACGGTCGTTAAAGGCTATGTATATGACACATGGCCTCTGCCATTAATTTGGGACCAAAAAAGTGTATTTTCGTATTTAATGGTACTAAAAACGATACTCACCACAACTGTCGTACAAAAAACGATAATGACCTTTTTTATCGGTACCAAAAAAATATTTTGCCCCATCAATTTTGGTCCCTCAAGTATGTTACTTATTTATTTTTGATCCCTCATGTTTCTCTCTCATTAGATTTCATCCCTCAAGTTTAAAAATTTCCTCATTTTTGTCCTTATGTTAATTATTCCTTCAAAACTAACGGATTTCTTTTAAAAAAATAGAAAATGAGCTTATTTGAGATCGAATCCACATCTTAAATGTAAATAGTATTTTATAAATAGAATAGTGAAATAAAAAAATATTTAAAAATATTTCAAAATCATGTTAAAAAATCTCAAAATCAAATGCACATAACTCATGTATACTTGACAACAAAAAATTAAAATATGACCAATCAAAATAACACAAGTACCAAACAATGTCATAAAAATCATAAAATTACATAAAAAAAGACATAAAATAAATAAATATGTCTATCTTTATAAAATTCATAAATATTTATTTTATGAATATTTGTTTGGTGACATTGATCAATGAATATGACTTATTTTAATGTTGATAAAATAAAAAAATTTATAAAATTTCATCATGTTTATAAATATGACATTCTTATGAATATTTGTTTATGAATTTTATTAGATCATGAATAAAATTTATAAAAAGTAAAATATTCATAAAATTAATTAATATTGATAAAATTCATAAACATTTTTTGGTGACATAAAATTCATATATAATATTCATAAATAAATATTTATTTGTTTATGAATTTTATGTATTTCTTTATGTATTTTTCTGACTTTTATGATATTGTTTGGTGTTGGTGTTATTTTGATTGGTCATATTTTAGTTTTTTGTTATTAGGTATATAGGAGTTTGGTATATTTGATTTTGAGATTTTTCAACATGGTTTTGAGATATTTTTTAATATTTTTTTATTTACGGTTTTGGTACCCTCACCATGTGTGTTCGTATTCTCTTATAAACTTGAGAAATTTTAGTATATACTCAACCATTTTAATTACACTAAATAGTAAATTGATTTTTATTTCCATATTTGAAAATACAAAATTATAAAATAATTAGATAATAACCGAAATATTCCTCTTCATCGTTATATCAAATCTCCAGATATTTAAGAATAAATTATTTTTACTAGCTTTATAATCTGAAAGGGAAAAATGCATAGTACCCCCCTGTGATAGGGCATATGTGCATATTACCCCTTGTGATAAACAAAAGACCAAATTACCTCATTGTGTTATATAAAATACAATAATTAAACCCCCGAGCCCAAAAATGTGCCACACGCGCCCTTGATGCGGCTGGAACAACAATTTTACCCCATGTGTGGACTGTTTTGCCCATCCTTACCTAAATAAAATGCTCAACACTCCCCAATTCAAACCTTCCCATTTTTAACACTCAATTATGGGTTATTATTATTATTATTATTATTATTATTCGATAAAATGAATTTAGTATTTTGTATTTAATTGTAATATAATTGTTATGTAAATCTTTCAATTGTTAGTATTTATATTTGACATCTGCAATTGGCAGAATTGAGTATGGCCAAAAAAAACAAAAACGCCTGGAAATAGATGACAAATATTTGCAGAAAAATAAAATTCATTCCAATTGCCAAAGATTGCAACCCTGTGTTTAGTGTTCATAATCGGTCCCAAATTTACACATTTACATTGTGTACAAAAAAACAACAACAAAGTTTGAAATTAACAAAAATTCCTGATCCCACAAAATACTATAATCCAAAATTCATACTTTAATGTCGTCATGATTTACAAAAATTCACATTCCAACAATTCTTCTTGAAATTTCTTCAATCCTTCTCTCGTCTCATCTTTGATCTTTTCTTGATGTAATCCAATACTTTTGAAACTGTTGGCTTTTGGGTGTACGTTCTGCTTGCACCTCCAATATCATTACTCAATAATCCTGCATTTCTGGGGGGCCTGATATCCAATTTGTTCCTGCAAAAAAAACCAAACTAGTTCAGTTTTAGACAGTTTAACAATATATGTTTCATAAGATTCATTTGAAATACATACCTGGGTTGCAGATCTTGGTGCAGATTATTGGGATGTGCTTCTTTCCTTTCCTCTCCCTCTTGATGTAGGTTGTTTGCATTAAACCAAAATATTTTCTAAGTTAGATTGTTGTTCAAGAAATGATTCCTAAATAAATAATCCTAAAATGACATGATTCATGTTGTTCCAAAAATGATTCTTTAATGTAATCATTTAACCCAGGAACAACATGAATCATATCATTGTATACCCTTAAATAGACTGACTTCATGTAACACTCATCTACAAAGTCATATATTTTTTCCCGTTTGGACTCCATTGCTACACAAGCATGGCAAGAAGGTTAACTAGTCAGTTTAAACATGCCACAAGTGCATGTTCTTTTGTCCAAATCAACCACATTTTTGGACAAAAAATGGTCCACCTCAAACTCACCCCCCACCAACCACCTATAGAAATAATTTCTTGCATGTTGCAATTGCTTATTTATCTTCTTTAAAATATTAAGGCTTATTGTTCCACTGTATTTTTTCATCCCCTCCCTTTTCTGTTGTAACCTAGACATCAATCTTGTCCTAATCCACTCAAACATGCTTATTAATGGTTTATCTCTTACCTCAAGTATATAATTGTTGAAGCTTTCACACAAATTATTAACAAAAATGTCACATTTGCTGTGAATAAGAAAATAAGATCTAGCCCAATGTTCAGGATTTATTCATTTTTAGCCATCTAGAGGCTGTTTCTACTTCATCTTTCAGTGTTGGGTCAATTTCATCAATTTTTTTCATGAAAGCATCAAATTCTCTTCTATTAGCAGTTGAGGTTGCCTTCCAAAAATATTCTTTCATTCAACAGATCTGAATTTTTGTTTAAAATTCTAATACATATGCTTTATGCAAAATCTGTGTTCAGATGCTGATACTAAGCCTTTTAATGCTTCAATAAGGCCTTTTTGCCTGTCAGATATAAAAGACCACTTACCAGTTCCCAATCCCCCAAATATCATCAAGCAATTCCCCCACAAACCATCCCCATGTTTTCCTTTTTTCAGTTTGCACAACCACCATTGCAATTGGATACATATTGTCATTCCCATCCATCCCCACAGTCACTAGCAACTGTCCCCCATAAGCTGGTTTCAGAAAACAACCATTTAGGCCAATAATTGGCCTACACCCTTTCGAAAAAAATCATTTTTTTAATGCCCAGAACCTGAATTATATTTTTTGACTGTTTCACAGTAATCCCACAACAACTCATATTGTTTTGCATCATCCCATTTTATCCTCTCTAAGGCTGCTTTCCTAGCCCTCATCACCTTAAACCTACTCACATCCACATTGCATTTAGAGAGAATTATGTTTTTTAATTGCTGCACATGAATGGTTGGATGATCTCTTATTGAATTTTCAAATTTTTTTTTGACAAATAGGTTGGATTTGCAAGCCCGTTTTCATATGTTCTTGCATATGTATGCTTACCCTTCAATGTTTTAGGGTAAATTACATTTTTGGTCCTATAAGTGGACCAATTCTAATTTTAGCCCCACAATGTCTACCATTCGCGAATTACGTCCCATAAGTGGTTTTTTTTTCAATTTCAGGACTGATTGGGGATTTCCATTAATGAAGTTAATGGAAGTTTGTTTCTCCGTTAAGTGGACCGATTTTGGAGGAAAATTGACCACAATTCAACTACTTTTGGAGGAAAATTGACCCACTTTTTCTTCCTCTTATAAGAACTCATTTATTTCTTATTTCCTCCATATTTACCAACAAACAAAATTTAAAATGGCTGCAATTTCTATATATATATATATATAATATTTCTATTTTCATTTGTACAGATCAAATTTTTTGATCGAAAAAAAAACAGGAACACAAATACAAATTTCTTTACATATAATATGTTTTGGTTTGTATATGTTGGCAGGAACCTATGCATTTTTGTTGCTTGCAGATGTTGTGCAAGGTTCTGCTTTTTAGCTGAAAACCTTTGCATTTTGTAGAAAACTTGTACTGAATTTCTGGTGCCAGTAATTGAACATCAAAGTTCTATAAATGAAATTTATGTTTTAGTAATTGTTGTTCTATTTTTGTATTTGTGTTCCTATTTTTTTTTTTCGATCGAAAAATTTGATTTGTACAAATGAAAATAGAAATATATTATATATAAAGAAATTGCAGCCATTTTAAATTTTGTTTGTTGGTAAATATGGAGGAAATAAGAAATAAATGAGTTCTTATAAGATGAAGAAGAAGTGGGTCAATTTTCCTCCAAAAATAGTTAAATTGTGGTCAATTTCCCTCCAAAATCGGTCCACTTAATAGAGAAACAAACTTCCGTTAACTTTATTAATGGAAATCCCCAATCAGTCCTGAAATTGAAAAAAAATAAAGCCACTTATGGGACGTAATTCGCGAATGGAAGACATTGTGGGACTAAAATTG